>CM073575.1:99007118-99607118 GCA_037074715.1 Magnolia kwangsiensis | reverse complement strand
CACCACGGAACAGCAGCAAAAAAGAATCCTGTCAAGAACCTTTATACAAGGAAAAAGAAGTTATCAGCTGGCCTTCACCAGAAATGACAACAGTGCATGAGTACACAGCAGAGAAAGTGTAATAGAGCAGAAGCATGCATTTGTACATTTGTATCAACAATCTCGGATTATACTACCATTCGCTTAGTATTATGGTAACAAGACTTCAGTCTAAAATGGAACATATAAACCTCGTATACAAGTAAACAGGTAAGCTTATCAATGTGTGGACATGAAACAAGAAACAATTGTTTGGGCAAAAGGAAATACATCTTCTGGTGGATGCAGGAACTAAACTTTGGATGAAGATTCACATGAATCTGAGCAAGAGCATAGCTTCAGTTGGGTTGTTTTCAAATGAAAAGGCAGGGTACCTATTGCAAGATTGCATCCAGAACATGCCCTAACAAACTCTCTATCTTATTCAAAGGGGTGCAAGGGAGTACACTGGGGTGCCAATCCAAGAAGCTCTTCTGAAACCAACACAAAAGTTTTTAAGGTGCAGATTTTATTAGGCCAAAGCCAACAGAAAAACAAGAAAAGAGAAGGACAAAAGGAAAACAAAACAAAACAAAACCAAAAAATACAACAACAGCAACCCCCCGGGCTGCACGGGAACCTGAACAGGCCTAAGGAGAAGCAACACAGCCCGACTCAAGGAGCCCAATCCCTAAACAGCAAGACCTCTCTGTTAAACCAATACAAATTTAAGCCAATGCCACAATCAACTTTAACTTAACCTGCAAAAGACGGGCCCTTCAGGTGCAGGTTGTTGAATCTACCAAGCTCCCCCATGCCCTCTTACTCCCAAGCAAGTTATTCCATAATGGTAATGGTGGCTCTAATGCCGTTATGGCTTAAAAGGAACAAAATTTATTTAGGCCCCATAGCAGACCATTAGGGGGCCAGTACATGCCATTTTTTCTGTAACGGCTGTTACAACCCCATATTGTGTTACGGTTACCACAATTACCATTATGTAACCATTTTGAAATACCATGCTCCCAAGAGAGGCAAACTACTCAAGGAAAACTTTTTAAACATGATGGTTGGCTGTTTGCATAACTGTGGCCCATATGGTGATTAAGCAGCTATATCATTACTGACATTTGGAAGCATGATCACCACCTAAGCTATGAGTGGCAATGGGCCAAGTTGTCTGGCCCTGCCTTGGTGATCCAGCCCTGTAGGGCCGAGGCTTCAGCCCCTAGAGTTAACCTGAGGGTTGGGGTTGGGCCTGGGCTTGAAATATAGGTCCTGTGTCAGGGCCAAGCCAGGCGAAGGCCAATAGTGAATGGCTCTCAGTCCATTGGTCTGGTCCAATCTTCAAGTGAATCACTGTTATACAAAGAATAGATGATTAGAAGACACTTGTGAGTAGTCCCATTCATGTACATGTGTACTTTGAAAAAACTTCTGAATTATGGGTCATGTTTTCACGATTTATAAGATGGGATTCATCGCGGATGGAGGGAATGCTGCAAAAAAAAAAAAAAAAATCTAAATTTGGACCATTTCAAACTTGAGATCATTCACGTTTTTCCTTATAGGGTCGGCCCTAGCCTAGCCCATTGCCACCCCTAACCCAAGGCAATACAATGCATTACGATGCTGATCATCCTCCCATAAGGAAGGCAGCCATCTCAAGGGAACATATTATTTTTCGATTCTTTTTTTCTTTTTTTTCAATTCTCGAAGTTGATGGTTGCATACTTGCATTATCACCACCAAAGAAACACAATACATTGGTTCACCGACTGCTTCATGTATTACTGTTGAAAGAAGCCCATGTCCGGACAAACTAAGTTTCCACTGTCTCTCAGCCTCATACATAAAAGACCTTCGGTATGAAGGATGATACTCCGGAGCAACAAATTCTCATCAAACTAGCAAGGCCCCAGATCTGGATGAGCATGAACTGTGTAATAGACACGTTATATTGTGCTGAATGCTGATTGCCAAATTCCATAGAACATACCTACTCAACTATTTTCGAGTCATTAGTTCTTGATTTTATAACTACACAAGTACCTAGCCAAATCATTATTAGAAGTTTTAAAGCCAAGTCATGCCTATAATTGCACAAAACATGAACAAATTCAAGTGTGGGAGCAGGGAAGAGTGTGTTTCAAAATGTTGGCAAGCATAAACAGATAGGGAAACGGGAGCAAGAGCGAGAGTCCAAAACACAATTCGAAGTGTGCAAAGCATCTGGGTAGAAGTTTCGTGTGCCTATTAAGGGAGTAATGGGTTGCGCCTGACCCACCCCATGTTCAGCTCGGGCCTGAACTCCAATACTATTGCTTGGTGGGTCAAAATTAGGACCCACCAATCATGTAAGCCAAGCCAATACTACTGAATTTGGTCTGTGGAATGTGTGGCACTGGAGTAGGCCATGTCTAACTACAAGTTGCATGCTAGAGCCAGTATGTTTTGGCTAAAACTTGCAGCTGGGCTGCAACTGGCCTAGGCATGTTTTGCCCCATTACATCTCTTTCAGAGCAAGTCCCTTTAGAGAAGCTAGTAAACTATCCTTCAAAAACAGAGTCCCCAGATAAGCTGGTTCATTAGGTAATTGTTTAGACAAGGAAGGAGCTGTGAGACAGTCCGTGTATGTGGGTGATGCGTATCCATTAATGGATAGCTATATCTTTTCTATCCTTTGATAATAATAATAATAATAATAAACCAATCAATCAATGAGAGAGAGAGAGAGAGGTTGGGACTGGGCTTAGATCTAATAACATCTGTCAGTTTGGGCTCAAGCATAGAAAATTTGGCCTGACACGAGCTCTAGCCCAAGCATTGTTCCTTCAGGACAGGCTTAACATCACAGTTCATTGAGATCCATAAACCCAAATCTACTTAGCACTGTTAATTAGCACCTGGACATAGACTTGTGATAACTGAATTTGGTTTATGGGTCGGGCAGTGCAGAATGCAGGCCATGGATATAACTAGAAATTACATACCACATCCAATACTGGGCTGCAATAGGGCCAAATACTTTTTTACCCCATTCCATTTCTTTCAGACACGTCCTGAGAGAAGCTATTTCATTAGCTGATTGTTTAGCCAAGGAGGGAGCCATGGGGCAGTCCATATGTATAGGTGATGTGTATCCATTAGTGGCTGGCTATATCCTTAGTCTCCTGGTAAATTTTCCGTTAATCTAAGTTAAAAATAAAAAAAAAATAAAAAAAAAGCTTGGGCTTGGGCCTGATAATCTAAATCAGTTAGTGCTTGAGGCTATGAAACTTGGCCCAACTTAAGTTCCAGTCCAAGCAGTGATCCTTCAGGACAGGCTCGCATCACAGTTCATTGACACCCCTAAAGCCAATTGTAGTGACAGCTGTCAATGGCAAACTTGAATCCACAGGTACCCAAAGTATCCAACCCTATTTAATTGGATACGGGTCCAGATTTCGGGTCCAATTAATAATTGGGTCAGATTCAGATTACTCATATCCAATTACAATGGGTCAGATTGAGTATTATATCTTGGGTACACTTCATCTAATAGAATACATGATTTTTTAGGTTTATCCTTTATCTATTTACAGTTGTAATTTAAGAACCTTATGAAAGGCATGTTTCTGTATGGATCTGAACTAGAATCTGGATCCATACTTCTAAATACGAATCAGATACTTCTAAATACGAACCTGATTCATGCTTCAACCTAAATCTGACAAGATTTGAAACCCATTTTCAAATCCTAATCCATGCTTGAAATTAAATCTGACAAGACTCAATGGGATCATAGTTTTGAATATCGATATTGTACTTGCCATTAAGGTCGTATTTTATCTATATCAGGGTGATAGGATATGCATACGTGGCCGAATCGGCCCATCCTAACAAATGGGCCATATAAGCTGATATGGGGTGTATTGGCACCAATACAGATCCAATACAGCTGATAAAACCACAAAGGCCTAATTTTGGAAAAAGAAAAATCAGTTTTTTCACTCACTTTTCCTTTTCTTTTTTTCTTTCTCTTTCCAACTTCGTAAGAAGCTTAGAAAGTTAATTTAAACTAGATGTAGAGTCGTAGACCTATTTTGGGATCAAAAGATAAGATTCTAGTGGGATTTGACAAATCAAAGCTGAATAGACCATTATGGGAAAAATCGGAAAAAGGTGTAAA
The DNA here is from genome assembly GCA_037074715.1 of Magnolia kwangsiensis. Lineage (NCBI taxonomy): Eukaryota > Viridiplantae > Streptophyta > Magnoliopsida > Magnoliales > Magnoliaceae > Magnolia > Magnolia kwangsiensis. Next base: position 99,602,929 of record CM073575.1, on the reverse strand, counting down.
CCTTTTTTTTTTTTTTTTTTTTTTTTTTTTGGGGGGGGGGGGGGGGGGAGGGGAGGGGATGGTTCTTCTTATGCTTCTTCTTCTTTTTGTATTTCAATGTAATGGGTCTTAATTCACCAAATCATGCTTGATTTGTGTTCAATTGGGGCCCATTGGTTTACTTTCAACATGTTAAGCCAATAGACAACATCCTTATCAACAAATAGTCTGATATACCATTGTATAAATGTCCAAAATATAAAGAAAAAATATCATAAAGAAAGGGAGGGAGGGTTCATGTTTTCAACTTTTTCTTCTTTTGCTTCTTCTTCTTCTTTTTGTATTTCAATGTAATGGATCTTAATTCACCAAACCATGCTTGATTCGTGTTCTATTGGGGCCCATTGGTTTACTTTCAACATGTTAAGCCAACAAACAACATCCTTATCAACGAACAGGCTGATATACCATTATATAAATGTCCAAAATATAAAAATGATAGATTGTTAAATATCTCATTTCCCCCCTTTTCTTTATGATATTTTTTCTTAATTCTTTGCCTTCAAAATTTTTTTTGACTGATACGGGCAGATATTGATATGTCATATGTCACACCTATATCATATTGTTTTTCAGCCTAGCTGATAGACCCATTCAGAACATGGATGGGATACTCGGATCCAATCAAATAGGGATCTAGTAACTCATAGATGCAAACCCAACATTCCCAAATCTGAATCCACCAGGCATGTCTGGTACAAGTTCTCCAGTATTTGAATCAAACCCGACCTATTGATACCCCTAGTTTTGCCAACGCAAGTTCACTTGTAATAGCTTGGTGACTAAAAAACAACTTTAGATAGATTGACTAGAGGGAGACAAATCTTGGATAGACATGAGGCTATTGTTTCCAAGGATGGTTATCCAAAGAAGAAAAAAACGTCATCATAGGATTCCAGGCAGATTTTTCAATAGTATGTAGCATAGCTTCCCAATAAGATGGTGTACATGGAAGAGAGAATGCACTCAATAGCTATTGTTTTCCCAATCTTAGAGAATGGTTGCTGCCATTCTTTATGTTTGGAATTCAAAGTTAGATGATTGTAAATCTATTAGTGGTTATATCTTCACCATGTCAGGCAGAGTTGTTTCATGAAAATTTAAAAAACAAACTTGCATAGCTCATTCCACAATAGAATCTAAAATCCCCTCTCCAAATGATGCGATCTCCCTCCTAATTGATCTTCCTCTTCCACCATTTTTTTACTTTTCTGTTTTTGGCACAAGGAAGGACGTGTTTGTTTTATGGTGCTGGTGTTGGGATTCTCATGGCCTATACACGTTGTGTGCATCCATCTGCTAGGGCGTTATATCCTAAGAGATAGTGCATCGAGAGCCCTCTACACCGATTCTACACACTGAGGGGCGCGAACTATCTCAAAGATAGCAATCATGTACACATCTCGACCTAGCGGTGAATTGAATCTTCATCCTATTGATAGCAACCCGTATCTTCATATAGGTGTAGAGTTCCATATATTATGTGTTCCATTATTCATTTTTTCCTGTATCTATTTGTTAAGATTCAACAACAAGCACTTTAAGGAATACCCTCTCTCCCTACATCTTTATGTAACTACCATAGCCTTTAAAAGACGTGATCGTTGGATACAACATGCATACAGCATCGTTATGGATTATACACAAAAACAAAGCATTGAACACAATATCGTCCCAAAGCATGTACTAGGAAGTTACAAAAGGAAATGTGATTGCTATATTAAAAACCAAACATGATGTAAACAAAATACAAGAAATCGCAATCTTAAGCATAATAGAAATTTAAGGACAACACTTGCAAGAACCACCCAATGCCGATACCACAGCAAGGAAGCCGAGGCTCCCTCACCGGAATACCTTCCACAACTGCCCTGTAAGTTTGATACCCCACTGATCTCACAAAAAGAGAAACCATGTTACACCCCTGCTCATGTAAATTTTGCACAATACATTTCAATAATGTGTGGTACAAAGTCAGAGCTCAAAAGACGCCCAAAAATAGAATATGAACATTCCTTAAAATTGATAAAAAGAAAAAGAAATCAACAGCGAAATCCCAAGGTGTAGCTGTGCAGGTTATCAGAAGTGAATCCAAATTAGAGGAATAAAACTTGGTTTCGGCATATCATACCTTCACCACCAATATGGGGTCGTATTGCCCTGTTTTGTGCCAATACAGGCCGATACAACCGTATCAATCATGTACAAAATCGATACCATATCATTTTGGATGATGCTTTTAAACCTTCGAACCGATACCATATGTTTTGGATGATGCTTTTAAACCTTCGAACCGATACCATATGTTTTGGATGATGCTTTTAAACCTTGGACCAGCGTAGCCTAGAAGAGGATGTAGAAACTACTAAAAATTTGAATCTGGTTATTTTATAAATAATGGTGGAAAGCATAAAATAACATTTAAAAAAATAATAATAAAATAAAAGGGCCCCTCATGGTGTACGTTAGAAAGGGCTGGAGGTTTTTAAAAAAAAACGAAGGTGCAGGTTTTTAAAAGGGCCCCTCATGGTGTACGTTAGAAAGGGCTGGAGGAAAGAATTGGCCAGGACTGTATAATGCGCCAAACCGGAGACAAAACTCCCAAAAAAAAAAAAATAATTAAATAAATAAAAGGGGAACCTTGGCATTTTAAAAAATGTAAATCAGTTATATTAGAGGGGAAAAAGAAGAAGTGAAGGTTACGGAAGAGGCACCCCATGGCGCATGTTAGGAGTACCTGGGATTGCATGATAGGTTTGTGGATTCTGATAAAAGGATGGGGGTGGAGGTGTTGAAAGCCCAGGTGGAGGAAAAGCAGGCGTTGATTGGATGGATGCGGAATGAGGATAGATTGGTGAAAAGGTGCCATAAAGAGGCTGATGGACCGGGATCTTCGTCGGATCTTCTTGTGGCATTTTCGGGTTTTTATTTGGGAGAATCTCAGAGAAGCAGAGAGACCCAGATCCGAGCTATTGACCCTGGTCCCGGGTTTCTCTTGGCAGTGAAGAAAAGGAGAAGATTTTCTTTGAAATGGAGGCTTTTATGGGGAGAGGGAGAGAGTGGCACCACAGGAAACGGACGCGGTTCGGCCGGTGATCCCAACGCCAGCCAGGATAGCTCAATGAGTCTACGAAGAAGTATGTATTTATCCATGCCGTGCATACGCCAACTCATTTCACGGGGCACGAACGAAAAAAAAACGAGAAAAATAAGCCGATACAGAGCTCAAGCGGTTGGTTCAAGTAGACATTTGTGTTTTACCTTCATCTACATATGTGGCCATGTGAACAAGTTATATGGAAAAAAAAAACAATTTTCAACGGCAAAAGCTCTATTCTCATTGTTTCCTTATGGTGTGATCACTACATTTTTTAGCTCATATCCTGAAATGATCTGGCAAAATAATTAGATAATGTCCATGAAACGCATACATCATGGTAGCCCCACAAAGGTTTGATTGCCAGCCAAACCTAGTAGGAAACACCTCTATCTTTGGACGCGTCCCTCACCGCCTTAGGAAGCCAGGTAGGCCTACCATGATGTGTATGAAATATATCCTGTGCATCTGCTTTTCCAGCTCAAGACGAAGGCACAAAATTGATGTAGATCCAAGATGGGCCACAAAACAGGAAAGGAGTGGGGAGTGAAATGCTGCCATGCAAAAGAAATGGGCATAACAAATAAATATGGAAGAGGACGTGGAATTTCCGGCCCTGCCAAAGAACCTGGTTCAAGCAAGCCTTCTTACATCTAGTAGCTGATTTGATGATTCTATGTTGTTCCAAATAAGCAACAAATGAATGGGATCTTACTAAAGACACAGCAGGTCGAGCAACATAATGCCGACTGGAAATCATAACATAAATAACCCCTCTCAATCTCATGGAGTTAATTATGATAAGATAAGTACCTTATCAAGGCAGCTTACATTAAAAATTCACTTGGTCGTTACCACCGGAATGAACTGAAAACACAAAAGATTGGCCTTACTTGAAAGATGTGTAGGCCCATGAATGTTTAAACAGGATGTGCCATATCCATTGTTTCTTTGTCTTGTGACCTGCTTAAGTTTTACAATGCTTCATTTTTAGGCTGGATACTATTGCATCATATCCTGTATCTAGACATGAACAGGCAGTTTCGTGTGAGGCCCACTGTGATGTATCTATTTATTCATGTTGTCAATTTTTTTTTTCTCAAATCATTTTAAGATATAAGTACAAAAGCAAGGTAGATCCAACACCAAAGTTACGTCAAATATAAGTTCGATTGCATTGAATGCATAAAGCTTGTAATCAAAGAAAAAGAATGGACAACATGGATAAACATAGATAAACAGATACATCAAGGGATGCGGGTACGTAGCTAGAGAGGGGCGGATAGGACGCAATCCACATCCTTTTAACCTCATGTCCTAACATCAGTTAGACAAACGGATGAACAGACGGAATTCTCACAAACATACAATGGCCCCACCTAGCTTTCGACAGCAGCAAGTAGCAAGCAATCCGACCACGTTTGCAAGTTGCTAGTGGAACAGAAGGCTTCCAACGACACCCACACAGCAGCAAGTAGCAAGCAATCCGACCACGTCATGGCAGGAAGATGGACTTGCTTGTGTGGGTGTCGTTGCCAGAAATTTCCAACTTGATGACCCATTTCCGAGACGAAGCCCACCTCATTTTAGCTTCCAAGAATAAGCCCTGGCTGTACGGTCAACTTGTCAAAGTGGTAAATGCCCCTACTTTTTTGCTTTTAGTGGAATAGAAGTCTTCGCTCCTATGGCTACGGATTAAAACCGTAGCTATAACCACATCCATTACAGACAAATAAATAAGGACAGTAGTACCAGCGATCCGGCGGTACTGCCGCCGACCTCTAGATGTTTGTGCGGTAGTGCCGCCTAGTTTTTTTTTATTGGGTGGGTCCCTTCATGGGCCCCATATAATTTTTAATAGCCCCACACTCAATATTTATGATTTTAGTGGGCCCCACATCCACTTGTGTACAATCTTTTTTTACATGGATAACTTTATTCTACATACATTTTTCAGTGAAGTGAATTAACCATAAATTGTATAGAAATGACCGTAAAGTAAAGCGAATTGGCCATGAAATGCATGGAAATGATCGTAAAGTGAAGAAATTGGTCATGAAATGCATGAAAATGACCATGAATCAACACGAAATCATTGGAAATGACCATAAAATGCATGAAAATGACAATGAAGTGAAGCGAATTAACCGTGAAATGCGTGGAAATAACCGTGAAGTGAAGGGAATTGACCATGAAATGCATGAAAATGACCTTAAAGTGGAGCAAATTGACCATGAAATGCGTGAAAATGACCGTGAAGTAAAGGAAAATGACCGTGAAATGCATGAAAATGACCATAAATCAACACGGAATCGACAAGAATGACAGTGAAATGCATGGAAATGATGGTGAAGTAGAGCGAATTAACCGTGAAATGCATGAAAATGACCGTGAAGTGAAGGAAATTGACCCTGAAATGCAAGAAAATGACCATAAATCAACACAAAATCGACAGGAATGACCATAAAATGCATGAAAATGACCGTGAAGTTGAGCGAATTGACCGTGAAAAGCATGGAAATGACTGTGAAGTGAAAGGAATTGACCGTGAAATGTATGAAAATGACTGTGAATCAACACGGAATCACCGAGAATGACCGTGAAATGCATGAAAATGACCGTGAAGTAAAGCGAATTGACCGTGAAATGCGTGGATATGACCGTGAAGTGAAGGGAATTGACCGTGAAATGCGTGGATACGACCGTGAAGTGAAGGGAATTAACCGTAAAATGCATGAAAATGACCGTGAATCAACATGGAATCGACGAGAATGACCATGACATGCATGGAAATGACCGTAAAATAGAGCGAATTAATCGTGAAATGCATGGAAATGATCGAGAAGTGAAGGGAATTGACCATGAAATGCATGGAAATGACCGTGAATCAACACGGAATCGACGGGAATGAGCTTGAAATGCATGGAAATGACCGTGAAGTGAAGTGAATTGACTGTGAAATGCATGGAAATGACTGCGAAGCGATGGGAATTGACCGTGAAATGCTTGGAAATGACCGTGAATCAACATGAAATTGCCGGGAATGACCATAAAATGCATGAAAATGACCATGAAGTGAAGCGAATTGACCGTGAAATGCATAAAAATGACTGTGAAGTGAAGCAAATTAACCGTGAAATGTATGGAAATGACTGTGAAGTGAAGTGAAATGTATGGAAATGACCGTGAAGTGAAACGAATTGATCGTGAAATGCATGAAAATGACCGTGAATCAATGCAGAATGCTGGGAATGACCGTGAAATGCATGGAAATGACGGTAAAGTTAAGTGAATTGACCGCGAAGTGTGTGGAGATGACTGTGAAGTGAAGTGAATTGACCGTGAAGTGCGTCAAATTGACCGTGAATTAACACGAAATTGCGGGGAATGACCGTAAAATGCATGGAAATGGCCGTGAAGTGAAGTGAATTGACCGTGAAGTGCGTGGAAATGGCCGTGAAGTGAAGTGAATTGACCGCGGAGTGCATCGAATTGACCGTGAATCAATACGGAATCGCCAGGAATGACTGTGAAATGCATGGAAATGACGGTGAAGTGAAGTGAAATGACCGCGAAGTACGTGAAAATGGTCATGAAGTGAAGGGAAGTAACCGTGAAGTGCGTCGAATTGACTGTGAATCAACGCAGAATCACCGGGAATGATGTGAAATGCATGGAAATGGTGGTGAAGTGAAGTGAATTGACCGCGTAGTGCATGGATATGGCTATGAAGTGAAGTGAATTGACCGTGAAGTGCGTCGAATTGATCGTAAAAGAACACGGAATCGCGGAGAATGACAGTGAAATGCATGGAAATGACAGTGAAGTGAATTGACCATGAAGTACGTGGAAATGGCTGTAAAGTGAAGTGAATTGACCGTGAATGAACACAGAATCGCTGCGAATGACCATGAAATGCATGAAAATGATGGTGAAGTGAAGTGAATTGACCACAGAGTGCATGAAAATGGCCATGAAGTGAAGTGAATTGACTGTGAAGTGCGTTAAATTGACCGTGAATGAACACGGAATCGCCGAGAATGACCGTGAAATGCATGGAAATGACGGTGAAGTGAAGTGAATTGACCGCGAAGTGCGTGGGAATGGTCGTGAAGTGAAGTGAATTGATCGTGACGTGCGTCAAATTGACTGTGAATGAACATGGAATCACCGGGAACGACCTTGAAATGCATGAAAATGACGGTGAAGTGAAGTGAAATGAGTGCAAAGTGCGTGAAAATGGCCATGAAGTGAAGTGAATTGACCATGAAGTGCATCGAATTGACCATGAAACAACACGAAATCACCGAGAATGACCGTGAAATGCATGGAAATGGCGGTGAAGTGAAGTGAGTTGACCATGAAACAACACGAAATCACCTAGAATGACCGTGAAATGCATGGAAATGGCGGTGAAGTGAAGTGAATTGACCGCGAAGTGCGTGAAAATGGCCGTGAAGTGAAGTGAATTGACCGTGAAGTGCGTCGAATTGACCATGAATAAACATGGAATCACCGGGAATGACTGTGAAATGCATGGAAATGACGGTGAAGTGAAGTGAAATGATCGTGAAGTGCATGGAAATGGCCGTGAAGTGAAGTGAATTGACCATGAAGTGCGTCGAATTGACCGTGAATGAACACGGAATCGCCAGGAATGACCGTGAAATGCATGGAAATGACGGTGAAGTGAAGTGAATTGACCGCGAAGTGCGTGAAAATGGCCGTGAAGTGAAGTGAATTGACTGTGAAGTGTGTCGAATTAATCGTGAATGAATACGGAATCACCGGGAATGACCGTGAAATGCATGGAAATGACGGTGAAGTGAAGTGAAATGATCGCGAAGTGCGTGGAAATGGCCATGAAGTGAAGTGAATTGACCGTGAAGTGTGTCGAATTGACCGTGAATCAATATAGAATCATCATGAATGACCGTGAAATACATGGAAATGACGGTGAAGTTAAGTGAATTGACCACGAAGTGCGTGGAAATGGCCATGAAGTGAAGTGAATTGACCGTGAAGTGCGTCGAATTGACCATGAATGAACACAGAATCGCCGGGAACGACCGTGAAATGCATGGAAATGACGGTTAAGTGAAGTGAAATCATCGCGAAGTGCGTGGAAATGACTATGAAGTGAAGTGAATTGACCGTGAAGTGCGTCGAAATTACTGTGAATCAACACGGAATCACCGATAATGACCGTGAAATGAATGAAAATGACAGTGAAGTGAAGTGAATTGACCGCAAAATGCATGGAAATGCCATGAAGTGAAGTGAATTGACCGTGAATCAACACGAAATCACGAGGAATGACTGTGAAATGCATGGAAATGACGGTGAAGTGAAGTGAAGTGAATTGACCGTGAAGTGCATAAAAATGGCCGTGAAGTAAAGTGAATTAACTGTGAAGTGGATTTTTAACCATCAACACGATAAAATCTTATAAAATTACTATGTTGGTTGGCTAAATTAACTTCTCCTATCCCAAAATCATATATGGTATGCTAAGTAACTCATTCTAATTTTTAACCATCGACTCGATGGAATCTTAGAAAATTATTATGTTGGTTGGCTAAATTAGCTTCTCTTACCCCAAAATCATACATGTTACTTTAAGTAACTCATTAGTCATGATAGTTTAGGAGATATGTTTGTTAATTAAATAGATAAAAAAAATGAATAAAGGGATAAAAAAATATTTTTATATACTTATATACATATATATATTTACATATTTAAGTAATTATGTATTTGAGAAAAATGCAAAGGAGGAAAAGTTCTTCCCGAATTCTTTTTTTAATCTGCCAGTAGGGCGCGACATTATGTGGTTTTCTTTTTTCTTTTTGTTTTTATTTTTTTTTTCTATATTATTTTTGTCGGTCCCATCATGAGGTCTATGTTATATCCGAACTGTCCATCTATTTGGCGAGCTCATAATAAGGCTTGGGACTAAAAATAGAATAGATCTAACTATCAAGTGGACCACACTGTGAAAGGCAGTAAAGAATTGGACGTATACTGTTGAAACCCTTTTAGGGGCCACCGAAGTTTTGGATCATCACGTAGTTTATTTTTCCTCTTCATCCAGTTCTTTGTGACCTTATAAATAGATTGGATGGAAGATAAATATTGTGGTGGGCCCTACAAAAGTTTCAACGGTGAAAATCAACTTTCTGCTGCTCTTTGTGGTGTGGTCCAGATGATTTTTGGATATGAGGTTTTTTTTTTTTTTTTTGAATAATGCTCAAAAATGATCTCAAAATATAAATGGACGTTGTAGGTATAATAAATGCAAATCTATTGGGCCCATGGAACGTCGATCCCCTCTGAACCGTTCGTACAACTCGGAGTTCGAGGAGCGTCAGCGCTCGTCTTCGAGCACCAGCCCATCTGGTTGAAGGAAAAAGCTTCGACCTTAGAAAGTAAATGGATCGTCCGTATACCTTGGAAGACGTCCGTACACCTGGAGTTTATTCTTAGAAAGTAAAATGAGGCTGACTTCCGAGAATGAGCCATAAATGGGTCGTACGGTCGGAAATTTCTCCCGATTCCACGTCCAATTAATCACAGGCGGCAAACATATTGAATGGGGCGGGGATTGCATACTGACGAGGCCAGTAGCTAAATCCATGGAAGTGACGTCACTAACTTTTGTTGACCCCACCATGGTGCATGTATTATATCTGTATCGTCCCATCATTTGTAAAAATAGTTTTATGGCATGATAAAAAGAACGAGATAGATCTAAATTTAAGTAGGCCCACTGCGTAAAACTGTGGGATCAGTCACAGCCACCGTTGAAACATTGATAAAGCCCACTAAGATTTATTTTTTAGATCCAACCTATTCATAAGTTAAGATTTATTTTTTAGATCTAACTTATTCATGAGTTAATATAACTATAGATAAAGTGAAAACAAAAATATAAGCTTCATTGGAAACTTCTATAACCGTATAAAGTTTTGAACCGTAGATGTTTCTGTCCACACTATTTTCTATGTTGGGGTCCACTTGAACTTTAGATTTATCTCATTAGTTTTTTTTCATGCCACAAAACGATCTCTCTAAATGTATGAATGGTATGGATACAACACATGTATCATTGTGGATCCACATAATTTGGTGACGTCACTCCAGTAGCGATTTGGCTGCTGACCTTTGTCAGTATCTAATCGGCGCCTTGATGAATGTACGTGGCCGACTTGATTCTTGCATGCGTCTGAGGCACACCGCGCAATTCCATTTTTGAAGTGGACCTAACCCACGGTCCATGCCAAAGTCAAGTGGGCTTCGAGCATGTGAAACGAGAAACGCTGTTTTACTCTCGTGCAGAGCTGTTGCAATTGGAAATCAAGAAACCATTTCCCGAATCTTTAGGTCAGAACCGGTGACTAAAACCAACCGTCCGGTTCATGCAGCTTTCCAGTCTGATCGTGGACTGCTAGATCCATTTGCTTGTTTCTCTTCATTTTTGCACCTGAGGCTGATATCAAACCCCGGCGTCTCATCCTTTCCTTCTGGGGAGTGGATTAGGCGAGACCCTAGATCTACCACGTGGGTGGGACCCCTGACTGTGGGGCCTAGAGTGATGTATGTGTCTTAAATCCATACCATCCAACCATTTTGAAAGCTCGTTTTAGTAATGATCCAAAAAATGAAGCTGACTCAATCTGAGATTGACCACACCACAGGAAACACTCCTGATTGAATCCTTACCATTAAAAAATTCATGGATTCCATGGGAATGTTTATTTGCCATAAAACCTTTTGATAAGGTCAGGTGTTTGGATGAAGAGAGCACACAAATATCATCTTTATTCAGAGCTTTTGTAGCCCATAAGTTCTTAATGGTTAATCACTATTCTTTCTTGTATTATGGCCCATCTGAGCTTTGGAACTGGTTCAATTTTTGTATCATGCCCTTAAATAAGCTTTCAATACGGATTGATGGTGTGGATGCAGCCACATACATCACAGTGGACCCCACAGTCAGGGTTCTCACCCACCTCAGTGAACCGGTGTCTCACCTAATACGCCCCCTTCTTTTGGAAGGTAAAAAGCAAGGTGGACCTATTGGATGGGCCCTTCCGCTAGCCCAATCCAGCTTTGGCAAATGCCATTCCCCCATATGTTATCGCATTTTCTTCGTGCAATATCATACAAATAAGCTATTTCAATCACCGCTTAGGCAGCACATCCACCTGAACCAGATCTCCGGTCTTCCACTTTTTCTTTTCTTTTTGGTTTTTCTTTGAATTCGTAACTGTGGCTCAACGGTTGGATTAGGGAGATTCTCAGGTGGGGAATATGGATTTTGTGTGTTTTTGGGCTAACACTGAATTGGGCTTCAGTTCAGGCTTCGGGCGTTGAACAAAACCTCATACGACTGCATCAAACACGGCACCCCTCACTCTTTCCCATCTACTTTGTAGCTTTCTCTTGCAAATCTGTTTTCTGTAACCTAGGGTTCCTGTAATTCCAGACATTTCAAGCGCCATCCGCGGCTTCAACGCCCGCATGCGGAGGCTCGGAAATATCATCGAGCGGATGCGAGACGTTCCGTGGCGGAGCGTTGCCAAGGAAGCCGCTGATAGATCCTTCCTCGTTGCCAAGTTCCTCTGCTTCTGCCACGTCACCAACAACTACCTCTGCTCCATTGCTCTCGTCTATGGCCCAAGCATGCTTCCGACCATCAATCTAACAGGTGATCTCGTTCTGATGGAGCGTGTCTCCCATCGCATCGGAAATGTCGGCCTTGGCGACATCGTTCTCGTCCGTTCCCCTGAAAATCCCAGAAAGACCGTCACGAAGCGTATCACCGGCATGGAAGGTGACACGGTCACCTTCGCAGTCGATCCCAAGCAGGGCGATAGATGGAAGACCGCCATTGTATGGCTCACATTCGTACCCTTTTCTCTCAAATTTTAGGGTTTAAGGTTTTAGGGTTTTGGGCCTTGTTGATGTTTTCTAGGGATTTGGATGGACAGGTGCCAAAGGGGCACATATTTGTTCAGGGCGATAACATCTTCTCATCGAACGATTCGCGGAATTTCGGCGCTGTTCCTTACGCGCTCGTTCAGGCAAAAGCGCTTATCAGAGTGAGTTTTGTAGCCCCTGTTTTATCCTAATGTCGTTGTGTTTGCCAACGATTTGTTGACAAATAACAGGTTTTTGTGAAATTTCGAGCTTTTTTAGTACTGATCAAAATCTTTTTTTGAGTCTGATTTTGCTGGTTATGAATTCTTATGGGTGTTTTTCTAATAGCCTTTTTTTTTTTTTTTTCATAACGAAGAATTTTGAATATAGGCATTGTTCCATGAATGATGTACTTCTTACCATCCTACATTGTAATTTGTCTATATTCAAGAATTCATAATATATGCTTGTTTAGCATTTTTGGAGATGTGACTGATTCTAAAATTATAATTTTGATTGTTTAGATATGGCCTCCAAGTGCTTTTGGGCCGCTCGGATGAGGAGTAGCTCTTTTATCTCTCTGCTGAGGTACTTCTCAAATGCATTATAATGATTTGTCATTCATTAGAATGGTTTTATGCTGGTTTCAAGGTAACCTCCTTCTAGACCCTATGCTTGCATTACAATGTAGCACGCTTTTGATGTCATTCCTTTCCGGGGATGGACAAATCTTACAGCTTTTTGAATTTATATATGGTTGTTTTTTAATTATATGACATGTTAGTAGTTTTGATGGTAATGCGGCCATTTAAGAAAGATCCTCAATGTCTATATGCATTTTCCTCTGCTGCAGCAATATTTAAAGCTTAGTTCTTCTCTTTGATCCACCCATGATAATAAGAATTTTTTCTGTTTACATCAAGGGGATCCATTGAACTGGGAAGTTGCATCTATATTTGGTGAAATCTGCCTCATCCTCTCAAGGATGAACATTTTGTTTTTCTGGGTAGTGAGGGACAAATGACATTATGGTTTTGATTTTATTTAAATGTAGGGTTGACTCAAAGGTAAAAATGTGTTTAACTTGGAGTCGTCACTAGCCAAAATATGGCTTTAGAATCTACAGTTGGTTAAGACCCATAGAATCGCCTAGAGGGTGAGAAATCAGAAGATTTCTTGACTCGAGTGACTCTTATGTTGGTCTGCATTGTAGATTTGAGGTAAGGGCCTCGGTTACAGAAAATGAAGGGGTTCGGCACCCTTTTCCGTCTGTGCAATGCATGGTCTCTACTTTACGGGACTGTATTGTTTGTAGGAGGATTCAAGGAAACTTCCAACATCGTTGAATTAAGCTATGCTGCGCTTGGCTTTAGGCCCTGGGTAGGTGAAATAAATAAAAGTATGAGCAGCAATAGAGTAGAGAGTTAAGCCATATTATTCAGGGTTTTGGAACCCAGTTATGCAAAAAAAAAAAAAAGTGTGTTGATTTGATTGATGTTCAGGGTATGTGTAGAGCGAAATATGACTTGATTCGATATCTGAGAAGGAAAATAAAAAATCAAACATCATTTTCGGTCAAAAGGGATGGCCAGATGTCCACAAAACCGGTCATTCCTAGGCCGGGTCTACGTAGAACTAGTTCTTGGCAGACCGGTTCACCTAGAACCAGACCTTCATGGTCCGTATCTAGCTATAACACCCTTTTGAAATAGGTTTTGGTATCACGGGTGCTCTTAGGACCACACTCCCTCATTTGGTATGTCACCTGTATGCCCCAGCAATGGCTAATCTGACCCGATGGTTGTTTCTAGGGCTTGCCTTTATGCCATAAAGGTGATTTGATTAGATTTCAATTAAAGCTAACATGCAGGATTTGATCTCGCTTAATGTGGGGTGTCTATAGGAAGATTGACTAACTCGAAAGATGGGAGTAATTTTAGCTTCATAGAGCATAATCTCAACTTTATGAGTCCAATGACTGCAATTAAGTTTTGAAATTGGAATCCTCATGATTTTATTGGCAAAGGTGTGGTGATTGGTCATCCACCTAACATCAGCCCTTCTTTACCTGGGCTTGCACCGACCAGGCATCGCTACACTACCAAGTGGAGTCGATGATGCTTCAAGGATTAACCTACCATTGTTGATGCGTTTGAAGACAACAATAATAGTCATTGGATAATAGTCAGGGGAGTGTTGAAACCAACAATGGTAAATTTTTTTTTTGCTTATCTGAGTGTTGCTATTAGGCCTAGAATTTTTTTTAAAAAATAAAGGACCAAAAGACCGTCCTAGGTGCTTGGGCAAGTGTAGTCTAAGCAAAGCTATCCTCATGGCTTTTAAAGAAGAAATGAAGGGAAGAGGAAAAGTTGTAGTTGAAGGAGCGGATCTTTATGAAGATCACAGCAATTATGTTGTCGACGTGATGATGCATTTCCGCAACTGGAAAACACACTGCATTAGCATTTGCAGCTAGATGTTTAATCATTTTTATGTCCTACATGTGAGGTGCAACCCAAACACTAGTGTGTACGTTGTGTGTGTGTGTGTGTGTGTGTGTGTGTGTGTGCGTGCTTATTCGTATTCAGTTGGTGTACGGTACCTTTACCTGAGCTTCTGGGTAATGCGAATTCTTTCCATCTCTTTTTCTTGATTCAGGCCCATGGATATCAGTCTACACCAGGCAGGAAAACAGTGTCCCTACCAACGAAGTTTCACTGTTCTGATTTTTCAAGCCGGGCTGCACAAATAAAAGTGTAGGAAGCATATTCAAGTTCGACAAGAACTTATTGCCATCAATTGAGCCTTGGTTAGTGCTTTCTGATTTTCCATACTGGCTTCCTCATGTATGGTTGAGTTCCTGCTGCTGTTCTGATCATCAATTGACTCTTTTTTGCATCAATATTTGCTTGCTATTAAAGCAAAATAAGAAAAAAAGAAGAAGAAGAAGAAAAAAAGGCTTGTAGTCTTGTTTTAATGACATCATTAATGTATGCTCCTCGTGCCATTTTTTTTCATCTGATTAATATAAAACAAATGGAAAATTTTTTGGCATATTGGCTGCAATTATATCATAACCTTTGGTGGAAATGAAGTCCTTATTCAATTCTGGCTGTTGAAGAGGGTCCTATATCCATGAGCTACATCCGTTGATCATTTTTGCCACTTGATACTTTAGGTTGTATCCACCTGCATTTTGATGCTTCATCGTTTGTGCCGAAGACTACTAATGCACATGCCACCGAATGTGCTAGCATGGCTGACACATGCAATATCTCAAGCCATAATGCCACCAAATGTGCTGGGTAGTTCTGACCATGTAGATGTTCTTTCCATAAAATTGATATGGTCCATACGGAAGGTAGGCCATAATGCCAGAAACAGTTGGATGGTTAAAAGAACTTTAACAAAGTATCTTTTAGCTGTAAATTTGTTTTGTAAACTGTGGCCCACCTGACAATTGGACTGGCCTAATTCCTGGGTAAGGGCATCAAAATAGTGTTATGCATCTGATAAAACTGCAAATAGCGTTGTGCATATGTAATGACTGTCTGGGATATGAACTGCAAGGATGTCAGCTTCAAGTTGGACTAGAAAGGAACACACAGTGCAGTGTTGTAGGCTACTTTCTGAATATGAATACTAGGGAAACATAAATTAGTCTATGGCACTCACTATGGGTGGACCTGATTTGCACATCATGCTCCCTTCTTTCTGCTCCATCGTATCATCTCCCTTCAGAAGACCCCTTTTGAATCGCTAAAGTCCTGAGGTTGCAGTGTAAGTCGTAATTCTACTCTGCTTGGGAAGCCCTGCCCATATGCAGGTGTAAGTGGTGGCAAGTAATGTGTGAGCGACTGTCTTTAGTTCTTTCCTTTTTAGCCTAAATTCAGGCCATTCCACACTTCAGGTGGGCCAGTGTACAAAACAAATGGATGTATGAAAAGATATTGTTTCCGCAATCGGTATACTTTGTTCATGATCTTTAGAAAATAGATCAACGCATTGTTTACAACATGATGGAAAGCTCAGATTTGTCACATGTGTTCCATGTTGGAACATGTTAACAGGTGCAGATGGCTAGGGCTCCAGTAAACCTCCTATATGAGTAAATGAGGAGCAAATGATCACCTAACGACTGTTTGTAGGTTAGCTTAATGTACAGCCTCTCCAACATATAAAATGCTTGTAATGTACAATATCCAAGCCATGTAAAAGATAGATTGGACCATGAAGATTATCCGGCTAGAAGATCAAGCTATTCCAATCATCAGGTGAACCAAATGTGTAGGTAGAATCACGTTATTGTCCTACACCGTAGCCACCAGATGAATATCCAAACCAAATGTGTAAGGCCCCCATCGTTATTGTCCTACACGGTAGCCAGCCTGATTATTGAAATGGCATCTTTTTGCGCCAGATGATATTTATATTGGGGCCAACCTTTTATGCAGCTTGGAGAACACTTGATATGCTGCCTTGTGTGATGGGTTGTAGCTGAAGCTAACATATTCCTAGCCATCTGATCAGATGGCGTTCATTCAAATGTGTGCTAGAGAAGCAACAATTGTCAGTGGTCGACATTTAATAGAAGTGGACAAAAACGATATCTAATATTATCGGCTATAATATTTTGAACTGTGAGATACCCAGCTGGGCCCAGTGGATGGCTGGTCGTAATCCACAGCTCCTTGTGTCCTCTATGGTAGTTGGTAGCATGGATTTTTTGGTAGATCATTTCAACTATCAAGCTTTTAGTATGTAAATGATGAGTCTTCATCTGGTGGGCTCCTATATTTTCAAATACGGTTGTGATTAGTGATAAACATGCACTTTTTCCTAGGGCTGAAAGTCCGGTGGGTTGGGTCGGGTTGGTGCTCAACCCTAGCCCAACCCAAGGTTCCTATATCTCAACCCTAACCCAACCCAACCCAATCTCGGGTTGGGAATTCTCAACCCAAGCGGGCTCGGTCAGGTTGGTCGGGTAGATATATGCTAATATTTTCATTAGTACATTAGCCTATTATATTTTTAATAGATGTCTTATTTTTTGTACCTATAATTTTATTAATTATATATGTAGTTATTTATCATAAAGAAGTTCATTTTTTCTAAATAAACAAGCTAAAATATAGGATAAATATTCCTTTAGAAGTCGTATTGTGTTGAGAGCAATCTATTTGGGAGAAAGAAATCCGGCTTATCTTGTTAGATTGAGTAATCGGAAATGAGTGGACCAATGAAACCTGACATGCCTTCGACACAAACGAACTGCACTCAATTATAATTAATTTGTAAGGAATTTATATATTGATCAGGTTCGGGTTGGGTCTGACAACCCGAGACCTCAACTTGAGTCCAACCCAAGTTTTATCATGTTGGTGTTTGTATGGCCCAAGCCTAAGACCAAACCCGATACATCCAGTCCAAGCCCAACCCAATGTCGGGTCGGTCGGGTTGAACCCGCCCAACTTTCAGCCCTAGTTTTTCTCTAGGTCCTATAGACCTGCACGACAATGATTGGATGGCAATGATTGGATGGCTAAGATCACGGGTGAATTGTTATGGCTATAGCCAATCTATCTATCGTGGGCCACTAGATGAAGGGTCCGATGCAAAGTATACACTGAAATGTTGTCTGAAATTGCATCTGACGGAAATGTCATATGGCTTAGCCGATCTACCGTGGGCCACTAGATAAATGGTCCAATACAAAGTATACACTGAAATGTTGTCTGAAATTGCATATGATGGACAATGAAAAACAGTCAAATGATCAAATTCAGAGGATCTGATTCTGGGTTTATAACATATCTACGGTGGGCCCAGAAATTGGATGGTTTAGTTGAGTTGCGTGTATGCCACATGTAGAGTGCACGTGTCAGAACCCAGAAGATAAGAAATAATTCATTTTTCGGTTACCAAAGAACTGAGGAATGTTGTTCCATCCATCCATCCATCCATCCATCCATCTTAATGGACATTGCAAGGGCCCACACGGCCGACTTGCCATGTATATACAACATCTGAGCCACTGAAAAAGAAGGCCCCACCATAATATCATTGGACTAAGAAAAAAAAACATAAAAATCAGGCCAATTCACACCCCATGTAAGCCATGCTATAGAAACTAGTAGGAAACAATGGACTTTCAGGTTGAGTCTATGAGGGTCTCTGCCTGTTATTTTATTTTATTTTATTTTATTTATTTATTTATTTATTTATTTTTTGCGTTCAAAGATCTGTAAACGTGGTGACTGATTTTTGGATATCTTCAACGTCGGGCCTATCTTTTTAGCGGCTTGGATGCTCTGTACACGTTGCATGTTTCCGATCAATGGATGATAACTTTGGTCCATTGAGATAATGGAAACGGTACTGGATTATGATGATAGTAATCGTTCATATTCTGGACTCTATACTACTCGGGGATAGCAATTGTTGATCCGTTGATTGTGTACGGTACAAGGGCAGATGAGGTGTTACCCTTACAGTGGGGCCCACCTTGATGATATGTTTTATATCCACGCTGTCCATCCGTTTTTCAAACCCATTTTAGGACGCGATCTCAAAAATTAAGCAGATTGAAATCTCAGGTGGACCACACTACAGGAAACAGTGTTGATTGAACACTCACCATTAAAAACTACCTGAGGCCCTCTGCAAGAAGATCCGTGATAATTATTTTCCATCCAACCCGTTGACAAGGTTAATCAGACCTGGATGAAGGATTAAAAAATATATATAAAAAAAAAAATACAAAAATAAGCTTGATCCAAAACTTTTGTGGCCTACGAAAAGTTTTAATAGTCATTTACCACTTTTTCCAGTGGTGTGGTCCACGGAAGATTTGGATCTACTTAGGTTTTGGGATAACTTACTAAAATAGACTGAAGGAACGGATGGGCAGCGTAGATATACAACAGATTCATTAAGGTGGGCCCCACATGTTAAGGGTAACACCTAATCACTCCCTGGTACTAGAGGGGACGCGGTTTCGCCAGTTAGCTGATGTGAAAGCTCTGTGGCCCCGCCATGATGTATGTGTTTTATCCGCTCCGTTCATCCAATTTTCCAGCTAATTTCATGATATTAACCCAAAAACGAGGCAGAGGCAGAGGTATAAGTCGACCACACGACAGAAAACAATGGGGAGAATTAAAACCTTCTTAGGCTCACATTGATGTTTATTTGTAATCCAACCTGTTCATAAGATCACAGAGACTTGGATAAAGAGAAAACGCAAATATCATTTTCAACCAAAACTTTTGCCCCCCAAGAGAAGTTTTAAATGATAACCGTTCAATCCCCAATGTTTCATTGTGGTGTGGTCCACTTGAGCTTTGGATCTGCCCGTTTTATTTATTTATTTATTTTTAATCATGCCCTGAAACAGGAGGATAGACTGCATGGATAAAACACATACATCGTGGTGGAGCCCATAGAGCTTATCGGTGTTGGCGTGTACGCGTCCGTGGTAAGGAGGTCATTACCGAATCCGAGTTCACCTGAGAATAAGAGAGGAGTATAGGCTAGGAAGTATGAAGAGGAGTCCTCATTCCACGCGGACGCTACTGCAACACCTGTTTTAGGCAGCTTTTACAACGTCCAATCTCTGTGGTGTCAGCCACTCCTTTCAGGTTTGCACCTCATCTTCGTCGTTCGTAGTATATTCAACGTATCAAGACCCTACCTTTTTGGATCAGACTGATTTTTGGATTCTCCCTCCATCGTGATGGTTCACATCTGATGAATGGGTTGCATGAAAAATAGTCAGCAGCGTCGACCCAAACCTATGGTTGGCATCCATTATTCCCTTTGGTGTGTCCCATTTGAGTTGTGGATTTCATCAAAGGGTTGCCCCCCTCTCAACATTTATTTTTAGTGGTCTTGATTAAAAATAAAAAATAAAAAATAAAGGGGAAAGAAAGAATGAAAAACGTCTCTGTATTGATCCTGTAGCATCAGTGTCATGTGGGCCTGTGACATGATCTCTTCTTCACTGTGGATGTTTGAGTCCACACTACTAAACTAACAAGATACCAACGGAATCACAAAGCAAGGCGTCAAAAGGGCAGGAAGAGGTGTTGTTCAAGGGATGGGGATTCCAGAACTCAAAACTTTCCCCAGAAAAAAAAAAAAACGCTGGCAGATGCATTAATCAGAACAAAATGCAGATAGAAGGCAAAATAGCCCAAGAACACAATTCTACTGGAGTTGTAATGCATTGATTGCTAGTAGAGACTAGAGAATGAGATTAGAAGGCTAGATATGGTGATAATCCCATTGTGAGTCATACAATTACATGGTAGTAACTTGGGAGTGGGAGAGATTTTCTTGCAGGTGACTCGACTCAACTTGCATCTGAGATCTTCAAATTTACTTTTAAAAAAATAAATTCTTCATTTGCAAGAGAACAAATTAATGGAAAGTGAAAAGTACAGTTCTGCTTAGAATTTAAACATAATAACCAATAAATGATCCCTGTTGATGTCAAGCATTGATAACAACAACAAACATGCATTCAGCAGTTAATCATATGACATTTCTATAATAATGGAAACCAGGAAAAGGAAAATAAAAATTTTAAAAAAATTAAAAAATAAAAAACTCTTGAATTATGATAAGTTGCAAATCTGAGCTTTTAGTCGAACTAGCAACCCAATGTCAGCATGCCTGTTACAATTTAAGCTACCAGGGAAATGTATATGGTGTTTGGGATTATTATTATTATTTTCAATATAGGTGTTTGGGATGTTGAATACTTCGTTTCCCATGGAAACCTATCTTTCTTTTGTTTAGGGGGAAAAATAGTTTATGGATTTCCATTTCCATACTAGTAAAATGTAGATGTCGATGTCTTCCATAAAACCTGTTAAACCTGGATTTCAAAGGTTATGAGAGGCACACCTCTCTCTGTTTGACCATTAACTTTTTCAACATTTAAACCTTTCCATGGAAAACTACACTTCAAAAGAAAACAATATAATTACCATTGGAATCTAGAGTTTTTCATTTCCTGAGGGTTCCATATTGGTTTGCCTCTCGACATTGAACACTAACTATTTCAACCTTTAAACATTTTCTATGGAAAACTGCACTTCAAAAGAAAACAAAAGAATCACCATTAGAATCTACAATTTTCCATTTCATGAGGATTCCATACCAGTTTTCCATGTCAGCATTATGATCTATATATCAAGACACCCTTTCACGTGGAGGGAACCCATAATCCAGATACAGCCCTGTTTGGTGGAAAGGCAGTAGCTATGGGACAATGAAATCCATCAGTGGAAAGGCTGAAGCTTTGCCCACTTGGATATTTTCTCATACTCTTCATGGTCATGGAGAAATGAGTTACTGAAAATACAAAACACTCCAGACATTACTGTGATTGAACATGACTCTGCTTCATGGCTTTGGGATCACAACTCACAGGCAGATTGCTCGCAAAAGAAAATTAGAGATTTAAGCAGGGAAATGCAAGAAAATGTCATCTGCATTTAGCAACCTATGAAGCAAAATGCCATCTACATTTAGCAACCAACGAAGAAAATGCCATCTGCATTTAGCAACCTATAATGGCAATAAGAAAATTTGAACTTAATCGTAGCTGATGAATGTAAGTTCAGCAAATCAAGCTTCACAAGAAACCTTCCATGCAGGTTTCAAAACCTGGACCACTCGGTTCAACCTTGCTCGACCATAAGCAACCATGTCACGTGGTGCACTTAGGATGAGATGTGAAGACAAAAAGCTGTTTGTTAGAATATTGTGTGATCTTGTTACCATACTTTGTGTGATCTTGTTATATTAGATTGTAAATCTCCAGTTATGTAATATTCTCTCTAGCTATGTAATATCCTATATTTAACACCTCGGATCTTTCTTACAACTATGCATATTTACTATCAATAAGTTATAATCATACTATAAAGAGGGTGTTCTTTCTTCTATACAATACACATTGAAATACAGAATTTCTACAACAATCTCTCTCTTTCTTTTTATTTCTTCATGGTATCAGAGCCACACTCTTGTGGCCTATAAATTTTATTTTTTTTATATAGTGGTTGTTTGGAATTCTTTTTTGCCATCTTCAATATGTCTCTATCTGCTTTGAGTCTTGATTCAATTGTCCGTCCTATTGATCTTATATTGGATGGATTCAATTATAGTCTGTGGTCTCAGAATATGGAAGTCTTTTTAAAAGGACGTCAGCTATGGCGTTATGTGACTGGAGCAGTCCCTCAACCTACGTCGGGGGACGGTGAGAAAGACGATGCCTTTGCATCTCGTCTGGAAGAGTGGGACAGTATTCACTACAAAATTCTGTCTTGGTTCATCAACACTTCCGTTCCATCCATCAATAGTCTTCTTCCACAACTTGGGAATGCTAAAGTAGCTTGGGACTTTCTGGCAAAAAGATACAACTGTACCTATGATGCTTCATTAGAGTTTCAACTGGAAGCTAAACTCTATCAGATGTGTCAAGACCGAGGTCAGTCTATTGCTGATTTTTATTCTCAAACTAATCATCTTTGGGAACAATTATCTGCCGCAAACCCTAAGTTGGAATGTTCTAAAGACATTCAAACGTTTGTCACTTGGCTTGATCGACGAAAGTTTATGCATTTTATGATGGCTCTTCAAGATGATTTTGAATCTACTCGAGCTTCTCTTCTTCACCGTCAGCCACTTCCAACATTGGATGCTACAGTTGCTGAACTCATCTCTGAAGAAACTCGACGTTTGACTATGCAGATGCAATCTTCTGACACGGTTATGGCAACCACTTCTTATGGTGCTTCTCAGTCTTCTGCTGGATGTTCTTCCTCTCAATCTACCTCCAAGCCTAGTTTTTGCAAGTGGTGTAAACGAACTGGTCATACCATCGATGAATGCCGCAAGTTCCAGTATTCTAAGCAGAAAAGAGCTTCCCAACAGACAGCTGCGGTTGCTTCATCTGATCCTCCTGTACTTGAGACTCCACCTCAGTCCACTTCTCTTACTGCAGCTGACGTGAAGGACTTAATTCACCAGGTTTTGTCCCAATCCTCCACTGCCATGCCTGTCACCCCAGGTAAATCCCAGTGGTTTATAGACTCTGCCTGTTGTAATCACATGACATATGATTCCACCATCTTCTCCCATAAAACAACTATCTCTCCCAATCGTATCATATATACTGCCAATGGTTCCCATATATCTGTTAGTCATATAGGGTCTATTTCTACCTCTAATTTATCTGTTGGTGATACTTACCTTGTTCCTAAGTTATCTTTAAACCTTCTTTCTGTTGGGCAATTATGTGAGTTAGGTCTTGAACTGAAATTCTCTAACAAAGGTGTTGATGTACAGGATTCACAGACGGGTCAACTACTTGGGACAGGCCATAAAGTTGGACGTCTTTTTAAGCTCTCATATCTGCAGCTTCCTTCTTCAACAATCACTTGCATGACTGTTATCACCGTCACTTTTAGTTTATGGCATGCCCGATTGGGTCATGCCTCGCTTACACGTGTCCAGTTCTTGGCCTCTCAGGGTCATCTAGGATTAGTTAATTTTCAGTCATTTGATTGTGTTTCATGTTATCTTGGAAAACAGACACATTTTTTCTTTAATAAAAGTGAATCTTTTTCTTCCGCACCTTTTGACTTAGTCCATTATGATATTTGGGGTCCCGCCCCGATTCTGACTGAGGGGGGATCTCGGTATTTTGTTATCTTTGTAGATAATTACAGTTGTTATACTTGAATTTATCTTTTATGACATCGGTCTGAACTCACAAATGTTTACCATAATTTTTATAAAATGGTACATACTCAATTTTCTTGTACCATTAAAACTTTTCGTTCAGATAATGCTATGGAATACGAAGACAAATCTTTTCTTACCCTTTTACAACAAAATGGAACAGTCTTTCATCATTCTTGTCCATACACTTCTCAACAGAATGGTCGAGCAGAACGTAAACATCGTCATATTCTAGATACGGTAAGAGCATTTCTCATCTCTGCTTCTCTTCCAGAACGCTTTTGGGGTGAAGCTGCTCTCACTGTTGTCTACACTAACAATCGTGTTCCCTCACCTACCATCCATAATAAAACTCCTTTTGAGCTTCTCCATGGTACAGTCCCTAACTATTCCTTACTTCGAGTTTTTGGTTGTGTCTGTTTTGTCACTCTTCCTACACATGAACGCGCTAAACTAGAACCATGATCCAGACTCTGTTGCTTTCTTGGTTATGGTCTCACTCAGAAAGGTTATCGTTGCTATGATCCCATAGTCAAACGTCTTCGTCTTTCTCGTCATGTGGAGTTTTGGGAGCATAAGATGTTTATGAGTCTTTTTCCTTTTCCACAGTCCTCTTCCAGTTATGCTCCTATTTTTACTGATCCATCTATTGCTTTAGTACCTCACCCCTTTACAGAGATGCTAAGCTCCTCAGACGTTCATTATACGGCTGCTCCTGATCCAACTGAAACTTCTGCTGATCCTCCTGCTACATTAACTGCCTCTGAGTCTGTCCAGGTACCTGCACTTCGTCACTCTACTAGAGTAAGAGCCCCTCCTTCTCATCTTCAAGACTATCATTGTTTTTATGCCCTTGCCACTCTTCACGAACCACATACTTATCGTGAGGCTAGTACTGATCCTCTTTGGCAAAAAGCTATGTCCGATGAACTAGATGCTCTTACCAAAACTCATACTTGGGACCTGGTGGATTTGCCTTTCGAAAAGTCTGTAGTTGGTTGTAAGTGGGTTTACAAAATCAAGACTCGGGCAGATGGATCAGTGGAACGATACAAAGCTCTCCTTGTTGCGAAGGGTTTCTCTCAAGAGTATGGTATTGACTATAAGGAGACTTTTGCTTCTGTTGCTTGACTTACCTCTGTTAGATCTTTGCTTGCAGTAGCTGCTGTGTGTCAATGACAACTTTTTCAGATGAATGTCAAAAATGCCTTCTTGAATGACGATCTTGTTGAGGAATTCTATATGCATTTTTCACCTGGCTATGATCATCCTTCTCACAAAGTCTGCCGTCTTCGTCGTGCTCTTTATGGTCTCAAATAGGCCCCTCGAGCCTGGTTTGTCAAATTTAGTTTTGTTGTTGCTCAACAGGGCTTTGTCCCTAGTGCATATGACTCTACACTTTCTGCGGACTACTGGTGCTGGTACTATTCTTATCCTTTTTTATGTTGATGACATGATCATTATAGGGGATGATCTCTCTGGTATTCGAGATCTTCAACACTTTCTGAGTCAGAATTTTGAAATGAAGGACTTAGGACAACTTAACTACTTTTTTAGTTTTGGGGTGACTTCGGGTTCAGATGGTTATTATCTATCTCAGGCTAAGTATGCTTCTGACTTACTTTCCAAAGCAGGCTTGACTGACAGCAAAACGTGCACTTCTTCTCTTGAATATAATATTAAGCTTCTCGCTACTGACGGTGAATCTCTTCCAGATGCTAATCTGTATAGGCAATTAGTCGATAGTCTCATTTACCTCATAGTTACTCGCCCAGACATTTTCTACGCTGTTCACTTGGTTAGCCAGTTTATGAGTGCACCACGCTCTACTCATTATATTGTTATTCTTCGTATCTTGCGCTATGTCAAGGGGACTTTGTTTCATGGTCTTCACTTTTCATCGCACTCATCTCTGGAGCTCCGCTCTTATTCTGATGCTGATTGGGCCGGTGATCCTACCGATCGTCGCTCCACTATGGGTTATTGTTTCTTACTTGGTACTTCTCTCATTTCTTGGTGCAGTAAGAAATAAACTGTTGTTGCCCGATCCGGTACTGAGGCTGAGTACCGTGCACTTGCTGATACTACAACTGAACTTTTGTGGCTACGATGGCTTTTGACAGACATGGGTGTTTCTCAGTTGACTAGTTCTCCTCTTTATTGTGATAATCGGAGCGCCATTCAGATTACTCACAATGATGTTTTTCATGAGCGGACCAAGCATATCGAGATTGACTGTCACTTCATTCGGCACCACCTTCAGCAGGGTACACTACATCTTTGATCCATCTCCTCCGAGGATCAACTTGCCGATATTTTCACGAAGTCTCATCCTCCTGGTCGACTTCGTGATCTTGTTTCCAAACTCAAGTTGACTTCATCATCTCGAGTTTGAGGGGGGATGTTAGAATATTGTGTGATCTTGTTACCATACTTTGTGTGATCTTGTTATATTAGATTGTAAATCTCCAGCTATGTAATATTCTCTCTAGCTATGTAATATCCTATATTTAGCACCTAGAATCTTTCTTACAACTATGCATATTTACTATCAATAAGTTGTAATCATACTATAAAGAGGATGTTCTTCCTTCTATACAATACACATTAAAATACAGAATTTCTACAACAATCTCTCTCTTTCTCTTTATGTTTTCACTGTTCAAACCAGTTTTTACCAGTAACGGTATTAAATGTTGGTTAAACGGTTATTAACTGGCTGTTTAACCAGTTTTAACTAGCATTTTATAAATTGAATTACATGTTAGATTACAAAGATTGCGACAGTCAAAACCAGTTTGAATTGGTTGTGAATTGGATCACTCACATCCCCTGTTTGTTGTTTGGTCCGGTTCTTAAGAAAGCAAACTAATTTTTCTTCTTCTTCTTCTTCTTCTTCTTCTTCTTTTTAATGTCAACGTCAGCCTCAATCAACATTAATTGGAAGAATAATCACTCTGGATCAGGGATATATGGTTGCTACTTGCTATACATATACAGATAAAACTACTACTCAAATATACCAAAAACAGGGGCAAGCATCAACTATCCTCCACCTACAAACATGAAAGGACCTATTACCATCCACCATTTTCCTAACAAGGCTATATTGGAAGTTTGAAACTGACTACTCCAGGCAGAAAGGGTCCTTGACTCTTAGAGATTCCATAAGCACATCTCAGGAAACAACACAAGTTGCCATTTTATGCAATCGAGGGATGAATTCCTTCTGCAAACTCTTTTCTCACTAAGTCTGTTGGCATAAGAGAGGATACGGGTCAGCAAGAATCATTTGTGCCAGAACTCGGTAATCATCCCAACTTCACTAAAGGATCTTAAGAACCAATGCAAAGTCCAACTCCTGAAGGGTGGGCTAAATGCCATTCCACACTATCAAGGACCATATCCTCAGTTAAAACATAGGTCTTCAAGTCTTTTCTTACTACATCCCCCACATCCTTTTGGGCCTTCCCCTTGCCCTTTTTGAGCCTTCAACTTGAACCAACTCACCCTTTCTAATCGGTGCAGTTCTCGGTCCTCACCACACAAGGCCAGATCATTTAATTCTGTTTACCCTCATCTTATTACCAATTGTATGACTCCTAAGTTCCCTCGAATGCATTCATTTAACTTATCCTTCCTCCTTTTGCCACTCATTGACCTCAGTATCCTCATTTCAGCTACTCTCATACAATGAACATGTTCCTCAACTACCTAACATTCTATCCCATAAAGCATGGCTGGTCTAATAGCTATCCTATAAAATTCTCTTCAGTTTGGTTGGTTGTAATAATCACATAAAAGCTCCAAAGGCACATCTCCACTTCCCACCCAACTCTAATTATATTAGGAACATCCTTCTCAATCTCCCCACTCTTATTAATTGCTGATCTAAGATTCCAAAAACAGCCATTTTTGAGTACTTCATGGTCAGCTTCTCAACACCGATCATATCAGATGCTTCCCCAAGCAAGTTAAATCTACACAACAAAAAATCACAACTGCAACCCTTGCCTGGAAGATACTGATGGGATTAGTTGTGGGGGCAAATGAATAGGCTTCCCAATTTAATGCAAGCTCACAAAAGCAAGAGAAAGGGTGAAATGGGAGTTACCATACCACTGAATCAGAAGCACTTAGAGCAAAATACGATCCTTCAAAATTTGGCTATCAGTTTTTGGTGCTTAGATAAGGATAAAGATAAGGGATCCCTCTTTCCCAAGACTTTTTTGAACTCTAGACCCACAAGTAATTTGGAATTTAGAGCAAATCATGCCAATAGGCGTATAGCCTAAATTGTGATACTACTGGAAAGGATTTTAAAATGAACACATCAAATTGGAAATGATGCCTATTGGACAAGTCTCACAAATTGGGATTTAGAGGATCTGCCATACACAATCCTGTAATTGTACTTGGATAACAAAGAAGCTCCCAAATTAGTAAATATCAAAATAAAGAAGCAGCAGGCTGGATGCAACCACTTTTTTTTTTTTTCCTTTACCTGTGAAATATGCCATAAAAATCCATTTCCAGCCCTTACCATAAAGCCATCATTCCTGACCTCCAGAAGATGAAAGAACAATCAACTCAATCATGACTCACAAGCTTTCTCCACATAAAGCATGCTGATCATTCACTCAGGATCCATATTTTCCACCCAGCAACGGCCAAATCGGTAGATAGAGGATCATAGCTCTAGTGTCCACTAAAAATGTCAATGTGAGATGGGAAAAAGGTTACACTCCAAAGTCAGGCTAGTTCTCTCTCAGAGAAAATATTCTTAAACTCACTAAATCCTCATGCTTCTATCTCATTCAATTAAAAGAATAAGCATTCCAAGAAGCTTGGAAATAGGCGCGTTCGCTCCACAGTCAGGCTAGTTCTCTTGCTCAGTAAAAAAATAAAATAAAAAATGTACTCACTAAATCCTCACGCTTCTAATTCATTGGATTGAAAGAATAAGCATTCCAAGAAGCATCTAGCCTTGTCTCATGCAATCTCCACAGAAATGGGGCCTCCAACTGAGCAATCAATTTCAGAGGCAACTGAAGTCATTAAAATAATTTGCCCATATTTATCTTAGTTTCTCAAAACATGAACATAGGCGACAGAAGATTTGGAAAGTCAAAGCAACTATTTCAAAATGTTGAAACATATAAAAGGATGGGAGGGAGCAGGAGCACAAATTCAAAGTGGGAGCAGCAAGAAGGTAGAAGATTCCTGCAACTTTCTTCACTAATGCTGTGGGGAAAATCTTGATAAGTATTGTTAAATAAATATTGAAAATAGCTTTTCTTCATTATTGCTGCCTATGTACAGTTATACTTCAATCTAGAGATGCAGCGTAATGGCACTTTTGTATCAAATACAGAAATATTCAATTTAGAGTGCCATTTCTGAAGCACAAGTGGTATTGTACTTGGCTGGCCAAGATCTCAAAGTGCTTACGTTGTAATTTGAAAATACTTCTACTTTTGTTAATACTACTACACGGTAGAGAGATTGATGCCCCAATAACAAAATTAGCCTATTGAAGCCAACCAAATCGACTGAAAAGTCCAGGAAAATGATCAAATGGTAGTGGGTCTATTGGTATATTCAATATATTGGCATAACTTTGACCAATATGTCAAAATAAGAAATCACATCTCCTGAATATTTCAAGAAAGCCATCATGCACACAAACCAAAGCCTACATTGACTAAAAATATTTTTAAGGAGGTAATATCCGTTAAGCACCGACCCCTAAAGTAGCGGCAACATTAGTTACTGTCATTGAATATGTAAAGCCTATACATAGTTTACACACAATATAATAATAAAAATAAAAATCTAACGGAAGCTAACAAATTGAGGTCAGTCCCCCTGAATTGGGATGGGGAGATCCACACTCAACATAAAAACAAGGGTCCCATATTCATACGATGAAATTTCAAGACAGTAGGGAAACAGCTAAAACAGACCACTCAAAGACTTCAGCAAGTACAAAGTGCACATCCATAAGTAATTATGCATAGAGATGTTGCAAACAACCACAAATCATTGGAAACTGCGACTCTACAAGCGTTACAATAATATATTTTTGATATCTACTTATGGTGGATTGGGTTCCACTTCCACTGCATGTAGAAAGTGGAAATTCAGTGTCCAACTGCCTTATTAGCAACAGAGTAAAGAGGTTTCAAGTTGTATGCTAGGAATTATTTGCTTTGGTTGCATATGTGATATGTCACTTTGTTGATGTAGACTGCCAATATAAACCAACTGGAATGGAAATGAAGGCGAGAGATGGATTAATGTGATCCTAAGGTACCCATCAGCTGAAACCTAGACGCAACTAACCAATTTTTAAGGTTAAAAATCCTCTAACATCTAGTTTCTGAAATTGAAAAATAGAAATGATGCCAGTTTGCAACTGCAGAAACCACAAAAGGGCAACAGTGACAAGAAAGGAAGGGATGAAGCATCCTCTCTTGCACACCCAAGTGCACTATTTTTGCTTATCCTCAGCAGAACTTCTTAACAAAAAGTATGCCAGAATTTCCCCATGGCCAGCAACATTTGTTAGAATGATTAGAGATGCAATGATGTGACAGCTAGAGGCTCCATTTTTCTCATGGAATTGTATTTTGCCATCGCAGGAGGCTCTTGTTGTTCTCAATGTGTATAGAAGAAAAATGGGCAAGAAAGGGAGTACAGAAAGCGTCTTCCAAAGTTTCCAAATGTATGGCTACGATTGTGCCATATGGCACTCATCCAACAGCCAAGGATTCTCTGAAAATTTTTTTTAGGATATTCCACATTTCTCTACACAAGACACCACTAGAGTTCTCTACAAACTTCTAGAGATCTGTGCATAACTCTAGAACTTTCTATAGTTTCTCTACAACTTTCCACGCATTTATACTCTATTCTAGCTTCCCTACACTTGTGTACAAAAGCTCTCCAATGTACAAGATTAGTATACATCTGGCCAAGCGCATGACTTAGGCCCATGAGAATGATCAATCATGATATTCTTCCCCACCTGTTGCATCAACGCCCTCATCAATCACTTGTTGATGAGGCTACACGTTGGATACTCGAACTGTCAAGTCGCATTGTCTTGTCATTGTCATCTTAAATTAGTTCCAAGGCTGAGATCATCCCATCAGTGGCCTTTCCTTTACACCATCAGTATTATGCATGGATGTCCCTCATCCATGATACTCATCACTCCAAAGTGGGACATGGGAACCGCCTTCGCCTAGTACATGAAGTTCATGCCCAATATTACCTTGAAATCATCCAAAATGGCAGAGAGATTTGTCTTGCTGACCCACCCACCAACGTGTAGCTCCACATCCTTGGCCACACTCTAAATGGGTTGGATTTTGAGTTGGCCGCCTTGATCACGTCACATTCTCCACCAATGTGAGACCCAGCCACTTTGCCACCTCTTTGGAGATGAATTTACGAGTTGCCCCCCATATCCACCAAAGTCGAAGTAGATGCACCGTTGATATGCGCATTCACATACATCAACAATCATCCCAAGTGACTTGCCCTCCTTCACCACTTGTCTTTGCAAAGCTCCCAAGTAACAAACTCTCAGCCCTTCCTCCTGCTCGACTAGGACTGAACCCAAAGGCTTCTTACGCAGGCAATCCTTTGCCCGATGTCACCATCACAAATGAAGCAATTCCAACTCTTCTCTTGGCTCTTGGGCTTATCATCCGTAATGTTGACTTGCATCGACCCAATGCATTGTTCCTCACTATCCTCATCCTTCTTCTCCTCTAGCTTACATGCAAGGGTGGTGGGCGCATATTTGCTTAGGCATTCTCTTGCCATGTGTGACCTGTTGCAGATGAAGCACTTCACTCTCATGGCTTGGACATGTCCCCTCCATCCTTATCATCCTTCATGTCCCCAACACCTTTTCCATCTTTGCCACATGATGGCTTGCTCAACCCACCCTAGTGGTAGTAGCCCCCTTGTTCTCCCTCGCATTTGCCATGAGCATCCCTTGATGGTGATCTTGACCTAGAAGATTCTCCGCTCGTGAACTCAATCAAGCTCTTCATTATTGTCATTGCTGAAGCTAGGTCTTGTACACCCTGTTGTTGTAGTTTCTGTTGGACCCAATGTTGCAACCTGTTCATGAAGTTGAAGAGGAGTCCCTTCTCGAGCATGTCAGGAATCTCAAGCATGAGTATAGAGAATTCCTTAGGGCATGTTTGGACAGCGAATTGTGATTGTAATGAATTGTAAAAGTGCGATGATTACAAACTACAATACCGGGCTCTTAGTCAACAAGTAATTTGACAGAAAATTCTTGTGTTTGTTTGGATAGCCATGGTAAAAGTGTAACGATGATACTTTATATTACTGAGATGTCAAATCAACAAGAAATATACAACAATTCTTACATTTATACAAGAGATTTCTACTACAATATATTGTAAATTTGTAATGATTACAAATTTCTCTGTCTGTCTCCTATTATCTCTACATTTAACTATTGAATTACACGTTGAATTATGTGTTTTAAAAAATTACACGTCGAATTATGTGTTTAAAAAATATTGTAAAATCGTAATGATGGTGCTTTTCATTACAATATTGTCATAATTCGCTATCTAAACAATCCCTTCACACACTCGCAAATCAACCCCTTGTGCTTCAACTGCTTTAGTTTTGTCATGCCAGATACTCAACATTCTCGGAATAGAATTGCCTTTTCTATTTCCCTCTTTAAGTCATCCCGAGTGTTAATAATCCGCATTCCTCCAAGTTTTCACATCATCTCCTCCACCATAAAGTTAATGCGTTTGTGAGATACATTGCCACACTTTGCATCTTCACCCTCTCGTCCTCTAATGGAATGGCCTTAAGGCACTGCTCCAACTGCCAAAGGAAATTGTCCAGCTCCCAATCATCCCTCAATCTGATGTCCTCACCTTTGTTGCACCACTTACGGCATTACCCCCTTTTGTCGTAGCCCTTTTCCATAGAACCCAATCACCTCTCATGATGGGGACATCCCGCGCACGCCGTCAATATGTGCACGCACACCACCACCCCTACGCTCCTACGCCAGAAGGAGGGCCCAACCGTTGATCTAGATCGATGACGACGTATAGGGAGGGCCTCCTAGATAGAAGATGAAGTTTTCGTTTAAAAGGGTGTGCCCGATAGTCAAGAAGAGCCCATCATGGGACCTCATGATCGTGGCCCACTCGTTGGATTGATGTTATATTTTAGATTTTGCTTATTGTTATTATTTAGAACATTGTGAACGCTTTGGATTTCTTTGTTTGATTTTTATTTTAGTTTACTTCATCACCAAGTAATAGGTTGCGCACATGGTGTAAGTTTTTGGGGTATAGGATTTTTTCTATAAATAGGCACCCCTTGTAGTTCTTTTGATGGATTGAAGATTAATAAAAATTCTACATTTTCCTACTTTTTGAGTTGTGAAGCCTAATTGGGTGCGAAGCCCTCCCTTCATCGAAGGGTTAACTACCGTGGTGCGAAGCCACATCTATCCTGATTTTCTTTCATCCATCGCCATCTCTACTACCCATCTTCTACCATCCCTTCTTCTCACCTTACTCCATCATCTACACATCAAATCAATTATCTATTGTAGCAATTCTCCTCTACAAATCAGAATTTCAGAATTTGGCCCTACAGGAGGGCTGAAACTTTAGCAGAGCACCATGCACAAACTGTATATCGGATCGAGCTGAGATTTGAGAGTTTTGGAATCCATCCCTGGTCGACCAGGGCCAAGGTGGCCTTTTTCTGAATAGTGGGCCCCACACACGTGTGGCCGAGATCACACGCATGTACGTCTGGGCTATTGTTGTTATCCATGTGTGTAGTACTTCTCTGGTTCGTCTCTCTCCTCTCTTTCACTCCGCTTTCACCCAAAATCCCTAAACCTAACCCTATATTACTCAAATATCCAATTTTATGCCTCTTTTCTTACCTTAGGGTCCTTGATTTGAAATTGGTAAATCCCTTGGATTAGGGACTGATTACTATGCATGTGTGGATGATTATTTCTTATCTTTGAGTATCATTTGGTTCATAATTTTTATTGATCCAGTCCTATCATGTGTAGGCCTGGACCCGCATAGATTCTCCTTAATTGAATGTTTGGACTTTCATGTGGGATATGAAATTTGTGTAAATGTTTCTGAATTAACGTGATCTTAAGCCTGAAATCTCGCATATCATATTTAATTTTCATGTCCTGCATCATCTCATCTCCTCAACTTGCTCCCTCGACATGTTGAGAGTCTCCAACATCCCTTTCAAGACACTAAGTGACGATTAATGCGTTTAACGCACTAACATCTTCCCCTTTAGTCCTTCGAACACATCGTGAAGCCCTACCACGTTGTTACTCATCATGTCCATCTTTTCTTGCCCATTTCCCATGGCAAGCTCCACCTGTGCAAACTGTGACCCCAATGATGCCATCAAGTCACAAGACCTCTCCCTCCTTAACTTGTTGGCATTGTCATTGCCTTGCACTTGATTGTAGTGGTCACCTCT
The DNA here is from genome assembly GCA_037074715.1 of Magnolia kwangsiensis. Classification (NCBI taxonomy): domain Eukaryota; kingdom Viridiplantae; phylum Streptophyta; class Magnoliopsida; order Magnoliales; family Magnoliaceae; genus Magnolia; species Magnolia kwangsiensis. The sequence continues at coordinate 99,568,563 of CM073575.1, read as the reverse complement.
AATGCCATATTGTCTCTCTCTTCCACCCCACAAGCGTTACAATTTCCTTCTAAACCTTGCTTACCACTCGTCATAGCCTAAGTGCTTTCCCAAGTGTAGACTGTATGACACTCATCTCACAAACTCGTCGTGGATGAGTCAACTTTCCCCAAGTGCACATCCCACATGCTAAGCACTCACTAGAACACGAGAGACACAAGAAATATAAAAAAACACCTTATATCATACCAGAGCACTTAAGTTACAAGTTCTCTTAGATGCCTTACAAATAAGTACCCTTATATAGAGCTAGAAAGACTAGAACCTACACATTGATGGGGACATCATGCGCACACGCACACGCCCCCCCCCCCCCCCCCCCCCCCCCCCCCACGCATGTATGTACGTAGAAGGAGGGCCCCACCATCGATCTGGCTAGATGACGACGTCCAGGGAGGGCCTCCTAGCTAGAAGATGAAGTTTTAGTTTAAAAGGGTGGGCCCGATAGTCAAGAAAAGCCCATCATGGGATCTTATGATCGTAGCCCACTTATCGAATTAATTTCATATTTTAGGTTTTAATTATTGTTATTATTTAGAACATCGTGAATGCTTTAGATTTCTTTATTTGGTTTTTATTTTAGTTTACTTCATTATCAAGTAATAGGTTGCGCACATGGTGCGAGTTTTTAGGGTATAGGGTTTTCCCTGTAAATAGACACTCCTTGTAGTTCTTTTCATTCATTGAAGCTTAATAAAAATTCCTGCTTTATTTTTCTGCTCTCTTAGTGAGTTGTGGAAGAATCAAAAGTGGGTGCAAAGCCCTCCCTTTAGGAGGGCTGAAACTTCGACAGAGCACTACGCCTCGATCTTACGTCAGATCATCGTCAAATTTGGAGGGATTGAAGGTCTCCCCTGATCGACCAAGGCCTAGGTGTCACTTTGGGGAGACGGGCTTCCATCACACGTGCAGCCAGCCCACTTGCGCACGTACGTCAGCCCCAGGCAACCATCTGTACGCATGAGCTTTCTCCGGGTCAGGTTTTCCTCTTTTCATTCATATTTCCTAAACCCTAGCCTTAGTTTGCATTAGTCCTAATTTATTTGCCCCTTTTTTCACCTTAGGGTTCCTTGAATTGAGATTGGGGAATCCATTGGATTAAGGACTGTTTGCTATGCATGTGTGGTTGATTTCTATTTCCCTTTGACCATCATTTGGTTTATAATTTGTATTGGTCCAGTCTTAACCTGTGTAGGCCTGGACCCGTATAGATTTCCTTTTAATTGAATGATTTGGACTGTCATGTGGGATGTGGATTTGTGTAACTGTTTTTGAATTGGTATGATCTAAGCCTGAATTCTTACATCTCATACTGAAATTTCATGTCCTACATCACACATGGATAGCTAGGATTGTGCCACAAGGCACTCATCCAATGGCCAAGAACTCAATAGAACTTTTCTAGAATCCTCCATACTTCTCTACATGAGACACCACTAGAGCTCTCTAGAAACTTCCAGAGATCTCTACATAACTCTAGACCTTTCCACACAACTTTAGAATTTTCTACAATTCTTCTTCTGCCATTCACTACAACTTTCAACGCATTTTTACTATTTTCTAGAGTTCTTTTCACTTTTGTATAAAACATCTTCAACATACACAATGAACATAAATTTCACCAAGTCCACAACTTTGGCCCATGAGAATGATTGGTCTGTGACATGGAGCTCATAGAATTATACAGAACTATACTCCTTAATAGGCTAATTGACATGGTGTAACGCCCTGAAAAAATCAGTACTTGGACTCGAGTACCAACTCGACCAGAAATCGCGTAGGATTAATTCCTTTAGAAAATAAGTGTAAGTTAGCTAGCGCAACGCTAGAGTAGATGGGAAATAGTCCCTGATCACTTTAAATACGTTGTACAAAACCCAAATCGAGTAGAACCAATGACGCTATAATACTCTAAAAGCTCGGATCAAACTCTAAACCGGTTTGTTCTCTGGACCTCTTTGAAACTTTATATTGGATCTAGACCGCGTGTCGAAAGTCCGATACCTACAATCTTAGACCGTTAAAACCGCCTAGGTGGACTTGACAATCATTTCAAAAATCAAGTCCAACCGACGTTCGCAGGCTATTTCATTGAGCCTGGACTAAAGAGAGTGAGAATAGGGTTAGATTTGGAATTTGAAATTCAAATCTGGCCACGACTTGACCCGTCAGTATTAAGTGTTCTGACCGTCAGAATTCAGCCAAATTACCTCTCGGATCAGGAAAATTTTTTATTTCATATCATGAGACTTGCAGACCTGATCTACGTGCGGTGACCGCTGAACTGAAACTGGACCGCCACGTGCGATTTACGAACACTATTGGTCTGAAAATGGGATGAGAGCGACATCCAATGTGCATGAACTTAAGTCCGATCGCGTTCGGCCAGGGGACCACCAGAAATGCCTTTTTGGACCGAAACAGCCCGGATTTGGTTAGGTATCAAGTAAACATTGTTCCTAAGCCTATTTCGGGCAAGATTTAGGTTATAAAAGGGGTAAACCCTCACTCCTCTCACCCATCCGAATTTGCTAGAAACCCTAGCAAGAGAGAGAGAGAAAGTGAGAGTTTATGAGAGAGAGTGGAAGAGAATTTTCTGCTGCTTGTGCCACCTGTTGCACGTGATTAAGCAACGCGCCTCAATCACTTTTCCGGTGATTTTGCCGCATTTCTAGGTAAGAAAATACCCTAAATAGTTGCTGATTTGAGGTTCCTTAGTTTTCATAGCATGATAGCTGATGCATCTTGTAAATTAGGTTACCTATTCGCCGTAGACGAAGCGTATACGCTCCGTTCGAATTAATCCACCTATAGGAGAAAAGGTGCGAATTTTAGACATTTTGATTGACTGTTTCCAACGCTTTCAATGTCGTTTAATAGTAGATTATCGACGGCAACGCCGTTTGACATGTACAACATGCTGTCCATTTCCTGTTTCGTAAGCAGACGAAAAATATGAGATTTAGGGCATTTTAGTCATTTGTAGGAAATACTATTTTCATCCATAATTTTCTGATGTGATTGACATGGCTTTTTGTCACATTAGGATAATAGGAATACGTGCATAATTAGTTTGGCGAAGAGATTCGCCTAAATGCGTACTTTGAGTCGACATACTATATGTAGACTTAAGTGTGTAGTGTAAGTGTTTGTATAAATGCTTGTATTAGTATATATTGAATTAAATGGTGTTATGAATTAGTTTGAGATTGATTTCTCAATTAATATGCTGATGTAAATGGTTTCCTACATGTTAGCTATATGCATGATTTCATTATATGTATGAAATGCATGCGTTGGAAGATTTACTTAAGTTGTATGTTATAACATGTGTTAACATGCTCACATGGTTGTATTTCATTTCCATTACTCTTACATGATGACTGATGTGAATTTATAATTGTTTGAGACTATACTTAGTCCAGGCAGTCGGCAACGGAGCAAGTTCGTGGTTGGCCTATCTTTGCCATGAACGACGCGTCGATGAACGCGAGTCGTGTTTTGGAGTTGGCGGCAGTGGTTAGGCCACGCGAAGTGTTTTACGCACTTCATGTCGTTAGACTGGAGATGCGCTCGTGCTAGTCGAGCCCATCAAGTAACCCGACTGGCCGTTGTATGTTCACCCTGTATGAGTCATAACTGCTTGAACCTAAGGTACTGAACTTACCATTGTAAACCCTGTCAACCACGGTACCTTGATCTACAAAGACTCATGAGCCAGGCATAGTGGTATGGGACACCGTGGTCGAGCTGTCGGCCTACGCTGGGGCCACAAACCTCCCCGTAGTGACCAGTGAACACCTATGACTCGTGAGCAGATTATGGTGGTATGAGACACTATATTCTTGCTGTCGACCTACACTGATCGGGCGACGAGTCCTTTGTAGTGACCGCGAGCGTATTTTGAGTCTACGGGAGGCGACGACCCTTCTGTAGCAGTGAGAGTACAGTAGGCCTGTATTAATAAGGTGATGGGGGAGCGGTGCAACGAGTGCGAGCAACAGCACTGGCAGCTCTTGCAGCGACCTACAAAATATACATCGTATGAGATTACTAGGAGTGACGACCCTAGACAGGATCTGTGTTGGGATTGATATAAGGGAAGTACCTTAGTTTCCCAATCCTGCTGTATGAAATGGACTAATAATAACTCGGTAATCATATCACCATTACATTGCATGTGCCTGGAAGATGTGGAGCACTGTGGGATGATTGCATGCCACGGGCATAAGATGGTGCCGTATGAGGGAGATCGTCGGTGAGGGCATCCATCACGTCATGTCATATTGCATTAACAACAGTATTAGGATTGTTTGATTTACTGCTTTGCTATTATCGCATGATTGATTTGAGAACATGTTAATCCTTGCTCTATTATTCCACTGAGTTAGCTACTCATTCCCACGTTACGGGATGGTGTTTGCAACACCCACCAGACCCTGTCTTAGATGCAGGTGAGGCAGCGATCCGGGAGGAAGAGTCGGACTATGATGAGGACCAGGACGAGTTCTCATACATGCAGTACCACGACGGCTTTGCTTAGGTGACCTGGATTGGCGGGACTTCTCAGTGGGACTACTTTTGACATTTTAATTTTGTTTATTTACATGTATATGAGACTCAGAGATGTATTCATACTTTGGGGACAGTTGAGATCTACTTTGTTTTTCCATACAGTGATATATATATGCTTTAGTCTTCCGCTTACTTTTATCACTGGATTTGGAGTATGAATTGTAGTTTTGGTATACTTTTACTCATGTGAATGCTTTAACTCAGACAACATTGAATCATAATCATTTTTGTTACATAAGTGACGGTCTGGAACTCGGGAGTTGAGTTTATACACGATCTCCGATTTTCAAGGTGTTACAAGTTGGTATCAGAGCATGAATGAAATTATACCGGGCTTGGGTTATGGTCACGCGACGTACGCTGTCGCTTCCTTTGACTTAGGTGGGTGCGAGAAGGGTCTAGAAACACTTATAGGATCGCAGATTCGCCAATAGGCGAAGACTATTCGTATCGATCGTGCGATCGAGTCCGTAACGCATCTAGGGTCGCGTGGAGCGACCTAAGTAGCTCATAGGCTGTAGGTAGGTGGGTTGAGACATTCTTTGAATGGTTCTAAACCCGTAAATGTGAATCCTTGGGCTGTGGGACAACCACAACCTTTACATTCAATCGCTAGGGCTTAAAAACCCCGTTTCACCTAAATTCTTTAAAATTCTTCTTCTCACCACTCCATTCTTCAATTATTTCTTATTCTTTTCATGTTAGGCATTGATCCTAATATGAAAATGATATAGAATCATACTTTAATAAAATTTTATAGTGAATAGTAAAATTTCATGAAAATTGGCCATTAGGCCATTCTAAGTTTGCAATATTTAGCAACTGATGGGCTAGATGGATGTATTAGCTCATTCTACTCCAAAATCATATGCTGCATGATAGGAGATTGCATTCAGTTTTATAGATTGGCCCTAAAAATCTTCGAATGGATGTTTGGGCCTCCCTAGGGCAATCTAGAATGAACTAAGGTGGGGCCCATATATTTTTAAAGTCCCTGGGCCAGGGGGGACCAGACCCATGTGGTCCCACCGGCCACCATGCAAGATGGGGCCCACTTGATTTGAAATCTGGGCGCACGTGGTGTTTTGGGTAGTACACCCCTCACACGTATGGTTCGTCCATAAAAAACCCCTAAATGGGGTACTTCCTTCACAACAGCCTCCTTCACAAGCCCCTTGATCATTTTCTTGCTGCCCTCTCTCAAAATCATGGCTCCAAATCCTTTCCAAATCCATTTCTTGTTGAAAACGACTCCATTCCATCACTCCATAGCAGTTTGCAACTCCTCTTACAAATCTCATCCGTTGGAGCTCCTACAACCCCCAAAATGAGCTGAAATCGTGAGGAGCTCCATTCCCCTTTTTCATTCTCTTTTCTTTTTGAAAATCATCCTAAGGGAGCTTGAAGCATCCCTTTACAATGCCTAGATCTCCCTTTTTCAGTTTGGGCAGCCATTTCTCTACATTTCCTCCATTTTCCATGGCTTTTGTTGAAGCCATTTTAGGTCTTTTATCTCTCTCCACCATCCTCTCTTTGATGGGAAAGAGAAAGACTGCAACGGATGAGGCTGGGTCTAGTTGCCCTGCGCAATCAAGAAGATCGAGGGGTGGTGCCGCTAGCTCAAGCACCGCCGCAAGTCCAAGCACAGCCCGAGAGTTCCATACAAAGCGGGATTTGGATCCCCATACTCAACTTGGGCGAGTGATATTAGCAGAGATGCCTCACGGTGAATATATTGACTGTAAGGTGTTGTTTGAAGCAGACGTGGAAGGGCGACTCTTCGGTGAATTTTTGTTGTTCGAGCGCATTGAAGTTGCGCATTGGGGTCCGTTATTTGAAGTTCGTGCTCGTGCTAATGTGAGCACCGTTCGTGTCTTCTACGCTCGTATCCAGAGTCCTACATTGGAGCCATTGTAGTTCAAGATTCCTTTTGGTAGAGACCGGATGGCTATGATCGATGTTCGGTTAATAGCGCGACTTTTAAACGTGCCCCTTGGTGATGTTCATCCCAGTGCAAAGAATTTGAGGGGTAGACGTGAGCGAGATGGCCGTACCAGGTTCCTATGCGGTAGTCTGGTTCCATGACAGCCTAACAATAGCCTCAAGGCGTCTCATATGTCTGATGATTTGTGCCTGCTGTATCATATTTGCATGTTCAACGTGTATCCCAGGTCGACAAATCGCATTGAGTGTACGTGCCTTATGGTTGATTTCTTGTATCAGGTGGCTCAGGGAGAAAATGTGTGTATGGCCACTTTCATCTTGCGACAGATTATCCTAATAGCGAAATCAAGAAGAACGTCCGAGTTGCTTCCTTTTAGTCGACTCATATGCAAGATCGCGCTTGAGTTTACTTACAGACTTGGGCCGGAGTTGCCAGTTCTGATTCACTGCATTGATGAGTCTGCCATGGTCAAGATGAAGATCGGGTCTCAGTACCGTGAGACTTAGCTTGAGGAGGATAGCGAGGACGATTTTGATGATGAAGAGGATCCAAGTGAGGGAGAACCTGGAGCAGAAGTTGAGGAAGAAATCCAGGAAGAGGTAGAAGAGGAGGCTCAGGATATTGATGAGAGCCCTCCTCCTTCTGCTCAGGCTACTGGTGATGATCGCATTGCCTAAATTGAGGAAAGCCAGGTCACCTTGCGAAGGGAAGTTCAAGAACTTCGGGTTGAGGTCGAGGATACCAAGGCCGTTATGAAGAGGAAATTCGGTAAGGTGACTCGCACCTTGAAAGCGATCCTATGCTGCTTGCAGGATAAGGGTGCTCCTCCTCCGTCACCCGACTCAGACTAGCGATGAGATCTTAGATGTTGTTTAGTAGCAGTAGTCGTTTCCTGCTTTATGTTGTGTAAGCCTGTTAAGGCTAGTAGTTTGCTTATGTTGCTGTTGTAACTTTAACTGTCTTAGTTCCCATGTACTTCTTGTCATGATGCATGTAAGGACATATCCCTTGTATTGTGACAATTTTGATTAAATGAAATGCATGGAATGCCTTTGACTCTTTATGTGAATGATTGCGGTGTGGTTGTGCTATTGAGACTGACAAGGTCGCGCCCTATTTTGAATATAGGAAATGCCGCCGAAGGCTACATGGAGCACCGCTCAGCTTACATTGGGTGAGCCTATGGATCAGGCTCCTTCTCAGTTTGATGCTCATGCGGACCCTGCTGTGGGCCCGATTTCTGAGACAGCACGTGCGTCTCAGCCTACTACTGGTCCTGCAGTTGGACCACCACCTTTCACACCACCTATCAGAGAGCAGTACCGTGCGTCTTCTTCGACGCAGTACATGCCACAACCTGCTCCACCTCCAGATAGATTTGAGCAGATGATGACTATGATGCAGCAGCAGCAGCAGCTGCTCCTGACTACGATTGTGGGGACTCTAGCCCAGGGTGGGAGTGTGCCTCCACCTGCACCACCTACGCATCCAGCTGAGGATGCCGATACATATGCTCAGGATGAGGGCATGGCTCATCCTGTACCACCTGCTTACCCTGCGGGGAATGCTGCAGACACACGGAGCTTGCTAGAGCGATTCCAGCGCTTACGGCCTCCTACTTTTATGGGTTCTCATAGACCCGAGGAGGCCGAGTATTGGCTCGACCGTGCGTCGAAGATACTACGGATGCTACATTGTTCAGAGGTTGAGCAGGTCGAGTTGGCTATGTTCTTGTTCGAGCGAGAGGCCAGCTTATGGTGGGACAGTGTGTTGCGGACCGTTGCCGCCGATTACATGTGGACCTGGGTAGCGTTCGAGTTCCGCTTCCACGAGAAATACTATCCCCAGATGTATAGGCATGATCGGAAGAACGAGTTTCTGCGCCTCAGACAGGGAGGCATGACAGTGACTCAGTATGAGCATCGGTTCACTGAGTTGGGCAGATACGTCCCGACTATACTGGCAGATGAGCATGCGCATACGACGCTTTTCTGAGAGTTTGCGACCGGATATTCGGTCGAAGATGTGCTGCGTGAGCATTTCCTCCTATGCAGAACTGATTCACATGTCCATGCGGGCAGAGCAGGATGTGGATCGACTTACCCGATCTCGTAGCCCTATTGCTCCTAGGCCACGACTAAAGTTGCAGGACAGGCCTTTTGCGGGCAAGAGGCCTCGCGCCGACCCTCCTTCTAGGGCTATAGTGCCAGTACCCTCGATGCGGTGCCCTGATTTATCATGTACATATTGTGGGAGATTGGGCCATTTGGCACAGAGTTATTTTGCTCGGATGCGAGACAGTAGGTTCTCACCGCCGTAGAAGATCGACCGTACACGCTCATAGGCTATATCAACACCGCCTTTACGGTTGGCTCCTGCGCACCCTTCCTTCAGACCTCCCGTATAGCAGTTCAGACCGCCTCTACGGCCCATGGTACAGCGGCCGAACCGGCCACAGCAGGCACGGGTGCATGCCTTGACAGCTGAGACAGCTGCGACAGAGACTTCTCATCATTCGTCCTTTGAGGTCACTGCCCACATTGGAGGTATTCCTATTCTTGTGATGGTGGACACATGGTCCACGATTTCATTGATATCACGTGCTATAGTAAGGCGCATTGGGCTAAAGACTATTAGAATGGATGGGGTGCGAGTTTATACAACTCACGGGTCCTTTACAGATGCCACCCTGATGTGTAAGGGCTGTTTGGTGGATCTGGGGGGCAAAACGATGACTCTTGATCTTGTCGTCGACCCCTCTCTTGTTTATCTCGACGTCATTCTTGGCATGGACTGGTTGACTGCAGCGAGGGCCGAGATTGACTGCGAGACTCGTATTGTGACTGCCTACTAGCCAGAGGGCGCATCCTTTACATTTTCAGTGCGGGTAAATCTCCCCTTTCGCATACTTAGCTACGCTACTTTACTACGGGACGCTGGTGCCTAGATGCTTGAGCATACGCCAGTCGTTTACGAGTTTGGGGATCTGTTTAGGAAGATCCCTGGTTTGCCGCCTCGACGAGAGATTGATTTCACTATCGATCTGGTGCCTGGTTCTACACCCGTCTCACTGCCGACGTATCGCATGGCACCGTGTGAGATGAAGGAGTTGAGGACGCAGATTGATGGTCTGTTGGAGCTTGGCCTTGTACGGCCTAATGTGTCTCCTTGGAGAGCACCAGTTCTGTTCGTGAGGAAGAAGGATGGTTCGATGCGATTGTGTATTGATTATCGTAGGCTGAACCAGATCACGGTGAAGAACAAGTACCCTTTACCCAGGATCGATGACTTGTTTGATCAGTTGAAAAGAGCACAGTACTTCTCGAAGATTGATCTTCAGTCAGGATATCATCAGTTGCGCGTCAAGGATGAGGACATGCAGAAGACAGCATTCAGGACCAGCTTTGGCCACTACGAGTTCCTTGTGATGTCGTTCGGTCTCACGAACGCACCAGCCGTGTTCATGGATCTGATGAACCGGATATTTCGGCCTTTCCTCTATCGATTCGTCGTTGTGTTCATTGACGACATTTTGGTATACTCTAGGAGTCGACAGGAGCCTGAGGAGCACTTGCGCTTGGTCCTGGATACGCTCAGACAACATCAATTGTTCGCATAGTACAAGAAGTGTGACTTCTGGAAGCAGGAAGTGAAGTTCCTGGGACACGTGGTGTCCAAGGATGGCATGGCAGTTGACCTGTTTAAGGTAGCTGCAGTTCAGGACTGGGAGCAGCCTGGTTCTGTCACTGAGGGGAGGAGTTTCTTAGGTCTCGCTGGCTATTATCGACGCTTCATTCGGGATTTCTCGAAGATCGTGAGACCTCTATCTCAGTTGACACGGAAGGACGTGAAGTTCGCCTGTAATGACAAGGCGGAGTCAGCTTTTCAGGAGCTGAATGACAGACTTACGTCCGCCCCTGTGCTAGTATTGCCAGAGTAAGGGGTTAGGTACATTATATACATTGACGCGTCTAGCGTTGGTCTGGGTTGTGTCCTTATACAGAAGGACAGGGTAATTTCGTATGCCTCGAGACAATTAAGGAAGTACGAGGAGAATTACCCTACACATGACCTGGAGTTGGCAGCCGTCATATTCGCACTGAGACGCTGGAGACATTACCTCTATGGAGAGGAGTTTGAGCTCTTTTGCGACCACAAGAGCCTCAAGTACATATTCACGCAGCGAGACTTGAATATGAGGCAGCGGCAATGGATGGAGACTTTGAAGGACTTCAAGTTCGAAGTCTCTTACCATCCTGGGAAGGCGAACCTTTTGGCTGACGCATTGAGCTGCAAGAAGGCGATAGAGTTTATGGCTCCGCTGATGGTTGCTGAGTGGGATATGGTTGAGTTTTTGCGAGACTTTGAGCAGAAACTCACTGTAGAGGAGCCGTATGAGTTCATCGCACATGTACAGGTGCGATCTTAGATCGATGACCTGGTCATCGAGGCGCAGAGGGATGATGCGCTCTGACTGAGCTTCGAGAGCAGGCCAGTGATGATGCAGACGCCGAGTGGCGAGTTGGCATGGATGGGGGCTTACGTTATCATGGCCGCCTATGTGTCTCAGATATCCCTGACTTGAGACGCGAGATTCTCGAGGCTGCGCATTGTACCAGACTCGCGATGCATTCAGGCAGTACGAAGATATATCGCGACGTGAAGAGGACCTATTGGTGGGAAGGTATGAAGACCCACATAGCAGAGTTCGTATCCCGTTGTCTCACTTGCAAGCAGGTGAAGGCAGAGCATCGTCGACCACCTGGACTCTTGCAGCCTATGCTGATCGTAGAGTGGAAGTGCGATTTCATTTCCATGGATTTCGTTTCAAGGTTGCCGAAGACGAGGAGGGGACATGATTCCATATGGGTGATCGTCGACCGTCTGACGAAGTCGGCGCACTTCCTACCGATCAGAGTTACGAACTCTGCAGACGAGCTGGCTAGACTATACATCAGAGAGATCGTGCGTCTGCATGGAGTTCCGTTGGAGATCATGTCGGACAGAGACACGCGGTTCACTTCTATTTTCTGGACTCGCATTCAGGAAGCTATGGGTGTGAAGTTGAAGTTCAGTACTGCCTTCCACCCACAGACAGACGGACAGACAGAGCTGATGAACCAGATCTTAGAGGATATGTTGCGAGCTTGCGCATTGGACTTCAAGGACAGTTGGGATGACTGTCTTGCATATGCGGAGTTCGCGTACAACAACAGTTTTCAGGCGAGCATCGGTATGGCACCTTACGAGGTGTTGTATGGGTGACCTTGTCGCGCACTGCATTGCTGGGCAGAGGTCGGTGAGCGTAGCTTGATTGGCCCAGAGTTAGTGCAGGTGACGTCGGAGAAGATTGATATTATTAGACGTCGGCTTCTCACAGCATAGAGCAGACAAAAGTTATGTCGATACGAGACGGCGACCGCTGGAGTTCACAGTTGGGGATCATGTATTTTTGTGAGTTTTTCCTATGAAGGGAGTCCTTCGGTTCGGGAAGAAGGGGAAGCTGGCACCGCGATTCATTGGTCCATTCCATATACTCGATCGTGTGGGAGCAGTGGCATACCGTTTGGCTTTATCCACGCCTCTCGCGAGCTTTCACAACGTATTTTATGTTTCTATGCTGAAGAAATACGTTTCTGATCCTTCCCATATCATCAGATGGGAGCAGGTGCAGTTAGGAGAGGATGTTACATATATCCTGCGACCGACACGTATCCTAGACAGGAAGGAGCAGATACTGCGTAGCAAGGTGATTCCCCTTGTGAAGGTATTGTGGACGCATCACTCTGAGGAAGAGCCTACCTGGGAGATAGAAGCCGAGATCAGAAAGAACTACCCACAACTTCTCGAGGAGTATGAAAAGGTACAATTTTGAGGATGAAATTATTTGTTAAGGGGGGTAGATTGTAACGCCCTGGAAAAATCAGTACTTGGACTCGAGTACTAACTCGACCAGAAATCGCGTAGGATTAATTCCTTTAGAAAATAAGTGTAAGTTAGCTAGCGCAACGCTAGAGTAGCTGGGAAATAGTCCCTGATCACTTTAAATACGTTCTACAAAACCCAAATCGAGTAGAACCAATGATGCTATAATACTCTAAAACCTCGGATCAAACTTTAAACTGGTTTGTTCTCTGGACCTCTTTGAAACTTTGTATTGGATCTAGACCGCACGTCGAAAGTCCAATACCTACAATCTTAGACCGTTAAAACCGCCTAGCTGGACTTGACAATCATTTCAAAAATCAAGTCCAACCGACGTTCACAGGCTATTTCATTGAGCCTGGACTGAAGAGAGTGAGAATAGGGTTAGATTTGGAATTTGAAATTCAAATCTGGCACACGACTTGACGCGTCAGTATTAAGCGTTCTGACCGTCAGAATTCAGCCAAATTACACCCTTGGATCAGAAATTTTTTTTATTTCATATCATGAGACTTGCAGACCTGATCTACGTGTGGTGACCGCTGAACTGAAACTGGACCGCCACGTGCGATCTACGAACACTACTGGTCTGAAAATGGGATGAGAGCGACATCCAACGTGCATGAACTTAAGTCCAATTGCGTTCGGCCAGGGGACCAACAGAAATGCCTTTTTGGACCGAAACAGCCCCGATTTGGTTAGGTATCAAGTAAACATTGTTCCTAAGCCTATTTCGGGCAAGATTTAGGTTATAAAAGGGGCTTAAATCCTCACTCCTCTCACCCATCCGAATTTGCTAGAAACCCTAGCAAGAGAGAGAGAGAAAGTGAGAGTTTGTGAGAGAGAGTGGAAGAGAATTTCCTGCTGCTTGTGCCACCTGTTGCACGTGATTAAGCAACGCACCTCAATCACTTTGCCGGTGATTTCGCCGCATTTCTAGGTAAGAAAATACCCTAAATAGTTGCTGATTTGAGGTTCCTTAGTTTTTATAGCATGATAGCTGATGCATCTTGTAAATTAGGTTGCCTATTCGCCGTAGACGTACGTTCCGTTTAAATTAATCCACCTATAGGAGAAAAGGTGTGAATTTTAGACATTTTGATTGACTGTTTCTAATGCTTTCAATGTCGTTTAATAGTAGATTATCAACGGCAACGCCGTTTGACATGTACAACATATTGTCCGTTTCATGTTTCGTAAGCAGACGAAAAATATGAGATTTAGGGCATTTTAGTCATTTGTACGAAATACTGTTTTCATCCATAATTTGCTGATGTGATTGACATGGCTTCTTGTTGCATTAAGATAATAGGAATACGTGCATAATTAGTTTGGCGAAGAGATTTACCTAAATGTGCACTTTGAGTCGACATACTATATGTAGACTTAAGTGTGTAGTGTAAGTGTTTGTATAAATGCTTGTATTAGTATGTATTGAATTAAATGGTGTTATGAATTAGTTTGAGATTGATTCTCAATTAATATGCTGATGTAAATGGTTTCCTACATGTTAGCTATATGCATGATTTCATTATATGTATAAAATGCATGCGTTGAAAGATTTACTTAAGTTGTATGTTATAACATGTGTTAACATGCTCACATGGTTGTATTTCATTTCCATTACTCTTACATGATGGCTGATGTGAATTCATAATTGTTTGGGACTATACCTAGTCCAGTCAGTCGGCAATCGAGCAAGTTCGTGGTTGGCCTATCTTTGCCATGAACGACGCATCGATGAACGCGAGTCGTGTTTTGGAGTTGGCGGCAGTGGTTAGGCCACGCGAAGTGTTTTACGCACTTCATGTCGTTCGACTTGAGATGCGCTCGTGCTAGTCGAGCCCGTCAAGTAACCCGACTGGCCGTTGTATGTTCACCCTGTCTGAGTCATAACTGCTTGAACCTAGGGTACTGAACTTACCATTGTAAACCCTGTCAACCATGGTACCTTGATCTACAAAGACTCATGAGCCGGGCATGGTGGTATGGGATACCGTGGTGGAGCTGTCGGCCTACACTGGGGCCACAAACCTCCCCGTAGTGACCAGTGAGCACCTATGACTCGTGAGCAGATTATGGTGATATGGGACACTATATTCTTGTTGTCGGCCTACACTGATCAGGCGACGAGTCCTTTGTAGTGACCGCGAGCGTATTCTGAGTCTACGGGAGGCGACGACCCTTCCGTAGCAGTGAGAGTACAGTAGGCCTGTATTGATAAGGTGATGGGGGAGCGGTGCAACGAGTGCGAGCAATAGCCCTGACAGCCCTTGCAGCGACCTACAAAATATACATCGTATGAGATTACTAGGAGTGATGACCCGAGAAAGGATCTGTGTTGGGATTGATATAAGGGAAGTACCTTAGTTTCCCAATCCTTCTGTATGAAATGGACTAATAATAACTCGGTAATCATATCACCATTACATTGCATGTGCCTGGAAGATGTGGAGCACTGTGGAATGATTGCATGCCGCGGGCATAAGATGGTGCCGTATGAGGGAGATCGTCGGTGAGGGCATCCTTCACGTCATGTCATATTGCATTAACAACAGTATTAGGATTGTTTGATTTACTGCTTTGCTATTATCGCATGATTGATTTGAGAACATGTTAATCCTGGATCTATTATTCCACTGAGTTAGCTACTCATTCTCACGTTACGGGAAGGTGTTTGCAACACCCACCAGACCCTGTCTTAGATGCAGGTGAGGCAGCGATCCAGGAGGAAGAGCCGGACTATGATGAGAACCAGGACGAGTTCTCATACATGCAGTACCACGACGGCTTTGCTTAGGTGGCCTGGATTGACGGGACTTCTCAGTGAGACTACTTTTGACATTTTGATTTTGTTTATTTACATGTATATGAGACTCAGAGATGTATTCATACTTTGGAGACAGTTGAGATCTACTTTGTTTTTCCATACAGTGATATATATATGCTTTAGTCTTCCGCTTGCTTTTATCACTGGATCTGGAGTATGAATTGCAGTTTTGGTATACATTTACTCATGTGAATGCTTTAACTCAGACAACATTGAATCATAATCATTTTTGTTGCATAAGTGACGGTCTGGAACTCGGGAGTTGAGTTAATACACGATCCCCAATTTTCAGGGTGTTACACATGGTAGCCATCTCTATTCTCCCCAAGCAAATCCCTCTTTCTTATTATTTTTTCCATTGTTTTCAAGACTTCTACAAACTTCAGCTTTGGATGAAATTTTGGATGCCCAGAGATTCTAAGGTTAGGTTTCAAGCATAGAAGGCAAGATCCTTGATTGGAGCCTAAGGAAAATAGTAGGTTTTGGAGAGCCTAAGGTTCTAGGTACCTTTGGGAGATTTACACAAGTGGTCAAGTTCTAGAAGTTTGATGGGTACGATGGTAATTTCACGACCTAAAAGGTTGGTAGGTAGATTTTTGTCAAGAGAATTTTTTTTTGGAAAGGTTGTCAAA
This sequence comes from Magnolia kwangsiensis, assembly GCA_037074715.1. Lineage (NCBI taxonomy): Eukaryota > Viridiplantae > Streptophyta > Magnoliopsida > Magnoliales > Magnoliaceae > Magnolia > Magnolia kwangsiensis. The sequence continues at coordinate 99,552,617 of CM073575.1, read as the reverse complement.
AGAGATTTTATCAAAGGAGGTCAAAAGTAGTCAAATAAATCATAACTAGTCGATGGGTAGGGTAGCTTTAATGGGATTTTAAGGCCCGGTCCATGTTGCTTCAGGCATAGGCTTAATTTTACAGCCCATGGTTTTGGGCTTTTAGATGCCCACTAAAATTGTCTGCCAAACATAAGCTTAATTAAAAGACTTAGACTATTTTTTTAAACAGGAAACAACAATTTATTCAACGAAACCGTAAAGCGAAAAAGAATACAGAGAGAAGGAAAAGAAAAGGACAAATTAATTGCAGTGGTAGCTACTTCCTCATGAGAAACCCAACCCAATAATAAATTAGTGATCTTCCTTATCAGGGCATCCATGGAAAAGCATCTATCCCTAAAGCATTAGTCGTTCCGTTCTTCCCAGATGATCCAAAAAATTACCATAGTGATGGGGGTATCACGCGCACACGCACGCCCCCTATGCATCTACACAAGGAGGAAGACCCCACCATCGATCTGAATCGATGATGATGTCCAGGGGGGACCTCCTAGCTAGAGGACTACATTTTGGTCCCTTGGAGTAGACTCGATCATCATGTGAATCCCACCATGGGTTCTCATGATCGTATCCACGTCAGACGATGAGTTTCGGAAGTTCTTAGTCAAGTGAAAGTCACGCCCAGCTTCGGACAGTATGTGGCTCGTTGAGGAGAAGCTTCAGAGACTTGATCCTGACATCTCGGAGTGGTTCAGGAGTTTTATTTCGTTAGTGACGAAATCTTCGCAGCCGAAAAAAGTTGATGGGGACATCATGGGCACACGCACGTCCCCCTACGCACATACACAAGGAGGGCGCCACCATCGATTTGTGCAATGACGATGTCTAGGGAGGGCCTCCTAGTTAGAGGACTGCGTTTTGGTTCACTGGAGTAAACCCAATAGTCATGTGAATTCTACCATGGATTCTCATGATCGTGGCCCACTATTCTAATTAATCTAGTACTTTAGATTTTACTTATTATTGTTATTAGAAATATTATGGACGGTTTAGATTACTTTGATTAGTTGTTATTTTTTATTACTTTGTAACCAAGTAATAGGTTACGCACATGGCTCGAGTTTTTGGGTATAGGGTTTTATTATAAATAAACACCCCTTGTAGTCTTTTTTATTCATTAAAAATTAATAAAATTTCTACGTTTTTCTACTCCTTTCCGAGTTATGAAAAGCTAATTGGGTGCGAAGCCCTCCCTTCTTCAAAGGGTAAACTACTGTGGCGCGAAGCCACACCTATCTCGATTTGCCCCCTCATTCCATCCATATTTCTCTTCTCCTATAAGCATTCCATATGCAAATCCATCAATATTTACAGGTGTTTCTCCATCTATAGTAGATTTTCAAAATAGGGCCCTACAGGAGGGCTGAAACTTTGGCGGAGCACCACACACAGATCGTGCATTGGATCGAGCTGAGATTTGAGGGTTTTGAAGTTCATCCTTGGCTGACCAAGAACAAGGTGGTATTTTTCTGAATAGTGGGCCCCACACACATGCGGCCGGGATCACACCCACGTACATCTGGGCTATTGCTCCTGTCCACACATGCGGTACTTTTCTGGTTCGTCTTTCTCCTCTCTTTTACCCTTCTTTCACCCCAAATCCCTAACTTTAACCCTAAATTATTGAAATCCCTAATTTTATGTCCTTTCTTCGACCTTAGGGTTCCTCAAATTGAAATCTGTGAACTCCTTAGATTGGAGAATTATTTCTGTGCATGTGTGGATGAATTTACTCTTCGTTGATTATTGTTTGGTCTATAATTTTGATTGGTCCGGCCCTAGCATGTGTAGGCCTGGATCGGCATAAGATTCCCCTTAAGTGTTTGAACTTTTGTGTGGGATGTGAAATTTTGTATAATTGTTTTTGAACTAGTGTGATCTAAAGCTTGAAAATCTTGCACATCATACTTGAATTTCATGTCTTGCATCACATAGTGAGTATGTAACTCCCAAGTTTCAAAACGTCACTTATGCAACATAGATAATGATGAATGCATGTTGTCTGTAGAATGACATAAAATAAGATTGGGACTAAGCCAAAACAACATATCATACTCCAGAGACAGTTAAATTAGCAAGCGGAAGACTGTGATAAATATATAAAATATATAAATGATTGTAAGTCTCCAGAGTGTGAACATATTACCAGGTTAACTAATTACATGTATACTCCAAAATAGAAAGAAAAGAATATACATGGGTGTGTAAATAAAAGGTAAGATACCAAGTGTACTGGCATCTAATCAGTAACCCTGTAAACCCCGTCAATCAGAACCTGCATATAGGAGGGATCCTCCTCCTCATCATCAAGTCCGGCTCTGCTTCGCAAGCATCGCCATCATCTGAAACTGAAATAGGAACTGGTTGGTGTTTACAACACCGTCCCGTAACGTGGGGGCGAGTAGCTAACTCAGTGGAATCATAGAACAAGGGTTAATATATTATCAAATCAATCACGCGATAATAGTAAAGCAAACAATCAGACACTCCTCGATACTGTGATTAATGCAAGTATGAAATGACATGATGGATGCCCTCACCGACATACTCCCTCATGCGACACCATCTTACGTCCGCAGCATGCTTTCTTCTCTCAGTGCTCCACATCTTCCAGGCACATGCAGTGCAATATGAATATGATTACCGAGTTATTATTAGTCCTTTTCATACAGCAGGATTGGAAAACTAGGGTACCTCCCTTATATCAATACCCAAACAACGATCCATTTTAAGGTCGTCAGTCCTAGCATATCTCATACGAAGTACGGTTCTAGGTCGCTGCCAGGGCTATTGCACGCTCGTTGCACTGCTCCCCCATCACCTTATCAATACAGGCCTAGTTTATATCCTTAAGACTACATCAGGACTCGTCGACCCTATGCGGTGTCAGGATAAACTCAAGGTCACTACAAAGGGCTGCTAGGGCTATTGCTCGCACTCGTTGCGCCACTCCCCCATCACCTTATCAATGTAGACCGACAACAAGAATATAGAGTCCCATACCACCATAATCTGCTCAGAGTAGGGTGCTCACTGGTCACTACGGGGAGGTTTGTGGCCCCAGCATAGGCCGACCACTCGACCACGGTGTCCCATACTACTATGCCCGACTCATGAGTCTTAGGGGATCGAGGTACCAAGGTTAGAGGGGCTTTCCAAGGGTAAGTTTAGTACCCTAGGTTCAAGCAGTTATGACGAATACAATGTAAACATACAATGGTCAGTTGGGTTACTTGATGAGTCCGACTAGCACGAGCGCACGTTGAATCGACCGACATGAAATGTACAAGCACTTCGTGTGGCTTAAACATTGCCGACGACTCTAGTACGACTCGGGTTCGTCATACACATCCTTCGTAGCAAATAGAATCCAACCACGAATTCTAAACTGTTTTCGACTGCCTGGACTAGAGTATAGCCCCAAACACATGTAATCTACATCAATAATCATATGAGAAAGGCAGAATTGAAATACAAGAAATTCTAGCATGTTATCAGCATATTATAACATATATCATAAGCAATTAACCATACACGAGTATTTCACACCTAAGGTAGGCAATTCAAATACAACAAGCATGGAGGAAATCATGTGCTTCATCATAGTAGTTGAGAATCTAGTCTCAACGCTAATTTACAACACCATTTACTCAATACTTACTAATACATACATTTATACAAACACTTAGACTATTCAACTCCAACGTACTTGACGTATGTTGATTCCAACATATAATATGACAGATCCTTATATCAAGGAGTTGTCTAATACACAATAATCATGTTCTTACATTCAAAATATATGACAGGCATAAATCATATTGATTTAGGCATTTCAATAAACACTTAGTCTACACACTTAGTCTACATAGCCTATGTCGGCCAATATGTGCATTAGGGCGAATCTCTTCGCCAAACAGATCGTACACGCATATCTTGCATAATAACGTGACAAATAAACATGGCAACCATTTTAAAAAAATACGTACGTATACAGTATTTCCTATAAATACCTAAAATACCATAAATCTCATATTCTCCATATGCAGTCGAAATGGAAAACAGACAATATGTTCTACATGTCAAACGGCGATCTTGTCGATAATCTACTATTAAACGACATTGAAAGCTTTGAAAACAGTTAACCTAAGCACCTAGAATCCTCACCTTTCACCGTAGAAGTGTAACGAATCGAATAGAAACTCTACGTTTCGTCAACGCCTGTATGACGACCTAATTCACAAGATAAGTTAGCTACTTCGCTACTTGTATTGCTAGAATCCCCAAAACAGGTTAGGGTTAGGATTTTCTTACCTAGAACGGAGTTAGAATCGCCAGAATAGCGATGCAGGTGGAAGGATCTGGCACGTGGAGCAGTAAGGAAGAATCCCAGGAAGCTTCTCCCACTTCTCCCTCACTTTCTCTCTCCTTTCTCTCCTCTCTCCTAGGGTTTTCCTCAAATTCGTATGGGTTAGAAGGCTAAGGGTTTAAGGCCCTTTTATAAGCCCAAACGTAACCAAAACAGACTCTAAGTCAAGGTATACTTGGATTATAGCCAAATCGGGTCTTTTTCGGTCCAAAAGAGCATTTCTGGAGGTCCCCTGACCAAATGCGATCGGACTTAAGCTCATGGATATTGGATCCTGATCACATTAAGTTTTCTGTCCAGTAGTGTTCCCAGATCGCACGTGGCAGACCAGTTTCAGTTCAGTGGTCATGGAGACTCGATCAAGAATTTCAAGTACACTGACCTGAGTGGGAAATGTTCCCTGATCCGAGGGTGTATTTGGGTCAGATTCCGACGGTCAGAACGCTTAAAAAATATCGCGCAAGCAACATGTGCCAGATTTATTTAAATTAAATTAATTTTCTAAATATTTTCCTTTTCTCACTCTCTTCACTCCAGACTCAGTAAAATAGTCTCAGGATATCGGTTGGGCTTGATTTTCGAAACGATTGTCAAATCCGACCAAGCGGTCGTAATGGTCTGAGATTGTAGATATCGGACCTTCGACGTGCGGTCTAGATCCAATCCAAAGTTTTAAAGGATTCCTGAGAGCGACTGGGTTTAGAGTTGGATCCTAGGTTTTGGAGTAGCATAGCGTCAATGATTCTATAGGTTTTGGGTCTTACAGATCGTTTTTAAAGTGGTTGGTGCTAATTTTGTAGCAAATCTAGTGTAGCGCTGCTAATTCACGTTAAATTTCTAAAGAATTAGGTTCTAAATGATTTTTCTGGCTTTGGAATCAAATTTTGAAAAGCTACCAAGGTGCTATGGTTGACCCATTGCCTAAGGACGTCTAACCCCAGGTTGGTAAAAATCCTGGGTGTTATGATCTACCCCCCTTAAAACAAAATTTCATCCCTGAAATTGGCTAAGGGTAAGGAGTCCCTAGAGAGGCTTTCGTATTGACATCCTAAGGAAAGTTCAAATCTTACTTAATGACCTACCCTTACGTATAACCTAAATCAACTTCTTCGATCCTGGGCCAGTGGGGAAGAGGCCAACCACGCTTCCGCTGCGCTACTCTGATCCAACGGTTGCGTTAGCTAATACTAACTAGATTGGGCTCGGTACGTTCTACCCCCCTTAAAACTTAGTTCTACTTAAGGTTCAGGAATCTATTTCTCGATCCGTATATCGGAATGGGGTGTAACTTAGGGCCTATCCTTGACATGAAATGAGAAATAACCTCTCGCTACATTAGTCTTCCTTTGTTAATGATGCGTTCTATGGCATTAGTACTTATGGTTGTAAAAAGGAGCCTAATCTCTATTGTGATTGAGTTCAGGGGCAGGTGTGAGCTTGCAGCAAGATGTCTAATCTCTATTGGCTATATGTCCTCAACATTTTTCAAAGGTAAAGCAATAACTTTTGGTTGTAAATGGTCGGGCCAACACGGAAAAAAAGTTGTGTAGTGGGTCTGAGCCGGATACATAGACTTTCTGCCTAGGACAGAAAATTTGACGCATCGGTTCTTAATCCTAGTCGATCCCGATTTTCTGCTTGATCAGAGCATTGGATTTATTGGCAACTACCAGGATTGAGAAGTCAATTCAAATCGTGAATACTTCGCTTATATATACAGTTCCTTTACTCCGCGTTCCCGAATGCAATAAGCCCTTCGGGAAGGCAATTCTAAGGGGCGTGTTGGTTTATTCTAAGTTCAATATGAGGGATTTATAAGTTTTCCCTGAGGGTAAATGGTTCTAAGTTAAAATAACTTTCCTAAGGGTTATAACAAAAGTCTATAAGTATTAAGGGGATCTATCGAAGGAATGAGGTTCTACTCCAACTAAATCTAACCTACTACTCCTTAGCATGTATAGGCTTTACACTACCTAATACAACTAGTAGCCTAGCTGTAATCCAAAGCCTAAGTTTATAAGCTAGATGGTTTCATAACATAACTACTACAGGAAATTGTTCTATCGCTCGGGGTCAAGATTGTCTAATTGGAATTGGATTCCCTATATCGTCAGCTCCTTCAAAATCTAGGAGTACCAGTTCTAGGTCCAACACTCCAAGGGCCTATGTGGCCAGTGGTCTCAAGGTGTGTTAAATGGGACTGCTTTCCTACTTCCACCTAAGAATTGGGAGTGACATGTTTAGTAGGTGGGTGGGTTAGGATTTAAATCAATTCTTAGGCTTTGAAAAGTGGGCCTTATGTTGGAAAGTGTGAGATGGGATTTTCAAATCCCATGATGATGAATTCCTAAGTGTAAGTTGAAAGAAAGCCCGAAATTACGTTTAATTACATACACCAAACATGGTGTTAGAAACCATTTATTGTTGCTCGAATAAGGCCATGGAAAGTGAAGAAAAGGGAGACTAAGGGCTGAGGTTTTGGTTCTCAACGAGTTTGAGCCTCAACAAGGGTTGTAAAGGCCCCAAACACAGAGATTGAAGAAGGGAAAAGGGAGAGATGGGTCGGGTTCGAAGCTTACACAATTTTGGAACTTAAATAGGAGTTATGGGAGCTCAAATCGAAGAAAACGGAAGAAGTAGATGTTGGGCATGGCTGAGATCAGTAGAGAGATGAAGGAAAGAACGAAAAACGAGAGAGGGGATGATTGGAAGGGAGATTTGAGAGAGAAAACAGCAAGTTTAGAAGAAAAAGAGAACTTGGAGGGGTAGTTTGTGAAGGAAGTATAGGGTTTTGAATGAATGGAGGGTCGGACCCTGGACCAAAGGGTCCCACTAGGCCCCAAACTTGGTCGGCCAGACCGGCCCTCCCGAACGAGCCCGCTGTACGGTGAGGCCTCGTCGAACCCGCGAGGTCCTCTCCGACCACTGTGATGAATGACGAGGGCTCGCCCATGGGGCGAGGTGCTCCTGCCCCCTGCGTCCCAAAAAGGTGTGGGGCCCACTCTGGATCATCCCGAAACTTGATCGTTTGGCCCCCGCTCCGTTTGAGGCATTTTTAGGGCTAATTTACAAACCAAAATGATTTTATGCATCATCTAACATATGATTTTGGGGTAGGAGAGGCTAAACCATCCAACTAACCCACTTATGCCACAAGATTCCATAATTGAAATGATCAAAAGTCTAATTTATGCATATATTTACTATTTATATTAAATTTTTGTTTAAGCATGATTCTCCATCATTTATACGTTAGGATTTATATCTAGTATGAAAAGACTTAGAAAAAGTTGAAGAATGAGGTGGTGAAAGGAGAGATTTTAAAGGAAATGGATAAAAAGGGGTTTTAGGCCTTGAGATTAAATGTAAAGTGTTGTGGTCGACACATAACCTAAGGACATTCATTTCTCGGTTTAAAATTCTTCAGGGAATGACTCAAACCCGTTGACTGACGGCCTAGAGGTGACTTAGGTCGCTTCACGCGACCAAAGATACGTTATGGACTAAATTACTGTATAGTCTCGCCTGTCGGCGAAACTTGAGATTTTAATGTGATTTCTAGATTCCGTCGCCCCCTTCCTAAGTCAAAGTGCGTCAGTGTGCATCGTGTTACCATAACCCAGGTCCATTTTTATCAAAATCATGCTCTGATACCATCTGTAACATCCCGAAAATCGGGGGTCGGGTAGAAACCCAACTCCCGAGTTCCAAAATGTCACTTATGCAACATAGAGAATGATGAATGCATATTGTCTGTAGAATGGCATAAAACAAGATTGGGACTAAGCCAAAATAGTATATCATACTCTAGAGACAGTTAAATTAGTAAGCGGAAGACTGTGATAAATATATAAAATATATAAATGATTATAAGTCTCCAGAGTGTGAACATGTTATCAGGTTAACTAATTACATGTATACTCCAAAATAGAAAGAAAAGAATATACATGCGTGTGTAAATAAAAGGTAAGATACTAAGTGTACTGGCATCTAATCAGTAACCTCGTAAACCCCGTCAATCAGAACCTGTATATAGGAGGGATCCTCCTCCTCATCATCAAGTCCGGCTCTGCTTCGCAAGCATCGCCATCATCTGAAACTGAAATAGGAACTGATTGGTGTGTACAACACCGTCCCGTAACGTGGGAGTGAGTAGCTAACTCAGTGGAATCATAGCACAAGGGTTAACATGTTATCAAATTAATCATGCGATAATAGTAAAACAAACAATCAAACACTCCTAGATACTGTGATTAATGCAAGCATGAAATGACATTGTGGATGCCCTCACCGACATACTCCCTCATGCGACACTATCTTACGTCCGTGGCATGCTTTCTTCCCTCAGTGCTCCACATCTTCCACGCACATGCAGTGCGATATGAATATGATTACCAAGTTATTATTAGTCCTTTTCATACTGCAGGATTGGAAAACTAGGGTACCTCCCTTATATCAATACCCAAATAATGATTCATTCTAGGGTCGTCAGTCCTAGCATATCTCATACGAAGTACGGTTCTAGGTCGCTGCAAGGGCTGTTGCACCCACTCGTTGCACCGCTCCCCCATCACCTTATCAATACAGGCCTAGTTTATATCCTTAAAACTGCATCAGGACTCGTCGCTCCCATGCGGTGTCAGGATAAACTCAAGGTCACTACAAAGGGCTGCCAGGGCTGTTGTTCGCACTCGTTGCTCCACTCCCCCATCACCTTATCAATGTAGGTCGACAGCAAGAATATAGTGTCCCATACCACCATAATCTGCTCAGAGTAGGGTGCTCACTGGTCACTATGGGGAGGTTTGTGGCCCCAGTGTAGGCCGACCGCTCGACCACGGTGTCCCATACCACCATGCCCGGCTCATGAGTCTTAGGGGATCGAGGTACTAAGGTTAGAGGGGCTTTCCAAGGGTAAGTTTAGTACCCTAGGTTCAAGCAATTATGACAAATACAATGTGAACATACAATGGTCAGTTGGGTTACTTGATGAGTCCGACTAGCACGAGCGCACGTTGAATCGACCAACATGAAGTGCACAAGCACTTCGTGTGGCCTAAACACTGCCGACGACTCTAGTATGACTCGGGTTTGTCATACACATCCTTCGTGATGAATAGAATCCAACCACGAATTCTAAACTGTTTTCGACTGCCTGGACTAGAGTATAGCCCCAAACACATGTAATCTACATCAATAATCATATGAGAAAGGCAGAATTGAAATACAAGAAATTCTAACATGTTATCAGCATATTATAACATACATCATAAGCAATTAACCATACATGAGTATTTCACACCTAAGGTAGGCAATTCAAATATAACAAGCATGGAGGAAATCATGTGCATCATCATAGTAGTTGAGAATCCAGTCTCAACGCTAATCTACAACACCATTTACTCAATACTTACTAATACATACATTTATAAAAATACTTAGACTATTCAACTCTAACGTACTTCACATATGTTGATTCCAACATATAATATGACAGATCCTTATATCAAGGAGTTGTCTAATACACAACAATCATGTTCTTACATTCAAAACATATGACAGGCATAAATCATATTGATTTAGGCATTTCAACAAACACTTAGTCTACATACATTAGTCTACATAGCCTATGTCGGCCAATATGTGCATTAGGGCGAATCTCTTCGCCAAATAGATCGTACATGCATATCTTGCATAATAACGCGACAAATAAACATAGCAACCATTTTAGAAAAATACGGACGTATACAGTATTTCCTACAAATACCTAAAATACCCTAAATCTCATATTCTCCATATGTAGTCGAAATGGAAAACAGACAGCATGTTCTACATGTCAAACGGCGATCTTGTCGATAATCTACTATTAAACGATATTGAAAGCTTTGAAAACAGTTAACCTAAGCACCTAGAATCCTCACCTTTCGCCGTAGAAGCGTAACGAATCGAATAGAAACTCTACGCTTCGTCAACACCTGTATGACGACCTAATTCACAAGATAAGTTAGTTACTTCGCTACTTGTGTTGCTAGAATCTCCAAAACTGGTTAGGGTTGGGGTTTTCTTACCTAGAACAGCGTTGGAATCACCAGAATAGTGATGCAGGTGGAAGGATCTGGCACGTGGAGCAGTAGGGAAGAATCCCAGGAAGCTTCTCCCACTTCTCCCTCACTTTCTCTCTCCTTTCTCTCCTCTCTCCTAGGGTTTTTCCCAAATTCGTATAGGTTACAAGGCTAAGGGTTTAAGGCCCTTTTATAAGCTCAAACATAACCAAAACAGACTCCAAGTCAAGGTATACTTGGATTATAGCCAAATCGGGTCTTTCCCGATCCAAAAGAGCATTTCTGGAGGTCCCCTGACCAAATGTGGTCGGACTTAAGCTCATGGATATTGGATCCTGATCACATTAAGTTTTCTGTCCGGTAGTATTCCCAGATCGCACGTGGTGGATCAGTTTCAGTTCAGTGGTCACGGAGACTCGATCAGGAATTTCAAGTACACTGACCTGAGTGGAAAATGTTCCCTGATCCGAGGGTGTATTTGGGTCAGATTCCGACGGTCAGAACGCTTAAAAAATGTCACGCAAGCGACATGTGCCAGATTTATTTAAATTGAATTAATTTTCTAAATATTTTCCTTTTCTCACTCTCTTCACTCCAGACTCAGTAAAATGGTCTCAGGATATCGGTTGGGCTTGATTTTCGAAACGATTGTCAAGTCCGACCAAGCGGTCATAATGGTCTGAAATTGTAGATATCGAAACTTCGACGTGCGGTCTAGATCCAATACAAAGTTTTAAAGGATTCCTGAGAGCAATTGGATTTAGAGTTGGGTCATAGGTTTTGGAGTAACATAGCGTCAATGATTCTATAGGTTTTGAGTCTTACAGATCGTATTTTAAGTGGTTGGTACTAATTTTGCAGGAAATCTAGTGTAGCGCTGGCTAATTCACGTTAAATTTCTAAAGAATTAGGTTCTAAATGATTTTTCTAGCTTTGGAATCAAATTTTGAAAAGCTACCAAGGTGCTATGGTTGATACATTACCTAAAGACGTCTAACCCCAGGTTGGCAAAAATTCGGGGTGTTAAAGAGTAACCGCCAAGTTATTTTCCCACCTTTCGAACCACCACCACTGTGCCAAGCCCATAAGAGAGCATCCACCAACTCCAGCCTATTCCACCTGCATAATAGAGAAGAACTCTCAAATTGTCCAAGCAACGAGGCAATGAATGAACAAATAATCAATAGACTCAGCGTCCTTCATGACATCAAACATGTGTTGGGAAGAATTAGGGATCTACGTTGTAAACTATCAATCGTCAAGATTCTTCTTCTCCCCACTAGCCAAACAAAAATCGCCACTCTAGGAAGGGCCCCATAAAACCAGTGGTAAAAAGGATGATAATAATTACACATATTGAACTAGTTTAGATAATAGTGAAAAGTGATGTGAGACAATATGGAACCAGAATTTTGCATAAACTATTTTGGGAGTTAGGTGCAAAAAATGTCTTCTTGTATAGATTTGCCATGACTTGTGAAGGCGGAGAGCACCTATTTGCTCAGGCATTCTCTTGCCATGTGTGGCCCATCGCAGATGAAGCACTTCAAATCCAATGGCTTGGATATGTCCTGTCTGTCCTTTCCATCCTTCCTATTCCTAACCCCTTTGCCATCTCTGCCACCTGATGGCCTACTCAGTTGATCCTTGTGGTGGTATGTCTCTCATTCTCCACTGCCTTTGCCATAACCATCCCTCTATGATCTTAACCTGGAAAATTCTCTCCTCGCAATCAGGCTCTTCATTCTCATCATTGTCGAAGCTAGGTTTTGCACACCCTACCGTTATAATTCTTGTTACACACAATGTTGCAACCTGTCCATGAAGTTGAAGAGTCCCTTCTCGAGGATGTCAGGAATCTTAAGCATGAGTATAGAGAATTCCTTAATGTACTCGGGAATTGACCCCTTCTGCTTCAACAACTTTTTTGTCATGCTAGATACTCAACATTCTTGGAATATAATTACCTTTTGATTTCCCTCTTAAAGTCATCCCAAGCGTCAACGATGCACATTCTTCGATGTCCACACGACGTCACCTCCACCATAGAGTTGTTGTGTCATTGAGATAAATTGCCATGATTCGCACCTTGACCCTCTTGTCTTCCAATGGAATGGCCTCAAAATATTGCATCAACAACCAAAGGAAATTATCAAACTCCCAAGTGTCCCTCAATCTGTTGAAGTCTTAGGGTCCGACATTCTCATCTTTATTACACCACTCACAACCATTGTCCATTTCCATAGAGTCGATCACCTCTCATCTCCTCAACTTACTCTCTCAACATGTTAAGAGTCTCCATCATAGTGGTCTAGAACACTTCCCTTCCACGACACTGAGTGTCAACTAATGCATTTATGCCACAACATGTCCCCCTTGAGTCCTTTGAATGCATCGAGGAGCCCTACCATGTTGTTACTAATCACATCCATCTTTTCTTGTCCATCTTTGACGACAAGGTCCACTCATGCAAGTCGTGCCTCCAATGATGCCATCAAGTCATGGGACTATTCCCTCCTTGACCCGTTGTCTCCCTCATTGCGTTGTGCTTGATTGTGCTTGATTATACTACTTGTCAGGTCTAAGTGCTTCCCCAAGCATAGACCTTACAACACTCGTCTTAGAATCCCATTGTGAACGAGTCTGCGTTCCCAAAGTGCACACCCCACATGTTAAGCACCAAAGAATGCTAGAACACAAGAGAGACACGAGATAAGAAAGAACACATTGTATCACACTAGAGCACTTAAAGTTACAATTCGATACATTACGAACAAAGACCCCTCCTTATATAAAGCTATGAAAGACTCTAGAACCTACACATGGATAGTGAGGATTTTACCACAAGGCACTCATCCAATGACCAAGAACTCTCTAGAGCTTTTATAGAATATAACACAATTCTCTACATAAGACCCCACTAGAGTTCTTCAGAAACTTTCAAAGATCTCTACACAACTCCAGACCTTTCCACACAACTTTAGAATTTTCTACAATTCTCCTTCTACCATTCTTTACAGCTTTCAACAAATGTTTACTCTATTTTAGAATTCTTTACACTTTAATATAAAACCTCTTCAAACTAACAATAAGCATAAATTTGGCGAAGTTCACGACTTAGATCCATGACATGGAGCTCATATGCATTATATGGAACTGTGATCCTTAATAAGTTACGGGAGGTGATAGCCATCTCTATTCTCCCCAACCTAATCTCGCTTTCTTATTCTTCTTCTTTTTTTTTTTTCCATTGTTTACAAGACTTCTACATTCTTCAGCTTTGGAAGAATTTTTGGATGGCTAGGCTCCACGGATCAAAAGCAAGATCTTTGATTGGAACCAAAGGAGAATAGTAGGTTTTGAAGAGCCTTCCTAAGGTTCTAGGTACCTTTGTGAGATTTAGACAAGTGGTCAAGTTCTAGAAGTTTGATGGGTAGGATGGTAATTTCATGACCTAAAAGGTTTGCATGTGGATTTTTGTCAAAGGAGATTCTATCAAAGTAGGTCAAAAGTACACATAAATCATAACTAGTCAATGGGTAGGGTAGCTCTAATGGGATTTTAAGGCCTGGTCCATGTTGCTTTAGGCATAGGCTTAACTTGACAGCCCATGGCATTAGGCCTAGGCCTAATTTTGGATGCCCACTAAAATTGTCTATCAGACATTAGCTTTATCAAAAGAACTAGATAGTTATTAGTTTCTATTATATAACAATAGTTACATGTTGAACTAGTTAGGTTAATAGTCAATAGTGATGAGGAACAATCTGGAACTAGAATTCTAAAAAAAGTATTCTGGGAGTTAGGTGCAGGAAAAACAAAATTTCCAACAACGATTATTGTGCTTGAATGGTAAATTACGGCAAGGAATTAAGCAGATGTTGTATGTGGGCTCACATGTAAGACTTAGTTGCAAGATTCTTTAATGCAGGGGCATTTTCACACTGATCTCAAGTGAGGTCGCTTGTGGGATGCAGGGGCACACTTGGGGTGGGTGACCCATGTGATTTGGGGCCCACAGGGGAGCTCTCGTGTTCGAGACTCCTCACCAGGGGTGATTAATGTGCATTTCACATCGGGCTCAAGTGGGGTAGCCCATGGGATGCGGGGACACACTTGGGGTGGGCGGCCCATGTGATTTGGGGCCCACGAATGGGGTTTGGCCTATGTCCTAAACCCATGAGATGTGAGACCTAGGCTATGAGATAAAGGGATTAATTCACCATACTCTAACAGTTTGAACTTTTAGAGCAAATGGTTAATTGTCCTGCATCGTTCTTCCATTTACGTAAGGCTCCTACTTCATATCCACGGATTTGCACCTTCAATTTGGACTCTTGTAAGAACCGTGATTCATTTTATTCGTTTTCTCTCTCTTATTTATTTATTTATTTATTTATTTCTGAAGGATAACCAGACTTTACTAGAAAAAGAAAGGAGAGGCTACAAAAAGCGAATGGGGAGATGATGAGAGATCATCACACCCATTAAAGCAAAAGCCTTTCCCCGCAACACTTGCTCACGACTTCAGTCCTGTGAAGGTTGAAGATCCAACTGTCAAATAAACCACTCTTATTTTAACCTTTTGAAATGTAACGGAGACCACTTCGTTGATTCTGAATGTTCTGTTATTCCCTTCTCTCTAATAGTGACCACTGACCTGGGACCCACACCAACTGATATCCCAACTTGGGAGACCAAAACCTCCTTATCAAACACCACCTTGTCAAACTCCTAGAATAAGTAGAACAAGGAGAGACCAAGGACTTTTAACAGATGAGACGTCTTGGGCACAAACCATAACCAATTCACTGATTGATCAAGGATTGAAGTATTAGTTTCAGAGCATGACTGGTCCCATGCAAGACCAAGTTGTCCTACATCAAATAAGCCATCTCGAGAATATATAAAATAAATAAATAAATAAATAAAATTAATATATATATATATATATATATATATACATATATATATATATATAATATATATATATATATGTTAAAATTAAAATTAAAATTTTAGAAAGATTTTTTTTTTTTTTTTTTAATAATCAGAAAAACTCAGTGTTTTAAATAGCATTAGCATGATGTGCAGCGCTCAGCCCTTTATAGCGTGTAGCGTAAGCTACATGATACGTCCATTTTTTTTTTAAAATTGAAAAATAGGACATATAATAAATAGTGGAAAAAAGGAAAAAAATGATATATATATATGCCTAAAATATTATTCATTTTATCAATTATAAGCATGTTCAAATAAGTTTTTAGTTATCATTTATCAAAACCCAATCCACATATATAAACCAAATCAAATAATTATCACATCAACAACTTTCTAAGCAAACCACAAGTTACAATTATAAAAAGAAACAAAAATCTCATGGGTTAAAAGTATCAAGTACAATACAAGTGTCACATTCCTCAACACTACATTCAAAGAAAACATTAATAATAATAATAATAATAATAATAATAATAATAATAATAAATACATTGTAGTGTATGCTACGTACGCTACGCGCTACGTAGTTATAGCGTAAGCTACGACCCCTGTAGCATACACTACAGGAGATTTACTCTATTTAGGACGCTACTATGCTACGTGCGCTATTTGAAACACTGGACAAACTAGAAGAATATATATATATATATATATATATATATATATATATATATATATATATATATATATATATATATATATATATATATATATATATATAAGATGAACTAGGAAAAAAAATCAGAAAGTATATGAGAAAAAAGTTGAAATTTTTGAAAAAGAAATTAAAACAAATATGAAAACAAACTAAACCTATATATCCTCACAAATTTAACAAAATTTAGATTCATTCCCCATGCCCATATGAAGCTGCTAATAAAATAAAACCCCGTTCACAATAGGTAGTCAATAAACTGGCAAACACAAGGAAGCACACAACTAAATGTAGACAACTTAGGTTAACAGAATTACAAAAGCCCGAAATGAAGACAAGTTGATTGAACTTGGTATGATATGTACCTACAGTGTTCAATGTCTGTTTGGCGTCCAACTAATCCAACTATGTTAGTCAACACTAGAAGTGGTTTGCATGCATGCTGAAAATGGATAAAAATGGTGTCTTTACCCAAAATTAACTTTTTTATGCATCGGGTGAGTTACATGTGTGACTTGTCCCAACTCATTTCACATCACATCAAGTTGACTCATCCCAAGTCAGTGCAACTTAACCCAATTAATGATGAATATGAGATTATTGTGCTTGAACGGTACATTACGGAAATGAATCAAAGCAGATGTTGTATGTGGGCTCACATGTAAGACTTAGTTGCAAGATTCTTCCATTTATGTAATGCTCGGATTTGCACCTTCAATTCGGACTCTTGTAAGAGCCTTGATTCCTTTTATTCGTTTTCTCTCTCTTTTTTGTTTGTTTATTTATTTATTTTTGAAGGATAACTAGATTTTACTAGAAAAAGAAAAGAGAGGCTACTAAAAGACAATGGGGAGATGATGAGAGATCATCACACCCACTAAAGTAAAAGCCTTTCCCCGGAACACTTTCTCACAGCTTCAATCCTGTGAAGGTTGAAGATCCAACCACCAAATAAACCACTCTCATTTTAACCTTTTGAAATATAATGGAAAGTACTTCATTGCTTCTGAATGTTCTGTTATTCCCTTCTCTCTAATAGTGACCACTAACCTGGGACCCACACCAAGTCACCAACTGATATCCCAACTTGGGAGACCAAAACCTCCTTATCAAACACCACCTTGTTAGACTCCTAGAATAAGCAGAGCAAGGAGAGACCAAGGACTATCAACAAATGAGAAATCTTGGGCACGAACCATAACCAATTCGTTGATTGATCAAGGATTGGAGTATTAGTTTTAGAGCACGACTGGTCCCATGCAAGACCAAGTTGTCCTATATTAGATGAGCCAGCTAGAGAATATGCAAATAATAATAATAATAATAATAATAAAATTAAAATTAAAATTTTAGAAAAAAATTTAAAAATAATCAGATAAACTCAGTGTTTTAAATAGCAATAACGTGATGGATAACACTCAGCCCTCTATAACATGTAGTGTAAATACGTAGCGTGTAGCGTAAGCTACACAATACTTTTATTTTTTAATTTAAAAATAGGACAAATATAATAAATAGTGGAAAATTATATATATATATATATATATATATATATATATATATATATATATATATATATATATATATATATATATATATATATATGCTTGAAAGACTATTTCTTTTATCAATTATAAGCATGTTCAAATAAGTTATTAGTTATCATTTATCAAAACCCCATCCACATATATAAACCAAATCAAATAATTATTACATCGACCACTTTCTAAGCAAACCACTTTAACTAATAATGTCTAATTGAAACCACAAGTCACAATTATGAAGAGAGATAAAAATCTCATAGGTTAAAAGTATCAAGTACAATAAAAGTGTCACATTCCTCAACATTACATACAAAGAAAACATTAAAAATAAAAAATAAATTAGTAAAAAAATACATTGTAGCGTACAATGTTTGTTTGACGTCCAACTAATCCAACTATGTTAGTTAATACTAGGAGTAGATTGCATGTTGAAAATGGATGAAAATAGGGTCTTTACCCAAAATTAACTTTTATATGCATTGAGCGAGCTACAATGTGCGACTTATCCCAACTCATTTCACATCAGGTTAACTCATCCCAAGTCAGTGCAAGTTAACTCATTTAATGATGAATTCAGGATCAATTCGTCCATTTTAACATATATAAGGTTTGACTCATACACATTCCCAGAAAAACCAACATGAGTTAGGCAACACCAAGTTGATCAGACAATACTTTAAACCATGTCATGGAGTGCATTAGAAAACCAAGTTGGTCGGACGATATTTTAAACCATGTCATGTAGTGCATTAGAAAATGCCTCTTCAGACCCTGCAAACCACTCTCCATACACATGATGCCCTATGTTGAGAATGCCCTCCCACATACCACCCATATTTCGTTTCAAATATTTGTTTCCATAACCTCCATCATCAACCTCAAAACTCCATAACCACTTCCCTAGTAATGACAGGTTCACAAATTATAGTGATTTTATCCCAATATCCTCTTATTCTTTTAGTCCACACAACTGTATCCACTCCACCAGTTGAAACTTATGTTTGCCATAACAAATCCTCCATAGTCCAGCCTCTAAACCACACTAGTAGGACATCATAACAGGGTCATGGAGTATAAATCTAATTTAATGAAAATAACGGGTCCATCAATCGACAACTACGGGATTGGGATAAATTGGACCTTTCAAAAATTAGGCAAGTTAGTTATTAGTTGACCATAACCCAGCCCATTAACACTCCTAGACAAAAAGGAGTCAAATTAAATTGGATTTGGATTTTAAATAATTCCCCTGGATGGACATGGGTTTCATTTTTAATGCTGTTTCTCACACCTGAATTTCAACCATGCATGTATAGTATTCGGATCATCAAATTATCCAGATTTTGGAATTCGGTAAGGCTTTTTCACTAAAAAACTAACTCATAGAGCATCCAGTCATTTTGATTTAGTGATTAAATTTCCCAACAATTTGAGATCATATGGAAGTTGGGTGAATTTTTTGAGATGACGGGTGTTGTAATAATCAAACACCTTTTGAAGTTGTACTCATAATTTGTTGTCCAGGCATTGATGGTGCATGCAAACAGAGACTAAAGATCCTACTAAACAAACTAATGAAAGAGATAAAACATGAGAGGCTTAAATTAAAAGAAGGGCTGGGGCACTCCTACTACATTAAATTCCCAGGTGGAAAAGGTGCTACATTGCTTACACACTCCTCTTACCAAACCACATGAATTAACCCCATTTACATATATAGCAGTTACAACCCACTTCCCCACAAGTATCCAGTGTGAGAGTAAAGTTGCAAGAAAATAAATACAAGACACATCATAATAATAGCTTGACTTTACATTCCCAACAGATTTGAAAAGAAATGAAACAACAATAAGAAATAAAAATATTTGATGCTTGTGAGCGGACTACAAGATCAACACCATAAAACTACGATTCAAAAATGAATATTACAATTCCCATTGCCACTGAAGGTATGAATACCATTTCTTTGAAGTTGCACAATAGAATCTAACGAAAGGCTTCCCATGAAAAAAAGTAGCCCCAAAAAATAATCTTGGACACAAATTCCTTTGAAACAGAGCCTGCTCTGGTAATACAAGAACCAGAAGATCTTTTGATCAATAATTGAAGTTGTTAAACACTTAAAAAGAGAGTCAGCATCATCGAATTCATCATCACTAACAACTAATCCTTCCTCTTCTTTTTCTTCTTCTTCTTTGCCCCAGAAGAATCTTCATTACCATTATCCAATCCATCTCCGGCCTCAACATTTTTCCTCTTCTTTATTTCACTCCTCTCATACATATCATCAACACCAACATCTGCACCACTCCCTCCTCCTTCTCTCTCATCCCTCCCCATCTTCCACTCTCTCTTCCTTCCTCTATGAAAAGAATCTGGAATCCCATCACCTCGTGGAGGTGAAGCAGTAGCTGTGGGACTAGCTCCGAGATGGACCGTCTCAGGAAGGGTATGTTTGTTGCCGCTGTGGTTCTTGGAGGGGAATTGGTAGGATTTGAGGTCCCTGTGGAATTGAAGTAGCTTGTTGATGGAAGAAGAAGAGAGTTTCAATTAGGAGGAAAGGGCATGGGAAAACATGGATGAAGAGGTATCGGTGGACAAGAATCGAGCAAGGACTCAGGTGGCTTTTGATAGTGATATGGGATGTGATGAAATTACTCTTCCTGTTACTGGCTTCATTTTCTTTCTTTTCATTTCTTTTTTTCTTTGGCTTGTGGATGAGATGAAGGAGATAAAAGAGAAAGTGAGGAGAAAGAAAATAAGGCCCGCACCTTTTTCTTTTTTCTTTTTTTGGTGAATATAGAGAGAGCTATTGCATAACCATCATTTATCTTCTTCTTCTTCTTCTTCTTCTTCTTTGTTTACAATTGATAAACCAGCTAGTTTTGCTAGGGTTTCTCACCTTCATTCATCTTCTTCCTACTACACCTATTAGAACAACAAATGGGTCGGGTTGACTTGTCGGGTCTGATCACCCGACACGACAATAAATAGTTTCGGGTCCAAAAGTTTGGCTCCGCTTATAGCGCTTCCAAAACCAATCCGACTTTACCTCAACTAAACCCAATTTTGAAGAATCTGGATCCTTTGTTTGCCCCCAACACTAAAGATCTGTTGGTTGAAATGTGATTGGTCCACATTATTCAATAAAACATTTAATGTGGCAGTGCTCACAACATCAGTGATAACGAAATATAGAGAAAAATAGAAAAAACTTGTTCGTGGGAAGTTGAGGATCCGAATTCAATTTTTAAATGGGTCTAATTTTTGCTTTTACCCATCCTAGATCATACGTGGATTTTTTGCAACTTTCATAAGAAGTTGCACTAGGATGATTGGTGGGCCTACCATGATGTTTGTGAGAAATCTACCTTGTTCATCCGTTTTGCAAGCTTATTTTAAGTCACTCATACTAAAAATGAGGTGGATATAATGTTGCATTTTAAATTATTTTAAAATAAATGTCTTTCAAAATTTCCGTTGAGACAGGCCATAGTTGTGTTTGTGGTCATAGGTATGTGCGTGTCCTACATATGTGTCTTTTCACATAAGTCTAAAAGGTTGCATCATGGCCATAAGTGCACGCATACCTTATGAAAGTGTCTTTTTTGTACAAGAACGAAAGGTTACACCCTTTCGTATTTGTTTTTGAAAAGTTATATCTTCTCAGGTCTAAGGGTCGCACCAATTGAGTTTAAACCCAATAGTCACAACCTTTTTTCGAAAGAGTGTCTCTATACCCTTAAGAGTGTCCATATAAAGTCTATAAATAGCTTCCTCTTATCTGTTTTTAAGTGTAAGAAAAAGTTCGATTTTATATTCAAAATATAGTTTAAGTATTTTCTGATTCAGGTTAAGACTGCAAGTGGTTCGAGCATGTATACAGTGAGTACACCAGTGGGATCGGGTAATAGTCATTGTATCCTAAAGGTTGATTGCTTAGAAAATCTTACAGCACTTTGGACATAGTCCAAAGAGGGCAAATTCGATTTCAAACCGAGTGATTCCAAATCACGCCTCGACTTCTATAAATTGATAAGTTTTTTCATTTTTCTTATTTTAATTTTACTTAGTCTAAATAGTTTTTATAACTCTAAATTACAACAATCTTGAAATCGAATTTTATTGAAAAACTATCTAGAAATATTGCTACAACTTTATCCAAAATCTAATAGGCAATGACACAAAAGATAACCCTACCAACCCAATTTGTGAGCCATGACCCATATAATCTAGAGTTGTCGTATACCACATAACGGTCAAGATCTTATAGATACCTATTATATGAGTTCTTTGGGCCACCTGCACAAAATCATGTATAAAAGTGGACGTATGCACTGAATAAGAATAGTCAGAGAACTTTAGATCTTGATATCTGCAAATGATTAGTACCTGATAGATCAGATTGTGCAAAGTTTTTTGGTGTACATATTCTATACATGTGGGCTCATGCTTTAATTATTTAGACCATTAATTTAGATCCAATAGTTGATGGGGAAGGTTGGACTACTAATCAAACATCTGAGAGGTCTAGATTCCTGGACAATTAGCCAGTTCTCCGTGCCCCTTGTTGGCACATAACATGATCCTCAAGTTGTCAGATGGGTCTGGCTAAGGTCATCTTGTGCACTATAACCATGACCTACATATGGTCTTTATGTCCTAAACACATGCCATTCTATCACACATGTAAAATCCAAGTAATGTATAGTGCTTACCTGTTGGATAATATCATGCATGTTTCTGTAAGAAAGGTTACAGTTTGCTCATAGTAGATTGTCTCAAAATCATGATATGACATTAAGGAGCCCTTCTTTTTATATCCCCAAAAATTACAAATTGTTCTTCTCATTGCTTGAGACAAACATAACTGCACATGAAAAGAAATCAAACCGTTGTGCCCCACTAAGTAGGATATACACTAATATCCAACATCCATGTATAATGAGGATCAATCCTAGAATGCATTTCAAAAATGGGATTTTGTGTTGGGATTCCCAGCATATCATGAATTCTTCTTTGTAGACCACCATGCATGGTTAAAAAGAAAACACTAGAAGAAGAAATGTGAAAAAAAAAACTCAAGAATGCAATTTTCTAAAGCATCTTATGAGCCCGCTAGTTCCTCACATACGGATAGTTAGTATTTCCTGTGCAGTCAACCAGATGAAGGGTCTAAATTTGTCACGTGCCGGAAATAAAATTCTTGATCTCAGGAAATATAGTTGTTAATTATGTGCCTTTCGATTATTTTCAAGTTGGTGCACCTCTTATGGAGGGTTCTAACAAGGAACCTCTGGTAGTTATAATTATTTTATCTAAACTGGACATGTTGCATGAGAGCAACGGACATTTTCCTCTGACATGCTTTACAAGATTCTCTACGTATGGCCTTGCACAAGCAGAGCCCATGACCCTTGATCTAGTTTACTGATCCGATGGACCTTACATGGGATGGACTATCCAAAAGATCTCCTAGATATTTCAATCTTAACCTGCCCATGATCCATCTCTAATCTAAAACCAAACGGTTGAAAAGAGAAATTCAGCAATGGTCCACTATAATTTAGATAGGGCTCAAATGCACTATATAGGATCTTCAATCTTGGGAATGTTTTGGCTGACCTATCCACGGTGAGGTGCTATAAATAACGGTCACAATAACTTAATTTATATGAAAATATCAGTGGTCAAGTGTTTCTACCGTATAGAGATGGACATCATCGTCAATGGGCCTTCTAAGTGATGAATTTTGGTACAAGAGTTTTTGAAGAAAGATGAAGTAGTTAAAAAATTAAGAAAACATGTGGCATGCTTGGGTGGTAATTTGGATGGTCTAAGGTGCCTTGTTATGTCATATCTTGAAGATTGCACTAATTAACTGATCGGTGGATGTAGGGTGGATGGTTGGGAATATTGTGAACAAAGTTTTTCCTTTGATATGCTAGATGGAAGGGTATTCATCTAGGACATGTGACAGATAGGTGGTGCATCAAAGTTGCCCATCTAGTGGTCAATTCCATGGATGGCCATAATTCCAGGGCCACCTTTAAAGATCTGCATTATTTTTCAAGTTAGACCATATTGGTGAGTGAAAAGTGAAATGTCTTCTCAAATTAGGGAAAATCTGACATAGTGGAAAAATGTTGGCCTATTGATTAAAGAGTAATAAGGCAAAGGCTAGATACATTCACCATTAGCACCGCCCAATGATAGGATCCAATCTTTTGGGTATTTTTCAAGACAAAATTCTTATAAAAGTGAAAGATATGTTGTTACCATCCTGTCACGTGCTAACCCAGGATACGTTTTTCAGATAAAGTTGATTCATATAATGGTTCCCATGGTGAATTTTTCTTAGCCCAGAGGTTTGAATGATATGTTTATCAAGTGGGACATGAACATGTGTATCGAAGGCCATAAATGTACCCTATCAAAGGCCATGAATGTACCTGTCGAGGCTAGATCTAAAATTGTGGGGGTGTATTCTAAGGGAACATGTGATGAATGTCAGGATCAATGCACATGTGATATGTTGGCATATGTGAAATGTTTATGTTTAGATCTTGAAAACAATGAAAATAACATTGCTATGAGACGATAAGACTAATGTAGTTGAAAATTAAATTGATTGCTTATTTTAATGATCTAATTAGCAGCCATTATATGAATTATTGTAAAGAAGATAGTCAGTCATCTGAATTTAAGAGATGATTGTTTGATCAATAGAATTTTCATACTATGCTCTATTCTCAATGGAGATCAGTTTTAGATGTTTGAAATTGGTATTTATGTGTGCAACTATAAGTTTAGTTGATAAATTATTATGAAATCTAATGTTTTACTCATCAACAAATGTATAGTTTTATAATGGGTAAACTTCCACACGTGGGGATCATTGCTCAGTGAACAAGCCGTCGAACAAGATACTTGCCTATGGATTGAGAATACCATATAAACTTTCCAGATTAAGATGTCTTAACCTTTCAAGATTTGGACATTTCTCCTCCATTTTCAGCTACTAAAAATCCATTGACCGTATTAGTATCATCCATTAGAAACCCTTGACCCACATGTAATCCAACGTACCTAAAGTGAAATTCTAATCATTGGTCAACAAACCAACTACTGTTCTATGTGTTACGGAAACATGTAACAATGTAATGATGTTAAAGTAATGGTGCATACAATTACATGAAGGTAATATTCTATTTTAGTTTTCATGTGTATGCATGACAAATTGCTCCAATTTTTTTGTACTATAGATATAGTATGCCAATTGGAAAAAATATATATAGCATGATGAAGTCATAATTGTTGACTCTATGAGGTTAAGAAATGGTTTGGTATATGTGTTGGCTAGATATATGAATCATAAAAGAGTTCATAACTCATTAATATTGCAAGGTGGAAGCATGTTGATGATGGCTGTGATCCTTGATAAGATCTGCAAGGTACTAATTGCTAACAATTGAGGAGTAAAATGAGGAATCTGTTCAGGAAAGGGCTCATATATGATTAACTAGTTTGTGATGTAATAACTTACTACGGCGATGATCAGTAGCAAGTCCGAAAAGACGATCAACCACATCAGGATTAAGACATGGCCTAACTCCTATAGAAGGTAGAGAAATATGAGTGGAGGTTGAAGGCCCACGAGTCATGAAACTTCTGAATCCTCTGATTATAAAGGACTATATAAAAGAATTGTTAATGATACATCGAAGGGAATGAGGCTGAGCCTAATATATGAGCTGCCAATGTCGGCGACTCAACTATACAAGTAGAGATCCCATGAGATACGTTCAATGGGTAAATAATAAAACATGAAGTAAACAATTACGTTGATATAAATGATTATCTTCGATAGTGTAGCAGTGCGAGCAATAATGAAGAACGTTGTGTTTTTTAAACTCTTAATGAATCCATAGCCATATATTTAGTGGTGTACCCAATTGCTGAGTACACTTGATGAAATTCACCTGTATATGTGTGAAGGTAGAAATTGCTTCTTATGAAAATCTAGGCAAATTATCTAGAGTGCTTATGAAATCTAGGTAATGGTGCATGGTCAAAACGTACTGAACTGCAGAATCACTTGTAGTGAAAAAGTTATGTAAGTGACATGTATTTGTAATTTACATTAAAAGGAGTGAGGTGCAATACCATGGTGTCACTTAATTCATGTGAACCTGTCTTACTAACACTAATGTCGGTTTAAGTATATGGTGACACTGACACCATTGCACAACTTTTCCATCTTAACCTGAAATGTTATTAATTTTGAAACATGTGGGGGATTGTTATATTTTAAATTCTTTTAAAATAAATTCGTGTTTCAAAATTTTCATCTGAATGGGCTGTATCAGTGGCTGCACCCATAGGTGCATGTGTACCTTACTGATGCGTCTTTTTATGCAAGTTAGAGGGTTGCACCCTTTTGTATTTTGTTTTGAAAAGTTGTATCTTCTCAGGCATAAGGTCACACCAATTGGGTTTAAACCCAATAGTCACAACCCTTTTTTGAAAGGGTATCTCTACACCCTTAAGGATGTCCACACTAAGTTTATAAATAGACTTCCTCTCATCTATTTTTAAGTATAAGAAAAAGTTCAGTTTTACGTTCAAAGTATGGTTTAAGTATTTTCTGGTTCGGGTTAAGACTATAAGTGGTTCGAGCCCATGTACAGTAAGTGCATCGCTGAGATCGGATAATAGTTATTGTATCCTGGAGGTCAGTTGCTTAGAAAATACTACTGCACTTGGGACGGGTTCCATAAAGGGTAAATTCAATTTCAAGCTAAGTAATTCCAAATCATGCCTCGACCTTTATAAATTGATAAGTTTTTTCCTTTTTCTTATTTTAATTTTTCGCACAGGTGGAAACAATAGGGATTCAATGACCACTATTGAAACATCTGTATGACCACTATCAGGCTAACTTTAGGGTGCTTTCACTTCATTCCGGTGGGAATGACCTTATAAACGGTTTAAATGGCATATAAACATCAACGAAAAGCTTAGAAGGGTTTCAACTGTAGGCATTTCTTTCTCCAAAATTTTCTCTTGTGTGGCCCACTTGAGTTTTGTGTCCGCCTCATTTTTGGTCGCATGCCCTCAAATGAACAGGCAATAAAGATGAACTGGGTGAATTTCTCTGGCCCCATCTAACATGCCAGCGCAGGAACTACCCACCGATTGCACCCGGACCCAAGGAAAAATAGCTAATTAATATATAAAGAAGTGGGCCGAGTCTTTTTAATCAGGGATAAGGAATGATCGCATACGCTCAGATGGGCGGGGAGGTGTGGCTGGGGTAATAGCTTACTGGGTGAAGCCCTGATTGTGAGGCTCACCTCGACGTGTAGGTTGTATATCCATGCCATCCATCTGGTTTGCCAGGTCATTTTGAGGCATGTTGTAAAACACGAGGTCGATCCAAATCTGAGGTAGACCACAACACAGGAAAACAGTGGTGACTGAAGGTTGCAATTAAAAACTCTTAAAAGACCCACTGCAATGTTTATTTGTCATCCAAACCGTTGATTAGGTCACATGGACTTAGATGAAGGGAAAGTGCATATAGCACCTTGATCCAAAACTTCACCCCCAGGAAGTTTTTAACCAGGGGACTCAGTCCTTACTGTGTTGGTCCACCTGATATTTGGATATATGTCAATTTTTTTATTATCATGCCCTATAATGAGCTGACAAAAAAGATGGATGGGGTAGATAAACATACAACGGATCCAAATTGCATCCTAACACTATCAGAAACTCACTATTGGACAATGCTTTTGTGGGCCCCACCATGATGTATGTGTTTATCCACATTGTCCATCCATTTTTCTACCTTATTAAAAGGCATGAGCCCCAAAATTAGGCAGATCCAAAACTCAGGTGAACCACAAACAATGGTGATTGTACGGCCACCCATTAAAAACTTTTTAGGGTTCAAAAGTTTCAGATCAAGCTGATATTTGTGTTTTCCCTTCATCCAGGTCTGTGTGACCTAATTAACATCTTGGATGACCAAAAAAAAAAAAACATTACAGTGACTATAGGAAATTTTAATGGTGAGCACTTAATCACCACTGATTTCGTGTGGTGCGGTCCACCTAAGATTTGTATATATCTTGTTTTTTGGGCTCGTGCCCTAAAATAATGATCCAAAATGGGTGGACGGTGTGTATAGATCGCATACATTATTGTGGGGGACATAGCACCGTCCAATAGCCATGCCGCTACTAGCTTGAGGTGACCATATGCAATCCGTGTCCATATACAACACCAGGGGTGTCAATGGGCCAGGTTAGCCCGTTGGGTTTCTAGGCCTGTCCCTTACCGGGTCCAGCCTGTTTGAAGCTTATTTATAAACATGGTTGGGCTTGGATTAGAAAGTCCAAAAGCCCTTTGGCCACACTCGACCTATTTTAGAATTCAATTGTTCTTCCCAGAGGCTCTGGATTAGTGTGGGCAGGGGAATAGCTTAATGGGTGAGGCCTTGACCGTGGGGCTCACCTCAATGTATGTATAGACGTGTTCCTTCTATTTCGCTAGCTCATTTTAGAGTATGGTCCCACAAATGAGGCAGATCCAAATCTCAAGTTGGCTACACCATAGAGACATAGTAGTGATTGAATGTCCATATTTAAAAACTTCTTAGGGCCTAGTATATTGTCCATTTTGCCATCCAACCTGTTGGTACCGTCACGCAGACTTGGATGAAGGAAAAACAGGAATAATAACTTACCCATAAGAAGATTTTAATATTAGGAATTCAAGCCTTATCGTGTGGTCCACCTTAGATTTGGTTCTACCTTATTTTTTAGACCACAACATAAAATGGGCTGAAAAAACAGATGGACAGTGTGGATATACAACATATACATGAAGGTGGACTCTACAGTCAAGGCCTTACTCCATTAACCTGTTACCTGCCTCAACTCATCACCGTCCCAATTACCCACATGGGAAGGAGGGAAGAGTTTTCCAGATCTTTGAGTCCCACCATAGCATTTATATGAAATCCACCCCAACCAAGAGGTGCATCATCCCATATTAGGCCTAAAGACAAAAACTGATCTACCTCCATGTTTCAAGTGGATCACATGATTGAAAATAGTGTTTAGAGTAATATTCAGCTTCCAAATTGTTTCCCTTTCTATGTCCCACTAAAATTATGGGTGGGGCTTATGTTCGGGCCCCAAGCCTAAGTTTGGGTATGATATCTAGTGATTGGAGTGGATTTTATATAATAATCACAGTGGGATATGTAAATAGTAATAGTAGAAATCCCTCTGCGGATTGTTCCCCTTGGTATGAGTCAGCCTGGTTTGTTTTTGTTTTTTTTTTTTTTACCATAGGAGAGCCAGCCACTGGGAGATTATCATACCTACACATCTCACTAGGGGTGTCAACGGCGGGATGAGGGTCAAGCAAGCTCTGTCCAAGCCTGGCCTGCATGCTCTAGTCTAAAGCCGAACTCAGGTAGGGCCCATGACATGCCAAAAAAATGAAGCCCAAGCCCACATAGCCAGCTGTGAATTTGTAAAATCAAAGGAATCACGGAAGCCGATTTCCGTCCTGCCCCTAGGCAGGCCAATGTGAGGTCCACTGTGATGTATGGTTCTATTTATACTATCCATCCATTTTTCCAAATCATTTTAGGTAATAAGCCCAAAAATAAGGCAGATCCAAGTCTTAGTGGTTCACACAATAAGAATTGAATGCCCACCTTTAAAAGTTTATTGAGAGGTGCATAAGTTTTGGATCAAGCAGATATTTGTGTTTTCCCTTCATCCATGTCTATACGACCTTACGAAGGTTTCAACAGTGGTGTTACTATCACCGCTTCTTCCTATGGTGTGGTCCACATGATCTTTGGATCTGCTTCATTTTTGGGCTCATACACTAAAATGATTTGGCAAAATGAATGGGCAGCATAGATAAAACCATAAATCACGGTAAGCTAGCTCATGATGCAAGCATGAGATACTAATGGAAAATAAATCGGCCACCCTTTAATTCTTAGAGGCCCACCTTCATATTTACATGAGATCCACTCTGTCCATTAGATGTGTAATGTTACATTGGGCCCCATGACAAAAAAAAAAAAGAAAAAAAAAAGAAAGCATACCATGATTAAGATGGACCATACCAAGTGCAACAATTGTGAGAGAAGTTCGCTCTTGATATTTACAGGCCCACCATAGTAATTATATAAAATCCACTCCAACCATTAAATACCACACCAAAAGTTAGGCCATAGTAATTATATAAAATCCAATCCAACCATTAAAAACCACACCAAAAGTTAGGCCTGGTACCTAAGAATCAGCCACATATGTCATTTAGGTGAGTCATACAAAGTAAAATAGTTTGATGGGTGAGCATTATCTTTCACAATGTTTCCAATTGTGTAATCCGTTGGAACCGATGGATATTTTTTAATCCCTTGGCTTAGCATTAGCATTGAATGAAACTCCTAATGATTCAGGTGATTTGGGATAAACATCATGGTAAGCCAACCCAAGCTGCCAACAACCCTTTTTCAAGGTTGTTGCTGCCCATTCATTAGCATTAAAGCCTGGAGTTCAAAGTGAGTTGGGTACTTGGAACTGTGTTGACCTGGCAAGGTTTTATAGTCTCACCATAATGTGTGTTACAATCGTCCATTAATATTTTAGATCTTTTAAGATCATGAGCCCCAAATTGAGTTATATCTATAACTTAAGCAGACCAGATTGTAAAGTCTACTGTTGAAACCTTCTTAGGGCCCACCATGATGTTTATTTTTTTTATTGAACCAGTTCATAAGGTCATACTGACCTGAATGAATATTGCGGTCCAAAATCTTTTGTGGCTGCTAAGAAGTTTTCAATGATAAGCATTTAATCCTCACCTTTTCCTGTGATGTGGTCTACTTGACATTTGGATCTGCCTCATTTTTTGTCCCATGCCCTAAAACGATATGGAAAAACCGATGGACTGTGTGGATATAATGCATACATTATGGAAGGTCCCACTGGCTTGGTCTGGGCTCAGTGTAAAAATTCACAGTTGGGCTTGGGCTTCGAATGCATTTATGATTTGCTATGTATTTGCTCTGCTATTCTGCCTAAGCCTGCTGACGGGAAGTTACAGGGAGTAAAACACAAATATGCTGATTTGGGCTAGGCATACTATATGTAATGATATAATATTTCACGAGGCTTTTTTAGCCTATCATGAGCTCAAGCTAAGTTTGGGCTTAGGTTTGAAGATTTGGGCCAAGGTTGGACAGAGCTTGGCCCCGGCCTAGCCAGCCAATTGATAACCTATATACAACACATTATATTGAGGTGGGACCCGCGGTCAGAGCCTCACCTACTAAGCTTTTATCTTGTCTCACCTAACCAGGGGTCTTGCTTAGACATGCATATGCAAATGGTTGGGTCGTGTGGGGCAAATAATGATGTGCTTGTCATATAGCCTATCAATTAGTGGCAGTTGTAAGTTAATAAGTTTTAGGGCTAGTTTGGGAGTTTGTAATTGGAGGTAAATGGCTTATATAATTGCGTTTGATGGGAATAAATGAAATACATTTGAAATTCAAATATTCTATTTGAACGAGAGTAATGGGAGGAATTGGAATGCATACGAATTTTCAATATATTTACGGGAATATATGTGACATCCCAAATTAACTTTAATATCACAACTTAATGTATATATGTGATATTTAATAAAATCATTGTAATAAGCCCATTAAAATATATACTTTAGCAAAAAATGAGGAAAATTCAAACCTCTGGGTAAGCCACAAATGTAAGGATCACTAGCGAGCAACTTGTGAACCTTTTCAACTGTCCATTTATATCACTATCTTTTGGAAGGTTTGGATCATTCTATTGGTGTGATTTTAGTGATGTAGCTACTCATTGGATTATTTCAAAGTATCATTACCATGACACATGTGTTGTGCATAACGGCACCTTTGTTTACATGTGCGAATATCCAAGGGAGTTCAAAAATACATTTTGTTGTAGGAAAAATGGGCCGACCAATGATGAACAGTCAGGTCGGGACCTTGTACACTTCTCTAGGTTGGACATGATGGCGGGTTCGATCCCTTGCTCAAAACCCAAGCAAGAAATAAGATCGAGCTCGGCATCCCGTCACCAGATAGGGACACCTACTGACTTGCCCAAATCCCTGAAAGAGCACCACCTCTGTTGATTCCAAGATCTTCAGAGTTTGTCAAAAGCACCCCGTCTCTTGGCTCGACTAAGGAGATAGGTTGGCATTACTTGGGTTAGCATGTCCCAGGTTAGGACACTTCAGGTCGGCTCAGCCTACCTCCCATCAAGGTCTAACCACATCCACTAGAGATCTTAGCCGAAGACCGGATAAATCCATTGTGATAGGGATCCGTTAGAGGTCTTTGGAGGATATCTGCGACATGCTCGGGATCCTAAGTTCTTCATCGAGGATATCAGGAGATTTATCTCACACTCGGGATTCGAATCCCTTTACAATACCCACATACTAAATAGGGAAATCTCCTTTATTTCACCACCTCACCTAAGCTATCAATAGAGGTACCTCTAATGGTGAAATGTACGCACAATCTTTAGCTCTAAACTCTTAATACTCAACTAGACCTGGATCTCTTTCCTGACTTAGGCATCGAAGGGTCTCCTGCTCTAGCCAGGGCCTCCCTTGTCCATTCCTTATGCAGGTAAGCAGGTCCAGAGGGAGTTAACTAGATTTCTACATTGACACATTTCACTCCATTTACTTCCAAATCCTCTCTTATATAGAGGATTTCATTTATATACACATTTACTCACAACTCATTATATTTACCTGCATTTACTTCCATCCAAACACACCTCAATTATCATTTACTCCTAATTACACTCATCTATCTATACCTCTTTTAGACATTCTTGATTCTCAATTTAAAAGCATTGATCTACAAAGTAGACCACATAGTGGGGATTGAACACCTACCATTAAATACTTCTCAGAAGCTGAAGAAGTTTTGGATTAAACTTATATTTGTGTTTCCCATTTCTTGTGAGCAGATTGGGGACAAATAAACATCATGACAGCCCCTAGGAAGGTTTCATTGGTAGGCTTCATTATCACCATTACTTCATGTGGTATGGTCCACTTGAGCTTGAATCTACTTCATTTTTGGGCTCATTTCCTAAAGTTATTTGGAAAACTGAATGGACGGTGTGGATAAAACCCATACATCACGGTGGGCCCCATAGAGCCCCTACTTGGATGCAGGGGCAGGGCACTTCCTTGTAAATACCTCCTGCCATTAGCCACAATATTAATGACTTTATTAAGCTTTCAATGAATGTCTTCTCTGTATGTAAAGGAAATGAAGAAACGCCACTGCTAAAAATAAAATAAAATACCTTTCTCTTTTGGTAAATGACCCCATGGATAAAAGTGACCCCACAAATGGACTTAAAACACTTTCTTTTTTTTTCACACACCACATCAACACCATAATGAACTATATACAACTAAGCCATAGGTTGGAACCGTGAAATGGACTAAACTTTTTCTTCTTTCTTAGAATGTACTAAACTTATCTAAACCTTAGTAGCTAGTGTTTATGATCCAGACCATTCACCAGGAGTAGCATATTCTGCATGTGTTGAGGATTCAAGTCATTCATTGCATGGGCCCATGTGGTTTCGTTCAATCACCAGTTATTTTCATGAACGTGAATTTCAATGCCCTTAAGGGCCCATTTGGATACCACCAAATAAGTTACTTTTTATACTTACAGCAGAGCAGTATATAAGTAACTTATTTCAAATAAATAAGTTTGGTTTTATGATTAGTTATAAGTAGAGTTTTTACTTAAAAGTATTTAATCATTTTAGTTAATTTTTTTTTTTTAGCTTTTCTACTTTTCATAAATAGCTGAAGAGAGGCATAAGAGAGACCAAAGAGAGGAGAAGCTGATAAATAAATTGTTTAACAAACATACATATCTTCTTAATATGTAAAAACTAAGATAAGTTGCTTGTGGCATAAGTAACTTATCTTAAGCAACTTATGATCCAAAGGGTAAGTTACTTATGCCACAAATAACTTATCTTAGTTTCTATATAGTAAGAAGATAACTATGTTTGGTAAACAACATATTTATCAGCTTCTCCACTCTTTCGTGTCTCTTATGTTTTTCTTTAGCAACTTACGAAAAGTAACAAAACTAAAAAATTTAATTGAAGTGATTAAGTACTTTTAAGTAAAAAAGTTATTTATAACTAATCATAAACCAAACTTACTTATCTGAAATAAGTTACTTATCAACTGCTGTGAGTAGAAAAGGCAACTAATTTGGTGGCATCCAAACGGGCCCTAACTAGCTTATGTGCATAAACAACTATGGGGCCCACCTTACGTGATGTCATCACATCCAACTCCATCCATCAGTCTGTGCAAAAACAACTATGGGGCCCACCGTGATGTCATTACATCCAACTCCATCCATCAATCAGGCCTGCTTGTGCTAGAACTAGATCCCAAGAATAAAGTAAATGAAAAGTTAGGTAGAGCACAACACAGTAAATAGTCAAGAAAGAACACTTCGCCATTGAAATCCTCCTGGGTCCACTAAAGTTTTGGACCAGGATGATAAAGTGCTTTTAGGTCATTCGAGTGAGAATTGCCTTATGAGAGGTTGCATGGGATATAAACACCATGGTGGCCTCTAGAAGGCAATGGGAGGAGTCCCCAATCCCACTAGTTCTAGTGGTGATCCCTTTCCCATTCCCCATGAGTTAATGGATCTGATTGAGTTCTTGTTTAACATCCTAATGTGATCGGGAAAAACCCATGGATGAATGTTGTAGCTGCCAATTCAAACAAACTATGCCACACATGTATATAAGGGCTTGAATTAGTTTTTCATGTGAGGGTAAGATGATCATGCATATTAGAGTCTACTGAACTTAAAGGTTTTGATTGAATGGCCAGTGTCTCCTGCGCCGATATGGATAAATTGGAGATTGGACTGTGATCCAGCTATCCTTTCAATCACCGGTTTACGCTCCATTTTGGTGATTTGTGAAAGGGTAGGAGTTGGCCCTTCCAAATGATTTCTTTTTGCCTAGTGACAATAGATGTGGGTATATAGACTTAAGGACTTTTTTTTTCAACACTCTTTAGATTTGTATGCCTCTCAAATGAATAAGAATGTACAAGTAAACAAA
Organism: Magnolia kwangsiensis; assembly: GCA_037074715.1. Lineage (NCBI taxonomy): Eukaryota > Viridiplantae > Streptophyta > Magnoliopsida > Magnoliales > Magnoliaceae > Magnolia > Magnolia kwangsiensis. The sequence goes on along the minus strand of CM073575.1, from coordinate 99,517,716 downwards.
ATAATACTAAACAGTACTGATTTTATTGATATGTAAAATGTATAGTCTATTATAATTGACAAAGTAATTATCAACTAGAGAAATAAATGCAAAACAAAACAAAGTATAAATACTCGATTCATCTATCAGAACAGATGATCATAGTGAGTGGTCAGCAGGATGTGATCGGATTGGTATGGTCAATTGAATTGGAACTCAGTTGAACATGATCCTACAACTTAATGTCAATGATATTTACTCTTACTCCTAAAGTATTGCAGTGGAATCCGCTATATAGTAGCTATCTATACTAGAATAATACTAGTCTAAAGAAAGATATATTTAAAGTAGATAAATGTGTTTGGGGTGGGGCCTTGAGCGTGAAGGACTCTAGTAATATCTGGACTTGCGGGCTTCTTAGATCTTCTTCTCGTAGCTGATCTTTTGTGGAGATGTTCGTAGCCCACTAAAGATTAGGCCTAGGAATGTCAAGGTTCCTCTAATTAAGACAACAAGGTCAAGGGTTGGACTCATATCAATCTCAACCACTCAACATCTTTATTAATGGTCTACCTTATCAACTTCGAGGTGTTGGACAGTCTAAATCAAACCACCTCTTGCATTTAACTATCCATAAAGTGATGGTTTAGAGTGAGTTGGTATTTGACACTTGATACCAATTTGTTATCGAGCCAGGTTGGGTCTAGTTCTCCCATTCTCCTAATGTCGTTGATGTACATAATGGGTAACCTGATCAAATCGAAATATCCATCTCTCCCGACTTAGGTCTAGACCACAACCAAATTGTCTTAGACATATGTTCGATCTCCTGATATTCAAGACCTTCTTGAATGTTGTTGGCTCTCCAAATGTCTTTGGGAAGATCTCTCATTTTGGAAGGACTGTGAGAGATGGCCTTACCAAGAATATCATCACCATATTCGTTCTCTCGGTGGGTCTGTTATAGCCATGTTGTTGGGCACAGAAGCATCACTCGGATATGACCCAGACATGAATCAAACAAGCACAAAGATAAAAAATTTGAACATGCATAGAGAACACAATGATTTATATGGAAAAGCCTTTGTGGGAAAAAAATAACAACACAAAGTGACAAACAATACACTATGAAACTAAAACGACAAGAGATGGAATTAACTTACATGTAAACCCTACATCCCCTTTCTTCAAACCTTAGCTCTCTCTAAAATAAGTTTCCAATCACCTTAGAATATGCTAATCTCATATTACACTCGTATCTATAACTTGAATTCAGAATTAGAAACAAAATTGCGTAATTACACAAAAACTTCATAAACTGCCAATGAGACTTTCTATATGATTGACTCCAATTGAGGGCCGTCGATAGAATTGACCACAATTTCGATCGAATCAAAAGCACTTAAACTCGTCCAGAGAGTAAACTTGTATTTTTAGATTTTCTCGATAGAACTAAGAGCCTCTTCGATCAAATCAAACAAGACCAAAATAGTCCAATAAGCAATTGGGAAGTGGAATTTCTCGATCGAATCGATTAGGGTGTCGATCCTATCAAAAATTCCTATTTTACATAAATTAAAGGCACCCAATTTCTACAATCTCCACCATAGTTTTAATCTTCATGCTTCATTGCTCCAAGCTGCTTCCTCCATCTTTAATCATCTTCGTCTTCATCAAAACTTTTTCAAGCTCAGACAAGTTGAATAAAACCTGAACTTCCCTACAGGAACTACCTTTGTAAGCATGTCGATCGAATTAACACTGGTGTGGATCTTCTCAAGAGCAACATCACATTCCTCAAGTACTTGTTGAATATAATTATGATGAACATCAATATGTTTGGTACAGGAATGGTATACCAAGTTCTTTGTCAAATTGATATCACTCTCACTATCACGATGCATAGGCACGACTTCCTTTTAAACTCTCAACTCATTTATCATTCCTTTAAACCAAACACCTTCTTTGAATTCCTCCGTTACTGATATATACTCAGCTTTGATTGTAGAAAAAATAACTAAAAATTGAAGCTTTGACATCCAACTGTTCACTTCATCTGCTAATAAGAACAAGTAATCGAAAGTCGACCTTCTACTGGCCACGTTCCTTGCGTAATTAGAATCCATGTATCCTATAAGTTTATCCTCCATTTTTTTTTGAATGTCAAGACATAATCCTTTGTACTTTGTATGTAACAAAATAGTCATTTCAGTGCCTCCTAGTGTTGCTTGTCGGGGTTAGACATATATCTGCTCACAATACCCATTGCATGTGAAATATCTGGTCTTGTACAGACCATGACGCACATCAAACTACTGACCGTGCCTGAGTAGGGCACATGAGACATATACTACTTTTCTTCATATGATGTAGGACATTATAACGAAGAAAGCCGAAAGTGAGTATTGTGAGGAGTGCTAACTAGTTTTTCCTACCACTGCGTAAGTCGATACCAAGAATCTTCTTTATATCCCATAGATCTTTCATCTCGAATGTCCTGGATAATTGAGCCTTTAATATGTTGATCTCAAACATGTTATAGCTAGTGATAAGCAAATCATCAACATACAATGTTAGGATAATGGTATCTCATCACTCAGTACTTTAAAGTAAACACAGTAATTGAATTCACTTTTAGTAAACTGCTGGCTCAATATGAAAGAATCAAACTTTTTGCACTACCGCCTAGATGACTGTTTTAAGCCATACAACAACTTTCTCAACCTACAAACCTTATTCTCTGACCGCTATTCCTTGAACCCTTTCTAGTTACTTCATGTAAATCTACTTCTCTATTTCCTCATATAGGAAAATAATCTTTATATCAAACTATTCCAGTTTAGAATTGTACTGGGCAACCAACGCTAACACAAATTCGATAGATACCTTCTTGACCACAAGTGTGAAAGTCTCTCTGAAGTTGATATCATCATTTTATGTATAACCCTTTGCAACTAGTCTAGACTTGTACCTATCATGTTTCTTCTAATAAACCCACTTGCATCCAATCACTTTACGCCTAGCAGGAAGCTCCACTAGCTCCCATATCTCTTCTTATACAAAAAATTCATCTCGTCCGGCATCGCGACCATCCACTTTTCTTATTTATGTCATCAAGAGCCTCCTGAAAAATAGATAGGTCATCCTCATCTATAATGAGGGTGAATGCAACATTTAAGTCATCTTTATACCTCAATGGTAACCCACAATCTCGCGATAGATTTCTCCTAACAAGTAGCGGCTCCACCTGCTCCTATACATCTTCTCGCGACTTGACTTCTTTAAGTGTCTCACCCTCATCGATTTTGACATCACTCACCACTATTTTTTTTTTTATTTCCTTGCATCATCCTTACCAAACAAGGAATTCTCATCAAACTTGACGTCCCGACTCATTGTGATTTTTCGTGTCCCGATCATACAACCTATATCCTTTCACACCATCACCATAACCAACAAAGTACACTTCTTCTCCATTGGTTTAGATTATCTCTCTTAATAGATGGTACATGAAAGTAAATATCACAACCAAATACACGCATCCCAGAGTAGTCCACTTCCTGATCACTCCATACTTCTTCAAGAATCTTACAATCAATAGTTGTAGACAGGGATAGATTCACCAAATAGCAAGTCATGTTATCATCCTCAGCCCATATTTCCTTTAAGCCCTCCCTAAAAGAGTTTAATTCATACATTCTGCCACACTATTCTGCTCTAGTGTGTGCCTGATTGTGTTGTGCCTTAGAATCCCTTCATCCTTACAAAACCAATTAAATTTCTTCAAAGTGAATTCTCTGCCATTGTCCATCCTCAGTATCTTTAATTGTTGCCCTGACTTTTGTTCAACCATGACATTTTAAGACTTGAAAGTGGCAAACACATCGAATTTATTTTCCATAAAATAAACCCACAACTTTATAGAGCAGTCACCAATGAATGTTACGAAGAATGACTACGCTCCTTTAGAAACCATAGGCGATGACCCCCACACGTAAAAGTGCACATAATCCAATGGTCTCTTACTACAATGTTTCTTATTTTTAAATGACGATTTTAATTGTTTACCATATATACAATGCTCACATACATTCAAATTAAAAAAAATAAAATTTAAAAGCAAGAATTAAACCACGATTAATGAGTACCTTTATACCACACTCGCTCATGTAACCTAGGCTCACATGCTACACACATACTGATGTTGATTCTACTACAGACATTGCAGCTTAACCTGATACAATATTCTCCATCAACCTTTAGAGATTGTTGCTCCATTGTACTTTTATAATGGCGAGTGCCCCTTTTAAACTTTTAGGACACCATCATGATCGGTGAACTTGCATCCTAGTACATTCAAAGTTGTTCACACCCCAAGTATAAGGTTGTGATGTAGTAATAATCTCGGTAAGACTGAGGTCGAATCTACAGGGACTGAACCATGTACGTAATCTAAAAGTAACTAAAACTAGAACTAGGCGAAGATGAAATCTAAATTAGAAAGATATGAAAGAATAATGGTGAATGATTAAACTAAAAAACTTGTAGAATTCAAAGGTGGGAAACTAGGGTGCCAAGGATCCACTTGTAAAGATCAAGGAGATTTATGCTTAATTCATGACACAACTGGATTTAGAATCCCATCTTCATCCAGTTGGAGGATATTTCATTAAATCCAATAAGAGCATCCTTTAATCTAGTTTTCAAGAGATGAGAGGTATGAGAATTAGAATTGAATTCTATTACAAAACTATGCCCATGAGACAAAGTAAACAACAGAATTAAGCCAATCCATAACCAATCAGAGAGATATATGAATGTTAGAAGGATTTCATCATCCAACCATGTCCAAGGAGTGATGGTGACTAATAGGATTTTCTAACTTCATAATCATAATAATGAAAAGGAAATACTCAAAGCTATCATAGATCTATTGTAATTTAATTCACAACAAACCATTAAAAACTAAAGGCATTCCTTATAATCAAACTAGAATCAAAATCAGTTCAGTTTAAACAAAAGGCATAAAAAAAAGTCTCCCCATCATTCTACATACTTTAGTTTAGCCTATCACAATCATGATGAAGTTAAAGAAAATATGAAAGAAGGAAAGAAGAACCCAAAGAACAAGAAGAATGGAAAGTGCCTTCGGTCGCCCACACCTTCTCTCTCTCTCTTCACGTCTAAGATCTCAAGCTCCAAGATGATCCCTCTCATGTTCTCTCTCCTTTTCTTATAGGTAGGGAGAGTCGGTTAGTTTTGCCGGAGAGAGAAAAAGAAAGTCGGTTACGTAGCTTCTCTTTACATAGCAACAGGCATGCGCAAGAAATACCTGCGTTTGGGCCGAGTGTGAGAGGCTAACCGTCAAGATCTCTCAAAATGGATTTCTTGGATAGGGTTATGGCCTCCCTATGGACATTTTGGATGGTCCGGATCGTGAATCCGACCATGATCAAGATCACACAGTGGTCCACGGAAGTCGACAGTGTTTGAATGGTCTTCCTGCGTAAAATCTTACATTGGGATGCACGGTGGGCCTCTGATCATTTGTAAAGGAGAAATCCACCCCGTTTATTAGATTCCTGGTGAAAAATTAGTCGGGAAGGGGTGGTTTTGGTAAGTTCTGGCATGGTCCACTAGATCAATTCAAGCTGTCGTTCATCCTGCATTTGACGATGGAAATTGCGTGATTACATGCATGGGCCAAAAAGGAAAGCTAGGTGAAGGTCTTTCTCCCTATAGACGCAATGGATGGCTCGGATCATGTGTTTGGATGAGGGGTGGGGTCCACTATCAAAACCGACAGTCGGCGTGCAAGAATACTGGGCGTTCGTGAGTTTTTTGAAATTTTATCGGTAAGCGTTGCACCGACCGATTTAGACGGTATGGTGCACGGTGGGAGTGTGCACATGGTGCATACCCATGCTTCTAAGTGGGGTCCATGATGATGTGTATTACGAAATCCACTCTATCCATCTATTTTGTCCTCCCATTTAAGGGGTTGAAACTGTATTTGAAGCATATCTAGATATCAGGCGGGCCCCAAATCAGAATTTTAGGGGTTGATCTATCCGTTCGGCTACTTCCACAAGGATATAATGGTTGAAATTTGACGTGTACAATTAATTTATGGTCCTCAGGCCATATATGAGGTTTCGAGCTGAACGGATGCTGGGAACCCTGTAATCTTGCATTCTGGACGATTTTCAGTCTCGTTTAATGTGAGTGGCGTGATTTTCTCGGATCTTTGGCATGCAAATTCTTTCATCTCATTCCCCCGAGGTCCGTCCCTTGCCTTGGTGACTTCGGAGCGTTAAATTTATGCTTTTAGTACCCTTTTCAATCTAGGCTCCTATTTTCACCTTGCAGCACAAACACAATTAAAATAGGGCTTTAAACTGTACCATGCTCATAAAATCAGGTAATAACTGGGGTCTAATATATAATATTTGACCCTCAACCCCTAACCAGTATTTTACTAGTCCCGAGCAAAGTATGCGAAAAATAAGTTGAGAATCACAGGATAAATTTTTATAAACCCGAGTGCATTTTGTAAAGTAATCCAGATACGAGAATTCTAAGATTCATGAATGTTGGGTATTGCTTTCTCCTGGACTGAAGCGCATGATAAACTTCATAATTAAGTTCAAAGTATTAATCCATCAATCAGAAAAAAATTCTAAACATTGAGTTCCATGGGTGTATAGTGCAATCTCGGCTTATCATCATTAAGAGATTCAATTATCAATTTCATGATAAGATTGACAATAAAAAAGGATATTCAAGACAACTAAAATCTAAACCAAAACTTGCTTTACAGTTCTTCTTTTCATTATTCTAGCTTTTAAATTTTCCATTAGAAGTAACGCCAAAGAGGGGAATCAAATCCTCACCTATAGGGAGCAAACCTATGCTGAAGACCATTTTCCCAACCCTTTCCAAAGGCAGTTGTTTTTATTTATTTTTCAATTCTTCTTTACGAGCATGATGGACAAATTTCTCAGGCTGGTTCCTTTCATGCTTAGTGATTACCAAGTTAATCCTTCAATATCGAACTGAAACCTCAATGTGTAAGCGAGATGTGACATGTGAAATTATGATTCAATTAATGTTTACAACTTCTAATCATGGATTGATAATTTGAAATCAACTATGAAATCTATCAGATAATTAAATCCAAGAGACGTAAATCCCCAACACTCAGTATCGTATACTTCTCAAATCATGACTATCCTTCAAAATCACTTCGAATTCATATGAATGTCCAAAATTTTTTTTCACATTTTTTGATCAAGACTGAAAAAATACTGATTAGGTAACCTAATCTCCCACCCCAACCTAAAATCTACATTGTCCTCAATGTAAAAGATATGAGCATGCAATGCACATGAGACAATGAAATTGAAAGAGAAGTGATGGGAAGATAGTACCTGACGAGGAGATTAAACGGCTTCTTCCAAAGAGATCTCAACATAAAAGTGGGTTAGCACAAGAGTGAAATGAACGAAAGCAAACTAGCCTAATGGCATAAAATTGACTATCCTAGAACAGCATAAAGCAAACTACCCTAGTACTATGAAAGCAGTAAATTCTAATCCTCAACTGTGAAAGTACGGGAAATTTACTCAGTCATGCATCCAAGTCCTTCATTTGGCCAGTATCTTGGTAAATTTCTCAGAAGATTTCTCAATGAGATAATCTAGAAGCCCTTTTTATAGTAGGCTTTGATGTCCTGGAGCATGAATGTCTAGAGAAATTGATGGATCTCAGCATAAAGTTTCCTTTTAATCTTTTGAAGTGTCCAAAGTATATACGATTCACCTGCGGTAGAAATTTTTTTGAAGTTAGTACACCATGATGAATCAAAGACTACAAGTAGATAGAATTCAGAAAAATTTGTAATAGGTGGTGTAGTCTCAACACACGTCGCAGTTTCAATCTTCGGTTTAATTTTCAGCTCCTCCTCCTTTAATGGTAAACATTCAGGATCTGGGGAAGGATGGGGAAGGAGGTACTTCAGAATAAGGTTTTTCTCGGTCTGTGACAACTACCGAGGTATTGTCTTGCGAGGCATCCACTATTTCTTATATCATGGGATCATTTGAATCTACAAAGTGTGCCAAACAATCATCCAAAGAGTCAAAACATTCAGTTGAAAGGAGTTCATTCATCCTATCAAGATCCGTGATAATATGTCCAATAACTCCTTTATCTTTTTCGAGAGTAGAACGGAGCATACTCTCTTGTTTCTGCTTAAGGTGGGAAGAAATCACCATCGGTATGTCTCATCTTGACCTAAGTAGGCATATTCCAAATCAGTGGGTAAAGGTTTTAGGTTAAGCTTCGGTGCTTTGAGATTAGACGGTAAAGGCACTGCATCGGTTTAGGACAACTCTTCAAATTGTGGCCTCCATCAGTTAACTTCAAGTACTGACACTCATCTACCTAATCATGTTATCATTAAAATCATGAGAGTGGGCTAAGCACATCTCTAGAGGGTCAGAGGGTAAGGTTAGAGGCACTCTATCTTCCATAAAAGAGTCAATCATGTTAATGTCGTGAAAGTCGTCATCATCCTTGAACCGTTTGCCAGTATTGAAAAAGATATTTAACTCTAATGTCATATTCTCGAAAGACATACTCATGACTCCATTCTTGCAATTGATGATTGTGCTTGAAGTGGCAAGGAATAGGCGGCCAAGAATGACAGGAATCTGAGTGCTTATGTTACTGATGGGTTCTATATCGAGGATAATAAAATCTACTGGATAGTAGAATCTGTCAACTTAGACCAACACATCCTCGATTACCCCTCTCGGTACACGAACTGAGTGATCGGTAAGTTGTAATATGGTTGGGGTGGGTTTTAATTCACCCAAACCTAACTGTTTATACATCGAGTAGGGAATCAGATTTATGCTTACTCCTAAGTCAAGAAGTGCGTGCGCAATTTAATAGTTTTCGATTACACATGATATGGTTGGGCTACAACGATCTTTGAATTTCTACTGCACATCTTATGTTAGGATGACACTCACTTTCTCAGTCAAGAAGATTTTCTGTTGAATATTTTACTGTCTTTTGTATTACGGCATTAAGTAGAGGAATATTGACCTTCACTTGTTTCAACACCTCTAGAATATCATGAGACTTAGAGAGAGGTTTTGGTGTAACCAACCCTAGGGGAAATTATAACGACTCAGAAAAATTCGTACAAAGACCCGAGTACCAACTCAGACAGAAATCCTTCGGGACTAATAAATCCTTTAGAAATTAGACGAGTATTAACTAAGTGCTAACCTAGATTACCTGTGAAATTAGCACTAACCACTTTAAATATGATTTACAAGACTTAAAACCTGTAGAATCGTTAACGCTATATTACCCTAAAATCTAGAATCGAACTCTAAACCCAGTTGCTCTCGGGAGCACTTTGAAACTTCGTAACGGACCTGGACCGCACGTCGAAAGTCCGATAGTGATGGACATAAACGGTTATGACCGCCTAGTGGGACTTGACAATCACTAAGAAAATCACGTCCAAACGATGTCCTGAGACTGTTTCCTTGAGTCTGGAGTGAAGAGTGTGAGAAAGTGGAGAATTTTAAGAAATTAAATATGAATTTGAGTAATCTAGGTCGTGTCGCTAGCGCGTCATTTATAAGCATTCTGACCATTGGTTTTTGACCCAAATTCACCCTTGGATCAGGGAAGATGGCCCACACATGTCAAAGTACTTGTGGCCTTGATCGAGTTTCGGTGACAGCTGAACTAAAACTGGTCCGCCACGGTTGATCTGGAAACCTGATCGAACTGAAAACTTAACTTGATTAAGATCCAGTATCTATGAGCTTAAGTCCGACCGCACTCAGTAAAGGGACCTCCAGAAGTGTTCTGTTGGATTAGAAAGAACCTGATTTGGCTAGAACCTAAGTATACCTTGGCCTTAGGGCTAATTCCACCAGTTTTAGGCCTATATAAAGGGCTCAAACCCTCTCTCATTTGTTCCATACGAATTTAAGAGAAACCCTAGGAGAGAGAAGAAGAAAAAGAGAGAGAAAGTGAGAGAGCAGTTGGTGATTCATCTTGGGATTCTTCCCAGCTGCATTACGTGTCAAATCTATCCATCTGAATCGTTATTCTGGCGATTCTGACTCCGTACTTGGATAAGAAAATTAAACCCTAACCTGTTTTAAGGCTTGGTATAGTCGGAGTAATGAAATAGCTAACCCAGTTTGTGTTATAGGTTGCTAATCCGCCGTTGGCAAAGGCTTACAGTTTGAATCAGATTCGTTACGCTTCTACGACGTAAGGTGCGGATTATAGACATATAGGTTATGGTTTTCAAAGCTTTCAATGTCAGATATTAATTTATTATTGACTTGGATGCTATTTCACATGCAAAATGTGTTGTTTGTTTCGCTTTACGAATACGTATGAAATATATATACCATAGTGTATTCTATTTGTTGAAATACTTGTATATGTATACATTTTGGATCTGTGATTGCCATGATAAATCTTTGTTAATACATGCTTGTTATGTATGCAACAACTCCTTAGCAAAAGGATTTGCCTAAATATGCAATATGCTAACATACATGGTGTATGTTGAATAGTGTAGTCTAAGTGTTTGTGTAAATGCCTGAATAAGTTAGAAATAAGTAAAGTATGATTTTTAAGGGAATTGAGATATGAATCTCAATCACCTTACTTGTGTGTATGATTTCTTCTATGTCATATTTAGTCTATTTCGTTCATGCTAATTGTGTGTATGATGTCCTTCATGTTATGTTTAGCTTATTTCATTCTTGCTAATTGTGTGTATGATTTCCTCCACGTATAGTATTCATATTTAAGTTATATTTCATATCATACTTATATGAATGTGGAAGTTGAATCATATGTCTATTATTAAGGTTGTACGTGATTGGGGCCATATTATGGTCCAGGCATTCGGTAAGAGGCTTGAGTTCATGGCTTAGCTTTATTCTCCACGTAGGACATGTTTGAAGAACCCGAGCCATACTAGAGTTTTCGGCAGTGGTTTGGCCACGTGAAGTGGTTACGCACTTCATATCGATCAACTCAACATGCGCTCATGCTAGTCGAGTTCGTCAAGTAACCCGATTGACCCGATGTATGTTCACCATGTATGGACGCTTCTGTTTGAATCTAGGGTACCAAACTTACCAGTGCAATCCCGTCAACCTTGATACCTCGATCTACTAAGATTCACGAGCTGGACAAGGTGGTTTGGGACACCGTAGTCGAGCTGTCGGCTTACGCTGGGGCGACGAGCCTCCCCGTAGTGACCAGTGAGCAACCTAGACTCGTGAGCCGATTATGGTGGTATAGGACACTATATTCGAGCTGTCGGCCTACTCTGATTGGTGATGAGCCCTTTGTAGTGACCTTGAGTATATTCTGAAACTGCATTGGGGCGACGAGCCTTGTTGTAGTCTATAGGATATAACTGGATCTGTATTGATTGGTGAGGATCCCTTTACAATGATCTAGAACTATACTATCGTATGAGATTATTTAGGACTGACGACCCTAGAATGGATCATCGTTTGGGTAATAATACAAGGGAGGTACCTTAGCTTCCCAATACTGCTGTATGAAAAGGACTAATAATAACTCGCTAATCACATTCATAACATCACACTGCATGTGCCATGGGTTGAAGTGCACAGAGGGAAGAAAATATACCGCGGACGTAAGATAGTGTCGTACGAGGGAGTGTAGGCGAGGACATGCATCATGAAAACATTCCATCCTTGCATTAACAAGAGTATCTAGGAATGTTTGATATGTCTGCTTTATCATTATTGCTTGACTGAATTGATAACATGTTAATCTTTACTTTATGATTCTACTGAGTTGATCACTCACTCCCACGTTCTGGGATGGTATTCTGAACACCCACCAGACTCTGTCTTAGTTGCAGTTGAAGATGCAACTCAAGAGGCGGAGCCTGATTACTATGAGGATCAGGACGAGTTCTCATATATGCAGTTCTCTGACAGTTTCACTTAGGCCGTTCTAATTGACGGGGCTACAGGGTTTATCATTGTAGTTGGACTATTCTTTTGACATTTTATTTTTGAGTTATTACATGTATATGATGACTTAGTGATGTATTCATACTCTGGTGATCGACAGCGATCTTTTGGATTTATATTCGTTTATACACATCTTTTAGTCTTCTGCTTGTGTTATATAAACTGATCTGGAGTATGAATTACTGTTTTGGTGTAATCTCACTCATGTTTAATGCATTACCATGAATAACATTCAATCATATTTATCTATGTTGCATAAGTGATACATTGGAACTCGGGAGCTGAGCTTCTGCTCGACTCCTAATTTTTAGGGCGTTACAAGTTGGTATCAGAGCATGATTTGGATTAAACTGGACCTGGGTTATGGTCACACGATACACGTTAATGTAACTATAATGTAGGAGGGTGCGAGAACAATCTAGAAACAGGTTTAGGACTCCCAGTTTGTTTGTTGGCAAAAGTTTATTGAAAACGATCGCCGAGATCGAGTCCATGCACACTCCTGATCATACGCGATGACCCCAAATCACTTCTAGACCATCAATTGATGGGTATAGATGGTGTTTCATCCTATTTCAGCCGTTAAAAATTGGTTAATGGGGATAGATATTGGATTTGTTTCGAAATAGCCCGAAATGACTTGAATCGGAAGGGGGGGCCAAATGGGCCACTTTTGGGGGGACCCAAGGTGGGACCCATGTTTTTCTGGACCCAGGGGGTGGGGAGGAGCTCCCCCAAAGGGCGAGGCCTCGCTGGTTGGGTTAGCGACCGGTGAGGACCTCGCCGGTTCGACGAGGCCTCGCCAACCGGTGGGCTCGTCCGGGCTGGGCCTTTGGGCCGACGCCCTTAGGGGCCTAGTGGGACCCACTGGTCCATGGTTTTTGGTTTAAAACATCTCCAAATCACTACTTCCTTCACAAAACTCCCTCCCAAGCTCTCCCTTTTCTTCAAAACTGCTCCATCCTCTCTCAAATCACCCTTTCAATCTCTCTTTCTCTTGTTTTTCTTCAAGGTTTACATCTCTCCACCGTGCTTATCCATACCCATCACCTAACCCTCTCATTTTCTTTGATTTGAGCTCTCAAATATTCCATTTGAGTCTCAAAGTCATGTAAGTCCACTAACCCAGCCTATTTTGCTGTCCTTCCTCTTCATTCCCTTTCATTTGAGCCTTTACACTCCCATATACGGCCCAAATCCGTGGAGACCCAAGGATCTCATCCCTTCCCTTCATTTTCTTCACTTTTTCATGGCTTTCTTGGAGCTTGTCGTGGCTCTATTCTCGATTTCCACCATTCTTTCTCTCATGGGAAAGAAACGAGCCCCTGTGCATGAAGCTGGCTGGCCCTAGTCGCCCTGCTCGCTCGAGGGGAACAAGAGGAACCTCCACGAGTCCAAGCGCTGAGAGGGAGTTACAGACTAAGTGGGGTCTTGATCCTCAGGCTCTTGTTGGAAGAGCGTTGTTGGCAGAGCTGTCTCATGGGGTCTACGAGGGCCGTAGGGTTCTTTTTGAAGCGCATGTAGATGGATGACTCTTTGGCAAGTACTTATTATTCGATCGCCTGAAAGAGGGTGGGTGAGGTCTGCTATTTGAAGGTGAGTCTTGTGCGAATGTGAGCACTGTCTGAGCCTTCTATACCCACATTCGAGAGCCTACGCTAGAGCCCTTGTAGTTTAAGATCTCCTTTAGTAGAGATCGGGAAGCCACAATTAACGTTAGGTTGATAACTCGGCTCCTGAATGTGCCACTTGGTGCGGTACATGCTAGTGAGAGAAATCTGAATAGTGTACGTGAAAGGGATCACCGCACTAGATTTCTTTGTGGTCGTCTGGTTGAATGGCAGCCTAACTAAGCCTCTTAGTAACCCATATGTCGGGCAATTTCTATCTGCTTCACCACATCTCCACGTTCAACATCTACCCCAAGTGGAGCAATCGTAGTGAGTGCAGACGTCTCATAGTGGATTTCCTATACCAGGTGGGGCAGGGAGGGAAGTTGTGCATGCTTACGTTTGTACTGCGACAGATCATTCTTATCACGCGATCAAGAAGAACGACTGAGTCGCTCCCCTTCGACCAACTCATATACAAGATTTTACTCGAGTTTGGCTACAGACTTGGGGCAGAATTGCCAGCGCTGGTCCATTACATCAGCGAGACCACTCTCAATCATATGAAGACCAGGCCACAACAACAACAAGCCTAATTTGAAGAAAGCGAGGATGAGTCTGAAAGCGAAGAGGAAGAGGAGGCTCAAGATACTGATGAGAGTCCTCCTCCTGTGGCACCGGAGCAGGACATTGATCAAGCCGCTAGGGATGCCTGTATAGCTCAGCTTGAGGAGGGCCAGGCTGTCCTACGATAGGACATTATGGATCTTCGGGGCCTCGTAAAACACAAGTTCAAGAAAGTACTCGCACGCTGAAGACTATCCTGTGCTGCCTACAGGATAAGGGTGTCCCTTCTCCATCTCTAGATTTTGACGAATAGTTCCTTAAGTTGTCATTGTTTGTTTGTAGTTGTGGTTTGTTTCGTGTTTGTGTGTAACCTCTATAGGCGTAGTAGTTTGATAGTTATTCTAGTGTTAAAGCTTCGTGTTTGAAGCTTAGTTGTATTAGCTCACATGCATCTTTTGTCATGATCCATGTAAAACTTGTGTCTCATGTATTATGACAATTTTGGTAATGAAATGCATGAAGTGGCCTTAAATTTATGTGTAAATGATGCATAAATAGGTTTGTGCTTATGTTGAATCTGACCTGGGTTGCACCCTATGTTGTGTAGGGAATGCCACCTAAGTTCACGCGGAGCACGGAACACCTCGCATTGAGTGATTCGATGGACCAGGCACCTTCTCAGAGTGATGGTCATGCGGACCCTAGTTTGGGACCGGTTCGTGAGACTATGCCGAGTCTCAGCCTTCGATCGATCCTACGGTTGGGCCGCCGCCTTATACACCACCGGTTCGAGAGCAGAACCATGCGTCTTCCTTGACGTGGTATGTGCCTCCATCAGCTCCACCTACAGATAGGTTGGAGCAGTTGTTGATGATGATGCACCAGCAGCAGGAGCAACATCAGCAGCAGCAGATGCGGCACCACCACCAGCAGCAGCAGCTCTTAGCCACCATCGCAGGAGCTTTAATTCAGGGTGGGAGTACGACTCCACCTTCACCATTTGTACGCCCTACTGAGGCTGTAGGACCTTCCGCCCAGGATGAGGGTGTGGCCTTGCCTACACCTACTGTATACCCTACGGGAAACTTGGGTATGAGTGGCCTCCTAGAACGATTCCAATGCTTGTGGCCTCTTATATTTTTGGGTTCTCACAGACCCGAGGAGGCCGAATATTGGCTTAAACGCATCTCCAAGATGCTGAGGATGCTACATTGTATGAAGCTAGAGCAGGTTGAGTTGGTTACCTTCATGTTGGAGAAGGAAGCCAACTTGTGGTGGGATAGTGTCTTGCGGACTGTGGCAGTTGACTACATATGGACGTGAGCAGCATTTGAGTCCCGCTTCCATGAGAAATACTATCCCCTTACGTACCGACACGAGAAGGAGAATGAGTTTCTGTACCTCAAACAGGGAGGCATGACAGTGACAGAGTATGAGCATCGATTTATGGAGTTGGGCAGATACGTCCCAACTGTTCTTGCCAACGCGCAGATGCGGATGCAACATTTTTCTGAGGGCCTGTGTCCCAACATTCGCTCAAAGATGTGCTGTATTAGCATACCCTCCTATGCTGAGCTAGTACACATGTCTATGTGAGCAGAGCAGGACAGGGATCGATTAACACGTTCTCGTGGGCCTATAATCCCTAGGCCACGACCAGATATGCCGAGCAGGCCATTCCTCTACAAGAGGACCCGTACCGACTCTCCTCCCAGGATTGTGGTGCCACTAGTTCCGATGAGGCGACCTTCTATGACCTGTACTTATGTGGAAAACCAGGTCATGTGGCGGAGAGCTATTTTACATGTATGAGAGACAGTGGGTTCTCGCCGCCACAGAGGATTGACCGCCCTAGCCCTCAAGCTTTATCAGCTCCACCTCTACGGACTGTACCTACACATCCTTCATTTCGACCGTCGGTACCCCGATTTAGGCCGCCTCAACGGCCCATGGTACCACTGCCGAACCGCCCACAGCAGGCTCGGGTGCACTCACTCACAGTGGAATCACCAGAGGCAACACTTACAGCGCCTATGGCTTTTGAAACATGTGCAAGGTACTCCTGTCTTCTTGTTGGTGGACACTGGGTCCACAACCTCCCTCCTTTCATGTGCATTAGTCAAGAGGCTAGCGTTGGTTACTGCTCCTACGATGGGAGTGACACTTACTATGGTTTGTGTGGGTTGCTTGATAGATCTAGGGAGCAGTACAGTTATAGTTGACTTGTATGTCACGCCTTTGCATCATTACGACATTATCCTTAGCATGGATTGGCTCATTGAGGTGAGAGCAGAGCTTGACTGTGAGACTAGGCTAGTGACAACCCATGGACCTACGGGTGCGACATTTACTTTTCCTGTTCAGGTCAGCTACCCTTCCCGACATGACTGTTATACTTCTTTGTTCGAAGATTCTACTGCTTCGGCGCTTAAAACCACGCCTGTGGTTTAAGATTTTGGGATAGTGTTCAGTAAGATACTTGGGTTACCACCGCAGTGTGAGATCAATTTTACTATTGATCTCGTGCCAGGAGCGGCACCTGTTTCATTATCGATGTATCGTATGCCGCGATGTGAGATGGAGGAGCTGAGGAAACATATTGACGAGCTGGTAGAGAAGGGCTTTATACGGCCCAGTGTGTCTCCTTAGGGAGCACCTGTGTTGTTCGTTAAGAAGAAAGATGGGTCGCTACGGTTATGTATTGATTACCGTAGGTTGAACCAGTTGACCGTGAAGAATAAGTATCCTTTGCCCAGGATAGACGATCTGTTTGATCAGTTGAAAGGGGCGCGATACTTTTCGAAGATTGATCTACAGTCAGGATATCATCAGTTGCGTGTTAGGAAAGAAGACGTGCAGAAGACTGCATTCAGGACCAGCTTTGGTCATTACGAGTTTCTCGTGATGTCGTTTGGTCTTATGAACGCACCGGCTGTGTTCATGGACTTGATGAACTGGGTGTTTCGGCCATTTCTGTATCGATTCATCATTGTGTTTATAGATGACATTCTGGTATACTCTGCCAGCTAGGAAGAGCATGAGGGACACTTACAAGCAGTCTTAGATACTCTGAAGAAGAACCAGTTGTTCGCACAGTACAAGAAGTGCCATTTATGGCAGGAGGAAGTCAAGTTCCTGGGACATGTAGTTTCCAAGGAAGGGATTGCGGTGGACCTTGCTAAGGTAGCCACAGTTCAGGACTGGAAGCAACCAAGTTCGGTTACTGAGGTGAGGAGTTTTCTGGGTCTGGCAGGCTATTACCGACGCTTCATTTGGGACTTCTCAAAGATTTCCAGACCGTTGTCTCAGTTGACTCAGAAAGACTTGAAGTTCTCCTGGAATGAGAAGGCAGAAGCAGCTTTTCAGGAGCTGAAGGACAGACTGACGTCCGCCCTTGTGCTAATATTGCTAGAGTAAGGGGTCAAGTATACTTTATACACTGATGCATCTCGAGTTGGTCTAGGTTGTGTCCTTATGCAGAAGGACAGGGTGATTGCATATGCCTCGAGACAGTTGAAGAAGCACGAGGAAAATTATCCTACACACGACCTCGAGTTAGCAGCCATCATCTTTGCATTAAAGCTCTGGAGACATTACCTCTATGGAGAGGAGTTCGAGCTTTTCTGCGACCACAAGAGCCTTCGCTATATATTCACTCAGCGGGACTTGAATATGAGGCAACGCTGATGGATGGAAACCTTGAAGGACTTTAAGTTCGAGGTCTCCTACCATCCTGGTAAGGCCAACCTTATGGCTAATGCATTGAGCTGCAAGAAGGCGATCATATTTGTGGCTCCGCTGATGATTGAGGAGTGAGGTATGCTAGAGTTTGTTCGTGACTTTGAGCAGAAGCTCACTGTGGAGGAACCATTCGAGATGTCGCGTACATTCATGTGCGGCCACTTATTGATGACAGGATTATAGAGGCCCAGAAGGGAGATGAGTGGTTGTCTGAGCTTCGAGAGCAGGCTAGCGATGATGAGGATGCTGAGTGGAGAGTTGGTACGGATGGGGGCTTGCACTACTGCGGCCGCCTATGCGTCCCAAATCTTTATGACTTGAGATAGGAGGTTCTCGAGGCTGCGTATAGTTCGAAGCTTGCGATGCATCCAGGTAGCACGAAGATGTATCGAGACATGAAAAGATCATATTAGTGGGATGACATGAAGACCCACATAGCAGAGTATGTATCCCATTGCCTCACGTGCCAGCAGGTCAAGGCAGAGCATCATCGACATCATGGACTGCTTCAGTCCATGCCCATAGCTGAATGGAAGTGGGACTTCATCTCTATGGACTTTATATCAGGACTGTCAAAGACAAGGAAGGGACATGATTCTATCTGAGTGATCGTTGACAGATTGACGAAGTCGGCTCACTTTCTTTCGATCAGAGTCACGAACTCTGCAGACGAGTTGGCTAGGCTGTACATCAAAGAGATAGTTCGTCTGCATGGAGTTCCCTTGGAGATTGTGTCAGACAAAGATACGCGATTCACATCTATCTTGTGGACTTGTATCCAGGAAGCGATGGGTGTGAAGTTAAAGTTCAGTACCGAGTTTCACCCACAGACCGACGGGCAGACGGAGCGGGTGAATCAGATTTTGAAAAATATGTTGCAAGCTTGTGTTTTAGACTTCAAGGATAGTTGGGATGACTGTCTCCCATATGCAGAGTTCGCTAACAATAATAGTTTCCAGGCGAGTATTAGCATGGCTCCTTATGAGGCCTTGTATGGGCACCCTTGCCCAGCACCGCATTACTGGTCAGAGGTTGGCGAGCACAGTTTGGTTGGCCCAGAGTTAGTGTAGGCGACCTCAGAGAAGATTGACATTATTAGACGTCGACTTCTAACAGCTCAGAGCAGACAGAAGAATTATGCCGATACGAGGCGGCGACCGCTTGAATTTGAGGTTGGAGACCATGTGTTCCTTCAAGTTTCTGCTATGAAGGGACTCCTACGGTTTGACAAGAAGGGAAAGCTCACACCATGGTTCATTGGTCTATTTTAGATTCTGGATCGAGTGGGGGCAGTGGCATATCGCCTGGCTTTTCCCACACCACTCACAGGCGTACACAAGGTATTTCATGTATCTATGCTAAAGAAATACATTCCTGATCCTTCACACATCATCAGATATGAGCAGGTACAGTTGAGCGAGGATGCTACATATGTACTGCGTCCGACCCGTATCCTCGATAGGAAGGAGTAAGTGTTGCGCAGTAAGGTGATACCACTCGTGAAGGTATTATGGACACATCATACAGAGGAGGAAGCTACTTGGAAAACAGAAGCTGAAGTCAGGAAGAACTACCCTCAGATTCTCGAGGAGTACGAAAAGGTACTAATTTCGAGGATGAAATTTTTCTTTAAGGGGGGTAGATTGTAACGACTCGGAAAAATTTGTACAAAGACCCAAGTACCAACTCAAACAGAAATCTCTCAGGACTAAATCCTTTAGAAATTAGATGAGTATTAACTAAGTGCTAACCTAGATTACCTATGAAATTAGCACTAACCACTTTAAATACGATTTACAACACTTAAAGCCTGTAGAATCGTTAACGCTATATTACCCTAAAATCTAGAATCGAACTCTAAACCCAGTTGCTCTCGGGAGCACTTTGAAACTTCGTAACGGACCTGGACCGCACGTCGAAAGTCCGATAGTGATGGACTTAAACGGTTATGACCGCCTAGTGGGACTTGACAATCACTAAGAAAATCACGTCCAAACGATGTCCTGAGACTGTTTCCTTGAGTCTGGAGTGAAGAGTGTGAGAAAGTGGAGAATTTTAAAAAATTAAATATGAATTTGAGTAATCTAGGTCGTGTCGCTAGCGCGTCATTTATAAGCATTCTGACCATTGGTTTTTGACCCAAATTCACCCTCGGATCAGGGAAGATGGCCCACACATGTCAAAGTACTTGTGGCCTTGATCGAGTTTCGGTGACCGTCGAACTAAAACTGGTCCGCCACGGTTGATCTGGAAACCTGATCGAACTGGAAACTTAACTTGATCAAGATCCAGCATCTATGAGCTTAAGTCCGACCGCACTCAGTAAAGGGACCTCCAGAAGTATTCTGTTGGATTAGAAAGAACCTGATTTGGCTAGAACCTAAGTATACCTTGGCCTTAGGGCTAATTCCACCGGTTTTAGGCCTATATAAAGGGCTCAAACCCTCTCTCATTTGTTCCATACGAATTTAAGAGAAACCCTAGGAGAGAGAAGAAGAAAAAGAGAGAGAAAGTGAGAGAGCAGTTGGTGATTCATCTTGGGATTCTTTCCAACTGCACTACGTGTCAAATCCATCCATCTGAATCGTTATTCCGGTGATTCTGACTCCGTACTTGGGTAAGAAAATCAAACCCTAACCTGTTTTAAGGCTTGGTATAGTCGGAGTAATGAAATAGCTAACCCAGTTTGTGTTATAGGTTGCTAATCCGCCGTTGACAAAGGCTTACAGTTTGAATCAGATTCGTTACGCTTCTACGGCGTAAGGTGTGGATTATAGATGTATAGGTTATGGTTTTCAAAGCTTTCAATGTCAGATATTAATTTATTATTGACTTGGATGCTATTTCACATGTAAAACGTGTTGTTTCTTTCACGTTACGAATACGTATGAAATATGTATACCATAGTGTATTCTATGTATTTGTTGAAATACCTGTATACGTATACATTTTGGATCTATGATTGCCATGATAAATCATTGTTAATACATGCTTGTTATGTATGCGACAACTCCTTAGCAAAAGGATTTGCCTAAATATGCAATATGCTAACATACGTGGTGTATGTTGAATAGTGTAGTCTAAGTGTTTGTGTAAATGCTTGAATGAGTTAGAAATACATAAAGTATGATTTTTAAGGAAATTGAGATATGAATCTCAATCACCTTACTTGTGTGTATGATTTCCTCTATGTCATATTTAGTCTATTTCGTTCATGCTAATTGTGTGTATGATGTCCTTCATGTTATGTTTAGCTTATGTCAATCCTGCTACTTGTGTGTATAATTTGTAAGTGCTATGATTTCATATTCCTTTGGTTGTCAAATTTTGTGGTGCCAAAACCTATATTTATGTCTTGTATATCTTGTATTTTATGTTTGAAGACTATTCATTGCAATCAAGACATCGCATTTCAAGACAAGATCTTAAATGAAGAAGTTTTCAAGTTATGGATGAAGAATTTAAGTATTGAACTCTTCAAGTTTGCATGTTCAAGATTCAATCAAGTTCAAGTATATTAGAAGACTTTGTCAAGTCAAGTTCAAGCTCAAGAAGACCTACTACAAGATTTATATATTCTCAAGCTTCTCTTAAGGGTCATCTGAGTGTACAGACTTTCAATGTCCATCTCACTTTTAAGGTTTGTTTGACCTTAGATTGACCTTAGGATGGGCTTTACAATAGGTCATTCTGGATACATAACTCACATATTTCAATATGCTTGTTTGGGCTGTTCTAAGACCAGTCCTAGGGACTTTAAGACCAGTCCTAGCTCTGCCACGACCAGTCTTAAGTTTTTCAGGACCAGTCCTAGGTTGTTGAAGATTTTTGGATCTTTCTAGCTATCCTACGACCAGTCCTGGACATTCTACGACCAGTATTGTGAGTTCTACGACTCATCCTTCGACCGATCATAGCCCTACGACTCAAACTCTAGCAACCAATTTTGGGGTCCTACGACCGGTCGTAGGTGTCCCACGACTAGTCGTAGGTGGCCCACGACCTGTCGTAGACTTCCCAGGACCGGTCGTGGAACAGAAAATCCAATCCCACGAAAATCTTTGAAAATCTTTGAAGCTACGACCAGTCCTAGGATCCTAAGACCAGTCATAGACGAGATTTTTTAGGCTATAAATAGTGCACGAACTTCAGAGTTTTAGTAATTCAATTCACCTCTTTTCAAGCAATCTTTAGGCTATTCACTGAGATAAGTTTGTGTTTATTTTAAGATACTTTGTGCTTATTTAATATTCCTGTTGCTAGCTTATTTTTATTTGATTTTGATCTACATTCCAATCTTATTAGAAAAGGGGAATTTTTGATATTCCTTCTTCTTGGATTCAAAATCAAATAGAACTAGCCCTTTTGATTTAAAATCAATTAGACTTAGAACCATTCTTAAAGTGAGTATTGGACTTTGAACGTTGAATCAAACTTCTACTCCGATTAGTTCTACCGGGCTTCTTCAAAAGGTGATTCCGGCATTTTACATTTTTGTAATTTACTTTCTCTGGTTTTTATTTGAGACTCACCAGAAAAATCTCATTGTATTGGTTATCTGAGGAGAGCCAGAAAACTCAGATTGTGGGGTTTTTGGATTGTGTAAGCTCGAGATCAAAGACACAATTGTGAAGGTTTTAGGTGAACCTGTGAAACCTATTTTGATAGTGCATGCTAATATCCCCTGTGTGAGGATATTAGGAGTGGAGTAGCATTCTGTGTGGCTGTTGGATAACAGTTGGTGTACACACAGGCGAACCACTATATATCGTTGTGTTGTGGATGTGTTTTACTCTTTCTTTCTTTTATTCATTCTGTTTTGTGGAGAGTGTTTGTGGATGAATTTTGTAATCACTTCAAGCAAGTGTGGATGAATGTTGTAATAACTTAGGATTTATTTTTTATAGGTTATTTTGATTTTCTTACTTTTTATTCCTCATTGGTTTGTGATACAAAAGACGTTCTAGAAATAAGGTTGTCCTACCTTAAACCTTTGGTTTTTGGTGTAAGGTTGTCCTTAGAACTGATAAAGTATCATTCTCTTTATTTTATGCTATTGAGATTATTTTATATTCAGCATTGTGCTTTATTTCTTTGTTTATTCCGTTGTTATAAGTTTTATTTAGCATTACCCTATTCACCCCCCCTCTAGGGCAAATAGCTAGGCCCTTTCATGATTTTCTCCATATATAGTATTCATGTTTAAGTTACATTTCATATCATGCTTATATGAATGTAGAAGTTGAATCATATGTCCATTATTAAGGTTGTACGTGATTGGGACCATATTATGGTCCAAGCATTCAGTAAGAGGCTTGAGTTCGTGGCTGAGCTTTATTCGCCACGTAGGACGTGTTTGATGAACCCGAGCTATACTAGAGTTGTCGGCAGTGGTTTGGCCACGCGAAGTGGTTACGCACTTCATGTCGATCAACTCAACGTGCGCTCGTGCTAGTTGAGCTCGTCAAGTATCCCGATTGACCCGATGTATGTTCACCATGTATGGATGCTTCTATTTGAATCTAGGGTACCAAACTTACTAGTGCAATCCTGTCAACCTTGGTACCTCGATCCGCTAAGAATCATGAGCCGAACATGGTGGTATGGGACATCGTGGTCGAGCTGTCGGCCAACGCTGGGGCGACGAGCCTCCCCGTAGTGACTAGTGAGTAACCTAGACTCATGAGCCGATTATGGTGGTATGAGACACTATATTTGAGCTGTCGGCCTACTCTGATTAGTGACGAGCCCTTTGTAGTGACCTTGAGTATATCCTGAAACTGCATTGGGGCGACGAGCCTTGTTGTAGTTTATAGGAACTGGACCTGTATTGATTGGTGATGAGCCCTTTACAACGATCTAGAACTATACTATCATATGAGATTATCTAGGACTAACGACCCTACAATGGATCATCGTTTGGGCTATAATACAAGGGAGGTACCTTAGCTTCCCAATACTGCTGTATGAAAAAGACTAATAATAACTCACTAATCATGTTCATAACATCGCACTACATGTGCCGTGGGTTGAAGTGCACAGAGGGAAGAAAGCATGCCGCGGACGTAAGATGGCGTTGCACGAGGGAGTGTAGGCGAGGGCATGCATCATGAAAATATTCCATCCTTGCCTTAACAAGAGTATCTAGGAATGTTTAATATATCTGCTTTATCATTACTGCTTGACTGAATTGATAACATGTTAATCTTTACTCTATGATTCTACTGAGTTGATCACTCACTCCCACATTATAGGACGATGTTCTGAACACCCACCAGACTCTGTCTTAGTTGCAGATGACGATGCGACTCAGGAGGCAGAGCCTGATTACTCCGACGATCAGGACGACTTCTCATATATGCAGTTCTCTGACTGTTTTGCTTAGGCCGTTCTAATTGACGGGGCTATAGGGTTTATCATTGAAGTTGGACTAGTCTTTTGACATTTTATTTTTGAGCTATTATATGTATATGATGACTCAGTGATGTATTCATACTCTGGCGATCGACAACGATCTTTTGGATTTATATTCATTTATATACATCTTTCAGTCTTTCGCTTGCATTATATAAACTGATCTGAAGTATGAATTACTATTTTGGTGTATTCCCACTCATGTTTAATGCATTACCATGAACAACATTCAATCACCTTTATCTATGTTGCATAAGTGATGCATTGGAACTCGAGAGCAGAGCTTCTACTCGACCCCCGATTTTCGGGGCATTACAGAAATGGATCAATTGACTTGTCTTAAAGTTCTGGTTCTAATTCTTGTAGGGCAATGCTAGGTCTATCATCGTTATCTTCTTTTGGGTCGTTAAGCTTTTCATCCCTAATCGGAGTAGTTTTGTTATTGGTCTTCCTACTCCTAAGAGTGGTGATAGATTTAGCATACTCCATCTGATTTGAAGAGCTTGGATTACTTATCTCATATTATAGTTTGGGATTGGGGAGAGGTTGAGCAGGAAGCATCCCCTTTCCCCCAATCATTATGTGTGACTCTATCCTTTGTTTGGATGATGTAAGTGATCCTGTTGCTGATCTGATATCTTGGTTAAATATCTCTTGGTCTTGAATGTGTTTTAGAACTGGATCCTCTTAAGGTTTTCCTTGATTTGGAATTTGATAGAAGAAACTTTGAGGGGTAGCACTTTATCCATTCCTCTAACTAAAGTTTGGATGTTTTTTCCAACTAGGATTGTACGTATTAGAGGTGGGTCCATTGAAAGGTCTTTGTAATTATTTACGACATTGGATTGCTCAGTCAGTACCTCTTGAAAGGAAGATATAGTTAGATAATTTTCAGTTGTGTGACTGTTACAACCACAAATACCATAAACAACTTCCTTACCCTTATCCTTCCTTGATTTCATGGCCTCAAATTTCTTAATGAGATTAGCCACTTTAACATCGATATCATCATTCTCTTTCAGCAGGTATACTCTGCCCCTTTCCTTTGATTGAGTGGGCCTAGAAGTGGTACTCAATTTTGGGTATGTGTCCCATGATTGTGCATTTTTAGCAAATCTATCCAAGTAATCCCACACATCATCGACATTTTTATTCATAAATTCCCCATTGCACATCGTCTCAACCAATTGGGGCATGAAAGCTGTCGGTCCATCATAGAAAAAGTGTGTAATGCGCCATGTTTCAAAACCGTGTTGTGGGCATGAACTGACAAGATTCTTAAACCTTTCCCAACATTGGAAGAATGTTTTATCCTCCTTTTGGGTGAAGTTCATGATTGATTTTCTAAGGGTGTTCATTTTGTGATATGAAAAAAATATGCGTGCTCAGAATATAATATCAGAGTAAACGGAGATACCGATAAGTCCACAAGCATATCACAAAAAATATGCATGCTCAGAATATAATATCAGAGTAAACGGAGATACCGATAAGTCCACAAGCCATACAATATCAAAGTAAGCAGAAATACTGACAAGTCTATGAGTTATTTAGTATCAGAGTAAGCAATATAAATCAGTTATGCAAATGAGGAGTCAAAGAGAGCCAAATATCAGATAGTGAAGGTACAATATAATATGTAAATCCTACTAAGTCTGTTTAGGTCATATAGGTGTAGAAACATAGCAGCCCAAAATGCTAAATGCTGCGGATGCAATGTAATATGCGTTGCGAATGAAATGAACAAGCCAGAGTGAATTCAGAATGATATTACGTAGTATCGTAAGCTATTGGGTCCATCACAAGGGACTTCTATACAAACCAGTCCCATACCTAAATTTAGATAGTTAAACTCAATGTGGTAAGCTCCTAATCATAGGTTAGTGGTGCACCCCATCCGAAATCCTGGCCTTTGCGAAGGTACACGTAACAAATAGTTGCTCACAACCAGCCTGAGTGAATAGTGAATGAATGAATGAGTATGCAACTCCTGCTCAATTAATCCACATATCAGCATCGTACATATCTGGGATCTTCACCGGGGTCTAGTACACTTTAAGTTGGCTACCACTCCAGTTGGCCGTATAGCCCAGCTAGTGGAAAAGACCTCACTACCCGCCTGCTAGTAGTATATCAATGCCTATCCGGCTCGTTGATAGTGGACCCATTTAGGAGTTGGTCAAACTCAGCCTAATTTATAACCTCCTCACTCGGGCGGATAAGGCCACACCCCCTCCCAACCGATCACGACACAGTGGGAGACGCAACCTACTGGTATTTGGCACTCAAGCGCTCATGTATCCACTTGGTCTAGATGTTGGGTCATCTCCTAGCCTTGAAGGTTTAGAGACGTTCACCCACGGAAATTCAAAGTACCCAGATGCTCGAACCAAACATTTTTGGTGTCCCATCTAGCTATCCACGACATGCCTGTGGAGGTCATAATCCTGATGTCGCTAGGGTGTACAGTAATCATAATCACACAATGCAAGATGCATGAGTTATGTAGTCCAATCATGCATTACTCCTGCGCATACCGTGCGCTCATGTGGGATAACTCCACCTATCAGGGAGTCTCATAAACCATCTGTACTATGACATATGTAAGGGTCGATCACATCTCATAATAACACATGCAGATGATGCGTATGGGCATGTATCATGATGCTATGCTGTCACATACTCATAATCGGTATCAATAACTGGCATTAACAATTGGCCTCGACAATGTCGACATTTAACCTACATTGCCCCCAAGGAATGACTCACATAGAGCCAAACATATAATGGGCCCACGGCCTCACACAAGGGCCTAATATATATAACACCATGGGCCTCACTGAAGAGCGCGATACACATCACGATGGTCCTCTCACATGGGCCTAATATACATCACAATGGGCTTCATCACCTGACCTTCAAATGCATCACAATGGGCTTTATCACATAGACCTCATATTCATCACATTAGGCCTTAAACATGGGATGAATATACATCATAATGGGCCTCAAATACGGGACACATATACTTCACATTGGGCCTATAAAATGGGCTGCATATACATCACAATGGGCCTAAACTACGGGCCGCATATACATCATATGGGTCTCAACAATCGGCCTATACAATCAGCCCCGACAATTGGAATCGACTTGTACAATCGGCCTCGACAATTGGGATCGACCTCGGCAATCAGAATCGGCCTCGATAATCAAAATTGGTATATATAATCATCCTCGACAATTGAAATTGGCCTCGACAATCAGATTCGGCTTCGAAAATCAGAATCGGCCTTTACAATCGGCCTCGATAATAGGAATCGGCTTATACAATCAACCTCAAAAATCAGAATTGGCCTTGACAATCAAAATCAGCCTTGAAAATAAGAATCAGCCTCGATAATTAAAATTGGCCTATACAATCGGCCTCGACAATCAGAATCATCCTCGATAATCAGAATCAGCCTCGATAATTAGAATCGGCCTCGACAATAGGAATCGGCCTCAACAATCGACCTCGATAATTAGAATCTGCCTCGACAATCGAAATCGGCATATATAATTGGCCTTGATAATCAAAGCCATCTTCGACAATCGGAATCGGTCTCGACAATCGGAATCGGCCTCGACAATCGGAATCGGCCTCGACAATCAGAATCAGCCTCGACAATTGAAATCAGCCTCGACAATCAGAATCGACCTCAATAATCGAAATCGGCCTTAATAATCTGAATCGACATGAATGGGCCTAACAAGGCCTAAGGGAAGGTCACAATGTAGACATTCAACCATCATCGCCCATCAATATAGACATTTAACCATCATTGCTCCCAAAGAGTGGCCCACATAGAGCTAAACATATGGTGGGCCCATGGCCTCACATAAGGGACCAACATATATCACATTGGGCCTCATCAAATAGGCCCTAAGTACATCATATTGGGCCTCAAAAAATGGGCTGCATATACAACAAGTGGGCCACACTACTTGGGCCTCATATTCAATAAATGGGCTAGGACCCATGGGCCTTGAATACATCACAAAGGATCATAACCCATGGGCCTTCAACACATCACAATGGGCCTCACGTACATCAAGTCGGCCATATCACATGGGCCACACCAGTGGACCTCATAAACATCAAGCAGACCGCGTCCATAGGCCACACCAATGGGCTTCATATACATCAAGTGGACTGTGTCCACGGGCCGCACCAATGGGCTTCATATACATCAAGTGGACCGCGTCCACGAGCCGCACAAATGGGCCTCACATGCATCACGCTAGGCCACATAGCAGGTGGGTCTTGTGCAACCAGCAGGTGGGCCTGCACCTCCCAAATGGGCCCACCAGATGAATAACATGGATGTACAACACATATATCAAAGGGGACCCCACCATAACGTTTATTTTCCATCCAATCTGTTCACAAGGTCACAAAGACCTGGATTAAGAGGAAAATAAATTTCATACTTATCCAAAACTTCTGTACTCCCAAAAGGGGTTTCAATGGTAGGCATTCATTCCCCACTGTTTCTGCAGTGTAGTCTACTTGATATATGGATCTGCCTCCTTTGGTCTCAGGCTTAAAGATGAGTGTACCAAATGAATGGTCGATTTAGATGCAACGCATGCATCATGGTGGGCCCCACTGTCCAAGGTCTAGATGGTGTGGATGTACCATGCAATAGAGGCAGCGGCTGGTGTCCCACATCAATGGATGGACAGTGTGGGTTTAAGACCCATACATCATGGTGCAGCCCCCACACGTGGGGTGGGTCCCACCGTCCAAGGTGCTAGATGGTGTGGATAAGACCCGTACATCATGGTGGTCTCCACATGTGTGGGGCCACACTGCTGGGCAGCGATATAAAACACATATATCACAGTGGGTCCCACGTAGGGCTCACCATTATATATATTATAATAACATTTATTTATTAATATTATTTTTATTTCTCTGTTAGATAGCTAGTACACTACACTATCAGTTCACCTTCTCTATTAGCCACATCCAGTGGTGTGGATAGGTATGTGGGTCCCATGTGTGGGACCCATGGCTGGTGGGTCCCACCGTCCTGGTGTATGGATAGTGTAGATAATAAATACATCACGGTGGAGTCCACAATGATGGATGGTGTGGATCAAATCCACACATCATGGTGGGAGACACATACAAATGGACAGTGTGGAACAACATATACATCATGATAGACACCCACCATCTAAACATTGGACGGTTGGGGTAAAACACATATCTCATGGTGGATACCCACACATGTACGGTGTGGATCCAAAGCATACATCATAGGGATTTCCATCGTCCAGAGACTCTGGATAGTGTGAATAAAATACATGCATCATGGTCAGGGGTCCCATAGACCTGCTGACATCAATACATGGACATATAGCTGGTGTGTGCGTACACCAGCCAATCCCCTTCTACTACAGGTGGGTCCCACTATAATATTATATCAATATATTAATATATTATATATGTATTACATAGAGGTGAGTCACACGACTAGGAGGCTGGGCAGTGTGGATGTAACCCACAAAACTTGTTGTCGCCAATACAATAGCTAAATAGCTGCTGTAGGTGCACCGGTCAATCTGCTTTCTATAGCAGGTGGGTCTCACGAGGGTGGGCCACACGATTTGAATCAAGCTAAAATCCATGTTTTCCTTCGTCTAGGCCCCACCATCTGGATGGTCTAGATGAAGCACATCTAGCAGGGGGGTCCTTACAGGTGGATGACATGGATAAATACATACATCATAGTGGGTCCATGATCGGTGTGGATCTAGTGGGCCACACCTATCACAAGAGAAAGAGAGAGAGAGAGATCGGTAAGAAGGGGAGGGACCCCACCACATGGGACCTTCTTAAATACAAAGCATACATTAAGATGGGTCCCAACATATGTGGGAACTCTAATAAAAATTGATAGTTAGATGACCCACCTTTGATCATTCTTCTGCCAATGCATGCAAAAGCTCTAATGGAACACGTTTTAAGGGTTGAGATGAAACTTGGATGGTGGAGATAGGAGGTAGGGAGGTGGGCCACACACAAAGCTCTCTCTCTCATGGAAGCTCTTGCTTGGATGGTTGCTTGGGAGAAATGAGAGAGAGAGAGAGGTTGTAAGAGAGAGAGGGATAGGTGAGTGATGGGGTGTGATGGGTGAGTGAGTGATGGATGTGTACTTGTGTAAGAGAGAGTGTTGACTTTTGAGGAGGGTGGTTATACTTGGGGATGAGATGGAGTGATGGATTATACTTGGTTGATTGATGTGATGTGTTGTAGAGATTTTCTCGAAATTACAACGCGCGGTGTTTTTCTCGAATTAAATGTGGGCCCACATCTCCTGGCCCGGGTATCGCCTCAGCGCGCAAGACGTGACATCAGAACTGCTGTAACAGTGTGGTCACCAAGGTACAAGTCTCGGGTCGAGCTAACTCTGGAATACGGGATACAACTTAGGATCGCGCGCAACTGCTATCTACGCATCGTGGTTCATCGAAATTCGACCAAGAGAACGTCAAAAGCCTATAGTATGGTACGGGCTAGGATACGGGTCTCACAGTGGGAGTGAGTGATCAATTCAGTGATTCCTTTAACTCTAAGTTACACATGTTATCAACCCAATCAATATAGGTAAAGACATTAAGAGAAAAATAAGAATTCCTAATAACTCTTATTAAGTGTGAAGCATGAAGGTATGTCATGATGCTTGCTCCTGTAACACCTCGTACTTTTGCATACTCGAGTGTTATAATGAAAGCCTAATCTAGTGTAAAACACAAATTAAGCCATCTAGCTTTGAGATAGATCATCAAGTCATTAGGGAAACTAAAATTTTTATTTTGATAACCTCACTAGACTATTAAATTTCACGTTAATTATCACAGGCTTTAGACCACACGATTCACTAATTGTTCAACTTATACCATGATCTAACCATACAATTATAAGATCAATCATGTGCTTAGATTATGCACCTGTTCAACCGCAAGATCGACCATCCAATCATTCATCTTGGATCATGGGACGTCCTAATTAGCCCACTAGCACTAGAGTCCTCTTAGATGGGACTTAAGGGTTCAAATCATCGTGATCACCATTGATTTCCATATGAGCAGACTCCAAGGCCACTTGAGTACTAACTCTTTACAATGATTTTCACCTAAACTAGGCCGAGAACCCTATGAATCATCGCTAATCATATTTGTAATGATCCGACTGTCAGATCTTCATAGATTGAAAAATGACCAATGCATTTAGGAAACATGACTCACTTACAAATTTAAATCTTTCTTATCAAGCCCTACAGAAAATAAAATGTGTTGATCATGATGCAAACCATGATAGAGACCTTAGAAAATAATAATAGGAATATAATAATGAAAATAATAATAATAATAATAATAATAATAATAACAGTAAGAAGGATAGTCATAACGGAAAATAAATAATGATATATGTAGTTCATACTAAAATTAACATTAATGTTAATATCTAGTTAGTAAATCATTACAAAAGACATATGAACAGCCATTGGACCATTTCGACTGTTGATGTTTAAGCCCGGGATGATCCGTCCATTAGATCGATAGGAAACCACCATTAGGAACTACAGATCGGGTTGAGGGCCCCACATAAACCTTAAATCTGCCTAAACTTTTGTCAGAAGGTCTCATTAGAACCTCCGAGGGGAATGAGCGGAGTGGATTTATCACAATCATCATGGTAGACCCCCACCTCAGAGTGTGAGTGCATGACAGGGATGTGCACTCACGGTGCACCATTCCAAGAAGAACGGTCAGAGCTTGCTGACCCAAAGTTTTCGAAATCGGGAAGACTCCCGCATGCAGATGTTTGAAAAAGGAAACA
Organism: Magnolia kwangsiensis; assembly: GCA_037074715.1. Taxonomy (NCBI): domain Eukaryota; kingdom Viridiplantae; phylum Streptophyta; class Magnoliopsida; order Magnoliales; family Magnoliaceae; genus Magnolia; species Magnolia kwangsiensis. The sequence continues at coordinate 99,485,443 of CM073575.1, read as the reverse complement.
CGTCTGTGTTTTCCCTTCTTACGTTTGAGCAACGAGTGGGCCACCATCTCATTCCAGTTGTTTGATCTAAACAATCCATCGCGATGTGGAGGCTGGTCTGACTAGACACATGGAAATCCCACATGTGGAAACCCACACACACGAGCACAAATTCTAGCACGATAGGGCGCGTGCGTGCGACATCTCCCAAAAATGGAAAGTTTTTATTTCTCCCGTTTGTTTACCAGCTTGACAATCTGCGTGAGACCCCCATCTTCCAATCCCAGCCTTCTATGTAGGAAAGATCTCGGCTATCCGATTTGCTTAGGGAATCCCAAGAAAAAACCAGACCGATTTTTATTTCTACCCACCATTTGGGGAAAGTTGTTTCTACCAGATTGAATCTAGTTCATCCATTGCTCATTCGACGGTGTTGAGTGAGCCTAGGTTAAGGTATAAGGCAAGGAGAATCGGGCAGTAAGGTCTCTCCTCCCTATTATTGCATCCGCTTGAGGAAAATCGGCCAAAACTTCCTCCATTAGAACCCATCCACCTAACCACTTCCAACCTTTAAAAAATCTCATCTATAAGCTTCATATGGTCCATCTAAGTCGTCTAGAAGAGAGAGTTCGAAGGGATATGAGTCTAGTGCGAAAACACCATTGGAGCTCTTCTTCTTCTTCGTTGGGTCCGCCATGTTGCTGGAGGGTTCGTGTAACACCCTGAAAATCGGGGGTCGTGTATAAACTCAACTCCCGAGTTCCAGACCGTCACTTATGCAACAAAAATGGTTATGATTCAATGTTGTCTGATTTAAAGCATCCACATGAGTAAAAGTATACCAAAACTGCAATTCATACTTCAGATTCAGTGATAAAAGCAAGCGGAAGACTAAACAAGATATATATCACTGTATGGAAAAACAGAGTAATCTCAACTGTCTCCAAAGTATGACTACATCTCTGAGTCTCATATACATGTACATAACAAAAGAATAATGTTCAAAAAGTAAAGTCCCACTGATGTCCCCTCGATCCAGGTCACCTACGGGAAGCCGTCATGATACTGCATATACGAGAACTCATCCTGGTCCTCGTCATCATCTAGCTCCACCTCCTGGATCTCATCGACACCTGCAACTACAACAGGGTCTGGTGGGTGTTGCAAACACCATCCCGTAACGTGGGAATGAGTGATCAACTCAGTGGAATCATAGAGCAAAGATTAGCATGTTCACAATTCAGTCACGCGATAATAGTAAAGCAGTAAATCAGACAAGTCCTAAAACTGTTGTTAATGCAAGATGATATGACGTGATGTATGCCCTCACCGACGATCACCCTCATACGGCAACATCTTACGACCGCGGCATGCCACACTCCCTAGAGTGCTCCACATCTTCCAGGCACATGCAATGCTATGGTGATATGATTACCAAGTTATTATTAGTCCATTCAAACAGCAGGATTGGGAAACTAAGGTACCTCCCTTGTATCGATCCCAACACGGATCCTGTCTAGGGTCGTCACTCCTAGTAATCTCATACGATGTACATTTCGTAGGTCACTGCAAGGGCTGCCAGGGCTGTTGCTCGCACTCGTTGCACCGCTCCCCCATCACCTTATCAATACAGGCCTACTGTACTCTACTGCACGGAAGGGTCGTCGCCTCCCGTGAACTCAGAATACGCTCGCGGTCACTACAAAGGGCTCGTCGCCTGATCAGTGTAGGCCGACAGCTAGAATATAGTGTCCCATACCACCATAATCTGCTCACGAGTCAAGGTGCTCATTGGTCACTACGGGGAGGTTTGTGGCCCCAGCGTAGGCCGACAGCTCGACCACGGTGTCCCATACCACCATGCCCGGCTCATGAGTCTTCGTGGATCAAGGTACCACGGTTAATAGGGTTTACAATGGTAAGTTCGGTACCCTAGGTTCAAGCAGTTATGATACATACATGGTGAACAAACATCGGCCAGTCGGGTTACTTGACGGGCTCGACTAGCGCGATCGCATCTCGAACTGAACGACATGAAGTGCGTAAAACACTTCGCGTGGCCTAACCACTGCCGCCAACTCTCAACACGAATCACATTCATCGACGCGTCATTCGTGGCTATGACCAGTCAGCCACGAATTTGCTCGGTTACCGACTGCCTGGACTAAGTCAAGTCCCACACATCTATGGAATCACTATAAAAGGTATTGGAATTGAAATACATCATGTGAGCATGTTAGCACATGTTATGACATTCAACTTAAGCAAATCTTCAAGGCATACTTCCCATGCATATTCAACTTAAGCAAATCCTCAAGCACATACATTCCATGCATGTAGTGAAATCATGCATTTTGTCAACATGTAGAAAATCATCTAGGTCGGCATAATAATTGAAAAATCAATCACAAAGTATCAAATAACATCATTTAATTCAATACATACTAATACAAGCATTTATACAAACACATGCACTACACACTTAGGTCTACATATAGCATGTCGACCCAAAGTATGCAACTAGGCGAATCTCTTCGCCAAACTAATTATGCACGCATTCCTAACTTCCTAATGCGACAACAAACCATGTCAATCACATCAGCAAAATATGAATGCAAACAGTACTTCCTACAAATGACTAAAATGCCCTAAATCTCATATTCTTCGTTAGCTTACGAAAGGGGAAACGGAGAGCATTTTGTACATGTCAAACGGCGATGCCGTCAAGAATCTACTATTAAACGACATTGAAAGCATTGGGAACCGTCAATCCAAGCGTCTAAAATCCTCACCTAGTGTCTTGTAGACTCGGGAATTGAAGCGGAGTGTATATGCTTCGTCTACGGCGAGTAAGGAGCCTAATACATAAGATCCATAAGCTACATCGCCATGGAAACAAGAAAAACTCAAATCACCAACTATTTAGGGTTTTTACTTACCTAGGATTGCGGTGGAATCGCCGGGAAAGCGGTAGAGAAGTGTCGCTTAAGCACGTGCAACACGTAGCACAAGTGGCGGGAAGAACTCTCCCACTCTCTCACAATCTCTCACTCTTTTTCTCTCCCCCAAGCTAGGGCTTCTCTCAAATTCGGATGGGAGAGAGGAGTGAGGGTTTCAACCCCTTTTATAGCCTAAAACATTCCCAAAATAGGCTTGGGAACAAAGTTTACTTGGTGCCTAACCAAATCGGGGCCGTTTCGGTCCAAAAGGGCATTTCTGGAGGTCCCCAGGCCAAGTGCGGTCGGACTTAAGCTCATGCATACTAGATCTAGCATACATCCAGTTTTCAGACCGGTTGGGGTCCCAGATCGCACGTGGCGGCCCAGTTTCAGTTTAACGGTCACCGCACCAAGATCAGGCCTATAAGTCCCGTGATATATAATAGATATTTTTCCTGATCCAAGGGTGTAATTTGGCTGTATTCTGACGGTCGGAATGCTTAATACTGATGCGTCAAATTTGTGTGCCAGATTTGAATTTGAAATTCCAACTATGTCCCTATTCACACTCTCTTCGGTCCGGGCTCAATGAAATAGCCTGTGATCATCGGTTTGACTTGATTTTTGGAATGAGTGTCAAGCCCAGCTAGACGGTCCTAACGGTCTAAGATAGGAGGTATCGGACTTTCAACGTGCGGTCTAGATCCAATACAAAGATTCAAAGTGGTCCAGAGAACAAACCGGCTTAGAGTTTGATCCGAGGCTTTAGAGCATTATAGCACCCTTAGTTCCACTCGCTTCGGGCCTTGTAGAACGTATTTAAAGTGATCAGGGACCATTTCCCAGCTATTCTAACGTTGCACTAGCTAACCTAGTCAAATTTTTCAAAGGAATGAATTCTACGCAAATTCGGGTCGAGTTGGTACTCGAGCCCAAGGATGGATTTTTCACGGGCGTTACAATCTACCCCCCTTAACAAATAATTTCGTCCTCGAAATTTTGTACCTTTTCGTACTCCTCGAGAAGCTGTGGGTAGTTCTTTCTGATCTCGGCTTCTGTCTCCCAAGTAGCCTCCTCCTCAGTATGATGCGTCCATAGTACCTTCACAAGGGGAATCACCTTGCTACGCAGTACCTGCTCCTTCCGGTCTAAGATGCGTGTCGGTCGCAGGATATAAGTAACATCCTCTCCTAACTGCACCTGCTCCCATCTGATGATATGAGAAGGATCAGCAACGTACTTCTTCAGCATAGAAACATGAAATACGTTGTGGACGCTCGCGAGGGGCGTGGGTAAAGCCAATCGGTAAGCCACTGCTCCCACACGATCGAGGATCTGAAATGGACCAATGTATCGCGGTGCCAGCTTCCCCTTCCCTCCGAACCGAAGGACTCCCTTCATAGGGGAAACTCGCAAAAACACATGATCCCCGACTGTGAACTCTAGTGGTCTCCGTCTCGTATCGGCGTAGCTCTTCTGTCTGCTCTGCGCTGTAAGAAGCCGACGTCGAATAATATCAATCTTCTCTGACGTCGCCTGCACCAACTCTGGGCCAATCAAGCTGCGCTCACCGACCTCTAACCAGCAATGCGGTGCGCGACAAGGTCGCCCATACAGCGCCTCATAAGGTGCCATGCCGATACTCGCCTGGAAGCTATTGTTGTACGCAAACTCCGCATATGCAAGACAGTCATCCCAACTGTCCTTGAAGTCCAACGCGCAAGCTCGCAACATGTCCTCCAGGATCTGGTTCACTCGCTCTGTCTGTCCGTCCGTCTGTGGGTGGAAGGCAGTACTGAACTTCAACTTCACACCCATAGCCTCCTGAATGCGAGTCCAGAAAATAGAAGTGAACCGCGTGTCTCTGTCCGACACGATCTCCAACGGAACTCCATGCAGACGCACGATCTCTCTAATATACAATCTAGCCAGCTCGTCTGCAGAGTTCGTAACTCTGATCGGTAGGAAGTGCGCCGACTTCGTCAATCGGTCGACGATCACCCAAATAGAATCATGCCCCTTCCTCGTCTTCGGCAACCCAGAAATGAAGTCCATGGAAATGAAATCCCACTTCCACTCTGCAATCGGCATAGGCTGCAAAAGTCCAGGTGGTCGGCGATGCTCTGCCTTCACCTGCTGACAAGTGAGACAACGGGACACGAACTCAGCTATGTGGGTCTTCATACCTTCCCACCAGTACGTTCTCTTCACGTCACGATACATCTTCGTGCTGCCAGGATGCATCGCGAGTCTAGTAGAATGCGCAGCCTCGAGAATCTCTCGTCTCAAGTCAGGGACATCAGGAACGCATAGGCGGCCACGGTAACGTAAACCCCCATCCATGCCAACTCGCCAGTCGGCGTCATCATCATCACTGGCCTGCTCTCGAAGCTCAGTAAGATGCGCGTCGTCCCTCTGCGCCTCGATGACACGGTCATCGATCGGGGATCGCACCTGAACATGTGCGATGAACTCAAATGGCTCCTCTACGGTGAGTTTCTGCTCAAAGTCTCGCAAAAACTCAACCATATCCCACTCGGCAACCATCAGCGGAGCCGCAAACTCTATCGCCTTCTTGCGGCTCAACGCATCAGCCACAAGGTTCGCCTTCCCAGGATGGTAAGAGACTTCAAACTTGAAGTCCTTCAGCGTCTCCATCCATCGCCGCTGCCTCATATTCAAGTCCCGCTGTGTGAATATGTACTTGAGGCTCTTGTGGTCGCAAAAGAGCTCGAACTCCTCTCCATAGAGGTAATGTCTCCAGAGTCTCAGTGCAAATATCACGGCTGCCAACTCCAGGTCGTGTGTAGGGTAATTCTCCTCGTGCTTCCTTAATTGTCTCGAGGCATACGAAATTACCCTGTCCCTCTGCATAAGGACACAACCCAAACCAACGCTAGACGCGTCAGTGTATATAGTGTATTTAACCCCTTGCTCTGGCAATACTAGCACAGGGGCGGACGTAAGTCTGTCCTTCAGCTCCTGAAAAGCTGACTCCGCCTTATCATTCCAGGCGAACTTCACGTCCTTCCGTGTCAACTGAGATAAGGGTCTCGCGATCTTCGAGAAATCCTGAATGAAGCGCCGATAGTAGCCAGCGAGACCCAAGAAACTCCTCACCTCAGTGACAGAACCAGGCTGCTCCCAGTCCTGCACCGCAGCTACCTTAGACAGGTCAACTGCCATGCCATCCTTGGACACCACGTGTCCCAGAAACTTCACCTCCTGCTTCCAGAAGTCGCACTTCTTATACTGTGCGAACAACTGATGCTGTCTGAGCGTATCAAGGACCAAACGCAAGTGCTCCTCATGCTCCTCTCGACTCCTAGAGTATACCAAAATGTCGTCGATGAAGACAACGACGAATCGATAGAGGAAAGGCCGTAGTACCCGGTTCATCAGATCCATGAACACGGCCGGTGCGTTCGTGAGACCGAACGACATCACAAGGAACTCGTAATGACCAAAACTGGTCCTGAACGCTGTCTTCTGCACGTCCTCATCTCTGACGCGCAGCTGATGATATCCTGACTGAAGATCAATCTTCGAGAAGTACTGCGCTCCTCTCAACTGATCAAATAAGTCATCGATCCTGGGCAAAGGGTACTTGTTCTTCACTGTGAGTTGGTTCAGCCTGCGATAATCAATACACAATCGCAGCGAACCATCCTTCTTTTTCACGAACAAGACCGGTGCTCCCCAAGGAGATACGCTAGGCCGTATAAGGCCAAGCTCTAGTAGACCATCAATCTGCGTCCTCAACTCCTCCATCTCACATGGTGCCATGCGATACGTCGGCAGTGAGACGGGTGTAGAACCAGGAATCAGATCGATAGTGAAATCGATCTCACGTCGGGGCGGCAAACCAGGGATCTTCCTGAACAGATCCCCGAACTCAGAAACAACCGGCGTCTGCTCAAGTACCTGGGCACCAGCGTCGTGCAACAGGGTGGCGTAGCTAAGAATGCGGAATGGAAGATTTACCCGCACTGAAAATGTGAAAGGCGTGCCCTCAGGCTCGTACACCGTCACCACACGAGCCTCGCAGTCAATCTCGGCTCTCGCTGCAGTCAACCAGTCCATGCCAAGGATGACGTCGAGATATACGAGCGAGGGATCGACGACCAAATCAAGAGTCATCGTCCTGCCTCCCAGATCAAGTAAACAACCCTCACACATCTGGGTGACATCCGAATAATCTCCATGAGCTGCAAGGACTCGCACGCTATCCATAGTAATAGTCTGCAACCCAAGACGTCTGACTACGGCACGCGATATCAAAGAAATCGTGGAACCAGTGTCCACCATGACAAGAACAGGAGTACCTCCGATATGGCCCGTGACCTCGAAGGCTGAATGCTGGAAAGTCGGCGTCGTAGCTGCCTCAGCGGTCAGTGCATGAACTCGAGCCTGCTGTGGCCGGTTCGGCCGCTGTGTCAAGGGCCGTGGGGGCTGTCGAATCTGCGATACTGTGGGTCTGAAAGAGGACTGCGCAGGAGCTGACCGTATAGGCGGTGCTGATATCGCCTGTGGACGTACACGATCAATCTTCTGCGGCGGCGAGAACCCACTGTCCCGCATCCTCGCAAAGCAACTCGGCGCTAGGTGGCCCGTCCTCCCACAGTATGTGCATGATAGATCAGGGCGCCGAAACGGTCCTACTGGCGCCGTGGTCCTGGTAGGAGGATCAATGCGAGGCCTCTTGCCCGCGAAGGGCCTATCTGGCAACTCCGGTCGCGGCCTAGAAGTAGTCGGGCCTCGTGATCGCACAAGTCGATCCACGTCCTGCTCTGCCCGCATGGACATGTGAACCAACTCCGCATAGGAGGAGAAACTGATACAGCACATCTTCGACCGAATATCCGGTCGCAAGCCCTCCAAAAAGCGCCGTATGCGCATCTGCTCATCAGCTAAAATCGTCGGGACGTACCTGCCCAACTCTGTGAACCGATGCTCATACTCGGTGACCGTCATCGCTGCCTGCCTGAGACGGAGAAACTCATTCTCCCTCTCGTGTCTGTAGGTCTGAGGATAATACTTCTCATGGAAGCGAAACTCGAATGCTGCCCATGTCCATACGAAGTCTGCGGTAACAGTCCGCAATACACTATCCCACCACATACTGGCCTCTCTCTCAAACTGGAAGGTAGCCAGCTCTACCTGCTCTGCCTCAGTACAGTGCAACATGCGCAGAATCTTCGACACTCGGTCGAGCCAAAACTCAGCCTCCTCGGGTCTGTGAGAACCCGTGAAAGTAGGAGGCCGCAAGCGCTGAAATCGCTCCAGAAGGCCCCGTGTGTCGGCAGGGTTCCCCGCAGGGAAAGCAGGCTGCGCAGGAAGTGCTACGCCCTCATCCTGGGTGTAAGCATAGGCATCCTCAGCTGGATGCGCAGGTGGTGCAGGCGGAGTAGATGCAGTCGCACCCCCACCCTGGGCTAAAGTCCCAACTATGGTGGTCAGAAGCTGCTGCTGCTGTAGCATCATAGCCATCATCTGCTCGAATCTATCAGGGGGTGGAGCAGGCTGTGGCGGATGAGGTGCGGAAGTAGATGCGCGCTGTGGCTCTCTGACTGATGGTGTAAATGGCGGTGGTCCATCTGTAGGACCAGTAGCAGGCTGAGACGATCGAACAGTCTCAGGAATCGGGCCCACAGCAGGGTCCGGACGAGTGCCAGACTGAGAAGGAGCCTGATCCATCTGCTCTAACAATGAAAGCCGAACCGCGCTCCTCGTAGTCTTAGGTGGCATTCCCTATATTCAAAATAGGGCGCAACCTTGTCAGTCTCAATTGCACAAATACACCACAATCATTCACTAAAGAGTCAAGGCATTCCATGCATTTCAATTAATCAAAATTGTCACCATACAAAGGATATATCCTTACAAGCATCATGACTAGAATGACATGGAAATTAAGACAGTTAAGCAACAGCGACAAAAGCAAAGCACTAGCCCTAATAGGCTTTACACACATGAAACAGAAAATAGTTAACTACTCATAACAACATCAAAGATCGCGTCGCTAGTCGGAGTCTGGCGACGGAGGAGGAGCACCCTTATCCTGTAAGCAACACAGGATTGCCTTCAAGGTGCGAGTCACCTTGCCAAATTTCTTCTTCGTAACGGCCTTGGCATCAGCGACCTCTGCTCGAAGTTCTTGGACTTCCCTTCGCAAAGCGGTCTGACTCTCCTCCATCCGGGCAATGCGATCGTCAATAGTAGTCTGCGCAGAAGGAGGAGGGCTCTCATCAGTATCCTGAGCCTCCTCTTCTGCTTCTTCCTGAGTCTCTTCCTGAACTTCTGCACTAGGTTCTCCTTCGCTTTGATCTTCCTCTTCATCAAAGTCGTCCCCACTATCCCTTTCAAGTTGATTTTCACGATATTGCGACCCAATCTTCATCTTAACCATCGTCGACTCATCGATGGTGTGAATCGATACCGGCAACTCGGGTCCAAGTCTATAGGCAAACTCAAGCGCAATTCTGCAAATGAGTCGGCCAAAGGGAAGGGATTCGGATGTTCTTCTCGACCTGGCTATGAGAACTATCTGCCGTAAGATGAAAGTGGCCATACATACGTTCTCTCCCTGAGCCACCAGAAATAAGAAATCGACCATAAGACGTGTACATTCAATGCGGTTCGTCGACCTAGGATAAACATTGAACGTGCAGATGTGATGCAGCAGACGCAAATCCTCAGACATGTACGTCGCCTTGAGGCTATTATTAGGCTGCCATGGAACCAACTTACCGCACAGAAACCTGGTGCGGCGATCTCGTTCACGTCTAGTCCTCAAATTTTTCTCACTTGGATGTACATCACCTAGAGGCACGTTGAGAAGTCGCGCAACCAACTGGACGTCGATCGTAGCCATCCGATCTCTACCAAAAGGGATTTTGAACTGCAAGGGCTCCAAGGTAGGACTCTGGATGCTAGCATAGAAGGCACGAACAGTGCTCACATTAGCACGAGCGCGAGCTTCAAAGATCGGTCCCCAGTGCGCAGCTTCAATGCGTTCGAACAACAGATATTCGCCGAACAATCGCCCATCTACGTCCGCCTCAAATAACACTCTACGATCAGTGTATTCACCATGAGGCATCTCTGATAGGATGGTTCGTCCAAGGTGTGCATGGGGATCCAAATCCCGCTTCGTACGGCACTCCAGGACTGCAGCTGGACCTGCGGCGGCGCTTGAACTTGCGGCACCACCCCGCGGTCTTCTCAATCGAGCAGGGCGGCTCGGCCCAGCCTCGTCTGTTGCAGTTTTCCTCTTACCCATCAAAGACAGGATGGATGAGAGTGACAAAAGACCCAAAATAGCTTCCACGAAAGCCATGGAAAACGCCGAAAATGCGGAGAAATGGCTGCCCAATCTGACAAAAGGAAATCTAGGCGTCGTAGAGGGATGCTTCAAGCTTCCCAAGGCTGTAGTTTCAGGGAAAAATAAAAACAAAAAGGTGGAATGGAGCTGCTCACGATTTCAGCACTATTTGGGGGATTTTGGAGCTCCAAATGGGAAAATCTTCAAGGAAAGGGGCTGCCAACACCCAATAATCAATGGGTGGTGGTCGGTTTTGGCCAAGGATGGGATTAGGATGGGTTTGGGTCGCCGGGATTTGGAATGGAGCGCTGAAACTCAAATCTAGGGCATGCAAGGGGGCTGTTTGTGAAGGAGAGGGGTGTTTTAGGGGTTTTCGTGGGATGGGAGGTAGCTAGGGGTGTTGGGGGGTGTATTTAAGTGGGTGCGCCCAAAGGGCAGCACCGTCCGAGGTGGCCGGCCGGCGATGCATCGCCCGGCCGGCGATGGCATCGCCGGCCAACCTCCAGGTTGGCCAGCGGGACCCCATGGGTCTGGTCCCCCATGGTCCCAGGGTCCCAAAAAGTCTAGTCCCACCCCTTAGTTCATAGTATTTTGGTCCCTATGGGCCCAAACATGTTTTTGGGGCTTTCCGGGTCCACATCGCAATCCCGAATACCAAACCACATGATGCAGCATATGAATTTGGGGTAGAAGGATCCAGTACATCTTTCTAGCTCCTTAGTTGCTAAAGAAAGTGAAGTTAGAATGGCCTTATGGCCATTTTTCATGAAATTTTACTATTCACTGTAAAATTTGGTGAATGTACTAATTTGTGTTATTTTCACATTAGGTTTGATGCCTAACATGAAATGGATAAGAAAGAACTGAAGGTTGAAGTGTTTAGAGAAGGAATTTTGAGAATTTTTGGCAAAACGGGGTTTTTAAGCCCTGGCGATTGATTACTAGAGTCGTGGTCATTCCACGGCCCATGGATTCACTTTTGCGGTTTAAAACCGCTCATAGGACATCTCCACCCGACTTCCTACAGCTTAGAAGTGATTCGGGTCGCTTTACGCGACCCGAGATGCGTTACAGACTCGATCTTGCGATCGATCCTTATAGACTTCGCCTATCGGCGAATCTGTGATCCTAGAAGTGTTTCTAGACCCTTCTCGCACCCACCTAAGTCAAAGGAAGCGACAGCGTACGTCGCAAGACCATAACCCAGGCCCAGCATACTCTCATTCATGCTCTGATACCAACTTGTAACACCCTGAAAATCGGGGGTCGTGTATAAACTCAACTCCCGAGTTCCAGACCGTCACTTATGCAACAAAAATGGTTATGATTCAATGTTGTCTGATTTAAAGCATCCACATGAGTAAAAGTATACCAAAACTGCAATTCATACTTCAGATTCAGTGATAAAAGCAAGCGGAAGACTAAACAAGATATATATCACTGTATGGAAAAACAGAGTAATCTCAACTGTCTCCAAAGTATGACTACATCTCTGAGTCTCATATACATGTACATAACAAAAGAATAATGTTCAAAAAGTAAAGTCCCACTGATGTCCCCTCGATCCAGGTCACCTACGGGAAGCCGTCATGATACTGCATATACGAGAACTCATCCTGGTCCTCGTCATCATCTAGCTCCACCTCCTGGATCTCATCGACACCTGCAACTACAACAGGGTCTGGTGGGTGTTGCAAACACCATCCCGTAACGTGGGAATGAGTGATCAACTCAGTGGAATCATAGAGCAAAGATTAGCATGTTCACAATTCAGTCACGCGATAATAGTAAAGCAGTAAATCAGACAAGTCCTAAAACTGTTGTTAATGCAAGATGATATGACGTGATGTATGCCCTCACCGACGATCACCCTCATACGGCAACATCTTACGACCGCGGCATGCCACACTCCCTAGAGTGCTCCACATCTTCCAGGCACATGCAATGCTATGGTGATATGATTACCAAGTTATTATTAGTCCATTCAAACAGCAGGATTGGGAAACTAAGGTACCTCCCTTGTATCGATCCCAACACGGATCCTGTCTAGGGTCGTCACTCCTAGTAATCTCATACGATGTACATTTCGTAGGTCACTGCAAGGGCTGCCAGGGCTGTTGCTCGCACTCGTTGCACCGCTCCCCCATCACCTTATCAATACAGGCCTACTGTACTCTACTGCACGGAAGGGTCGTCGCCTCCCGTGAACTCAGAATACGCTCGCGGTCACTACAAAGGGCTCGTCGCCTGATCAGTGTAGGCCGACAGCTAGAATATAGTGTCCCATACCACCATAATCTGCTCACGAGTCAAGGTGCTCATTGGTCACTACGGGGAGGTTTGTGGCCCCAGCGTAGGCCGACAGCTCGACCACGGTGTCCCATACCACCATGCCCGGCTCATGAGTCTTCGTGGATCAAGGTACCACGGTTAATAGGGTTTACAATGGTAAGTTCGGTACCCTAGGTTCAAGCAGTTATGATACATACATGGTGAACAAACATCGGCCAGTCGGGTTACTTGACGGGCTCGACTAGCGCGATCGCATCTCGAACTGAACGACATGAAGTGCGTAAAACACTTCGCGTGGCCTAACCACTGCCGCCAACTCTCAACACGAATCACATTCATCGACGCGTCATTCGTGGCTATGACCAGTCAGCCACGAATTTGCTCGGTTACCGACTGCCTGGACTAAGTCAAGTCCCACACATCTATGGAATCACTATAAAAGGTATTGGAATTGAAATACATCATGTGAGCATGTTAGCACATGTTATGACATTCAACTTAAGCAAATCTTCAAGGCATACTTCCCATGCATATTCAACTTAAGCAAATCCTCAAGCACATACATTCCATGCATGTAGTGAAATCATGCATTTTGTCAACATGTAGAAAATCATCTAGGTCGGCATAATAATTGAAAAATCAATCACAAAGTATCAAATAACATCATTTAATTCAATACATACTAATACAAGCATTTATACAAACACATGCACTACACACTTAGGTCTACATATAGCATGTCGACCCAAAGTATGCAACTAGGCGAATCTCTTCGCCAAACTAATTATGCACGCATTCCTAACTTCCTAATGCGACAACAAACCATGTCAATCACATCAGCAAAATATGAATGCAAACAGTACTTCCTACAAATGACTAAAATGCCCTAAATCTCATATTCTTCGTTAGCTTACGAAAGGGGAAACGGAGAGCATTTTGTACATGTCAAACGGCGATGCCGTCAAGAATCTACTATTAAACGACATTGAAAGCATTGGGAACCGTCAATCCAAGCGTCTAAAATCCTCACCTAGTGTCTTGTAGACTCGGGAATTGAAGCGGAGTGTATATGCTTCGTCTACGGCGAGTAAGGAGCCTAATACATAAGATCCATAAGCTACATCGCCATGGAAACAAGAAAAACTCAAATCACCAACTATTTAGGGTTTTTACTTACCTAGGATTGCGGTGGAATCGCCGGGAAAGCGGTAGAGAAGTGTCGCTTAAGCACGTGCAACACGTAGCACAAGTGGCGGGAAGAACTCTCCCACTCTCTCACAATCTCTCACTCTTTTTCTCTCCCCCAAGCTAGGGCTTCTCTCAAATTCGGATGGGAGAGAGGAGTGAGGGTTTCAACCCCTTTTATAGCCTAAAACATTCCCAAAATAGGCTTGGGAACAAAGTTTACTTGGTGCCTAACCAAATCGGGGCCGTTTCGGTCCAAAAGGGCATTTCTGGAGGTCCCCAGGCCAAGTGCGGTCGGACTTAAGCTCATGCATACTAGATCTAGCATACATCCAGTTTTCAGACCGGTTGGGGTCCCAGATCGCACGTGGCGGCCCAGTTTCAGTTTAACGGTCACCGCACCAAGATCAGGCCTATAAGTCCCGTGATATATAATAGATATTTTTCCTGATCCAAGGGTGTAATTTGGCTGTATTCTGACGGTCGGAATGCTTAATACTGATGCGTCAAATTTGTGTGCCAGATTTGAATTTGAAATTCCAACTATGTCCCTATTCACACTCTCTTCGGTCCGGGCTCAATGAAATAGCCTGTGATCATCGGTTTGACTTGATTTTTGGAATGAGTGTCAAGCCCAGCTAGACGGTCCTAACGGTCTAAGATAGGAGGTATCGGACTTTCAACGTGCGGTCTAGATCCAATACAAAGATTCAAAGTGGTCCAGAGAACAAACCGGCTTAGAGTTTGATCCGAGGCTTTAGAGCATTATAGCACCCTTAGTTCCACTCGCTTCGGGCCTTGTAGAACGTATTTAAAGTGATCAGGGACCATTTCCCAGCTATTCTAACGTTGCACTAGCTAACCTAGTCAAATTTTTCAAAGGAATGAATTCTACGCAAATTCGGGTCGAGTTGGTACTCGAGCCCAAGGATGGATTTTTCACGGGCGTTACAGTTCGAATGTATCTGGCCATGTCTGAGTGTGGCTAGGAAGAAAAGAATGAAGGAAGGGAAAGGAAGAGAAAGAAAGAGGGAGAAAGAAAAGGGAATCGGTGGAGTGTGAGGGTGCGTGTGTTGGGTAGCCGCACCAAGCTGCTGCACCATGGTAGCAGCTCGAACCGAGACAAGTTCAGCCTGAGTCATGCCGAGATGGACGGTTATTGCTATGTGTTTCTAGTAGGAAGGAGAGAAACAAGAGGAAGAGGAGAAAGATGGAGAGAAAGGTAGAGAGAAAGAAGAGAAGAAAAAGAAGAAGGAAAGGAAGAAGAGAGTAGGGTTGGTGCCGTGCCACCAACCTGACTCAGTTGAATCCGAGCCATACTACTCATCCCTGGGTTGGCTGAACTCATGCCACTGAGTCTAGTAGGCATTGTTGGACCCTTTTCCTAGCTAGAAGAAAATGAAGAGAGAGTGAGGAGATGAAATGAAGGAGAAAGAGTGGATAGGGCGTTGCTGCTGAGTTGACTCAGCTAGAATCGAGTCTAGCCAAGTCGGGTTGGGTTTGGGCTGTTTAAACATTTGTAGACAGTCAGCAGGGAAGAAAAGAAAAGAGAGGAAGGATGTAGAAGGAGGAGAGTTGTTGGTGGCCACTGAGATGACTCGGCTAAAACAAAGTTGACTCAACTGAGTCGACTAAGGTGAGTCCACCTTCCCCTTCTTGATTTGGAATTTGTTTCGGTTTCTATTATCAATGCTAGCCTCATTATCATCAATAGGATTGCTAATACTAAGTATGGTTAACCGTTAGCAAATGACCTATACTAAGTTATTACATATAATCACAATGGTTAAACATAAGTGTTTTAGTCTTCACCCTTAAAATTATTATTGGTGGTTATGATTATCATCATTAAATAATATTATCATGGGATTAGTATAATTTTGTTACTATTATTATTGGGTGTTAGTAATTATTATATTATGGTTAGTAAAACTCTTATTATTGCTTGTATTATTTAAGAGATTAGTAGTCACTATAAGGGTAGTAGGTAATGTCGGTATATTTGTTAATGTTGGTCATTTAATGCTTCTATTATGACTATTACTTCATTCATGGTACAAAAATAAACAATAATAATTATAATCAGAGTACAAATCCTAAAATATAAGCCTAACATTAAACTCTAGGATAAAATCCTAGGCTTAAGTAACCAAAACCCTAGGCCTATACTTTAAGCATGAAAAGGTGAGACCATAGTACCTATTACCATTACTAGATTCGTTATTATGACCATATTATCATTTTCCTTATAGGATTAGTAAATTCTTGTTAATATAATTGTTAGTATTGGTCCTTATCATTGCCAGTGAAAATTTTAGTATCAGTACTTAGTAGGTTATTAGTAATTATAGAAAATATTAGATAATGTCTGTATATTTAAATAAGAACCTAGGAGTCATCATTAATAATGGATTAATACTCCTATTATGAATATGATTCGATCCATCGTACATTAATAATAATAATAATACTACTACTAATCTAGGATCCAAATCCTAGAATCTAGAGCCTATAACTAAACCCTATGATAAAACCCTAATTCTACACTAAAACTCTAAAAAATAACCCTAGGTTATGATCTTAAACCCTAGGTGGTATGTATAGAACTTGGACCTAATTGTATAAGTTCCTGATTTATAGTAGGATTTGATTTTAAGGGAACGTGCATTCCTTAGCGATGCTGGTAGGCGATGCGAACTATGAGTTGATGATTCTTCTTCTTGAGCTTTCCATCTTCTCATTAGCTTAAGTTATACTTTTTATTTAAATTTATAATTGATATCTTCCTTTATAATCACATGTGTTAGCTGCTAGAAATTGAATTGTTGTATTACATGCTTTATGATTATCCTGCATAATTGTTCATGCTTGTGGATTTCTTTTTATGGATTGCTCATAAAACTTAAACTGGTACATTAGTGGAAAATCCCCACCTATAAATGTACACCCATACTTGGGATGTAACTCGATTGATGGTGATTACAATGGACCTTCAATCTAATGGTTATTGAGACGTGGTTTAGATGGATCATTGATACCATCCAGTGTTGTTGTGTCTAATGATTTTTAAGGATGGTCTTTATCGTATGTTTTTGATATTCACCGTATGTGGCATATTTTGATACTCACCCTACATGATTTTGTTTTGATGCTTTCCCTATATAGGTTCGATGTTTTATACTGTGCGACCATGCGATGGTAAGCCTCATATACTGTAATATGATTAGCCACTAGTCGATGGATTTTCATTAAACATCCTAAGATGGTAGCCTCATGGGCCAAGGATGGTGGTAATGGGACACTATGCCTGAGCCATTGTCCTACGCTGGGCTACGTGCTCCTCGTAGTGACCGTGAGCTTATTTAAATTGGCTGGTTACAATTGGACTAATAACGGGTTGGCTAATCACGCATGCATAGCACAGACCAACATTTATTGCTGTCATACTTAACATACATATTCGCCTATCTGGATGTTTTACTCGAGGCACCAACCATCATTTGTTGTTATCATACATTGTTGTCATACGCAACATACAGATTCACCTGTCTGGATGTTTTACCCGAGGCACTAACCATCATCTGTTGTTATCGTACATATTTACCTATCTGGATGTTTTACCCAAGGCACAGACCGTCTGGATGTTTTACCCGGGTCGATGACTGCATGGGTGACGACCCCTATGTTCGTCTGGATGTTTTACCCAGGACTGATTACATTCACACATCCATACATCTAATAAGACTGCATTTACTCTGTTTTAGTTATCTGTATGTTTTATACTATTTCTTACATAATGCGGCGGTTTGTAATCTTGAGGAGAATTCACAATGACTTGGCCACTCATCCACCCAATATACAACCATACAGGTAGTACAGGTGTCTTAAGTGATATGCATGTTCAGACTTAATGAGGAGCAGGGTACGATCGCCAGGAATGCATGACTGTATTTTCCTAGAGGAACTGCATGATCTTGCAGCTTATATTTATATGCTTTCTGTTATTCTTCATGTATTAAATCATGTAAATCTTGTACTTATTTAAATTCAGAGACATTGATTTGTATAAGTCATTATGGGCAGCTATTGTATATTTCAAATGTAAATGAAATTTTTCTTTATTTTGATTTGTCCACACTACACTCATTTGCTTACTCTGATAAAGGAAAAATGTTTGCTCGAATTTAACCATCATTTAAGGTTAACACATGAGTTTTTGAGACATGGGTCATATACTCGGGTCCTGAAAAGTCGGGGCGTTACTGCTCCTCCTAAATAACACTCCCTCTCAAGTGACTTCAACTCCTATTTTGCATATGTCAGCACTCCCTCATAGTCGGCCGGACTCCAAATCGCAAGTCTAGCTAATGTAATGTGGTGAATGTGAATGTTAGCCGAGTGGTTATTTAGTCATATTCATCCAACAATTTTAGGGAAACCAAGGTACCCTCATTTTATCCTGTTCTAAACTGGATCGCGAGGCTTGGATCTACTGAAGCAGCCCCTCACCCGTGTTCCATAATCCATAATCGGGTTCATCACTTGTGTGATAATTCCCTCATTGATGTGAAACTAAATTTGGCTTGACCAACTGGCTCGACTGATCGCTAAGGACCCAGATGACATAGTCTAGACGCACAGGGTTAGGCAGCCCATCGATAGGTGGAGGGCGTTCACAGTTAATTTAAGATTTGTGTAATGCCCCGGTTTCCAGAACCCGAATACGACACTCGTTCCAGAAACCTGAGTGTTAATAAATCAGATAACTAGCAAAATTCTAAAATCAGAGTGCGATAGCATAAGTAAGCAAGGATAATATTATATAATCTGAATATTTGGCCCACCTACCTGGGGTCCTTAATTACAAAATTTATAAGTTTTAAAGTACCAAACAACTATAAGGAAATACTGTGTCTACTGGTTAAGTTCAAAGTATTCAGCCGCTTCCTGCTATGGCTCATCTTCATAATATCCATCTTCAGGTTCTGTCATCGTGCCCTCAAGGCCGATGCTACCATCATCTCCATCTAACCTTGCATAATCTGTATGGTTGGATATTTGATGAATGAGTGGCCAGCTCAGTGTGAACTCCCCTCAAGATTACACACCGTTGCCTTAGCAAACATAGTTAAAATAATAACGAAACATTCTAAAACAGATAAGATGCAATCTTATTAAAATGCTTGGATGTATAAATGAACATTAACCTAGGGATGCTCATCCAGTCGGACTTGGGCTCATCACCCATGCATAAGACCGGTCACTAGCGTAGCATAACTCGTACAACATAGTGACCAGGTCATCAAAATAAGTTGATAATTAGTGGTCTAAGAGCTAGCGAATGATACCCCAATGAGCCTAAGGGCATATGCTACATCATTCAGAATTAGCCACCCATCATCGCCAATATGCTGTGAATACATGATTAGCTAGATAGTTATTATTTCAGTTACAATCAACCGGTTTAAGAAACTCAATGGTCACTACGGGGGGCTCGTCACCTAGCATGGGCCGACAGCTCAGGCATAGTATTTCATGACCACCATCCTCGGCTCATGAGGTTTTTCACCTTAGGATGCTATAATAGGACCCCTCCACAAGTGGTCGATCAAAAATAACTCCAAGTCGAGGGTCCCATT
This sequence comes from Magnolia kwangsiensis, assembly GCA_037074715.1. Classification (NCBI taxonomy): domain Eukaryota; kingdom Viridiplantae; phylum Streptophyta; class Magnoliopsida; order Magnoliales; family Magnoliaceae; genus Magnolia; species Magnolia kwangsiensis. The sequence goes on along the minus strand of CM073575.1, from coordinate 99,466,085 downwards.
TCTCACATAATCTATCTAGTTGTATCCCAAGTGTGGCTCACATGCAATAGTGGAATTTTCCATGTCTAATGCTATGAATTGAATCCTATGGTGACTCACAACAATCTACTAACATGTAAAGGTGCATAACATTATATAATAGTAGTAGAACTTATAATGTGGCATCATGAAATTAAAGTACGATTTATCAAGTATTATGATGCTAAAACATGGAAATCAATGATCATTGCATATGAACAATATTTATGAATTATCAATTAATATGTCAACCTAGCATGTAACACTGATTTCATACGGATATGGTTTATCAATCATAGATCAAGATAGGACTGCTAATAGAATTTGATAATTTAACAAAAATAACTAGTCTTAAACTAGTGACTATAATTTAGATGGGTACTATGTTTAGACTAACTTAGAGATGAAAAGCCCAAGGGGAAAGGTCATCACCTTCCCGGTTGGATTCCTTATGTAGCTGCGCCTTTCTAGCGATCAACCCATGATTCAATGTCACCTACCTAAACACCTAGGGCCATTTTCAATAAGGGATTAATAATCAAACTCAGCAAGTGATTTCGACCACTCATAGACCAAATTTAACTTGGGCTTTCTCCCATACAACGACGTTGAGGCCTGCCTCCATGCTTTTTGGTCCCTATAAATAGGTGGGGCTTTTTGGGCTTTACCCAGGACTATGAGGACTGGGCCTAACCCATTGGCCCAACAGTCCACAACCCAATGAGATTTGACTGATCAACCTGGCCCATCTGTGCAGCCCAAATGGGACTAGGCTTGTTCCCTAGTTGTGGCCCAAGTTGGTGGCTGATCACGGCCCAATTTAGGGGCTGTACTTGGCCCATATCCCTGCCCAGACTGGTGGTTGAGACCTAACCCAATCTGAGGTTGATTTCAACCTAGTTTTGGGCTGATTTCGGCCCAGTTTGTGTGGCTGATTTCATCCCAGTTCATGTGGCTGATTTCAACCCAATGCTGAGGTTAGTTTCGGCCTAATTCTGGGCTGATTTCTCCCAGAATTTTGGGTAAGATCTAGCTCATTTCAGCCTATCATAGATACTGAGTTCAGCCCATATATGTTGCTGGAAATCTGATTCGGCCCAGAACAGTTGTTGGAGGCCCAGTTTCGGTCTATATCATGGCCCAATGCATGGCTTGATCTTAGTCCAATGTATTTCCAAGCCTAAACTACATTCAGGCCAAATTTTAGCCTAGGTTTGTGGCCGTTCTTAGCCAAATCCCGGCCCAGTTTCATGAAAGCACTAACCTGTGATCGATTTTGGCCCTGATTCGAGGCCAGTTTAGACCCAGATTTTTGGGCTGGTTTTAGTCTGTATCGAACTGGGTCCTTAGCTCTCCTTGGCATCTGAGCCCATCTCAGATCTGACCTCATCTTGGCCTAGCAAAAGGGTGAGTTTCGGCTTGATTTCTGAGTAGCAGTAGCCCTGATCAAAGAGCTAATCGGCTCTACTATAATTGGAACTAAGATGGACTAACGGGGGTGGGGTGCTCGGCCTTACCTGAGCCCTGAGCTTGTTGGGTACCAAAAAGTAACCCAGCTGCTGTAACGGTAGTGTTTCTGGTCTGCATTGACCCAACTCAGCCCGAGTTAAAACGGCCCGGGTTGGTGCAATACGACACCAAATCCACACTCTGCCTTGCTCTTTCTCTCTATGGCTCTCTCCTACCTCCTTTATTTCCTTCCCTCTCTTGAAACTCTCCTTCTCTAATGGCTAAACTGGACTGCACTGGTTCAACTCAACCCGCACAGACTGGGTCGACTCAGTGCAGCACCGAGTTTTCTCTCCTCAAGCCTCTCCTTTTCTATCTTTCTCATCTCTCTCTATCTCTCTTTCTCAACAAACTTAAGGTGAGAATCCCGAGATAAATGGCTTGACTTTATAGGGTTGAGGCACGTGTGAATGACCCATCCAATGACCATGATTCACTGGTCGATTGCATGCTTGTTCTCAGCTTTTTGTATGCATGGAATCCATCCATCACTAGGGATGGGTTCCTGCTGCTATGGCCCATTGGAAAAGAAGGTTTGTAACGTCTCAAAAAAATCCGTATACAGACCCGAGTATCACCTCAGGCAGAAATCACTAAAGATCGAATTCTTTAAAAATTAGATGAAAATTAATTAAGTACTAAGCTAAATTAATTGGTAGATTAGCTTAAACTGCTTTCTATACAAACTCTAAGACCCAAAACTAATAAGATCGCTAGCTCTACATTACCTAAAAACTTAGGATCCATCTCAAAACCCAGTTGCTCTCGGGAGCATCAGGAAACTCCGTATCGGACCTGAACCACGCGTCGAAAATCCAATTACTGCGAAACTATATGGTTATGACCGCCTTACTGGGCTTGACAACCATCTCAGAAATCAAGTCCAAATAGTATCCCGAAATGCACAACTTGAGCCCGAAGCGAAGTGTGTGAGAAATACGAATATCTTTAGAAAATGAACTCAAATTTAAGTAAATTGGGCCATTCACTTACATGTTAAATTTAACGTTTCAGACTGTCAAATTCTTACCCAACTATACCCTTGGATCAGGAAAATTTCTCTATACATGTCAGTGCACTTGTGGCCTTGATCGAGTGACGATGACGGTTGAACTGAAACTGGTCCTCCGCGGTCGATCTATAAATATGATCAGACCGAAATCTTAACCTGGCCAAGATCTAATGTCAGGAACTTTTTCCAGATCGTATGTAGGAAATGGGCCTCTAGATGAGCTTCATTGGACCGAAACAAACACTCTTTGGCTATAACCTAAGTATACCATGGCCCTGGGGCCATTGACATCAGTTCTCGGCTTATATGAGGGTGTTAACCCAACCCTCTCTCATTCCATACGAATTTCCAATACCCTAAGAGAGAAAAGAGAAAAGAGAAGAAAAAAGTGAGGAGAAGTGAGAGATCGTTGCTGGGATTCGATCCTACTGCTCCACGTACCAAATCATCCTACCTGTATCGCTATACCAGTGATTTTGACTCCATTCTTGGGTAAGAAATCCTAACCTTAATCTATGTTAGGTATCCAAATAGAGTAAATGGTGAAATAGCTAACCTATTTTATACTATAAGTTGCCGTTGTGTCTTAGACAAAGACGTAGTGTTCGAACTAAGTTCGATACGAGTCTACCGACGGAAGGTGCGGACTATAAACATTTAGGTTATGGTTTTCAAGGCTTTCAATCTCAGTTAATGATTTATGACTGACTTGATTACTGTCATATGTGCTTTGATATGATATTTTCTGTGTATTACACATATATATGAACTATGTTGAATTTTAATGCATTCTATGTGTTTGTTGAAATGTTTGACTGAATATGGAATTATAATTTATGCTTGCCATGACTATTGATTGAGAATATATAATTGTTGTATGTGTGGTAAATCCTTTGTGAAAGGATTTACTATCGTATATGTTATGACTACTTTATTACATGTATGTTGTTATGTGTAGTCTAAGTGTTTGATAAAATGCCTGAATGAGAAAATGCTTGTTAAAATGTTTTTAATGAGGACATTAAAATAGGATTCTCAATTACCTTAACTACTACATACTTTATGGATGAAATGCCTATGTATGACAATACATGTGCTATGTGTTTGTTAAAATGCTCAAATGAGATTTATATTTGAGTTATTTGCCACATGCTGTTTGACTATCACAAATGAATGCCTATTGTGTTTGAGTATGATTGAGACTAATACGAAGTCCAGGTAATCGGTAATGATCCTGAATTAGTAGCCGAGATCATTTCGTCACACAAGACACGTTCGATGAATCCGAGTCGTATGCTATTTATCGACAGTGGTTAGGCCACGTGGAATGCTTGTGCACTCTATGTCGATAAATTCAACATATGCTCGTACCAGTCGATCTTTTCAAGTAACCCGATTGGCCTAATGTATGGTCATTATGGATAGACGCTACTACCTGAATCTAAGGTATCAACTTACTAATAAAAAGACTGTTTAACCTTGGTACCATGATTCACCAAGACTCATGAACCGGGCATGGTGGTATGGGATACTGTGGTCGAGATGTGGGCCTACGCTAGGGTGACGAGCCTTCCCATAGTGTCCATTGAGCAAACCAAACTCATGAGCCGATACAGTGGTATGGGACACTGTATTCGAGCTGTCGGCCCATGCTAAGGTAACGAGCCTTTCCTGTAGTGACCTCGAGTATAAAATAGGCCTACGATTAGGTGACGAGTCTCTTGTAGTGAATTAAGCTTACGTTGAGGTGACGAGTCTTTCATAGCAACCCATAGTGTAAACTCATGAACTTACCTATCGTATGTGATTAATTAGGATTGACGACCGTAGATGGATCAATGTTTGGGTCAATGATATAAAGGGAGGTACTTTAGTTTCCTAAACTTGCTTTATGAATAAGTCTAATTAAGAACTTGGCTAATCACGCACATGCATCGCATTGCATGTGCCTTTGGCGTTGGAGTTAAGCACAGCGGGAGTGTTGCATGCATGACCATGAGATGATGTAGCAAAGGGAGTGCAGGCGAGGGCATACATTATTATTGCTTTCGATCCATGTAGTAACAAGAGTACTTATGACATGATTATTGTACTGCTTTATCATTATTGCTTGATTGAATTAATAGCATATTAATCTTTACCTTATAACTCCACTGAGTTGATCACTCATGCCTACTTTGGAACGGTATTTTAAAACACTAACCAAACCCTGTTGTAGTTTCAGATGACGGCGAGGCTTAAGAGTTAGAGCCGACCTTCTACGACGATGAGGTGAAATTCTCCTACATGCAACTTTCTGGCGGGTCTATGTAGACCTAGAGTTGGGTTGCAGGGATTGCAGGGATACAGACAAGTTGAACATTACAACTTATCATTTTGTAAATTTTAGAGTTATACATGTAATTATTTTACCTGGTGACGTTCATACTATGGAGAGTTATAATCACTTACATGCTCTATATACTTATCACAGTCTTCTGCTTATGTAATTTAACTGTCTCCGGAGTATGATATGCTGATTTGGTATAATCCCCTTCATGTTTAATACACTAATACGGATAACATTCAATCATCATTATCTATGTTACATAAGTGATGCGTTGGAACTCGGGAGCTGAGCTTCTGCTCGACCCTCGATTTTCAGAGCGTTACAAGTTGGTATCAGAGCATGATTTACATTAAAATGGGCCTGAGTTATGGTAACATGACACACACTGACGTACTTTGACTTAAGAGGGAGCGTTAAAATGTAAAAACGATCATAGGATCCCAAGTTTCGCCCGACGGTGATCATATGACAGTTGAAACAAAACTGATCGTCGAAATCAGACTCGTAGGCATCTGTGATCATGCGAGGTGATCCCAATCCTTTTCTAGACTGTCAATCGATGGCTTTAGATGATGATTCAGTGTATTCCACACTCAAATAACCTTAAAAGCGTGAATATACACGAGATGGAACTTGAAACTGTACCAAACGGACTCAGGGGCCTAAACGACCCAAATCGGGGGGATACGATTTCATCGACGCGTTCACTGCCGCCAACTCCAAACACGGCTCGCGTTCATCGATGCGTCATTCGTGGCCAAGACCAGCCAGCCACGAATTCGCTTGGTTACCGAATGCCTGGACTAAGTCTAGTCCCAAAAAATTATGGAATCACATCAGCAATTTATGTAGGAGTATTGGAATTGAAATACAATCATGTGAGCATGTTAACACATGTTATAACATACAACTTAGGCAAATCTTCAAGCACATACATTTTATGCATATAATGGAATCATGCATATAGTCAACATGTAGGAAATCATTTATGTCAGCATATTAATTGAGAAATCAATCTCAAACTAATTCATAACATCATTTAATTCAATACATACTAATACAAGCATTTATACAAACACATACACTACACACTTAAGTCTACATATAGTATGTCGACCCGAAGTGCGTAATTAGGCGAATCTCTTCGCCAAACTAATTATGCACGTATTCCTAACTTTCTAATGCGACAACAAATCATGTCAATCACATCAGCAAAATATGAATGAAATCAACAGTTCCTACAAATGACTAAAATGCCCTAAATCTCATATTCTTCGTTGATTTACGAAACAGGAAACGGATAGCATGTTGTACATGTCAAACGGCGATGCCGTCAATAATCTACTATTAAAAGACATTGAAAGCGTTGGAAACCGTCAATCAAAGCGTCTAAAATCCTCACCTTATCTCTTATGGATGCGTGATTTCGAACGGAGCGTATACGCTTCGTCTACGGCGATAAGAGAACCTAATTTACGAGTTACGTCAGTTAACATGCTATGAATCCTAGCAATCCTCAAATCAGCAACTTCTAGGGTTAGTTCTTACCTAAAAATGCAGAAGAATCACCGGCTTGGTGAGCAAAAGGTGTTGCTACAGCACGTGCAACAGGTGGCACGAAAACGGGAAAAATCTCTCCTACTCTCTCTCACAAACTCTCACCTTTTCTCTCTCCCAAATTAGGGTTTCTCTCAAATTCGGATGGGAGAGAGGAGTGAGGGTTTCAACCCCTTTTATAGACTTAAAAATTTCCAAAATAGGCTCCGGTACAAAGTTCACTTAGTGCATAACCGAATCGGGGCTGTTTCGGTCCAAAAGATGCTTTCTGGTGGTCCCGTGGTCGAATGCGATCGGACTTAAGCTCATGCATACCAGATCTAGCACGTATTAAGTTTTTAGTCCGGCAAGGTTCGCAGATCGCACGTGGCGGACCAGTTTCAGTTCAGTGGTCACCGCACGTAGATCAGGGTTGCAAGTCCCATGATATGAAATAGAAATTTTTCCTGATCCGAGGGTGTAATCTGACTGAATTCTGACGGTCAGAACGCTTAATACTGACACGTCAAGTCGTGTGCCAGATTTGAATTTCAAATTCCAAATCTGTCCCTATTCGCACTCTCTTCAGTCCGGGTTCAATGAAATAGCCTGTGATTATCGGTTTGACTTGATTTTCGAAATGATTGTCAAGTCCAGCTAGACGGTTCTAATGGTCTAAGATAGGAGGTATCGGACTTTCGACGCGCGGTCTAGATCCAATATAAAATTTCAAAGTGGTCCATAGAACAACCTGCTTAGAGTTTGATCAAAGGTTATAGAGTTTTATAGAGTCATTAGTTCTACTCGATTTGGGTCTTGTAGAACGTATTTAAAGTGATCAGGGACTATTTCCTAGTTACTCTAGCGTCGCGTTAGCTAACTTACTCATGTTTTCCATAGGAATTAACCTACGCAATTTCGGGTCGAGTTGGTACTCGAGCCCAAGTACGGATTTTTCACGGGCGTTACAATCTACCCCCCTTAACAAATAATTTCATCCTCGAAATTTGTACCTTTTGGTACTCCTCGAGAAGCTGTGGGTAGTTCTTTCTGATCTCGGCTTCTGTCTCCCAGGTAGCCTCTTCCTCAGAGTGATGCGTCCACAATACCTTCACAAGGGGAATCACCTTGCTATGCAGTACCGGCTCCTTCCTGTCTAGGATACGTGTCGGTCGCAGGATATAGGTAACATCCTCTCCTAACTGCACCTGCTCCCATCTGATGATATGGGAAGGATCAGCAACGTACTTCTTCAGCATAGAAACATGAAATACGTTGTGAACGCTCACGAGAGGCGTGGGTAAAGCCAATCTGTAAGCCACTGCTCCCACACGATCGAGGATCTGGAATGGACCAATGAATCGCGGTGCTAGCTTCCTCTTCTTCTCGAACCGAAGGACTCCCTTCATAGGGAAAACTCGTAAAAACACATGATCCCCAACTGTGAACTCTAGTGGCCTCCGTCTCGTATCAGCATAACTCTTCTGTCTGCTCTGTGCTGTGAGAAGCCGACGCCTAATGATGTCAATCTTCTCTGACGTCGCCTGCACCAACTCTGGGCCAATCAAGCTACGCTCACCGACCTCAGCCCAGCAATGCGGTGCGCGACAAGGTCGCCCATATAGCGCCTCGTAAGGTGCCATACTGATACTCGCCTGATAACTGTTGTTGTACGCAAACTCCGCATATGCAAGACAATCATCCCAACTGTCCTTGAAGTCCAATGCGCAAGCTCGTAACATGTCCTCTATGATCTGGTTCACCCGCTCTGTCTGTCCATCTGTCTGTGGGTGAAAAGCAGTACTAAACTTCAACTTCACACCCATAGACTCCTGAATGCGAGTCTAGAAAATAGAAGTGAACCGGGTGTCTCTGTCCGACACGATCTCCAACGGAACTCCATGCAGATGCATAATCTCTCTGATGTAGAGTCTAGCCAGCTCGTCTGCAGAGTTCGTAACTCTGATCGGTAGGAAGTGCGCTGACTTCGTCAGACGGTCGACGATCACCCAAATGGAATCATGTCCCTTCCTCGTCTTCAGCAGCCTTAAAATGAAATCCATGGAAATGAAATCCCACTTCCACTCTGCGATCGGCATAGGCTGCAAAAGTCCAGGTGGTCGGCGATGCTGTGCCTTCACCTGCTGACAAGTGAGACAACGGGACACGAACTCAGCTATGTGGGTCTTCATACCTTCCCACCAATATGTCCTCTTCACGTCGCGATACATCTTCGTACTGCATGGATGCATCGCGAGTCTAGTACAATGCGCAGCCTCGAGAATTTCTCGTCTCAAGTCAGGGACATCTGGGACGCATAGGCGGCCACGATAACGTAAGCCCCCATCCATACCAACTCACCACTCGGTGTCAACATCATCACTGGCCTACTCTCGAAGTTCAGCTAGATACGCATCATCCCTCTGCGCCTCGATGACCCGGTCATCGATCTGAGATCGCACCTGCACATGTGCTATGAACTCATACGGCTCCTCTACGGTGAGTTTCTGCTCAAAGTCTCGCAAAAACTCAACCATATCCCACTCAGTAACCATCAGCGGAGCCGCAAACTCTATCGCCTTCTTGCGGCTCAACGCGTCAGCCACAAGGTTTGCCTTCCCAGGATGGTAAGAGACTTCAAACTTGAAGTCCTTCAACGTCTCCATCCATCGCCGCTGCCTCATATTCAAGTCTCACTGCATGAATATGTACTTGAGGCTCTTGTGGTCGCAAAAGAGCTCGAACTCCTCTCCGTAGAGGTAATGTCTCCAGAGTCTCAGTGCGAATATAACGGCTGCCAACTCTAGGTCGTGTGTAGGGTAATTCTCCTCGTGCTTCCTTAATTGTCTCGAGGCATACGAAATTACCCTGTCCCTCTGCATAAGGACACAACCCAAACCAACGCTAGACGCGTCAGTGTGTATAGTGTATCTTACCCCTTGCTCTGGAAATACTAGCACAGGGGTGGACGTAAGCCTATCCTTCAGCTCCTGAAAAGCTGACTCCGCCTCGTCATTCTAGGCTAACTTCACGTCCTTCCGTGTCAACTGAGAAAAGGGTCTCGCGATCTTCGAGAAGTCTTGTATGAAGCGCCGATAGTAACCAGCGAGACCCAAGAAACTCCTCACCTCAGTGACAGAACCAGGCTACTCCCAGTCCTGTACCGAACCTACCTTAGACAGGTCAACTGCCATGCCATCCTTGGACACCACGTGTCCCAGGAACTTCACTTCCTGCTTCCAGAAGTCACACTTCTTGTACTGTGCGAACAACTGATGCTGTCTGAGCGTATCCAGGACCAAACACAAATGCTCCTTATGCTCCTCTCGACTCCTGGAGTACACCAAAATGTCGTCAATGAATACAACGACGAATCGATAGAGGAAAGGCCGAAATACCCGTTTCATCAGATCCATGAACACGGCTGGTGCGTTCGTGAGACCGAACGACATCATGAGAAACTCGTAGTGGCCAAAACTGGTCCTGAATGCTGTCTTCTACACGTCCTCATCCCTAACGCGCAACTGATGATATCCTGACTAAAGATTAATCTTCGAGAAGTACTGCGCTCCTCTTAACTGATCAAACAAGTCATCGATCCTGGGTAAAGGGTACTTGTTCTTCACCGTGATCTGGTTCAGCCTGCGATAATCAATACACAATCGCATCTAACCATCCTTCTTCCTCACGAACAAGACCGGTACTCCCCAAGGAGACACACTAGGCCGTATAAGGTCAAGCTCCAGCAGACCATCAATCTGCGTCCTCAACTCCTCCATCTCACACGGTGCCATGCGATACGTCGGCAGTGAGACCGGCGTAGAACCAGGAACCAGATCGATAGTGAAATCGATCTCTCGTCTAGGGGGAAAACCAGGGATCTTCCTGAACAGATCCCCGAACTCAGAAACGACTGGCGTATGCTCAAGTATCTGGGCACCAGTGTCTCACAGCAAAGTAGTGTAACTAAGTATGTGGAAAAGGAGATTTACCCGCACTGAAAACGTGAAGGATGCACCCTTTGGCTCGTACACAGTCACTATACGAGTCTCGCAGTCAATCTCGGCCCTCGCTGCAGTCAACCAATCCATGCCAAGAATGACATCAAGATAAACCAGAGAAGGGTCGACGACGAGATCAATAGCCATCGTCTTGCCTCCTAGATCCACCAAACAACCCTCACACATCTGGGTGACATCTGAATAATCCCCATGAGCTGCAAGGACTCACACCCTATCCATAGTAATAGTCCGTAGCCCAAGACGCCTGACTATAGCACGTGATATCAAAGAAATCGTGGAACCAGTGTCCACCATCACGAGAATAGGAGTACCTCCAATATGGGCAGTGACCTCGAAGGCAGAATGCTGAGAAGTCGGTGTCGCAGTTGCCTCAGCTGTCAATGCATGAACCCGTGCCTACTGTGGCCGGTTCGGCCGCTGTGTCATGGGCCGTGGAGGCTGTTTGATCTGTGATACCGGAGGTCTGAAAGAAGGGTGCGCAGGAGCCAACCGTATAGGTGGTGCTGATATCGCCTGTGAACGTGCACGGTCGATCTTCTGCGGCGGTGAAAACCCACTATCCCGCATCCGAAAAAAATAACTCTGTGCCAAGTGGCCCGTCCTCCCACAGTATGTGCATGATAACTCGGGGCACCGAAACGATGGTGCTGGCGCTAGAGCCAGAGTAGGAGGGTCGACACGAGGCCTCTTGCCCGCGAAGGGCCTGTCAGGCAAGTCTGGTCATGGCCTAGAAGCAACAGGGCCACGAGATCACGTAAGTCGATCCACATCCTGCTCTGCCCGCATAGACATGTGAATCAACTTCGCATATGAGGGAATGCTCACACAGCACATCTTCGACCGAATATCCGGTCCAAACCCTTCAGAAAGTGCCGTATGCGCATCTGCTCATCAGCCAAAATAATCGGGACGTATCTACCCAACTCTGTAAACCGATGCTCATACTCCGTAATTGTCATGGCTCCCTGTCTGAGGCAGAGAAACTCATTCTCCCGGTCATGCCTGTAAGTCTGAGGATAATACTTGTCGTGGAAGCGGAACTCAAACGCTGCCCATGTCCATATAAAGTCGGCGGCAACGGTCCGCAATACGCTGTCCCACCATAAGCTGACCTATCTCTAAAACAGGAATGTAGCCAACTTTACCTGCTCAGCCTCTGTACAGTGCAACATCCGCAGTATCTTCGACACACGGTCGAGTCAATACTCGGCCTCCTCAGGTATATGAGAACCCGTAAAAGTGGGAGGCCGTAAGCACTGAAATCGCTCTAACAAGCCCCGTGTATCTACGGCATTCCCCGCAGGATAAGCAGGTGGTACAGGATGACCCATGCCCTCATCCTGGGCATAAGTATCAGCATCCTCAGCTGGATGCGCAGGTGGTATAGGTGGAGTCACACCCCCACCCTGGGCTAGTGTCCCCACAATGGTAATCAGGAGCTGCTGCTGCTGCTGCATCATAGCCATCATCTGCTCAAATCTGTCAGGAGGTGGAGCAGGCTGTGACGTGTGCTGCGTCGAAGTAGACACATGATAAGGCTCTCTGACTGGCGGTGTGAACGGTGGTGGTCCAACTGTAGGACCAGCAGTAGGTTGAGACACACGCACTGTCTCAGGAATCGGGCCCACAGCAGGGTCCGCATGTGCATCAGACTGCGAAGGAGCCTGATCCATAGGCTCACTCAATGCAAGCCGAGCTGTGCTCCACGTAGCCTTAGGCGGCATTCCCTATATTCAAAATAGGGGACAACCTTGTCAGTCTCAATAGCACAAATACACCGCAATCATTCACACAAGGAGTCAAAGGTATTCCATGCATTTCATTTAATCAAAATTGTCACAATACAAGGGATATATCCTTACAAGCATCATGACGAGAAATACATGGGAACTAAGACAGTTAAAATTACAATAGCAACATAAGCAAAGCACTAGCCTTAACAGGCTTACACAACTTAAAGCAGGAAATAACTAACTACTGATAACAACATCATAGATCTCGCTAGTCTAAGTCTGGTGACAGAGGAGGAGCACCCTTATCCTGCAAGCAGCACAGGATCACCTTCAAGGTGCGAGTCACCTTGCCAAATTTCCTCTTCGTAACGGCCTTGGCATCCTCGACTTCAGCGCGAAGTTCCTGAACTTCCCTTCGCAAGGCGATCATCGCTAGTAGCCTGCGCAGAAGGAGGAGGGCTCTCATCTGTATCCTGAGCCTCATCTTCTGCCTCTTCCTGGACCTCTTCCTGAACTTCTGCTCCAGGTTCTCCTTCACTTGGATCCTCCTCATCATCAAAGTCATCCTCGCTATCCTCCTCAAGCTGATTCTCACGGTACTGAGACCCAATCTTCATCTTGACCATAGTCGACTCATCAATGCTATGAATCGAAACTGGCAATTCCGGCCCAAGTCTGTAAGCAAACTCAAGCGCGATCTTACATATCAGTCGGCCAAAAGGAAGCAATTCGAACGTTCTTCTTGACTTCGCTATGAGGATTATCTGTCGCAAGATGAAAGTGGTCATACATACATTCTCCCCCTGGGCCACCAGATACAGAAAATCAACCATAAGGTGTGTACACTCAATGCGATTCGTTGACCTGGGATACACATTGAACGTGCAGATATGGTGCAGCAGGCGTAAATCATCAGACATATACGTCACCTTGAGGCTATTATTAGGTTGCCATGGAACCAACTTACCACATAGGAACCTGGTACGGCGATCTCGCTCACGCCTACTCCTCAGATTCTTCTCACTAGGATGAACATCACCAAGAGGCACATTTAGAAGTCGCACAATTAGCCGCACATCGATCGTAGCCATCCTGTCCCTATCAAAAGGAATTTTAAACTGCAATGGCTCAAAAGTAGGATTCCGGATACAAGCATAGAAGGCACGAACGGTGCTCACATTAGCACGAGCGTGAGCTTCAAAGATCAGACCCCAATGCACAGCTTCAATGCGCTCGAACCACAGAAACTCGCTGAACAGTCGACCTTCCACGTTCGCCTCAAACAACACTTTGTGATCAGTGTATTGGCCGTGAGGCATCTCTGCTAGAATTACTCGCCCAAGTTGAGTATGGGGATCCAAATCCCGCTTTGTATGGAACTCTCGGGCTGTAGCTGGACCTGTGGTGGCGCTTGAACTTGCGGCACCACCCCGCGGCCTTCTTGATTGAGCAGGGCAACTTGGCCCAGCCTCATCTGGTGCGGTCTTTCTTTTACCCATCAAAGATAGGATGGTGGAGAGTGACAAAAGGCCTAAAATGGCTTCCACGAAAGTCATGAAAAATGGAGAAAATGCAAAGAAGTGGCTATCCAAACTGGAAAAAGGAGATCTAGGCATTGTAGAGGGATGCTTCAAGCTTCCCTAGGATATATTTTCAAGGAGAAATGAAAATGAAAAAGGGGAATGGAGCACCTCACGATTTCAGCTCGATTTGAGATTTTTTTGAGCTCCAAAAGATGAAATCTTTAAGAAGGAGGGCTGCCAACTTCAAAGGAACGATGGAGTGTGGTCGTTTTTGGCCAAGGATGGATTTAGGGATGCTTTGGAATCATGATTTTTGGAGATGGCAGCTGGAAAATGTAAATGGAGCTAGGGGAAGGGCTGTTTGTGAAGGAAGTACACGATTTAGGGGTTTTCTACACACGAACCATACATGGGGGGGTGTGTAGTACCCAAAATATCCCCAAGAACCAAAGCACGCATCCAACGGGCAAGGGTGGTCGGCGATGCATCGCCGGATCGATGATGGCATCCCCGACCAACCTCCTATTCGGTCAGCGGGACCACATGGGTCTGGTCCCCCATGGTCCAGGGACTCTAAATAACTATGGGCCCCACCTTGGTTCATTGTATTTTGACCTATATAGGCCCAAACATGAGTTTGGAGCTTTTCGGGGCCAATCTGCAATCCCGAATACAAAACCCTATCATGCAGCATATGATTTTGAGGTAAAAGGAGCTAGTACATTCATCTAGACTATTAATTGCTAAATAAAGTGAAGTTAGAATGGCCTTATGGCCATTTTTCATGAAATTTTACTATTCACTATAAAATTTTATGAAAGTATTATTTTATGTTATTTTCACATTAGGTTTGATGCCTAACATGAAAAGGATGAGAAGTAATTGAAGATTGGAGTGGTGAGAGGAAGAATTTTAAAGATTTTTGACGAAACAGGGTTTTTAAGCCCTGGCGATTGAATACAGGGGTCGTGGTTGTCCCACGGCCCAAGGATTCACATTAATGGGTTTAGAATCGTTCAATGAACGTCTCAACCCACTTACCTACAACCTAAGAGCTATTCGGGTTGCTTCACGCGACCCTAGATGCGTTATGGACTCAATCACGCGATCGATTCGAATAGACTTCGCCTATTGGCGAATCTACGATCCTATGAGTGTTTCTAGACCCTTCTCGCACCCACCTAAGTCAAAGGAAGCGACAGCGTACGTCGCGTGACCATAACCAAGGCCCAGTATACTTTTATTCACGCTCTGATACCAACTTGTAACACCCTGAAAATCGGGGGTCGTGTATAAACTCAACTCCCGAGTTCCAGACCGTCACTTATGCAAAAAAAATGATTATGATTTAATGTTGTCTGAGTTAAAGCATTCACATGAGTAAAATTATACCAAAAATGCAATTCATACTCCAGATCCAGTGATAAAAGCAAGCGGAAGACTAAACAATATATATATCACTGTAAGGAAAAACAAAGTAGATCTCATCTGTCTCTAAAGTATGAATACATCACTGAGTCTCATATACATATACATGAACGAAATCAAAAGTTCAAAATAGTCCCACTGAAGTCCCATCAACCCAGGTCGCCTAAGCAAAGCCATCATGATACTGCATGTACGAGAACTCGTCCTGATCCTCGTCAAAGTCTGGCTCTGCCTCCTGGATCTCAGCATCACCTGCATCTACAACAGGGTCTGGTGGGTGTTGCAAACACCATCCCGTAACGTGGGAATGAGTGATCAACTCAGTGGAATTATAGAGCAAAGATTAGCATGTTCACAAATCAATCATGCGATAATAGTAAAGCAGTAAATCAGACAATCCTAATACTTTTGTTAATGCAATATGACATGACGTGATGTATGTCCTCACCGACGATCTCCCTCATACGGCACCATCTTACGACCGCGGCATGCAATCGACCCTCAAGTGCTCCACATCTTCCAGGCACATGCAATGGTATGGTGATATGATTTCTGAGTTGTTATTAATCCATTCAAACAGCAGGATTGGGAAACTAAGGTACTTCCCTTGTATCAATCCCAACACAGATCCTGTCTAAGGTCGTCACTCCTAGTAATCTCATACGATGTATATTTTGTAGGTCGCTGTAAGGGCTGCCAGGGCTGTTGCTCGCACTCGTTGCACCGCTCCCCCATCACCTTATCAATACAGGCCTACTGTACTCTACTGCTACTGAAGGATCGTCGCCTCCCGTAGACTCAGAATACGCTCGCGGTCACTACAAAGGACTCGTCGCCTGATCAGTGTAGGCCGACAGCAAGAATATAGTGTCCCATACCACCATAATCTGCTCATGAGACTAGGTGCTCACTGGTCACTATGGGGAGGTTTGTGGCCCCAGCGTAGGCCGACAGCTCGACCACGGTGTCCCATACCACCATGCCCAGCTCATGAGTCTTCGTGGATCAAGGTACCATGGTTAACAGGGTTTACAATGGTAAGTTCAGTACCCTAGGTTCAAGCAGTTATAACTCATGCAGGGTGAACATACAACGGCCAGTCGGGTTACTTGACGGGCTCGACTAGTGCGATCGCATCTCAAGTCGAACGACATGAAGTGTGTAAAACACTTCGCGTGGCCTAACCACTGCCGCCAACTCCAAACACGGCTCGCGTTCATCGACGCGTCATTCATGGCCAAGACCAGCCAGCCACGAATTCGCTTGGTTACCGAATGCCTGGACTAAGTCTAGTCCCAAAAAATTATGGAATCACATCAGCAATTTATGTAGGAGTATTGGAATTGAAATACAATCATGTGAGCATGTTAACACATGTTATAACATACAACTTAGGCAAATCTTCAAGCACATACATTTTATGCATATAATGGAATCATGCATATAGTCAACATGTAGGAAATCATTTATGTCAGCATATTAATTGAGAAATCAATCTCAAACTAATTCATAACATCATTTAATTCAATACATACTAATACAAGCATTTATACAAACACATACACTACACACTTAAGTCTACATATAGTATGTCGACCCGAAGTGCGTAATTAGGCGAATCTCTTCGCCAAACTAATTATGCACGTATTCCTAACTTTCTAATGCGACAAAAAATCATGTCAATCACATCAGCAAAATATGAATGAAATCAGCAGTTACTACAAATGACTAAAATGCCCTAAATCTCATATTCTTCGTTGATTTACGAAACAGGAAACGGATAGCATGTTGTACATGTCAAACGGCGATGCCGTCAATAATCTACTATTAAACGACATTGAAAGCGTTGGAAACCATAAATCAAAACGTCTAAAATCCTCACCTTATCTCTTATGGATGCGTAATTTCGAACGGAGCGAATACGCTTCGTCTACGGCGATAAGAGAACCTAATTTACGAGTTACGTCAGTTAACATGCTATGAATCCTAGCAATCCTCAAATCAGCAACTTCTAGGGTTAGTTCTTACCTAAAAATGCAGAATAATCACCGGCTTGGTGATCAGAAGGTGTTGCTACAGCACGTGCAACAGGTGGCACGAAGACGGGAAAAATCTCTCCTACTCTCTCTCACAAACTCTCACCTTTTCTCTCTCCCAAATTAGGATTTCTCTCAAATTCGGATGGGAGAGAGGAGTGAGGGTTTCAACCCCTTTTATAGACTTAAAAATACCCAAAATAGGCTTCGGTACAAAGTTCACTTAGTGCATAACCGAATCGGAGCTGTTTCGGTCCAAAAGATGCTTTCTGGTGGTCCCCTGGTCGAATGCGATCGGACTTAAGCTCATGCATACCAGATCTAGCACGTATTAAGATTTTAGTCTGGTAGGGTTCGTAGATCGCATGTGGCGGACCAGTTTCAGTTCAGCGGTCACCGCACGTAGATCAGGGCTGCAAATCCCATGATATGAAATAAAAATTTTTCCTGATCCGAGGGTGTAATCTGACTGAATTCTGACGGTCAGAACGCTTAATACTGACACGTCAAGTCGTGTGCCAGATTTGAATTTCAAATTCCAAATCTGTCCCTATTCGCACTCTCTTCAGTCCGGGCTCAATGAAATAGCCTGTGATTATCGGTTTGACTTGATTTTTGAAATGATTGTCAAGTCCAGCTAGACGGTTCTAACGGTCTAAGATAGGAGGTATCGGACTTTCGACGCGCGGTCTAGATCCAATACAAAATTTTAAAGTGGTCCAGAGTACAAACCTGCTTAGAGTTTGATCCAAGGTTATAGAGTTTTATAGAGTCATTAGTTCTACTCGATTTGGGTCTTGTAGAACGTATTTAAAGTGATCAGGGACTATTTCCCAGCTACTCTAGCATCGCGCTAGCTAACTTACTCATGTTTTCCATAGGAATTAACCTACGTAATTTCTGGTCGAGTTGGTACTCGAGCCCAAGTACGGATTTTTCACAGGCGTTACACGACTGGTCCACTGGAATCGAGGCAACTGTCTCTCAATGACAAAGATGACTCATGACTTCAGCCTGCTACACCACATCTTCACGTACAACCTGTATCTCAAGTGGAGCAATCGTAGCGAATGCACGTGTCTGATGGTAGACTTCCTATACAGAGCTAGGCAAGGGGCTAAGCTGTGCCTTCTTACGTATGTACTATTACAGATAGTTTAGACTACATGCTCTCCCAAGATAGACATTTCACTCCCATTCGGTTGACTTATATGCAAGCTTTCTTGTGAATTCGGTTACAGAATCGGCTCAGAAAGGCTTGCGTCGATCCATTTCATCAACGACACTACTCTCAACAACATGAATATTGGGCCACGACAACGTCAAGCCCAACTCGATGAGAGTGAGGATGAGATGAAAAGTGAAGAGGAAGAGAGTGATGAAGAAGGCGGAGATGAGATAGAGGAAGAAGGCGAGGAAGAGGAAGGGCAGGAATAGGAAGAAGAGGAGGCCCAATACTCTGATGGGGGTTCTCCTCCCACTACACATGAGCCCCACCATGATCAGGCTACTTTAGAAGCCCGCTTAACTCAACTTGAGGAGGGCCAGGTCGCCCTGCGATAAGAGGTCAGTGAGACCCGGGCTAAACTTGAAGAGAATAGGGCCTTCATGAAATAAAAATTCAAGAAGGTGTCTTGCACTTTGAAGGCTATCCTGTGCTGTATGCAAGATAAGGGTGCTCCTCCTCCATCACCAGATTCAGACGACTAGTCCTATGTTGTAGTTGTCTTTAGGTTTTCTTTGCTTTCCTATTTTCTATGTTATAGCCTTTATAGGCTTAGTAATATCGTAGAGTGGTCGGTATGCTTTAGTGTTTGAAACTTTTCTTAGATTAACTCACATGCATCTTTTGTCATGATCCATGTAATGCTACAGCTCATGTATTTTGACAAATTTAGTTAAATGAAATGCATGTAGCTCCGTTGTTTACGACATTTGTAGAATGCTTGAGAAATTGAGTGTTGTATGCTAAATCTTACACGGGTTGCACCCTTTGTTGTATATAGGGAATGCCACCTAAGGCCATACGGAGTACGACACTTCTTACACTTGGCGACTCGATTGATAGAGCACCTCCCCTAAACGATAGCCATACGGACCCCAGTTTGGGCCCGACTCATTAGATTGTACTGGATTCTCAGCTGGCCACTGGCCCCACAAATGGGCCGACACCTATTGCACCACCAGTTCCTGAGCAGAACCGTGCCTCTACCTCGATGACTCACATGCCTCAGGTGGCTTTTCCTCCTGATAGTTTGGAGTAGATGATGCTCCTTATACAACAGCAGCAGCAGATTTGGACCACCATTGTTGGGGCCCTTACTTAGAATATGAGTGTGGTTTCGCCTGCATCACCTGTGCACCCTATTGGGAACATGAGTGCCAGTGGATTATTTGAGTAATTTCAGCCCTTTCGGCCTCCCACATTTACTGGTATTCACAGACCCGAGGAGGCCGAGTATTGGCTTGACTGCATCTCTAAGATGCTGAAGCCCTTGCACTGCACTGAGGCCGAGCAGTTTGAGTTGGTCACATGCATGTTCGAGAATGAGACCAGTCTTTGGTGGGATAGCATCCTTCGGATCATTGCTCTTGGTTACGTATGAATGTGGGAGTCTTTTGAGACCCGCTTCCACGGGAAGTATTTTCCTCTCACCTAGAAGGGGGAGAGTTCCTTTGCCTTTGACAGGGAGGAATGACAGTGGTGAAATACGAGAATAGGTTCACGGAGCTGGCCAGATATGCTCCTTTGATCCTAGCCAACGAGCTGATGAAGATGCTGCGATTCTAAGGGTCTGTGACCCGAGATCCACTCGAAGATGTGTTGCACTAGCATTAACAACTATGCTGAGCTAGTGAGCATGTCCCTGCTAGTTGAGCAAGATGAGGATAGGCTATCCCGTACATGCGTACCTATGGTTCCTAAGCCTTGACCAGACTTGCCAAGCAGATCGTTCCTCAGCAAGAGGCCACGTGTAGATTCTCCTCCTCGGCTTACGGCTCCATCGACTTAGCTGAGGTGACCTGATGTATGGTACACCTACTGCAAGAGGTCGGACCATGCTGACACTTACTGCTTCACCAGAATGAGGGACAACGGCTTTATGCCCCCTCAGAAGATTAACCGTCAGATGCCATCAGCTATCTTGGCTCCACCTTTACGTTCTGTACCACCTGCACAGCCTTCTTACAGGCCACCTGCACCTTGATTTAGGCTGCCTTAATGGCCTATGACACTGCATCCGAACCGTTCTCAACAGGCTCGTGTGCACTCACTTTCAGCTGAGGCATTCGAGACGGCAGTTACAACACCACTGGCCTTCGAGGTCACAACACATACTCAAGGTACACCAATCTTCTTATTGGTGGACACCGGGTCCACTATCTCTATAATTTCATGCGCAGTAGTCAAGAGAATGCGGTTGGAAACTAGTCCTATGGTTGGGTTGAGACTCCTTACCACCACATGAACCTTCTCAGATACTCCCAAGTTGTGTAAGGGTTGCTCGATAGACTTAGGGAATAGAATAGTACTCGTCGACCTGATTATTGCGCTGCTATGTCATTATGATATGATCCTTGGTATGGATTGGCTCATTGAGATGAAGGCAAAGATCGATTGTGATACTAGGGTGGTGACAGCCTATGGACCTGAGGGCATGACCTTTACATTCCCAGTGTAGGTTAGTTGGTACTACTGCATTAGTTGTTATGCTACCCTGCTAAAGAATATTGATGGTCTGACACTTGGGAACACGCCAGTAGTCCGAGATTTCCCTGGATTACCTCCTCAGCGCGAGATTAATTTTACCGTTGATCTAGTGCCTGGTGCGACACCCATTTCACTACCGACTTATCTTATGCCTCCGTGTGAAATGAAGGATTTGAGGAGACAGATTGATGATATGTTGGATGCAAGCTTCATATGGCCTAGTGTGTCTCCTTGGGGAGCACCTGTGTTGTTCGTGAAGAAGAAAGATGGATCACTGTAATTGTGTATTGATTATCGTAGACTGAACCAAGTGACGGTGAAGAATAAGTATCCTTTACCTAGGATAGCTGATTTGTTCTATCAGTTAAAAGGGGCATGATATTTCACTAAGATCGACTTACAGTCAGGGTATCACCAGTTACGCGTAAGGGATGAGGATGTGCAGAAGACAGCTTTCAGGACCATTTTTGGACACTACGAGTTTCTTGTGATGTCCTTTGGACTCACAAACGCACTGGCTATGTGCATGGACCTGATGAACTGGGTGTTTCGGTTGTATCTATTTCGATTCTTCATCGTGTTTATAGATGACATCCCGATATACTCTAAGGGTTGGACAGATCACGAGGAGCACCTGCGAACAGTCTTTGATACCCTAAGGAAGAACCAGTTGTTTGTGCAGTATAAGAAGTATGACTTTTGAAAAGAAGAAGTCAAGTTCCTGGGACATGTGGTGTCCAAGGAAAGCATAGTAGTGGACCTTGCAAAGGTGACTGCAGTTCAGGATTGGGAGCAGCCCAATTCTGTTATTGAAGTGAGAAGTTTTCTTGGCCTACAGGTTACTATCGTCGATTCATTAGGGACTTTTCCAAGATAGCCAAACCGTTGTCTCAGATCACTTAGAAAGAACTTAAGTTTTCCTATAATGAGAATGCAGAATCAACCTTTCAGGAATTGAAGGACAAGATGACATCGACCCCTGTGCAAGTATTGCCAAAGTAAGGGGTCAAGTATACGATATACATTGACGTGTCTTATGTTGGTTTTGGTTGTGTTTTGATGTAGAAGGACAAGGTTATTGCCTATGCATTGTAACAGTTGAGAAAACATGAGGAAATCTACCCTACGCATGACCTGGAGTTAGCGGCCGTTATCTTTGCATTGAAGCTCTGGAGACATTACCTCTATGGAGAGGAGTTCGAGCTCTTTTGCGACCACGAGAGCCTCAAATACATATTCACACAGAGGGACTTGAATATGAGGCAGCAACGGTGGATGGAAACCTTGAAGGACTTCAAGTTTGATGTCTCCTACCATCCTGGAAAGGCTAACCTTGTGGCAGATGCATTAAGCCGCAAGAAGACGATAGCATTTATGGCTTCGCTAATGATAGACGAGTGGAACATAGTAGAATTTATGCAAGACTTCGAGCAGAAGCTTACGGTCGAGGAGCCGTTCAAGAGCATCGCACACGTTCGTGTGCAGCCACTCATTGATGATAGGATCATTGTGGCTCAGAAAGACTATGAACTATTGGCAAAGATAAGAGAGCAGGTGAGAAACAGTGAAGACTCTGAATGAGAGTTGGTATGGATGGGGGTTTACATTATCGTGGCCGCCTATTCATCCTGAATATCTATGACTTGAGGAAGGAAGTTTTAGAAGTCACTCACAATTCAAAGATAGCGATGCATCCTGGTATTACGAAGATGTATCGAGATATGAAATGTTCGTATTGGTGGGACAACATAAAAGCCCACATAGCGGATTATGTATCCCATTGTCTCACATAACAACAGGTTAAGGCAGAGCATCGCCAACCTCCTAGACTGCTTCAGCCCATGCCCATAGCTGAATGGAAATAGAATTTCATTTCTATGGATTTCATTTCAGGGTTGGTGAAGATGAGGAAGGGACATGACTGGGTGATTGTGGATCGATTGACAAAATCGGCTCATTACCTCCCTATTAGAGTTTCAAACTCAGTGGACGATTTGGCCAGGCTGCCATCAAGGAGATTGTATGTTTGCATGGAGTTCCTGTGGAGATCGTGTCGGATCGAGACAGGAGATTCACATCTATCTTCTCGACTCATATCCAGGAAGCAATGGGTGTAAAACTGAAATTCAGTACTGCGTTCCACCCATAGACAGATGGGCAGATGAAATGGGTAAATCATGTGTTGGAAGATATGCTGCGAGCTTGTGCGCTTGATTTCAAGGACACTTGGGATGACTGTCTTCCTTATGCTGAGTTCGCTTATAACAGTAGCTTTCAGGTAAGTATTGGCATAGCTCCCTACGAGGCATTGTATGGGCGCCCGTGTTAAGCACCGCATGGTTGGGCAGAGGTTGGCAAGAAGAGTTTAATTGGCCCAGATTAGTGTAGGCGACCTCAGAGAAGATCGACATTATCAGGCATCGACTTCTGGCAGCACAGTACAGATAGAAGAGTTACCTCGATACGAGATGGAAACCCTTAGAGTTTGAGGTCGGAGACAATGTGTTTCTTAAGGTTTCTCCCATGAAGGGAGTCCTTCGGTTTGGCAAGAAGGGGAAACTCACATCACAGTTTATTGGTCTATTTCAGATTCTAGATCGAGTGGGTGTGGTAGCATACAGCCTTGCTTTACCCACACCACTCGCGGGTGTGCACAACGTATTTCATGTATCGATGCTGAAGAAATAAGTTCCTGACCCTTGCCACATTATCAAATGGGAGCAGGTACAGTTGAGTGAGGATGCTACTTATGTACTGCGATTGGCGCGGATTCTAGATAGGAAAGAGCAGGTGCTGCACAGTAAAGTGATTCCACTTGTGAAGGTATTACGGACGCATCACACCGAGGCAGAGACTACTTGGGAAACAGAAGCCGAGGTCCGCAAGAACTGCCCTCACATTCTCGAAGAGTACGAAAAGGTACTACTTTCGACGGTGAAATTTTTCTTTAAGGGGGGTAGATTGTACGTCTCGAAAAAATCCGTACAAAGACCCGAGTATTACCGTAGGTAGAAATCACTAAGGATTGAATTCTTTATAAATTAGATAAAAATTAATTAAGTACTAAGCTAAATTAATTAGTAGATTAGCTTGAACTACTTTCTATACGAACCATAAGACCCAAAACTAATAGGATCGCTAGCGCTACATTACCTAAAAACCTAGGATCCATCTCAAAACTCAGTTGCTCTCGGGAGCATCACGAAACTCTGTATCAGACCTGGATCGATCATCGAAGGTCTGATTATTGTGAAAATATATGGTTATGACCGCCTTACTGGGCTTGACAAACACTCGAAAATCAAGTCTAAATAGTATCCCGAAATGTACAACTTGTGCCTAGAGCGAAGTTTGTGAGAAATACGAATATCTTTAGAAAATGAACTCAAATTTAAGTGAATTGGGTCATTCACTTGCAGGATAAATTTAAGATTTCAGATCGTCAAATTCTGACCCAACTACACCCTTAGATCAGGAAAATTTTCCTACACATGTTAGTGCACTTGTGGCCCTGATCAAGTGACGATGACCGTTGAACTGAAACTGGTCCTCCGCGGTCAATCCACAAATCCAATCAGACCGAAATCATAAATTGGCCTAGATACAATGTCAGGAAACTTTTCTCAGATCGTATGCAGAAAATGGGCCTCCAGATGAGCTTTGTTGGACCAAAACAGCCACTCTTTGGCTATAACCTAAGTATACCATGACCCTGGGGCCATTGACATCAGTTCTGGGCCTATATAAGGGCGTTAACCCACCCCTCTCTCATTCCATACGAATTTCCAAAACCCTAAGAGAGAGAAGAGAGAAAAGAAGGAAAAAGTGAGGAGAAGTCAGAGAGAGTGAGAGATCGTTGCTGGGATTCGATCCCACTGCTCCACGTGCCAAATCATCCTACCTGTATTACTATACCGGCAATTTTGACTCCATTCTTGGGTAAGAAATCCTAATCCTAATCTGTGTTAGGTATCCAAATAGAGTAAATGGTAAAATAGTTAACTTATTTCATGCTATAGGTTACTGTTGTGTCATAGACAAAGATGTAGTGTTTGAACTAAGTTCGATACGAGTCTACCGATGGAAGATGCGGATTATAAACATTTAGGTTATGATTTTTAAGGCTTTCAATGTCAGTTAATGATTTATAACTGACTTGATTGCTGTCACATGTGCTTAGATGCGATGTTTTCTGTGTATTACACATATATATGAATTATGTTGAATTTTGATGCATTCCATGTGTTTGTTGAAATGTTTGAATGAATATGAAATTATAATTTATGCTTGCCATGACTATTGATTGAGAATATATGATTGTTGTATGTGTGACAAATCCTTTGTGAAAGGATTTGTTATAGTATATGTTATAACTACTTTATTACATGTATGTTGTTATGTGTAGTCTAAGTGTTTGATAAAATGCCTGAATGAGAAAATGCTTGTTAAAATATATTTAATGAGGGCATTGAGATAAGATTCTCAATTACCTTAACTATTACATGCTTTATGGATGAAATGCCTATGTATGATAATACGTGTGCTATGTGTTTGTTAAAATGCTCAAATGAGATTTATATTTGAGTTATTTGTCATATGCTGTTTAACTATCACAGATGAATGCCTATTGTGTTTGAGTATGATTGTGACTAATAAGAAGTCCAGGCAATCAGTAATGATCCTGAATTAGTGGTCGAGGTCGTTTCGCCACACAAGACACGTTCAATGAATCCGAGTTGCACACTATTTATCAATAGTGGTTAGGCCACACGGAATGCTTATGCACTCCATGTCGATAAATTCAACGTACGCTCGTACTAGTCGAGCTTGTCAAGTAACCTGATTTGCCTAATGTATGTTCGCCATGTATGGACGCTACTGCTTAAATCTAAGGTACCAACTTTCCAGTGAAAGGCCTGTTTAACTTTAGTACCACGCTCCACCAAGACTCATGAGCCGGGCATGGTGGTATGGGACACCGTAGTTGAGCTGTGGGACTACGCTGGGGTGACGAGCCTCCCCACAGTGTCCATTGAGCAAACCAAACACGTGAGTCGAATACGGTGGTATGGGACACTGTATTCGAGCTGTCAGCCTACGCTAAGGTGATGAGCCTTTTCCATAGTGACCTCGAGTATAAAATAGGCCTACGATTAGGTGACGAGCCTCTTGTAGTGAACTCAAGTGTGAATTAAGCCTACGCTGAGGTAACTAGACTCCCATAACAACCTATAATGTAAACTCGCAAACTTGCCTATCGTAAGTGATTAACTAGGATTAACGACCCTAGATGGATCAATGTTTGGGTCAATGATATCAAGGGAGGTACCTTAGCTTCCTAAACTTGCTTTATGAATAAGTTTAATCAAGAACTTGGCTAATCACGCACATGCACCGCATTGCATGTGCCTTTGGCGTTGGAGTTAAGCACAATGGGAGTGTTGCATGTGCGACCATGAGATAATGTCACAGAGGGAGTGGTAGCGAGGGCATATATAATTATCGCATTCCATCCTTACATTAACAAGAGTACTTATGACATGATTGTTGTACTTCTTTATCATTACTGCTTGATTGAATTGATAACATGTTAACCTTTGCCTTATACCTCCACCGAGTTGATCACTCACTCCCACTTTGGGATAGTGTTTTAAAACACTAACCAGACTCTGTTGTAGTTTCAGATGACAGTGAGACTTACGAGTTGGAGCAGGCCTTCTACGATGATGGGGAGGAATTCTCCTACATATAACTCTCTGGCAGGTCTATGTAGACCTAGAGTTGCGTCGTAGGGATTGCAGGGATATGGACTAGTTGAACATTACACCTTATCATTTTATAAATTTTGGACTTATACATGTACTTATTTAACCTGGTGACATTTATACTCTGGGGACTTACAGTCACTTATATGCTCTATATACTTATCACAGTCTTCCACTTGTGTAATGTAACTGTCTCCAAAGTATGATATGATGATTTGGTATAATCCCATTCATGTTTAATGTACTAATACGAACAACATTCAATCATCATTTTCTATATTGCATAAATGATGTGTTGGAACTCGGGAGCTGATCTTTTGCTCGACCCCCAATTTTAAGGGTATTACAAGGTTTTTATCTTTAGTGGGGCCCACGTCATGATGGTGGGTTTTCAACTTAACGAGGAAGATGATGCAGTTGGTCATGGCTGATTTTTGTTCATGGTATATTCACGTGATCTAATCCATTTGAAAGGATCAGATGGGACCCTTGATCACAGTGGGGCCCATTTTTACCACCCACCATCGCCGTTTGCCCATACCCACTGATATTTTCTGCCCCATCTGATTTTCTCGCAAGATGAATTTTCCAAAGGAGAAATGTCTCCCGCACCGTTTGCTCCTACAGGCAGTTGCCTGTCCATTTTTGGCAAGGATGGAAAGCTTGGATTTCTACTGCAAGGGGCAGCTGGGATCGAGGGAGAGCTATTAGCGTGGATTGCTTATGTGGAGGACTCCACAATGGCTCGATTTCGAAATGTGTAGCTGTCAGTCTGGGATTTCCTATTGTACGTACACACGCATGGATGCATGGGGCATTTCATACGATGTGGTTTTGGTCATCTGGATCCCATCAACGTGATGAGCGGACTAGATCCCTCAGATAGTGATCATAAGTGGGCCGCGATTTACTCGAATGGCGTCGTCTGGTCCTGTGCATTATAGGTGGAGAATGGGAGAGAAATCCCCCTTTTTTTTTTTACTAAACTCATCGGGTCAACACTTATTTGACTGACCCGATGGTCTGGTGCACGTCGTGCACATAGGTTTGAGGTGCACGTGACATAGGTGTGAGGTGCACGTGCACTTGGTGTGTACCCCATCGTGGTGGGATCTTGTAATCCACATTGACCATCCTCCTTGGTGGTCCCACTTGAGGTGTTTAGGCATTGATCGGGATGATCCAACGCTTGGGTGGTCCCCAAGTTATGATTGGAGCATTATTTGGAGTTTTTCAGCAAATCTGAGGGCCAGATTGCTTTGAGTTTGAGTATTAACGGCCCAAAAAGAGTCCTGGCCCTCCTAAGAGATTCTGGTGTTATGTCTTAGGTGTTGATAGGCAATTTTGATACGTAGGTCTATCCCTTGTCTTTGTTTTGGTTTGAATCTAGGCTTACCATTATATTAACAATGTTCATTAGTAACACCCGTGTACTAAAGATGTGGGGTGTTACAGCCTACCCCCCTAAAAAAAAAAATTTGCCCTTGAAATTAACTGAGGTGTGTTGTAGAATAGGTGAGGGTATTTCTCTTTAACCTTTGCTTCCCGCTCCTAAGTTGCCTCTTTTTCTCCGTGATGCGACCAAAGGACCTTGACTAATGGTATAGTCTTTGTTTGCAGGACCTGCTCCTTGCAATCCAGGATGCAGATAGGTTCCTCGATGTAAGAAGCGTCATCTGTAAGTTCAATCTGCTCGCAGTTAACAATGTGTGACTCGTTTGGCATGTACTTCTTCAACATGGATACATGAAAGATGTTGTGGATACTGGCCAGTGCAGTAGGTAGTGCAAGGCGGTATGCTATGGCTCCTATGCGATCTAAGATCTTGAAAGGTCCAATAAAAAGAGGTGTTAACTTTCTCTTTTGCCCAAATCTCATCAATCCCTTCATAGGTGAAACCTTTAGAAATACGTGATCGCTTGTCACAAACTCCAAGTCGCGACGACGATTATCAGCATAGCTCTTCTGCTTGCTTTGGGCGGTGAAGTCATTTTCGAATGACATCGATCACCTGTGTGGTAACTCAGGCCCTAACAAGCTTCTTTCTCCTACTTCTGTCCAACACTGCGAAGCTTGGCAGGGGCGACCATATAGAGCTTCATAAGAAGCCATGCCTATGCTGGACTGAAAACTATTATTGTTTACAAATTCAGTAAGAACCAAATGGTCATCCCAGTTTCCCTTGAGGTCGAGGACACACGCTCTCAACATGTCTTCAAAAATCTAGTTCACCTTCTCGGTCTGCCTGTTTGTCTGGGGATGAAAGGCTGTGCTAAATTTGGGTTTCGTGTCGAGTTCTTCCTGCAGTCTTCTCCAAAAAGTAGACTGAATCGAGAGTCTCGATCTGATATGGTTTTTTGGGGAACCCCGTAAGATCGAACGACTTCATGAATGTACAGCCTTGCTAGATCATCAGTTAAATCTGTTGTATGAATGGGAAGGAACTGAGCGGACTTCGTCAGCTTGTCCACAATGACCCATATCGAGTCGTGTTTCTTTTGATTCCTAGGAAGTCCAACAATGAAGTCCATAGAGATGCTGTCCCACTTCCATTCTGCCAGTGGTAATGGTTGAAGGAGGCCCGCAGACTTACATTGCTCAGCTTTTATCTTCTGGCACACCATGTATCTCACTACAAATCCTGTTATATCTCTCTTCATGTTTCTCCACCAATACTGCCTCTTCACGTTATTGTACATTTTTGTACTCCCTAGATGAATGGCCAATCTGGAATAATGTGCTTCTGTCATCACCTCTCTTCTTAAATCTGCATTGTTAGGTACACATACTCGCCCCTGATATCGGATACCACCATCATTGCCTATCCTCCAATCGGGCATTTCCATACTCTTACACCTCTCTTTCATCTTGATAAGCCACTCATCCTGGCCTTGGGTAGAAATTACGTAGCGAACCAGAGTCGGCTCCACAGACAAAAGAGCCACGTAAGCTTCTGACTCGTCGAGAGTAAGTTGGATATTGAAGTCCTAAACGAACTCCATCATCTCCCATTCCTTGATCATCAAGGCAGTTATTAGCTCGTGCTTCTTCTTCTGACTTAGAGCGTTGACAACAAATTTTGCCTTACCAAGATGGTAAGATATGTTAAAGTGGAAGTCTTTAACTGTCTTCATCCACCGATACTAGCACATATTCAAGTCCTTCTACGTGAATATGTATTTCAGGTTCTTGTGGTCACAGAATAATTGGAATTCCTCCCCATAGAGATAATGCCTCCATATTTTTAGAGCGAAGACCACTGCTACCAATTATAAGTCATGTGTTAGGTAATTCTCCTTGTGTTTCTTCAATTGTCGAGAACCATAAGCGATTACTCTGTCATTCTGCATTAGTACGCATCTTAGACCCAACTTCGAAGCGTCGCTATACACAATAAATTTCTCTCCTTCTTGTCGATGAGTGAGCACTGGCACGGATGTCAGTCTCATCTTCAGATCCTGGAAGGCTGCTTTCGTATTCTCATCCTAGGTGAATCGGGCGTTCTTCTTTGTCAGTTGAGTAAGCGGTCGCGCGATCCTCGAGAATTCCTTGATGAAGTGCTTGTAATATCCTTTCAAACCCAAAAATCTTTAGACCTCAGTGACTGTGATAGGTTGTTCCCACTTGGATACTGCTTCCACCTTAGCAGGATCGACTGCTATGCCTTCTACTTTCACTACATGCCTCAGAAACTTCACTTCCTCTTCCAAAAACTTGCATTTGGATAGCTTAGCATACAACTGATTTTCCTTTAGAGTACTTAGGACCATGCATAGGTGTTCTTCATGCTCCTCTTGGCTTTTTGGAATAAACCAAGATGTCATCGATGAACATAATTACAAACCTGTCCAGGTACGACATGAAAACCCAGTTCATTAGGTCTATGAATACTACTGGAGCATTCGTGAGGCCAAAGGACATTACCAAGAACTAGTAGTGCCCATAGCAAGTCCTGAATGTCATCTTAGGGATATCCTCATCCTTAATTCTCAGTTGGTGATACCCCAATCGCAGATCAATCTTAGAAAAGTATATGGCACCCTTGAGTTGGTTGAAAAGGTTGTCAATACGCGACAGAGGGTATCTGTTCTTTATCGTGACTTCATTCAGCCACTAGTAATCAATGCAAAGACGCAACGACCCATCCTTCTTTTTCATGAAAAGGACCGACGCTCTCCACGGAGAAACACTGGGGCGGATGAAGCCTTGGGTCAACAGCTTCTCTATTTGGCTCCTTAGTTCTTCCATTTCACAAGGGGGCATGCGAAACGGGGGCGATGATATAGGATCAGTCCCTGGTTTGAGATTTATGCAGAAATCTACCGCTCGTCTTGGGGGCAACCCTGGTATCTCTTGAATTACCTCAGGGAAATCCCGCATTACTGGGATTGGGCTGATGGATGACTCGACTAATTCTGGTTCGTCTAGGGCTTGTAAGCTTTCAAATGTACTGTGTTTATTTCTTCCCTTCATTGTAAAGGAGGCCTGCCCAGGGACGGTTATAGTGACTGTTTTGCCATAGCAATCCATCACTGCCCAGACTTAAGAAAGCCAAGGATGACATTGAAAAGGCCAAGCTATATGTCCTGTGGGGGGGGGGGGGGGGGGGGGGGGGGGGGGGGGGTGAATAGGACTATTCCAAATTTAAACTTTAATAGTGAAATATAAATGAATAAAGGAAAGATAACACTAAAAATAAATCACAACACTAGAATGTAAAGCTAAGGACAACCTTGCACCATAAAAATTAAAGGTTTATGGTAGGACAACCTTATTTCTAGAACAATTTGAATACCAAAAAATTAAACAGAAAGGAAACAAACACTACAAGAAAAATGGGCAAAGGCTACGGTAAAAAACCATAGCAAAAGTCCTTTTGCTATGGATATGATCTGTAACACGTTCATTGCTATTGGTGGGGTAACTAAAGGTATAGCTACGGATAATATCCGTAGCAATAGATACCAATAGCTATGGATTATATCCATAGCAATAGATACCAACAGTTACGGATTATATCCGTAGCAATCGATACCAATAGCTACAGATTATATTCGTAGCAATAGATACCAATAGCTACCAATAATATCCGTAACAATAGATACCAATAGCTACAGATTATATTCATAGCAATAGATACCAATAGCTACGAACAATATCTGTAGCAATAGATACCAATAGCTACGGACGAAAGCCATAGCTATAGTTACAGATTCTATTCGTAGCTATTTTTCTAAAAATTGTAATAATATGACCTGTTTCCATTGCAAGAACCTGCTGTGATTGATAACTCATCTAAGCTTAATACTGATAGAAATAATACATAAAATGTAATAAGAAAAAAATGATGCATTTATTACAAATAGCAATCAAATCATATAATGCATCCTATATTCACATTTCTAAATAAATAATACTTCACTTTGATTAACCTATCATAAGAATTACAACTAAGGCGTGCCCTCATGTGCAAGAAACAAATACACTCCAAAACAGTATACACCCTCCATATGCATTCAATAATGCTCACATTTTTACAAAATTTTCTTCCTTCAGACAGGCAATTTTAGCAAATGCAGAAGATAGAGCTTCTTCTTTCCTTGAAACTATAGATATAACTTCTGTGGACTTCGACACAAGATCACTTTCAAGTTCTAAAACCCTTCCCTTGAGAAAATGAATTTCATCTTCCACTGACTTCTTTAGCTTTTCAGCCTGTATAAAACAGTATTTGTAGACACAATTAAACAAGCATGCCTTTGTACACATCTCAAAAAGAAGAAAGATAAAAAAAACACTTATATTTGAAGAAATAAAAAATGTACCTACAAATCTTCTAAACTATGGCAAAATCTAACATAAGTAATGTGTTCAAACCTAGGATGGACTTTTAAACTCAAAACCTTAGTTTAGGTTAAGGTTATAGGTTTAGGTTTAGGTTTAGGTTTTAGGTATAGGTTAAGGTTAAAGGTTTAAGTTAGGTTTAGGTTATAAGTTATAGGTTATAGCTTTAGGGAATTAAGAATAGGTTAAGGTTTAGGTTTAGGAAATCTGGTTCGGGTTCGGGATCGGGTTTAGGTTTGGGTTTTCAAGTTTAGGTTAGGGAGTTGAGATTAGGATTAGATGTAGGTTTAGGTTTAGGTTAGGGAGTTGAGATTAGGATTAGGTGTAGGTTTAGGATTAGGTTTAGGGATTTGAGAATACATTTAGGTTTTAGGTTAAGGTTTAGGTTTTAGGTTATAGGTTTAGGTTTAGGTTTTAGGTTTAGGTTAATGTTAGGTTATAGGTTATAAGTTTAGGTTATAGGTTATAGGTTATAGGTTAAGGTTTAGGTTATAGGTTTTGGTTTAGGTTAAGGTTATAGGTTTAGGTTTAGGTTAAGGTTAAGGTTTAGGTTTAGGATATAGGTTTAAGTAAAGGTTTAAGTTTAGGTTATAGGTTATAGGTTATAGGTTAAAGCTTTAGGGAATTGAGAATAGGTTAAGGTTTAGGTTTAAGAAATCAGGTTCAGGTTTGAGATTGGGTTTAGTTTGGGTTTTCAAGTTTAGGTTTAGGTTAAGGAGTTGAGATTTGGATTAGGTGTAGGTTTAGGTTCAAGGATTTGAGAATACATTTAGGTTTTAGGTTTAGGTTAAGGTTATAGGTTTAGGTTAGGTTTAGGTGTAGGTTATATGTTATAGGTTATAGGTTATAGCTTTAAGGAATTGTGAATAGGTTAAGGTTTAGGTTTATGAAATTAGGTTCGAGTTCGGGATCAGGTTTAGGTTTGGGTTTTCAAGTTTAGGTTTAGGTTTAGGTTAGGGAGTTGAGATTAGTATTAGGTGTAGGTTTAGGTTTAGGGATTTGAGAATACATTTAGGTTTTAGGTTTTAGGTTATAAGTTTAGGTTTAGGTTAAGGTTAGGTTATCGGTTTTAAGTTTAGGTTATATGTTATAGGTTATAGGTTAAGGTTTAATTTATAGGTTTTTGTTTTGGTTAAGGTTATAGGTTTAGGTTTAGGTTTAGGTTATAGGTTTAGGTTAAGGTTTAGGTTTAGGTTATGTGTTATATGTTATAGGTTATAGCTTTAAGGAATTGAGAATAGGTTAAGGTTTACGTTTAGAAAATTAGGTTTGGGTTCGGGTTCGGGATCGGGTTTAGGTTTGGGTTTTCAAGTTTAGGTTTATGTTTAGGTTAAGGAGTTGAGATTAAGATTAGATGTAGGTTTAGGTTTAGGGATTTGAGAATACATTTAGGTTTAAGGTTTAGGTTTAGGTTTTAGTTTATAGGTTTAGGTTATAGGTTTTAGGTTTATGTTAAGGTTAGGTTATACGTTATAGGTTATAGGTTAAGGTTTAGGCTATAGGTTTTGGTTTTGGTTAATGTTATAGGTTTAGGTTTAGGTTAAGGTTTAGGTTTTGTTTAGGTTATTGGTTTAGGTTAGGTTTAGGTTTAGGTTATAGGTTATAGGTTATAGCTTTAGGGAATTAAGAACAGGTTATAGGTTTAGGAAATCGGGTTTGGATTCGGGATCAGGTTTAGGTTATAGGTTTAGGTTTAGCTTATAGGTTATAGGTTTAAGTTATAGGTTTAGGTTTAGGTTAGGTTATAGGTTATATAGGTTTAGGTTTAGGTAATAGGTTGTAGGTTAAAGTTTAGGTTATAGGTTAAGGGTTAGGTTTAGGTTATAGGTTATAGGTTATAGCTTTAGAGAATTAAGAATAGGTTAAGGTTTAGGTTTAGGAAATCGAGTTTGGGTTTGGGATCAGGTTTAGGTTTGGGTTTTCAAGTTTAGGTTTAGGTTTAGGTTTAGGTTTTGAGATTAGGATTAGGTGTAGGTTTAGGTTTAGGTTAGGGAGTTGAGATTAGGATTAGGTGTAGGTTTAAGTTTAGGGATTTGAGAATACATTTAAGTTTTAGGTTTAGGTTTAGGTTTTAGGTTTTAGGTTTAGGTTTAGGTTAAAGTTAGGTTATAGGTTATAAGTTTAGGTTATCGGTTATTGGTTAAGGTTTAGGGTATAGGTTTTGGTTTATGTTAAGGTTATAGGTTTAGGTTTAGGTTTAGGTTATAGCTTTATGCTAAGGTTTAGGTTTAGGTTTAGGTTTAGGTTATAGGTTATAGGTTAAAGCTTTAAGGAATTGTGAATAGGTAAAGGTTTAGGTTTAGGAAATCAGGTTCAGGTTTGAGATCGGGTTTAGTTTGGGTTTTCAAGTTTAGGTTTAGGTTAAGGAGTTGAGATTAGGATTAGGTGTAGGTTTAGGTTTAAGGATTTGAGAATACATTTAGGTTTAGGTTTTAGGTTTAGGTTAAGGTTATGGTTTAAGTTTAGGTTATAGGTTTAGGGTGTGGTTTAGGTTAAGGTTATAGGTTATAGGTTTAGGTTAACGTAACGCCCCGAATTTTTACCAACCTGGAGTTAGGCGTCCTTAGGTAATGGGTCAACCATAACACCTTGGTAACTTCTCAAAACTCGAGTCTAAAGTCAGAGAAATCATTTAGAACCTAATTCTTTAGAAATTTAACGTGTATTAGCCAGCGCTATACTAGATTTCCTGCAAAATTAGCACCAACCACTTTAAATACGATCCGTAAGACCCAAAACCTCTAGAATTGTTAACGCTACGTTACCCTGAAATCTAGGATCCAACTTTAAACCCAATTGCTCTCGGGAATGCTTTGTAACTTCGTACCGGTTCTTGATCGCACATCGAGAGTCTGATATCTATGAATTTAGACCATTACGACCGCCTAGTTGGACTTGACAATCACCTAGAAAATCAAGCCCAACCGATGTCCTGAGATCATTTTATTGAGCCCGGAGTGAAGAGAGTAGGAAAAGGAAGATTTTTAGAAAAATTAATTATATTTTTAAGAAATCTGGAACGGTTCACTTGTGCGTTATTTTTAAACATTCTGACCGTTAGAATTCGACCCAAATTCACGCTCGGATCAGGATAGGTGGCCCTTATATGTCATATTACTTGTAGCTCTGATCGATTTCCCGTAACCGTTGAACTGAAACTGGTCCGCCACGGTCGATCTGAAAACCCGAATAGATTGTAAATTTAGCTTGACCTATATCAAATATTATAGAGCTTAAGTCCGACTGCATTTAGCAACAGAACCTCCAGAAATGCTCCGTTGGATCAGAACAGACCCGATTTGGTTATAGCCTAAGTATACCTTGGCCTTAAGTTTATTTTCATCAAGTTTAGGCTTATAAATAGGGCTTAAAACCCTCATTCCAAATCCCATACGAATTTTCAAACCCTAGCTTTCTAAGAGGGAGAAAAGAGAGAGGAAGTGAGGGAGAAGTTGGTGCTTCTTCCTGGGATTCTTCCTAGCTTTGCTACGTGCCTAATCCACCTATCCGTATGGCTATTCCGGTATTTCTGATCCCGTTCTTAAGTAAGAAATCCTAACCCTAACCTGTTTTGAAGCTTAGACAAGCTGTAGGAAAGTTGTAGCTAACCTGTTTCTTGTCATAGGTAGTGTATCCACTGTTGATGAAGACACGTCGTCTAAATCATCTTAAATACGTCTTTTCTGGTTTAAGGTGCAGACTATATACTTTTAGGTTCTGGTTTCTAAGACTTTCAATGTTAAGTAATGATTTATTCTTGCCTAGGATGCTATTTCACATGTATAAAGTGTTGTCCGTTTCATTTTTCAGTTATACGTTAACTATATTGAATATACTGTATTACTCGTATTTATATAACATACCGTATACGTATGAAATATAAATTTGTGTTTGCCATGATTAACTGCCGTCTATGTATGCTAGATGTATGTGTAACAACTCCTGGGCTAAAGGTTTAGTCCAAATACATGATTTGCCAACATATGATATGTATTTAGTATGTGTAGCCTAAGTGAATGTGAAAATGATTGAATGAGTATGGAATCTTCTTTCGTGCTCGCTATGGCTAACTGTCATGGATATATGATTGTTGTATGGGCGATAACCCTTTGATGAAAGGATTTGCCCCAATACGTATGCTAATGAATACACAATATGTATGATGTAATGTGTAGACTAAGTGTATGTAAAAGTGTCAGAATGAGTTAGTAGTTAGTAAAAATGTGATTGCTAAGGTTGTTGAGATATGAATCTCAATCACAATACTTGAGTATATGATTTCCTCTATGCATTGTATAACTTAGATTATTTGTATTAACTGTGTATATGATTTCCTCCATGAATTGATTAACTTAGATAAATCATGTTAAAGGTGTATATGATTTCTTCCATGTACTGTATTTACATTTAAGTTATACTTCATGAATGTCCACATGATTCTAGGATATGCTTCATATGCCTGTTATGAAATTTGTATGTGATTGGGGCTATACTACAGTCCAGGTAATCGGTAAGCGTACTCCAAATGGTGGTTGAGGTTGTTCGCCATGTAGGATGAGTTTAACGAATCTGAGTCGTGCTTGGGATGTTTGGCAATGGTTAGGCCACACAGAGTGCTTATGCATTCCATGTCGTTCAACTCATTGTACGCTTGGCCTAGTTGAGCTTATCAACTAACCCGATTGACCGATGTTTGTTCACCATGTTTGGTCGTAACTGTTTGAATCTAAGACACCGAGCTTACCAGTGAAACTCCCGTTAACCATGGTACCATGATCCCCTAAGACTCATGAGCCGGGCATGGTGGTATGGGACACCATGGTCGAGCTGTCGGCCTACGCTGGGGCCACAAACCTCCTCGTAGTGACCAGAGATCACCCTACTATGAGCAGATTATGGTGGTATGGGACACTATTTTCTTACTGTCAGCCTACACTGTTTAGTGATGGGGGAGTGGAGCAACGATTGCGCGTAACAGCCCTGACAGCCCTCTGTAGTGACCTTAAGTTTATCCTGACATTGCATAGGGGCGACGAGTCCTGTTGTAGTCTTAAGGATATAAATAGACTTGTATTGATAAGGTGATGGGGGAGTGGTGTAACAATTGCGTGCAACAGCCCTTGCAGTGACCTAGAACCATAATATCGTATGAGATTCCTAGGACTGACTACCCTAGAATGGATCAACATTGGGAAATGATACAAGGGAGGTGTCTTAGCTTTCCAATCCTGCTGTATGAAAATGACTAATGAGAACTTGGTAAGCATATTCATAACACCGCATTGCATGTGCTAACGGCGTTGGTGATAGAGCACTGAGGAAGTGAGTCATGCCGCGATCGTTAGATGATGTCACAGAGGAGATTATGGTGAGGGCATGTATCATTCTTCATATCATCCTTGCATTAACAAGAGTATCTAGGACCTGTTTGATTGTACTGCCTTATCATTACTGCTTGATTGGAATAATAACATGTAACCTTTATTGTATATAGCTTCCACTGAGTTGATCACTCATTCCCACGTTATGGGACGGTGTTGGCCACACCAACCAGTCCCTATTTTAGTTTCAGATGGCGACGATTCTTGCGAGGCAGAGTTGATCTTTCTTGATGATGTTGAGGAGGATTTCTCCTATATGCAGGTTCTGATCGACGGGGTTACAGGGTTATTAATTAGATGCTAATACACTTAGTATTTTGCCTTTTATTTAAACACCCATGTATATTATTTTTGTTCATTTTTGGAGTATACATGTATATATTTAACCTGGTAATATGTTCACACTCTGGAGACTTATAACAGTCTATATATGTTATATATATTATCATAGTCTTCCGCTCGCATAATTTAACTGTCTCTGGAGTATGATATGCTGTTTTGGCTTAATCCACTTCATTTTTTATGCACTACTATAGCCAACATTCATCCATCATTGAAAATGTTGCATAAGTAATGTTCTGGAACTCGGGAGTGGAGTTTATATTCAACCCCTGATTTTCAGGGCGTTACAGTTAAGGTTATAGGTTTTAGGTTTGGGTTAAAGGTTTAGGTTAAGGTTTTAGGTTTAGGTTTGGGTTATAGGTTATAGGTTATAGGTTAAAGTTTAGGTTATAGGTTAAGGTTTAGGTTTAAGTTATAGGTTTAGGGTGTAGTTTAGGTAAAGGGTGTGGTCCCTGCAAATACAAATATAAACACGGCCTGTTCAAATGGCCAGGCCCCTCTAATGCTGTCCATCGAAAATGAACAGCTTCATCATGGTCATAACAGTGGTTCCCACCTTCCAGGGACCCCCGCTCAACATCTGGATAGCTCCGACGCACATCCGGATCTGCTTAATCAATTTCGAGATAATACATAAACGTGGGCTTGTCTAAATGGCCATGCCACCCATATTACTGTTTATAGAAAATAGACAACTTCATCATGGTCATAACAATGTTTTCACCTTCCAAGGACCCCCGCTCAACTTCTGGATCGCTCTGACGTACATCCAGATCTACTTCATCAATTTCGAGATAATATATAAACATGGGCCTGTCCAAATGGCTAGGCCACTTCATCAATGAATAATATAGTATGAAGGAAAGAAGACTCACCAATTTAGCTAGCAAGGAGATAAAGTGTGAGTAATTGAAATGTCGCCCTTTCTTTGAATAATGGATGCATATTCCACAATGCAATCTGAGAATGAGTAAGTTTTTCCTGAGAATCTATATACATATGAACCTGTAGAAAGTAAGCAACAAGAAACATTCTACATAAATGAATTTGTACATCATTGCTACTTTGTTTCGTATGAAAAAAACTGACCTCTCTTAGGAAATCTGTCATCTCTGCCTTGCGTTGATGGAGAAAATAACCTTGAAATACATAATTTAGTTAATAGGAAAGATCAAATTGTAGACCGAAAATGATCAAATTGTAATTACATTCCCAGTATTTATGATGTAGAAACATTTTTAAACATCAAATTGTAGATGAAATGATGCAGTAACTAGAGATATACATATGCAACTCGAGGAAGTTCACCGATCAGATAGCTGTGATTGTTCAACAAAGTAGATTTCTGATCTGTTGAACATTAACATTGGGATCCATCGGACGAATGATATGTATCATCATCATTAATGCAAAATATCCCCCCATCTGTACAAACTATTGGCCTCGAATGAAAATTCTATTAATTCAGTCAAAGTTGGTATAAAAGCTTAGAAATTGCTTACAAATTGCACATGTGCCATATAATTGTAAATTTGTAATATAAGTTGTCATTTGATACAATAACTTCTAAGTCAAAATATGTAACAAAGATGTACTAATAAAGGTGAATTAAGTCCCAGATGGGCCAAAGAAAAAGCAGGAATGAGAGGGTCCTAGTGCACATGTGGCAATGCCTTCCTGTCTTCCTAAATCTTTACCTATTGTAAACCAACAAATCAAGATGATACTTGAAGGTTCCAAATCATATAGAATATTTCAAAAATGGCAAGATTATTTGAAATAAGTTATCTACTACTCTAAATGAAACAATGAAATAACTAGTGCCATAACTAGATAGGTTTTTAACTATTTATTTAATACAATTAGAGAAATACGGAAGAAAATGATACAATTAGAGAAATATGGAAGAAAATTTTAAACTTAGTCGTAGCTGATGAATGCAAGTTCAACAAATCAAGCTTTAGAAGAAACCTTCCATGCAGGTTTCAAAACCTGGACCACTCAGTTCAACCCTGCTCAACCATGGGCAACCATGTCAGTGGTGCACTTAGGACGAGATGTGAAGACAAATTCAAACCAGTTTTTACCGGTAACGTTATTAACAGTTGCTTAAACATTTATTAACTGGTTGTTTAACCAGTTTTAATTAGCAGTTTATAAATTGAATTATATGTAAGATTACAAAGATTGGGACGGTCAAAACTAGTTTGAATTGGTTGTGATCACTTACATCCCGTCTGTTGTTTGGTCCAGTTTTTAAGACAACAAACTATTTTTTTTTAATGTCAACATCAGTCTCCATCAACATGAATTGGAAGAAAAGAAGTCTGGATTAGGGATATGATTGCTATACATATACAGATAAAACCACTACTCAAATGTACCCAAAACAGGGGCAAGTATCAACTATCCTCCACCTACAAACATGAAAGGACCTATTACCATCCACCATTTTCCTAACAAGGCTATATTGGAAGTTTGAAACTGATAGCTCCAGGCAAAAAGGGTCCTTAACTCTTAGAGATTCCATAAGAACATCCCAGGAAACAACATGAGTTGGCATTTTATGCAATCTGAGTCATTAATATAACATTAACGAGTCTTAATAGAAAGAATACAAGGACATCTTCTCAAACAATTAAGTTGTTGAGCATGAGATTTCAGAATAGTAATAAAGTAGTTGCAGGTGACAAATACTTGGAAAGTACA
Source organism: Magnolia kwangsiensis (assembly GCA_037074715.1). Classification (NCBI taxonomy): domain Eukaryota; kingdom Viridiplantae; phylum Streptophyta; class Magnoliopsida; order Magnoliales; family Magnoliaceae; genus Magnolia; species Magnolia kwangsiensis. The sequence goes on along the minus strand of CM073575.1, from coordinate 99,425,186 downwards.
TGCAGCAAAAACAACATTTTACCAAAAAATAAAAAAAAAACATCATTTCCTCAATTTTTCCTCAAGGTCAAGTAAGGAATTAAAGGTAAGTAATCCAAAGTATTTTGATGTTTGAAATGCTTATACTTCTTGAATCACAATTATTTCTTTAATTTTAAGAGCTTCATATATCTAGTGCATTAAAATATATGAAAAGCATTCTAATATGGAAGGAATTACCTCTCAAAAAAGAATAATTGGAAGGAATACAAAACTAGAATCTCTGGATAGTGGAGTACTTGAGTAAAAGTAGTATGTGTACATATTCAAACAAACTAACCTCACAAATTTCTCCTCTTGATGATACATAACTCTAGCATGTTTGCCTTATAGGGTCCAATATGGTGAGTCAACCTTGGAACTATCAAAGACAATAAAGGTATTCTAAGAAATAGATGTATTTGGTGATCATTCAAAAGTTCAACTGCTAGCCCTTGAGAAAGATTAACCTCAAATGTACAACTTCCCACCTTCCTCCAGTTTAGAATGTGGTAGAGGGCTGTCTGGCGAAAAAATGACTCAAGGTATAAAATGAGGTAGATAGAGCAAGTCTTAATTAATAATTAACAACACTAGATACAGTCCGTTTGACAGAAAATAAATGAAATGGCTGCTAAGAGAATACTTGGTTCATATCATGAGACCTTAGCATGTGTGTCCACTCATTAGCTCTTCAATAGTGACCTAAATAATCTAACATGGTTTAGTACAATAAAACTATGCTGATTGAACATCCTAACCACTGAAATGGTGTTCATCGAATGGGTGGATAAAAATCATTGGTAACCATCAATAGGCAAGTCAGATGTTTAAGATCAAATAATTAATGTGATATTTAGGGATAGCTCCATCAACAATAGGGCCAACCACCCAAGATTTGGACAGTCTCTATATTGCTAAATATGAATGTCATATGTATAGTCAATGAGTGATGACGCTTAAAACTAGAAAATGTAGCAAGAGAAAAATCATATGACGAATGGAACTCACCTAGCTCTTGGTGAAACCCAACAAGCAACCTACTTCCCAATGCCATGAGCTCCTCGAATTTTTTAATCCTATGATAGAAGGGCATTTTCTTACTCATAGCATCCAACAAACAAATGACATGATTGCATAAGATTAAGAAGGGAAAAAGACAAAAAAAAAACACTCCAGATGGAAATGGTTTATGCATAATAGATATGTCCAAAATAACCCAAAATCGCAAAGCAGATATTGACTTGTATCTGACTAATCTCATCAACGAAAGTTTCCAATCTAACAAATAGATGTTCAAACCTGGTACAGTTGATCGCTTTTAAAAATAACCCATGTATCTTATGCTTGTGGGATGTAGAATCCGTGGACCTCCATATACACCAATTTTTCTTTTCATTTATAAATAGTCTCCTACCAAGAATATTCCACTTTCTTATAAATCTGTCAACAATCAACAGAGTTACTTACCTCACAACAGTTTTTTTTTTTGCTGGATACCTTCATTTACAAGTTACAACAAAGCCAAAACATTACAAAAACCACCACATCTAAAAGCATTTTCTCCACTCCTCTGCTAGCCAAAAGCACTATGAAAACCAAATCACATAGATGAGGCCTGATGCCTTATTCGATGCCATCCATCCCTGTCTGAGCCAGCACATCAACCATTGATGCTAAGGCTTGGAATAGGGCTACCACTGCTAGGAAGATGGACATCCTTCTAGCTGGATGAAGGCTTTTGTCTGTGGCCTAGCTATGGAAATTCACTGAGACGATCTGCTATCAATACATCAGACCCAAGCCTGCTCATAAGAGCCTGAACCTTAAGACCCAACCATCAAACACAACACCTCTATACTAATCCACAATTAGGGAATCGACACTACAAATCCCTAATTAGGGATTTGAAACTCAAAAATTCCCAATACACAAATCATTGCACAATGTTACTTGAAGGATTAAAAAATGTCAAAAAATGCCCAAATTGATATGAATAGATAAGTAAAGATTGAAAGGAAGAGAAAATGTACCCATTTAAATAGATATCCATGGTTTAGATTCCATGTATATGGGAGATTCATGCCAAAGATCCCGACAACCAATGAATAAATAGAGAGGCGAACAGTTCCTCAGCAAAGGAAGATCTCTAACTGCAATGGTATAGAAGAAAAGATAAATATATCCCCAAACAATGCATTGTAATTTAAATGGGTGATTGAGGGGTTGTTTGGAAGGGCTGTGACTATGGGGCACACCTTCAAATGGGTGAACGGTCCACCTGCATGACCTGACCATCTTCATCCATTTTTCACTTTCTTTATTTGATCAAGCTCTTCATTGATGCGAGAAAACAACAACCATTAAGCTAGGGCATCATGAGTGACATGAACCTGAGAATTAAATGTCTTTGAATCAATCAATCAAGGAATCTTACCACACATGGAAGATAGTTATCAGGACCCACAGGACCATTAAGCTAGGGCATCATGATAAGCTACACATATCATCTCTGTTTTGAGCAAACTGTTGCTTTTGTAGGCCACTGATTGGTTGGCTTATTGTAGACTATTTGATTATTATCAACACTTCCCATGGAGTTTTTAATTCAAAGCTCTTAGATTTTGAAATGATTGAGTCGCACAAATCATTGCACTCCACACGATCAAATTCCTCTTAGGAATTTCATCAAGCACCCCACATGCACACCCAATCTCTTCATATTACGCATAAAAATTCAACAGCCCGGTCTGCACAAATGGTCTTGAGCTGAGTTTGTGGAGGAAAACATGCAAATGGATTTGCAGGACTTCTTCAAGTTTTTTAAAGACCCATGTTATGTGCCTGATTTAGTTTCTTAGTAAAAAAAAATTATATATAAAAAAGGAGAAGCGTAAATACTCCTTAGAAACCATCACCGAAAATGAGAAATATCCATAAAAATCTCCTCTAAAAGTAGCAAATGTGAAATCTAAGCAAAAAATATACACAACAACACATCCCAATCTGATTTGAAAATAATTTCCAATAAAAACCCTTAAAATCCCAAGCAAGAAGCAAAGTCATCAAAAAATAAACAAAATCCATGTTAGATTTCCAAAAATAGAACGAAATCCTCTCCTCAAATCATTGCAAACAGAGATAAAAGAAATTAGGGCACGAAAATTACCTTTCGAGATCCGCTACAGAGATAGAGAGAGATGCTTCACTTCTCAGTGCCGACGCCATGCTAGATCCAACATTCAATGCCCCATGCGCACACCAGAGAGAGAGAGAGAGAGAGAGAGTGAGAGAGAGAGAGAGAGAGAGAGAGAGAGAGAGAGAGAGAGAGAGAGAGAGAGAGAGAGAGGGTCAGGGGCGGGGAGAGTAGTGGAAAATAGGGTAGGGAACGAAGAGGGAGAGAGAGAGGGATGAAAAGTTCTGGGCGGGACTCTGTTTTGAGAGCGCACCCAGTTTTTGGGATCGTTATGAGAAACAAACCATGGACGGTCCAGTCGGGGGCTCTGTGGGGCCCACCATGATATATTTGTTTTATCCATTCTGACTATTAATTTCAATAAATTATTTGAGTTCATGCTACCAAAATTAAAGTATGTTGAAGGCCCAAGTGGACCACACCATAGGAAGTAAATTTGATTTAATTTTCATGTTTCTTACCGTGTGGTCAACTTGAACCTTCGATCTAGATGATGTTTGATTTCATCTTAAAAAATAATATTTCAAAATAGATGAACGGCTTAGATAGAACACATATATTTTTTAAGCCCTATAGATCCCCTTACACCACCTTTAATTACTAACGGTGTGACAACTTTTTAGTTATGGATTAAAACCGTAGTAACTATAGCTACGGTTTATATCCGTAGCAAAAAGTTAGCGTGGTCTGTATCCTTAGCCCCTTTTTTTGGTAGTGAAAGGAAATAGTAAGAAATAAATTCTAAACTATTACAACATTCCCCGCAGTGCTTATAATGTAAATATTACAACATTCACATCCACACATACATCCCATAATTCTGAATGATAAAAGATAGAAAAATAAAGCACACATCCACAAAACACAAAGAGTTATAGTGGTTTGCCTGTGTGTTCACCAACTATTAAACAACAGCCACACAGAATGCTACTCCACTCCTAATATCCTCACACAGGGGATATTAATGTTCACTATCAAAATAGGTTTTCTCAGGTTCACCTAAAACCTACACAATTGTGTCTTTCAAATGAGCTTACACAATTCAAAACCCCCTCTTCTGAGTTTTTCTGTCTCTCCTTAGATAACCAACAGATTGAGATTTTTCTGGCTTAATCTCAAATAAAATGGATTTACAATAAAGTAAAATACCTAGATTTCTCCTTTTGTTGCAGCCCGGAAGAACCAAGTCGGAGTAGAAGTTCGAATAGAAGTTCAATGTCCAATACTCACTTTAAAATGGTTCTAAGTTCTAGATTGATTTTAAATTAATCCAGTTGGGATAGATCTATTTGATTTTGATTCCAAGAAGAAGGAATACAGTAATTCCTCTTTTCAATTCAGATTGGAATATAGAAACAAAATCAAATATGAAAAAGCTAACAAAAGAGAACATTAAATATGCACAATGTAGCTTAAATAAACACAAACTTGTCTCAGAGTGATCCCTTGATTTTTCTTGAATTAAGTTATTAAAGTCTGAATTTCATCGTCTATTTATAGTTGCAGAAACTCGTCTACGACTAGTCCTATGGACACTACGACTGGTCGTAAAAGAAACGAATTTTTAAAATTTTAAGCGCAATTAGATAAAACCGTTCTACGACTGGTTGAAGGTCATCCAGGACTGGTCGAAGGCTGTCCACGATAGGTCGTGACATGCACACGGCTGGTCGAAGGTAGTCTGATTTAGTCGCTGGGGTTTGAGTCGTAGCTGCAGGACTGGTCGTGAACGAGTCGTGCACTGTTCACACGACCGGTCGAACAGACTCCAGGACTGGTCGTAGTGTAACTAAAAATTCTAAAAATTTGCAACAACTTAGGGCTGGTCTTGAAATTTCTATGACTGGTCGAACCAGTGTTAGGACTAGTTGAACAAAGTCCAGGACTAGTCTTAAAACAGACCAAACACTTACTAAGTGATATACAAAATGTTCTACCCTAAGGTCAATCTAAGGTCTTTCATACCTAGGACATGAAGTTTGAACATTGAAACTTCAGTTCTTCAGATGATGGTTGACCTATAAAGATTACAAAGCTTGAGATCTCTACACTTGATGTAGCTTGAACTTGAGATCTTCTAGAACTTGAAAACTATATCTTGAGTTTGTACACTTTCTTGAGTCTTGAATTGTACTTGAGTCTTAAGTTGTACTTGTCTTTTGATGTAGCTCTTAAAAGACTTTGATCTCTAAAGTTTTATAGAAGTGGACAATACACAAGACCTTGCATGTCTTGAAGTAGAGCGTTATTCTCAACTTGAAACTTTGATGATGCAATGTCTTGAACATATGTATACCTTTATGCTACACAAGACACAGATAGTATTTTTGGCACCACAAAATTTGACAACATAAAGGAGCTATCAGCCATAGCACTTACAGACATCGAATCGCTTTATGGGCATAATGATTAGGTTTATAGCCACTTCGTGGTTGAGTTAGGGGACAAGATTTGCATACTTTGTCTGTTTCAATGAATTTACCCATAGGGGATGCTACGACTAAGGGGACATGCATTCGGGTTGTGTTCAGTTCTAGTCTGATTGCAATAGTAGAATCTATGAAAGATAAAGTTGTGCTAAAATCAAATAAGAGGAGTACAGGGGTACCATTGATGCGAGTTGTACCGTGGATTGTCTGGTGAGGGTCTTCCTCAGCCTTAGTAGTGTCTACAACAAACATGCGAGTGGGGGGGATCCTCTACTGAACTGGAGGTCCCGATCTAGGCAGCTGCGGCTTAGGTGCCGCTCTGGCTGCCGCTGGGTTTGACTGGTGGTGATTCACTGGAGGGGAGATGCCCTCGTCCTTCATTCTCTTGAAGCAGTTCCGTGCATGGTGTCCACCTCTGTGGTAGTAATCACAGTTCCTGCTGGGAGGCATGGTTAGAGCGCCTGCTGGTATGACCCCAACTCTTCTCTCTGGTACCGTTGGGGTAGGAGGCACCTGTCTAAGCCTGGCTAGGGTATCCCTAGCTGGGGGCCGAGTCCTCATGGTGCACTCAAAGTCTTTCTCCACCCTCATGGCCTTCTCCACTAGCTCCATGAAGTCCCCAAAATCCTAGGCACATAGACGTGACTGAATTCCCGGCTTGAGCCCCTCCTTGAACTTCTGTAGTTTGTATTCTGCATTTTCCAGGGTCTTGGGCACAAATCGAGACATGTCATCAAACCAGGCCTCATACTGAGCAACGGTCATGCTGCCCTGCTTTAGTTTTAAAAACTGGGCTATTTTCTCATTCCTGCATGACCTAGGGAAATGCTTCTCTAGGAACTTCATCCTGAACCCTGCCCATGTCCATGTGTATGTGGTTGGGACACCCCACTTTAAACTCTACCACCAGTTTTTCGCTTCTCCCTCTAACAGGTATGTGGTCAAGTTTACCATCTGCGAATCGGAACACTCCAGAGGCCACATCATCTTGGTGATTCTTGCTATCCAGTGTTCTGCCTACATCGGATCTGGCGCCCCTTCGAACGTCGGTGGTCGAAGCCTCTAGAATTAGTTGAAGATATCCGCACCCTTGCCATCTCTGTCTCGTGATGACTACCTATGGTCCCTATTTTGTAGCGTTTCCATCATAAGCGCATGCATGTCCTGTTGTTTCCGCATGAATGTATCCTGCTGTTGCTGCATGGCCGTAGCCATCTGCCCAATGGCTGTAAAAGCTACGGCCCCTATTTGTGCATTTGCAGATGCCTTAGTGGTAGGTGTCCTCTGTTTAAAGTATTGCGAAGGCAGCCCTGACGGAATAACCCGGGGGGAAGGAGATTCCCCCATGACTTCAGATCCTATATCTAGATTTGCCACTCCAGGCGGAAGGCCTGACGTATATACAAGTCTGCGCTCTCACTAGTGCTCTGGCGACAGAAGGGGATGTATATCGATCGTATAGGACCGTTGTGATCGTAACACAATCGGCATAGCTCCCTGTGAGGATAGAATTTCCTGGTTCAGGTAATAGAGTAGTGAATCACCATAGTATGACGGTGACAACAACATTAAGTATATGACGACACTTTGAATCTAGGCCATAGGCTAATTTATTTATGACAATTAGTTGGATGACCACATGGACAATTCATGCTTTAATAAGTATCGTGACCCTTTCCCATCAAGTTGAATATGAGGCATTGGAAATGTCGTTTCCAAATCCCTATGTTCTCGTGGGGGTCAAAATCATTCGTTATCAACATAGACTTCTTACTGTGACCAGTATAAGGAGCATCTATAATCTGGACTACTCAAATCACCAAACCACATGACATGTGACTACTCAAATCACCAAACCATATACATGTGACTACTCAAATCACCAAACCATATGAGATGTGCTTACAATCTCTCCATTGATTCCACACACATTTTCTTCCAATTAGTCATGGAAAACAAACTGGAACCTCTAATACACCTCTTTACTAAGCCCATTTTCTCCTAAGCTCTTTGGGACGTGTTTTAGTTCTAGACCCAAGCCCAAAAATCAGCTATATCATATACTAGCGGGCTACACCATCTTAGATATGGCTAATAACTAAGAGAAGGTAAGTCATATGCAACGCATTTAACACACATAGAAAGTCTTTCTAGGGAACCTAGGATTCCAATCCATATTCTGAATCCCTTCTAGATACTGGGGATTTCTTTATAGGTTCAAGTTTTTAACCTACTAATTTTTGGGGGAGCCTAAGTGTTTTGTTTCTACGTTTATTCATCCTAACTACTTTCTAAGGGAAATTTCTTAAGTTTCACCTAAGTTATTTCCTTATAAATTTTGTACGTTGATCCCACAACTTGGCTATCTCGGACTCCACTCTGATACCAACTTGTAATGCCCAGGTTTCCAGAACTCGAGTACGAGAATCATTCCAGAAACCCAAGTGTTAATAAATCAGATAACTAGCAAAATTTCAAAATCAAAGTGTAATAGCATAAGCAAACAAGGATAGTATCATATAATCTGAATATTTGGCCCACCCATGTAGGGGCCTTAATTACAAAATGCATAAGTTTCAAAGTACTAAACAGCTATACGAAAATACTATGTCTACTGGTCAAGTCCAAATTATTCAATTGCTTCCTGCTATGGCTCATCTTCATAATATCCATCTTCAAGTTCCGCCATCGTGCCCTCAAGGCTAGTGCTACCATCCTCTCTATCTACCCCTGCATAATTTGTATGGTTGGATATTTGATGAATGAGTGGCCAACTCAGTGTGAACTTCCCTCAAGATTACACACTGCCGCCTTAGCAAACATAGTTTAAAAAATAATGAAACATTCCAAAACAGATAGGATGTAATCTTATTAAAATGCATGGATGTATGAATGCACATCGACCTGGGGATGCTCATCTAGTCAGATTTGGGCTCGTCACCCATGCATAAGATCGATCACTAGCGTAGCATAACTCTTACAACATAGTGACCAAGTCATTAAAATAGGTCGATAGTCAGTGGTCTGGGAGCTAGCGAACGATACCCCAATAAACCTAAGGTAGGTCGATAGTCAGTGGTCTGGGAACTAGCGAACGATACCCCAATAAACCTAAGGGCATGTGCTACAACATTTAGAATTAGCCACCCGTCATCCCCAATATACTATGAATGCATGATTAGCCAAATAGTTATTATTCCAGTTATAATCAGCCGGTTTAAGAAACTCAATGGTCACTACGAGGGGCTCGTCACCCAGCGTGGGTCGACAGCTCGGGCATAGTGTCCTACGACCACCATCCTCGATTCATGAGGTTATCCACCTTAGGATGTTGTAATGGGACCCCTCCACAAGTGGTCGATAAAAAATAACTCCAACTCGAGGGTCCCATTTCTCACATAATCTATTTAGTTGCATCCCAAGTGTGGCTCACATGCAATAGTGGAATTTTTCACGTGTAATGCTTTGAATTGAATCCTATGGCGGCTCACAACAGTCCACTAACATGTAAAGGTGCATAAAATTATAAAATGGTAGTAGAACTTATAACGTGGAATTATGAAACTAAAGTACGAACTATCAAGTATTATGATGCTAAAACATGGAAATCAATGATCATTGCATATGAATAATATTTATGAATTATTAATTAATATGTTAATCTAGCATCTAACACTGATTTCATGTGGACATGGTTTATCAACCATAGATCAAGATAAGACCGCTAATAGAATTTGATAATTTAACACAAATAACAAGAGTCTTAAACTAGTGACTATAATTTAGATGGGTATTATATTTGGACTAACTTAGAGATGGAAAGCCCAAGGGAAAATTCATCACCTTACCAGTTGGATTCCTTGCGTAGCTATGATCTTCTAGCAATCAACCCATGATTCAATGTCACCTACTTGAACACCTAGGGCCATTTTCAATAAGAGATTAATAATCGAACTCAGCAGGTGATTTAGACCACTCTTAGGCCTAATTTAACTTGGGTTTCCTCCCATACAACGATGTTGAGCCCCACCTCCATGCTTTTTGATCCCTATAAATAGGTGGGGCTTATTGGGCTTTACCCAGGACTAAGAGGACTGGGCCCAACAGTCCATGGCCCAATGAGATTTGGCTGATTAGCCTAGCCCATCTGTTCGGCCCAAATGGGACTGGACCTGATCCCTAGTTGCGGCCCAAGGTGATGGCCGATCATGACCCAATTCAAGGGCTGTACTTGGCCCACATCCCAGCCCAGACTGGTGGCTGATACCCAACCCAATTTGAGGCTAATTTTGGCCTAGTTTGTGTGGCTAATTTTAACTCAGTTCGTGTGGCTGATTTTAGGCTAATGTTGAGGCTAGTTTCGGCCCAGTTCTGGGCTGATTTCGGCCTAAACTTTTGGCTAAGATCTAGCTTATTTTAGCCCATCGCAGATACTGAGTCCGGCTCATATATGTTACTGAAATGTAACTTGGCCCGTAACAGTTGTTGGAGGCCCGATTTCGATCCATGTCATGGCCCAATGCATAGCCTAATCTCGGCCTAATGTATTTTCGGGCCTGAGCTACATTAAGGCTAGATTTCAGCCTAGGTTTGCGGCCGTTCTTAGCCAAATCTCGGCCCATTTTCGTGACAACATTTGATCCAACCTGTGGCTGAGTTTGGCCTTGATTTAGGGCCAGTTTTGACCGTGATTTCAGGGTTGGTTTTAGTCCGCATTGAGCTGGGTCCTTAAATCTCACTGCCATCTGAGCCTATCTCAAATTTGATCTCCTCTTGGCCCAGCAAAAGGGTGAGTTTCGGCCTGGTTTTCGAGCAGCAGTAGCCCTGATTAAGAGAGCCAATCGGCCCTACTAAATCAGAACTAAGATGGACTAATGGGGGTTGGGCGCTTGGCCTTACCTGAGCCTTAAGCTTGTTGATTGGACTAGTAAGTAACCCAGTTGCTGTAACGGTAGTGCTTCTGGTCTGCACTGACCCAACTCAGCCTAGGTTGGTGCAATGTGGCACCGGATCCACTCTTTGCCTCGCTCTTTCTCTCTCTGGCTCTCTCCTACCTCCTTTATTTCCTTCCCTCTCTTGAAACTCTCCTTCTCTAATGGCTAAATTGGACTGAACTGGTTCTACTCAACTCGCATAGACCGGGTTGACTCAGTGCAACACCGAGTTTTCTCTTCTCAAGCCTCTCTCTTTCTATCTTTCTCACTCTCTCTATCTCTCTCTCTCAACGAACTCAAGGTAAGAATCTCGAGACAAATGGCTTGGCTTTATAGGCTTGAGGCACGTGTGAACAGCCCATCTAACGACCATGATTCACCGGCCGATTGCATGTGTTTTCTTAGATTTTTGCATGCATGGAATCCATCCATCACTGGAGAAGGGTTCTTGATACTATGGGCTATAGGAAAAGTAAGTTTTTATCTTTAGTGGGGCCCACGCCATGATGGTGGGTTTTCACCTCAACGAGGAAAATGATGCAGCCGGTTATGGCTGATTTTTTCTCACGATGTATTCCCGTGATCTGATCCGTTTAAACGGATCAGATGGGAACCTTGATCATGGTGGGGCACATTTTTACCACTAACCATCTCTGTTTTCTCACACCTGATGATATTTTCCACCTCATTCGATTTTCTTGCGAGATGAGGCATCTCTGATGAGAGAACAGTTACAGCCCTAGAGGAAGTGGTGGAGATTGCTCCACGCACCTTGGTGAAAGGCTTGGATCAAGCCAGCTAGAATTTCCCAAAGGAGAAATGTCTCCCATGCCGTTTGCTCCTACAGGAAGTTTCTTATCCATTTCTGGTAATGGATGGAAAGCTTGGATTTTTACTCTGAGGGACGACTGGGATTGAGGGAGATCTGTTGGCGGATTGCTTACATGGAGGACTCCACAATGGCTCAATTTCAGAAGGTGTAGCTGTCATCCCGGGACTGTCTGTTGTACGTGCACATGCACGTATGCATGGGGCATTTCGGACGATGTGGTTCTGGTCTTCCGGATCCCACCAACATGATGAGCAGACTAGATCCCTTAGATAGTGATCATATGTGGGCCAAATTTTGCTCGAATGACATCATCTAGTCCTACGAACTGTAGGTGCAGAATGGGAGAGAAATCCCTTCTTTTTACATAACTCGTCGGGTGAACACTTATTTGACCAACCTGATGGCCTGGTGCACGTCGTACACACCGGTGTTAGGTGTACGTGTACTTTGTGTGGACCCCACATGGTGGGATCTTGTAATCCATGCCGACCATCCTCCTTGGTGGTCCCAGTTGAGGTGTTTGGCCATTGATTGGGATGATCCAGCACTTAGGTGGTCCCCAAGTTGTGATTGGAGCATTATTTGGAGTTTTCCAACAAATTTGCAGATTGCTTTGAGTTTGTGTGTTAATGGTCCAAAAAGAGTCCTGGCCTTCCTAAGAGACTCTGGTGTCATGTCTTAAGCATTGATAGGTAGTTTTGATATGTAGGTCTATCCCTTGTCTTTATTTTGGTTTGAATTTAAGCTTACCATTATATTAGCAATGTTTATTAGTAACACCCGTGTACTAAAGATGTGGGGTGTTACAAGTTTTCACTTGTATTTAAGCGTGGAACGGTCGCTGTTTCATTAAAGTTTGGAATGTCAGGCTCATAACCTTTTTAGTTGCTCATTGGTCACTACGAGGAGGCTCGTCACCCTAGCGTATGCCGATAGCTCGAACATGGTGTCCCATACCACCATGCCCATCTCATGAGTTTTGCGGATTGTACTACTAACGATTTAAAGTAGACTCATTCAATGGTAACGTGGGTAATTTAGGTTCTATTCAGAGTTATTGTGATACAAAGTTTCTAATTAATTTTACAACTTTCAGATAGGTTCGATCGACCTGGGGCACTTCAGCTGGACTGGCATTGGTACAGGTGTCCCACGTAGTCTAGCTTCTATCGGTTGTTTGAGTTCAACCCGGTTCGATTGAACAAGTCAAATGCAAATGATTTAAATTAGGCCACTCCTTAATTCAGGCAGTTAGTCAACATTCCCGAGGCGGGAAGTAAACATGTATCCATATGATTTAGCAATTACAACGTTATTCTAGCATAGTATTGTCGTCACATCCACACATGCATTTTATCAAACACATGAGTACTAGTAGGTCTACACATTTATGTAAATATCAAAGTTAGCGCATGAGTAGCATTTGACATCACAATTATACCTAGGCATTTCGCCAAGCATGTAATCAACAACAAAAGTTAAGTTAAGAAAACTAGGATTTCATCAAATATGTGAACTTCAACGGACAAATTTAAGAAACAACTCACAATCCATTTTAAGGTGGAACCATATAACTAATTAACCAAAATAGTTCGCCACACACGATCATTAACTGGACCCTCAGGGGTTGATAAAAAGCAACCTAAGGTTAAAAGTTTGAACCTTTGCAGTGAATCTCTTGACTTCATGCTTTTTAGGGATAGGGTTTGACAGAAAGCGTCGGAACTTAACAAACACATGGAGCTTATAAGGGATTTAGGAAAGGAAATCTCGATTGCTTTAGGGTTTGGGACAAGGGACGAATCTCACCTTTCATTATTCGAGAGAACCCGAAAAAGATCCCGATTGCGGCATGGATTCCACATGAAGGAGAGGAGGGTAACTCCTCTTGATTGATTCTTCCTTGAATTCCTTTCCCTTCTTACTTCCTTCTCTCCCTCACAACTTCTTAGGTTAAACAAATAAATTCGTGTAAGGGGAGAGGTGTAAGGCCTGTATCCTAGTCTGTATTGTTCCATCGACTCCCCCTATCCTTCCTAACGAATTCTGGAAACCCATGACCTATAATCGACATTTATGCACCACCTTAAGTCGTATCCTGTAAATTTGAGTTGGCTTAATTCGAGACTCGTACCATTACGACTGCACCATCACTGCGGTTCCAATGCCGCGTCTTGCATACTGATCCGATACCCTAACTAGGAGATGTGGGCCTGCATTTATTTTGAAAAAACACTGCACATTTGTGAACCTAAGAGAATCTCTAGAGCTCATCCCATCAATGAATCAACTAATCAATCAATTAATCAATCAAAGTACACAACCCATGCTTTCTTTCTCCCTAAGTCAAACAACCTACCAACCCAAGTACAACTATCACCTCACATCCATCACTCACATCCATCACCTCTCTTACAACCATCCCTTCTCTCTCTCTTTCTCTTCACATTTTCAAAGCAACAAAAAAAATGCACGTCCAAGAACTTCTAAAAGAGAGAAGAGAGAGTGTGTTGTGTGGCCCACTTCCTCTCCCTAGATCCATCATCCTAAGCCTTCATTTCTCATCATCTTTCATCAAAGATGGACACAAGGAGCTCGACATTCCATCGGGCCAAGAAGATCGAACAGTGGATGTTTATATAGGCCTTGATTTCATTTTTTTGATGATAGGCCAAGTGGGGCCTACCGATTGATGTTTTGGATCTCACTTTGGACCCTAGGTGTGGCTGATGGCCCACTATGATTCTCATGATCATTCCATGACGGGGCCAATCTCCATGGACCCCTTCATGATGTTTACTTTCTAGTTTGAAAGATGTCATTTAGACCTTCCATTTTGGTGGAGAAGGAATCTCCACCGTTGATTTTTGAATTAGTGGGCCCACATGTATTGGGACTCACTTGATGTATGATCAAATGCATGAAAGGGAGGGCCCATAGTGTCAGGGTCCCTCCATCGCACGTATCTTGTTCTTTCTCTCTCTCCCTCTCTATTTCATCTTTTTTTTTTGTGATGATATGGCTATGTGGTCCACCCAGATGGACCCTACCATGAAGCATGTATTTTATCCAAGCCATCTGTAGGTGGGGCCCACTTTACATATGTGATGAATGCAAACCGTCCAACATCTAGGGACACTGGACATGGCTAGACAATGAAGTATGAATTGACGGTGTGGTGTACCGTCCAATAAACAAAATACAAAAATATCAGTTTGATTCTAAACCTTGGGTGGACCACTCATACAGGCGCACCTTGATGTGTACATCTAATCCACGCCGTCCATCCCATTTCTCAGCCCATTTTAGATGTTAAGGCAAAAAATGAAGTTAAACCGATTATTACGCGGGCCATATCATTGAAAACAGTGACTTTGACCACGAAAGGCTGTTAGGACCCATATTAATGTTTTGATTCACCAAAATGTACTAGATTTTGGACTCCTTTGGACGGTCTTGAGCCATGAAATCTAATGGGTGGAGTGGATCCACCTGATGTGGGCCCCACCTATGAAAATCTTCATATATATATATATATATATATATATATATATATATATATATATATATATATATATATATATTAGCAGCACATGCTGCTGCTACTGGTGTCTAGAGGACATTGTAGTAGCATCTTGCTACGTTTAGAATTGGGCTGGGACCCACAGCCGTAGGTCCCACCATGATGTGTGTAGAACATCAATGCCGTGCATTTTGTGGCCCCCCTTCTAGCCATGGGCCACTCCAAAAATCAGCTGTATGTGGAACTTAGGTGGTCCACATCACAGGAAACAATGATGATTGAACGTCTGCCTTTTGGATTTCACAGAAGTTTTGGATCCTTATGAAATTTATTTTTCCTCTTTATCCGGGTCTGTGTGATCTTATTAATAGATTGGATGGAAAACAAACGTTATGGTGGGCCCCACATGGGACCCACTTATGTATGCATTGTAATCCACCCCTTCCATCAGTGTGAATCCCACCATGAGGTATGTGATTTATCTATGCCGTCCATCCCTATGGAACCCACCATGATGCATGTGTTGCATCCAAACTATCTAACCATTTTGAAAGATAATTTTAACTCTTAGATAAAAAGAAAAATAAGTTAGATCTAGGATCAAGTGGACCACATTATAGAAAACAGTTGGTTTGAATGTCCACCATTAAAGCCCTTGGGCTACCAAGTTTGGACCAATATGATATTTATTTTTCCTCTAAATCCAGGTCTTTGTAACCTTATGAAAAGGTTGGATGGGAAATAAACCCTATGATGGGGCCCACTGGAATTTAACAGAAGAAATCATTATTACTACGGTTAGATACGGTATCGTCCAGTTGATCTTTTGATATGATTCATAGTTTATATATATATATATATATATATATATATATATATATATATATATATATATATATATATATATATATATATGGATTCCTAAAAATAGGTGAATTGTGTTCGGCCCATTTGATTAGGCTCGATGTAATATATAAGGCCCGTTGTTGAGGCCCAACTTGATGGTATGAGGCCCGTTGTTAAGGCCCACCTTGGTGTATATATAAGGCCCATGCGATGAGGCCTATTTAGATGTATTTGAGGCACATGGGTCGAGGCCCAATGGGATGTACATAATATCTATTCTAATGTGTAATTCCACCATGGTTTATGTAATGATGTTTATGGTGGGCTATGCCTTGGGAGCAATGATGGTTTAACACCCACATTGTATGAACAATGTTGGTTAAATGTTAGCATTGTAACTCTCCTTAGGGCCCATTGATAGGCCCATACTGGTTATGTGTAGGCCGTCTAGGCCCATCTTCGTTATAAGGATAGTTCATCACTGTATAACATGCTTAGTATAATTCCATAACTCATGTCATACGCATCATATGTATGCTTGATATGAGTGTGACTGATCATAGCATATGCCATTAGACAGATTATTTATGGGACTCACTGATAGGAGTTACCCACATGAGTGCGTGGTATGCACAGGATTGTTGCATGATTGATAGTGTGATTCATACATCTCGCATTTATGTGTCATGATCATTGTATGCCCTACTGAGAAGGATTGTGGCTCCATAGGCACAACATGGATGGCTGTATCGGATACCAGAAATACTTGGTTCTAGCACTGTGGGCACTTAGGATGTCCTTGGGTGAAAGTCTCAGAACCTTTTTGGTACCAAGAGATGCTTCAACGTCTAGACTGAGTGGATACACAAGCACCCGAGTGCCGAATACCAGTAGGCTATGTCTCCCACCGTGTCGTGGTCGGTTGAAAGGAAGTGTGGCCTTATCCGCTGAAGAGAGGGGGTTGTAAGGTAGGATGAGTTTGATCAGCTTGCAAATGAGTCCGCTATTGACAAGTTGGGTAGACATTAACAGACTACTGGTTAGGCAAATAGTGAAGTCTATTCCACTTACCTAGCTGTGTGTAACACCCTAAAAATCGGGGGTCGAGCATAAACTCCACTCCCGAGTTTTAACTTATCACTTATGCAACATAGATAATAATGATTGAATATTGTTCATATTAGTACATTAAACGTGAGTGGGATTAGACCAAAATAGCATATCATACTCTCGAGATAGTTTAATTTCACAAGCGGAAGACTGTGATAAATATATAAAATATATAAACTGTTGTAGGTCTCCGGAGTGTGAACATGTTACCAGGTTAAATATATACATGTATACTCAAAAATGAACAAAATGAATATACATAGGTGTTTCCAACAGTGCAAAATAATAAGTGTAATGACATCTAATCAACATCCCTGTGACCCCATCGATCAGAACATGGTCTACATAGACCCGCCTGATAGCTGCATATAGGAGAAACCCTCCTCATCATCATATAAGTTCGGCTCCGCTTCGCAAGTATCGCCATCATCTGAAACTAAAACAGGGACTGGTTGGTGTTTTAAACACCATCCCATAATGTGGGAGTGAGTGATCAACTCAGTGGAACAATAAAGCAAAGGTTAACATGTTATCAATTCAGTCAAGCAGTAATGATAAAGTAATACAATCAAACATCCCTAAGTACTCTGATTAATGCAAGAATGTATGGAGAAATGATGCATGCCCTCGCCTGCACTCCCTCTGCGATCTTCATCTCACGGTCGCGCATGTCAGTCACTTCCTCAGTGCTCTGTCCAACGCCAAACGTCACATGCAGTGCGGTGCATGAACATGATTACCAAGTTCTTATTAATCCTTTTCATTCAACAGGATTGAGAAACTAAAGCACCTCCCTGATATTAATTCCTAAATAATAATTCATTCTAGGGTTGTTAATCCTAATAAATCGCATACGATGTTATGGTTCTAGGTCACTGTAAAGGGCTCATCACCAATCAATACAGGATTAGTTATACCCTAGTTACTACAAAAGGCTCGTCGTCCCCATACAGTTTCAAGGTTTGCTCGAGGTCACTATAAAGGGCTCATCACCAATCAGAGTAGGCCGACAACACGAATATAGTGTTCCATACCACTATATTCAGTTCATGAGTCTGGGTTGCTCACTGGTCACTACGGGGAGGCTCGTCGCCCTAGCGTAGGCCGACAGCTAGACCACGGTGTCCCATACTACCATGCCCGACTCATGAGTCTTAGCGGATCGAGGTACCAAGGTTAACAGGGTTTCACTGGCGAGTTTGGTACCTTAGATTCAAGAAGTAGCATCCAAACATGATGAACATACATTGGGTCAATCGGGTTAATTGACGAGCTCGACTAGGACGATCGCACGTTGAGTTGATCGACATGAAGTGCATAAGCACTCTGTGTGGCCTAGCCACTGCCGACATCCCAAGTACGACTCAGATTCATCAAACACATCCTGCGTGGCGAAATAACTTCAACCACCAATATAAGGCCTATTATCGATTTCCTAGACTACGATATACTCCCGACCACATGCAATCACAACAACTAAGCATATGAGATAAGCAATGAATACTCAAGTCAAATCTTACAATCATGTGAGCATGTTATGGAATATAACTTAAACATGAATATACAGTACATGGAGGAAATCATACACATAGTTAAATATGAATGACCAGGCTATACAATACATGGAGGAAATCATACACACAGCTAAGGTAGTTGGGATTCATATCTCAACTCCCTTATAAATCATAATTTACTAACTACTAACTCATTCAGACATTTTTACAAACATTTAGACTACACCTTCTAACATACATCACGTATATTGGTTATATTGAGTATTAGGGAAAATCCTCTTACCAAGGAGTTGTCGCATATATAACAAGCATGTACCTATGACAGTTAATTATGGAAATCACAAATCCACATTCTAAATGCATACAAACATTTCAACAAACACGTATTAAACATGTTATCAGACATAGGTAATTCGCCCATAAATCACATAGTAGTAAGATAGGTTACATAGAGGAAACTGTAACTATGCATGAGGGGATTGAGGATCGCATCTCAACATCCTCATTAAATACATTACATAGTGAATTTTCTCATTCAAGCATTTTATCAAACACTTAAGCTACACATATTCACATACATGCAATAGCTTAGTTAAACACATTATAGGAATTCCTTCCACATAGGAGTTGCCACACATACACTAATCATGTATTTCTAAACATCAATCATAATAAGGCAAACCATAATTCCATATTCATTCAGGCAATTCAACAAACACATGGAATGCATTTAAAAATTAATAGAGTATATATATTTATGTAATATACGGAAGACATCGTATCTAGCATGTGTGATAGAAATCAAGTCAGACATAAATCATTCCTGACATTAAAAGCCTTGAAAATCATAACCTAAACGTTTATAGTATGCACCTTTCGCCCGTAGACTCGTAATGAACTTGGTTCGAACACTATTCCTTCATGTACGACATATCAACCACCTATAACAGGAAATAGGTTAGCTATTCCAGCACTTACACTATTTGAAACCCTAAAACAGATTAGGATTAGGTTTTCTTATCCAATTTTTGAATCGGAATCGCCGGAATAGCGATGCAGAAGTGGTAATTTAGCCCGTGGAGCGATGGGGTCGAATCCCATTCTCTCTCTCCCATTCTCTCTCTTTCCTTCTCTTTTTGCTCTCTTCTCTCTCCTAGGGTTTTAAAATTATATGGAATAGAAATGGGGTGGGTTTAGGCCTTTATATAGGCTCAGGACTGATGGAAATGGCCCCAGGGCCAAGGTATACTTAGCTTATAGCCAAAACTCATCTGTTTTGACTCAACAGAGCATTTCTGGAGGCCCCTTTGCTGAATGCAGTCGGACTTAAGCTCCCTAATATTGGATCTTGATCAAGCTAAGTTTTCAGTCCAGTCAGGTTTACAGATCAACCATGGCGGACCAGTTTCAGTTCAACGGTCGCCCACACTCGATCAGGGCCATAAGTATATTGGCAAGTGTCGGACATTTCTCCTAATCTGAGGGTGTATTTGGGTCAGATTCTGATGGTCTGAATGCTTATAATCGGCCTGTAAGAATCACGACTCTGATTACTTAAATTTGTATTTAATTTCTAAAAACACTCATGTTTCTCATATACTTCGCTTCGGACTTAAGAAAATCATCACGGGATACCATCTGGACTTAATTTATGAGGTGGTCATCAAGTCCAATAAGACGGTCATATTCGTCTAAGTTCATCGTTATCGGATATTCGACGTGCGGTCCAGGTCCGATACGAAGTTTCACGATGCTCCAAGAGCATCTAGGTTTAGATATTGATTATAGGTTTCTAGGTAACATAGAATTAGCAATCCTACTCATTTTGGGTCTTATATTTCATATTTAAAGTGATTCAAGCTAATTCTATTGAGTATTCAGTTTAGTACTTAACCAAATTCTATCCTAATTATGACAGAATATGGTCCTAGGGCCATTCTATGCCCCATTTTCTGTAACGCTCTGGAAAAATCCATACTTGGACTCGAGTACCAACTCGACCAGAAATGGTGTAGGATTAATTCCTTTAGGAAATAAGCGTAAGTTAGCTAGCGCAACGCTAGAGTAGCTGTGAAATCATCCCTGATCGCTTTAAATACGTTCTATAAGATCCAAAATGAGTAAAACCAATGACGCTATAATACTCTGAAACCTCGGATCAAACTCTAAACCAGTTTGTTCTCAGGACCCCTTTGAAACTTTATATTGGATCTAGACCGCGCGTTGAAAGTCCGATACCTACAATCTTAGACCGTTATAACCGCCTAGCTGGACTTGACAATTATTTTGAAAATCAATTCCAACCGACATTCAGAGGCTATTTCATTGAGCCTGGAGTGAAGAGAGTGAGAATAGGGTTAGATTTGAAATTTTGAAATTCAAATCTGGCACACGACTTGGCGCGTTATTATTAAGCGTTCTGACCATCAGAATTCAGCCAAATTACACCCTTGGATCAGGAAAAATTTCTCTTTCATATCATGAGACTTGTAGACCTGATTTACGTGCGATGACCGCTGAACTGAAACTGGACTGCCACGTGTGATCTACGAACACTACTGGTCTGAAAATGGGATGTGAGTTACATCCGACGTGCATGAGCTTAAGTCCGATCGCGTTCGGCCAGGGGACCTCCCGAAAT
Source organism: Magnolia kwangsiensis (assembly GCA_037074715.1). Classification (NCBI taxonomy): domain Eukaryota; kingdom Viridiplantae; phylum Streptophyta; class Magnoliopsida; order Magnoliales; family Magnoliaceae; genus Magnolia; species Magnolia kwangsiensis. Next base: position 99,404,143 of record CM073575.1, on the reverse strand, counting down.
GTCTTTTTGGACCGAAACAGCCCCGATTTGGTTAGGCATCAAGTAAACATTGTTCCCAAGTCTGTTTTGGGAATGTTTTAGGTTATAAAAGGGCCTTAAACCCTCAATTCTCTCACCCATCCGAATTTGCTAGAAACCCTAGCTGGTGTGAGAGAAAAGGTGAGAGATTGTGAGAGAGAGTGGGAGAGAACTTCCTGCTGCTTGCACTACCTGCTACACGTGCTTAAGCCACGTACCTCAATCACTTTTTCGGTGATTCCGCCGCACTTCTGGGTAAGGAAAACCCTAACCTTTTGCTGATTTAAGCTTTTGTTGAATCCCTTAGAGAAGTAACTTACAGATCTTGTGTATTAGGTTCCCGGTTCGCGGTAGACGAAGCGTATACGATCTGTTCGAATCGGTTCACCTCTAGGGAAAATGTGCGGATTCTAGACGCTTTCATTGGCTGTTTTCAACGCTTTCAATGTCGTTTAATAGTAGATTATCGACGGCAACACCGTTTGACATGTACAACATGCTGTCCGTTTCCTGTTTCGTAAGCAGACGAAAAATATGAGATTTAGGGCATTTTAGTCATTTGTAGAAAATACTGTTTTCATTCATATTTTGCTGATATGATTGACATGGATCTTTGTCACATTAGGATATTAGGAATGTGTGCATAATCATTTTGGCAAAGAGATTCGCCCAAATGCGCACTTTGAGTCGACATACTATATGTAGACTTAAGTGTGTAGACTAAGTGTTTGTATAAATGTTTGTATTAGTATGTATTGAATTAAATGGCGTTATGAATTAGTTTGAGATTGAATTCTCAAATAATATACTGATGTAAATGATTTCCTACATGTTGGCTATATGCATGATTTCATTATATGTATGAAATGCATGTGTTAGATGATTTACTTAAGTTGTATGTTATAACATGTGTTAACATGCTCACATTGTTGTATTTCATTTTCATTACTCTTATATGATTGCTGATGTGGATTCATAAATGTTTGGGACTATACCTAGTCCAGGCAGTCGGTAACTGAGTAAATTCATGGTTGGCTTATCTTTGCCACGAACGATGCATCGACGAACGCGAGTCGTGTTCTGAGTTGGCGGTAGAGGGTTAGGCCACACGAAGTGTTTTACGCACTTCATGTCGTTCAACTTGAGATGCGCTCGTGCTAGTCGAGCCCGTCAAGTAACCCGACTGGCCATTGTATGTTCACCCTGTATGAATCATAACTGCTTGAACTTAGGGTACTGAACTTACCATTGTAAACCCTATTAACCATGGTACCTTGATCCATAAAGACTCATGAGCTGAGCATGGTGGTATGGGACACCGTGGTCGAGCTGTCGGTCCACGCTAGGGCCACAAACCTCCCTGTAGTGACCAGTGAGCACCTATGACTCGGAGAAGATTATGGTGGTATGAGACACTATATTCTTATTGTCGGCCTACACTGATCAGGTGACGAGCCCTTTGTAGTGACCGCGAGCGTATTCTGAGTCTACGGGAGGCGACGACCCTTTCGTAGCAATGAGAGTACAGTAGGCCTGTATTGATAAGGTGATGGGGGAGCGGTGCAACGAGTGCGAGCAACAGCCCTGACAGCCCTTGCAGCGACTTACAAAATATACATCGTATGAGGTTACTAGGAGTGACGACCCTAGACAGGTTCTGTGTTGGGATTGATATAAGAGAAGTACCTTAGTTTTTCAATCTTGCTATATAAATGGACTAATAATAACTCGGTAATCATATCACCATCACATTGCATGTGCCTGGAAGATGTGGAGCACTGTGGGAAGAAAGCATGCCACGGGCGTAAGATGGTGCTGTATGAGGGAGATCGTCGATGAGGGCATCCATCATGTCACGTCATATTGCATTAACAACAGTATTAGGAATGTTTGATTTACTGCTTTACTATTATAGCATGATTGATTTGAGAACATGTTAATCTTTGCTCTATTATTCCACTGAGTTAGCTACCCACTCCCATGTTACGGGATGGTGTTTACAACAACCACCAGACCCTGTCTTAGATGCAGGTGAGGCAGCGATTCAGGAGGCAGAGCCGGATTATGATGAGGACCAGGACGAGTTCTCATATATGTAGTACCACGACGCCTTTTCTTAGGTGGCCTGGATTGGTGGGACTTCTTAGTGGGATAATTTTTGATATTTTGATTCTGTTTATTTACATGTATATGAGACTCAGAGATGTATTCATACTTTGGAGACAATTGAGATCTATTTTATTTTCCATACAGTGATATGTATATCCTTTAGTCTTCCGCTTGCTTTTATCACTGAATCTGGAGTATGAATTGCAGTTTTGGTATAATTTTACTCATGTGAATGCTTTAACTCAGACTACATTGAATCATAAACATTTTTGTTGCATAAGTGACGGTCTGGAACTCGGGAGTCGGGTTTATACACGACCCCCGATTTTCAGGGTGTTACATTTTCGCACTTCTAGTTATTATATTATTTTAATTATTGTTTTAGTAGTTCATCATCATTTTTATCTCGTCTCCACTAAATTTCATGAGATTTCATGTTGTAAAAAAATTCTAAAAATTTCAGAAGCAGCAGCTGTCCAATAAGTAATTTTTGAACAGTTGTCACAACGACCTACTTTAAACTATATTAAATATTTTATTATATTTTTTACATATTTTTATATAAATTTAGACTCATTTATCTTCAATCTTATTTTTGAATCACCTATATCAGAGTTATAACGAGGGAGATATGATTTTTCAAAGTTGGATAAAATGCATAGAAAAATGTAGAAAATGGGTTGCCCAATGCGCTGTACGGACGAGGCCTCACCAAACCGGTGAGTCCCTTGCCGGTCATTGGACATTGGGTCAAGGTCTTGTCCCAGGGGTAATGTCCTCCCCCTCGGGGTTGCCGGAAACATGTGGGACCCACCTCGGTCCCCCCGAATTCAGTCATTTGGGCCTTCAAGTCTGTCGAGGCATTATCGGGTCCCATTTACAAACTGGAATGAGTTACGTAACATAAAATATATGATTTTTGGGTAGGAGAAGGTAATTTATCCAATTATTCTATCTATATCATGAAATTTCAAAAATTTAAAAGTCAAAATCCAATTTTATTCATGTATATAACATTTACAGTAAGTTTTAGTTCAAGTATAGTTCTTCACCATTTAAACTTTAGGATTTGTGTCTAATATGAAAGTACTTGAGAAATTTGAAGAATGAGGTGGTGAAAGGTGAGATTTTGAAGGAAATGGGTTAAAAAGTGATTTTGAGACTTTGGGATTGAGCTCTGAGAGTGTTATAGTTGAACCATTGCCTAAGGACGTCTAACTTCAGGTTGAAAAAAATTTGGGGTGTTACAATGTGCGGTTAGGTAGGTGACAGTCAGTGTGAAGTGTATTAGACGCCGGTGATATCTCAGAGAGAAACTATACTAAAATGTATACTTGATGAGGACTGACATGTTTATTTTACATCTCGCATATGACATTTGGTTACATAGGCCTCGCATTACATGGTCTTGGTATGACCGATAGTTTTCATGCCTTACATCACATAGCTTTGGTACAATTAATAACATTCATGGACCTACCCGCATATTTTGGCATTATTCTAATATTGTATACTTGGCACTTGCCTTGTGCACACACTTACACCACCCTTTAAGCTTTTGTAAGCTTATGTACGACCGTTGGGTGCAGGTGTCATTGGATTGCAGCAGTGCTGCGACAGGAGTGCGTATCAGATTATTTTAGAGTTTTTTGATCACCTTGTATTTTTATTTCTATATTGTACTTAAAGTTTTTAATATAGTGGATATATGGTGATGTTGTTTTATGACTTGGTTATGCTTGTGGTTATGCTTCATTACAAAAAAATATATATATACTAAAAATCCTCCTTGTAGGATCCCTGGATTGAAATCTGGCATATGAATACTGGGAACCGAGAATGGGGAACTATGGAGGCTGTCGATGCCGGATTCGGTGATCGAGAATTTTTTGAGCCTGTTTTTTAAATTTGGGGTGTGACAAAAGTTGGTATCAGAGCATAACTTGGGAATACCTGAGGATCACATCACATATCTACTATGACTTAGAATGAATAGGTCCCGAGTTTAAATAACTTAGCGATCTTCCGACATAGACCCTTAACGTTTATGCCTTCGAGAATTCTCAAAGCTGATAGGCCCTTGTTCCTTTTTGCAGGACATGCCGCCTAGGAGATCGACCCGAGAAACTCTTATTCTACTACCTGCGACTCCCGCTCCACCACCTACGATTCTCGTTCCACCACCGGATATTCTTACTCCCCAGCCTGAGGATGTCACTGCTCTACCCGAGACCGGTGCGGATCCAATCGTACCTGTGAGTACCACCCAACTTCAGTAGATGATGTAGGTGATGACCGCTATTCTTCAGGGGTAGAGCTGGTGTCCCACTGTTACGCCAGCTGAGGCAGAGCAGGAGCGTGTGAGTGCCCTTCTTAAAGATTTCCGATAGCATGATCTCCCACATTTTTGGGGCAAGCCAGACCCCACTGCAACAGAGATAATGCTCTCAGGTGGAGAAGATATTCGACACCTTGAGATGTACGACCCAGCATTGAGTCTCGTTAGCCATATTTCTTCCACAGGGTGAGGCTCAACATTGGTGAGCATTTGTTTCCTGAGTGATAGCAGCTGTTTTCATGTGGACTTGGGAGGATTTTGTAGATCGATTTGATCAGAAGTTTTTTCCCGACAATGTGCGCCAGTAGCGCGCATTAGAGTTTGAGACTCTGGGCCAGGGGGACATGATTATGTCCTAGTATGAGACACATTTTGTCGCATTATCGATATTCACAACGTACCCTGTTGACGATGAGGGGCAGAAGGCCTGCCGTTTTGAGAACGGCTTGCGTCCTGCCCTCAGAAGCCATGTAATCAGACACATGCTTCCGATGTGTGAGAAGATTGTGCAGAGGACCTAGATCTACGAGTTAGATTCTGCCAATTTGTAGAGGGCCCGTGCCCAGAGAAGAGATCATAAGAGGAAGGTGCCCTCCGGTAGTTCCCAACAACATCAACATCATCCACAGCAGTGACGCATGACCCATCCAGCATTTCAAGCACCAATGACACCCCCAACACCACCTCCGGAACAGTTTTTCAGGTACTTACTTTGGGTGCAGTAGGATAAGATATCATAGGCACGAGTGTCCCCATCCGTAATAGCAGCAGTCGAGGGCACCGTATAAGCCTCCGCGACATCCCCTAGAGCAGCAACAATGACCGCAGTACCAGCCTCCGGTACCTCCCCCTCAGGAGTAGATCAGACCGCCACGGTGGCAGTAGTAGCAACAGAGACCTGAGAGGGGACCTGCACCTCCCCAGCAGGTCCAGGCCAGATTTTATGTCACCCAGCAAGACCCTCAGTCATCAGGAGAGGTCGTCGAGGGTACTCTCCCTGTATTTGCATGCATTGCATGTGTATTGTTTGATTCTGGTGCATCACATTCTTTTGTGGCTAATGATTTCTGCCAATCGACCGGTTTGTTGATGGAGTCTACTTGTGATGGTTTGTCAGTATCGACGCCCTTAGGAAAGACTGCAGTGTTGGGCCGATTTTACCCATCTTGCACTGTTTTGATTGGGGATATCTTTTTGCCTGCTAATTTTTTTATATTGTCAATGTCCGAGATTGATGTCATCCTGGGCATAGATTGGCTCACCGAGTACCACGCCATATTGGAATGCTCCGTGAGGACAGTCACGTTCTATATACCCGGTGTGCCAGAGTTTCAGTTTGTAGTCGAGCCCAGAGGAGAGCAGCTTTCCTGCCTGTTATCGTGTGCCGTTGAGGAGTCAGTTGCTTTGAGTATCGACCAGCTACCGGTCGTTTGTAGTTTTCCTAATATCTTCTAGGAGATTCTGGGGTTATCACCTTGTCGACACACTGAGTTCCAGATTGATCTCCTGCCTGGTACCATGCCTATTTTGAAGGCCCTATATCGCATTGCACCGTTGGAGTTGTGGGAACTTCAGAAGCAATTGAACGAGTTGCACGATCTAGGCTTTATACGTCCGAGCAGTTCATCATGGGGAGCACTAGTACTCTTCATGAAGAAGAAGGATGACTCGTTGAGGCTTTGCGTAGATTACCACGAGCTCAATAAGGTCACGATCAAGAACAAGTACCCGCTTCCGAGGATTGATGATTTTTTTGATCAGCAGCAGGAGGCGTAGTTCTCTTCAAAGATAGACTTGTGGTCCAGTTATCATCAGGTTCGGGTTCGAGATGAGGATATCCTGAAGACAACCTTCAGGATGCGCTATGGTCATTTTGAGTTCAAGGTCATGTTCTTCGGACTGACCAATGCGCCCGCAGTATTCATGTAGTTGATGAATGAGGTCTTTTATCTGTATCTCCACCAGTTTTTTGTGGTGTTTATCGACGACATTTTGATATATTCGAGGACCCGTGAGGAGCATGAGCGGCATTTGAAGATTACCTTAGAGACCCTTCATGCACATCAGATTTACGCAAAGCTGGAGAAGTGTGAGTTCTAACATGAGAAGGTGAAGTTCCTTAGTCATGTGGTGATGAGGCAGGACGTCGCAGTGGACCCCTCAAAGATTGATGTCATGCGTCAGTGGGGCCAGCCCACGAATGCATCTGAGATTCGCAGTTTTCTTGGTTTGGTGGGCTACTACCGACGTTTCATTGAGGGATTCTCTCGTGTTGCAGCCCCGTTGACTAGGTTGACCTGGAAGGGTGTCGAGTTCATTTGGAGCGACACTTGTGAGTAGGCATTTGTGGAGTTGAAGGACTGCCTCATGTCTGATCCTATCCTCACTCTTCCCTCTAGGAGTGATGAATTTGTTGTATTTACCAATGCCTCGTGAGTTAGCTTGGGTGCTATCCTTATGTAGCAGGGGAAGCCGGTGGCTTATGCGTCTCGCCAGCTCAAGGTCCATGAGCTGAATTACCCCACGCATGATTTAGAGCTAGAAATAGTTGTCTTCTCACTAAAGGTGTGGAGGCACTATCTTTATGGGGTGAGGTTTAAGCTCTTCTTTGACCATAAGAGCTTGAAGTATTTGTTCTCTCAATCCGAGCTGAACATGAGGTAGAGGCGTTGGATGGAGCTCCTGAAGGACTATGATTTTGATCTTCAGTACCACCTGGGGAAGGTGAACGTGGTGGCGGAGCCTTCAACCATTAGCCACGAGGCCTGGTGGTGCACATAATGATTCATGAGTGGAGGATGCTTGAGTATGTGTTAGCTTTTGACTTCGAGATCGGCTTGCAGTCTTCTATTGTGCAGTTATCGAGCTTGTCGATTCAACCTTCTCTTATTGTAAGGGAGATCGAGGCTCAGCAAGAAGATGAGTCAGTGTAGATTTATCAGGCAAAGGCAGCATATGAGAGTCGGTCAGACTAGCGGATTGGTTCTGATGGTGGACTTCGCTTCAGAGGCCGATTATATGTCTTAGATATTCTTGAGTTGTGCCGAGATCTTATGACTGAGGCACATTAATCGCAGCTCTCCATCCACTCTGGCTCGATGAAGATGTATCACGATATGAGGCATCAGTATTTTTGGACGGGGATAAAGCACCAGATAGCCAGTTTTGTAGCTGAGTGTGACACATGTCAGCATGTCAAGGTCCATCATCAGAGACCCCCTGGTTTATTGTAGTCGTTGAGCATCCCGATGTGGAAGTGAGAGCATATATCTACTGATTTTATCATGGGTTTTCCGAGGACTCAATGAGGTCATGATGCCATTTGGGTTGTTGTGGACCATTTGACGAAGTCGGCACATTTTCTTGCCATTCATGAACCTGGCATGCGGATTGGCTCGCCAAGCTGTTTGTTGATGAGATTGTGAGACTACACGATGTTCCTGTCTTAATCGTTTCAGACCGAGCCCTAAAGTTCACTACTCAGTTTTGGGGGAGCTTCCAAAGAGTGATGGGGACTGATTTGTAGCTCAGCACCGCATACCATTCGCAGACCGATAGCCAGACCGAGAAGGTCAACAAGATCCTTAAGGATATGCTTTGAGCCTGCGTGATTAATTTATCGGGTAGTTGGGATGAGCACCTGAGATTGGCAGAGTTCGCGTACAACGATAGCTATCAAGCGACCATTGGCATGGCTCCTTTTGAAGCATTATATGGCGGATTATATAGATCTCCAAGTTGTTGGACCGAGGTTGGAGAGTAACATCTCCTAGGTCCTGAGCTTATGCAGCAGACATCACAGGTCATCGACATCATCAGGAAGAGGGTGCGCATAGCTTAAAGCCAACAGAAGAGTTTTGCTGACCGTCGGGGTCGTCCCTTAGAGTTTGCAGTAAGGGATAGAGTGTATCTCAATGTCTCGCCCATGAAGGGTGTGGTTCGATTTCAAGCAAAGGGAAAGTTTCCCCAAGATTCACAGGACCTTTTGAGATCATCAGACGCGTTACCGCCGTGGCCTATCGGCTTTCCTTGCCATCTCAGTTGTCTAGCGTCCACAACATTTTTCACATTTCTATGTTGAGGAAATGTGCGTTGACATCATTCCCGTTATTAGTTAACAGCCCTTGGAGGTTCATGAGGACGCTTCTTATATTGAGCAGCCAGTTCGTATCCTCGATCAGAAGGAGCAGGTCCTCCAGACCATTCCCTTAGTAAAGGTGCAGTGGGGCTATCATAGTGTGGATGAGGCGTCTTGGTAGTGCGAGGTTGAGATTTGAGAGTACTATTCTCATCTTTTCGATGTTTGATTGTATGTTGTATTATGTTTTGATTATATATGATGTTATGTTCTTTTTTCCTTATGAGTTATGCTTAGTTGCAATGGTATTATAAATTTTGAGGATGAAATTTTTATTAGGTGGGGAGAGCTATAAGGCCCGTATCGTAGTCTATACTGTTCCATCAACTCCCGCGATCCTTCCCGATGAATTTTGACAACCCGTGACCTATAATCGACTTTTGCGTGTGACCCTAAGTCTTATCCCATAGATTTGAGTCAGCTTAATCCGAGACTTGTACCATTGCGACGCATTGTTGTTATAGTTCCAACACCGTGTCTTGCATACCGATTCGATACCCTGGCTAGGAGATGTGGGCTTGTGTTTATTTTAAAGAAACGCCACACATTTGTGAACCTAGGAGAATCTCTATAACCCATCCCATCAATCAATCAATCAATCAAAGTACACAACTCATGCTTTCTTTCTCCCCAAGTTAAGCAACCTACCAAGTCAACTCTCAAGTCAAGTACAACTATCACCTCACATCCATCACTCACAGCCATCACCTCTCTTACAATCATCCTCTCTCTCTCTCTCTCTCTCTCTCTCTCTCTCTCTCTCTCTCTCTTTCTCTCTCTCTCTCTCTCTCTTTCTCTTCACATTTTCCAAGCAACCTAAAAAAATTACATGTCGAAGAACTTCCAAAAGAGAGAAAAGAGAGTGTGTTGCGTGGCTCACTTCCTCTCCCTAGATCCATCATCCTAACCCTTCATTTCTCTTCATCTTCCATCAAAGAGGGACATAAGGAGATCGACGTTCCATCAGGCCAAGAAGATCGAACAGTGGGTGTTTCTATAAGCCTAGATTTCTTTTTTTTTTTTAATAAGGGTCAAGTGAGGCCTACCGATTGATGATATGGATCTCACTTTGGACCCTAGATGTGGCCGATAGCCCACTATGATTCTCATGATCATTCCATGATGGGGCCAATCTCCATAGACCTCATCATGATGTTTTCTTTCTAACTTGAAAGAAGTCATCTAAACCTTCCAATTTGGTGGAGAAAGAATCTCCACCGTTGATTTTTGAATTGGTGGGCCCACATGTATTGGGACCCACTTAATGTATGATCGAATGCATGAAAGGGAGGGCCCATAGTGTCGGGGTCCCTCCATTGCACGTGTTTCCTTCTTTCTCTCTCTCCCTCTCTATTTCATCTTTTTTCGTGATGATGTGGCCGTGTGCCCACCAGGATGGACCCCACCATGAAGTATATATTTTATCAAAAGATCTGTAGGTAGGGCCCACTTTACATATGTGTTGAATGCAAACCGTCCAGCGTCCAGGGGTTAGACGTCGCTAGATAGCGAAGGATGGACTGTCGGTGTGGTGTACCGTCCAGCAAACAGAAACCAAAAATATCAGTTTGATTCTAAACCATAGGTGGACCGCTCATGTAGGCCCCACCTTGATGTGTACATCTAATCCACGCCGTCCATCCCATTTCTTAGTCCATTTTAGGAGTTTAGCTAAAAAATGAAGTTAAACCAATTATTAAGCAGGCCATATCATTGAAAACAGTGACTTTGACTGCTAAAGTTTGTTAAGACCCACATTGATGTTTCGATTCGCCAAAACATGCTGGATATTGGACTCCTTTAGACGGTCTTGAGCCATGAAATCTAATGGGTGGAGTGGATCCACCTAATGCAGGCCCCACCTATGAAAATCTACAGAAAAATAAAAAAATAAAAAAATAAATATTAGCAGTAGACACTATTGCCGCTGGTGTCCAGAGGATGCTACAGCAGCGTCCTGCTGCGTTTAGAGGTGGGCTGGGACCCACAGCCGTAGGTCCCACCATGATGTGTGTAGAACATCAACACCGTGCATTTGGTGGCCCCCCTTCTGGCCGTGGGCCACCCAAAAAATCAGCCGTATGTGGAACTCGGTGGTCCACGTCATAGGAAACAATGATGATTGAATGTCTGCAATTGAAATCCTTTTAGATTTCACAGAAGTTTTAAGCCATTATGATTTTTTTTCCTCTTTATCCAGGTTTGTGTGACCTTATTAACAAATTGGATGGAAAACAAACGTTATGGTGGGCCCCACGTGGGACCCACTTATGTATGCATTGTAATCCACACCTTCCATCAGTGTGGATCCCACCATGAGGTATGTGATTTATCTATGTTGTCCATCCCTATGGGACCCACCATGATGCATGTGTTGCATCCATACTGTCCAACCATTTTGAAAGATAATTTAATGGCTTAGACTAAAAGAAAAATAAGTCAGATCTAGGATCAGGTGGACCAAATTATAGAAAATAGTGGGTTTGAACGTCCATCATTAAAGCCCTTGGGCTACCAAGTTTGGATCAATATGATGTTTGTTTTTCCTCTAAATTCAGGTCTTTGTGACCTTATGAAAAGGCTGGATGGGAAATAAACCGTATGATGGGGCCCACTGGAATTTAACCGTAGAAATCATTATCACTACGGTTAGATATGGTATGGTCCAGTTGATCTTTTGATATGATTCATATATATATATATGGATTCCTAAAAATATGTGAATTGTGTTCGGCCCATTTGAAATGGCCCATTCTACTCGGCCCATTCGACTTGGCCCATTTGATTTAGCCCATTGATTCGACCGATTTGATTAGGCTCGATGTGATATATGAGGCCCATTGTTAAGGCCCACCTTGATGTGTATGAGGCCCGTTGTTGAGGCCCACTTTGGTATATATATAAGGCCCATGTGATGAGGCCCATCTAGATGTATTTGAGGCCTAAGGGTCGAGGCCCAATAAGATGTACATAAGGTCCATTGCAATGTATAATTCTACCATGGTTTATATAATGATGTTTATGGCAGGTTATGCCTTGGGAGCAATGCTGGTTTGATGCCCACATTGTAAGAACAATGTTGGTTAAATGTTCACATTGTAACTCTCCTTAGGGCTCATTGATAGGCTCATACTGGTTGTGTGTAGGATGTCTAAGCCTATCTTCATTATAAGGAGCCCATCTTCGTTGTAAAGATAGTTCATCACTTTATAACATGCTTAGTATAATTTCATGACTCATGTCATACACATCATATGTATGCTTGATATGAGTAGTAACTGATTATAACACATGCCAATGGGCAGAATATTTATGGGACTCACTGATAGGAGTTACCCACATGAGTGTGTGGTATGCTCAAGAATGCTGCATGACTAACGGTGTGATTCATGCACCTTGCATTTGTGTGTCATGATTATTGTACGCCTTAGTGACATCAAGGTCATGGCTCCATAGGCATATTGTGGTTGGCCGTATCGAATACCGAAAATACTTGGTTATAGCTATAACGCCCCAAAAATCGGGGGTCAGGTAGAAACCTAACTCTCGAGTTCCAGAATATCACTTATGCAACATTTTCAATGATGGATGAATGTTGACGGTAGTAGTACATAAAACATGAGGTGGATTAAGCCAAAACAGCATATCATACTCCAGAGACAGTTAAAATAGTAAGCGAAAGAACGTGATAGATATATAGAATATATGAACTGTTGCAGGTCTCCAGGGTGTGAACATGTTACCAGGTTAAACATATACATGTATACTCCAAAAATGATTAAAAAGAATATATATGAGTGCTCCAAAAAAAATATAAAATGATAAGTGTCATGGCGTCTAATCAACCTCCCTTTAATCCCATCGATCAGAACCTGCATATAGGAGGAATCCTCCTCATCATCATAAAGTCCAGCTCTGCCTTGCAAGCCGCGCCATCATCTGAAACTACAATAGGGACTGGTTGGTGTGCACAACACCGTCCCGTAATGTGGGAGTGAGTAGCTAACTCAGTGGAATCATAGAGCAAAGGTTAACATGTTATCAAATCAATCAAGCGATAATGGTAAAGAAAGCAATCAAACATTCCTAAACACTGTGATTAATGCAAGAATGAAATGACATGATTGATGCCCTCACCGACATATTCCCTCATGCGACACCATCTTACGTCCGCGGCATACTTTCTTCCCTCAGTGCTCCACATCTTCCAGGCAAATGCAGTGCGATATGAATATGATTACCGAGTTGTTATTAGTCCTTTTCATACAGCAGGATTGGGAAACTAGGGTACCTTCCTTATATCATTCCCAACAAGGATCCTGTCTAGGGTCGTCACTCATAGTAATCTCATACGATGATGTATTTCTAGGTCGCCTTAGGGTTACCAGGGCTGTTGCACGCACTTGTTGCTCCACTTCCCCATCACCTTATCAATACAGGCCTAGTTTATATCCTTAAGAGTGCATTAGAACTCGTCGCCCCCATGCGGTGTCAGGATAAACTCAAGGTCACTACAAAGGGCTGCCAGGGCTGTTGCTCGCACTCGTTGCTCCACTCCCCCATCACCTTATCAATGTAGGCCGATAACAAGAATATAGTGTCCCATACCACCATAATCTGCTCAGAGTAGGGTGCTTACTGGTCACTACAGGGAGGTTTGTGGCACCAGCGTAGGCCGACAGCTAGACCACGGTGTTCCATACCACCATGCCCGGCTCATGAGTTTTAGTGGATCAAGGTACCACGGTTATCAGGGTTATCACTGGTAAGTTCAGTACCTTAAGTTCAAGCAGTTATGACGAATACAAGGTGAACATACAATGGTCAGTCGGGTTACTTGATGAGTCCGACTAGCATGAGCGCACGTTGAATCGACCGACATGAAGTGCACAAGCACTTCGTGTGGCCTAACCACTGTCGACGACTCTAGAGCGACTCAGGTTCGTTATACACATCCTTCATGGTGAATAAAATCCAACCACGAATTCTAAACTGTTATCGACTACCTGGACTAGAGTATAGCCCCAAGCACATGTAATCTAAATCAATAATCATATAAGAGAGATAAAATTGAAATACAAGTAATTCCAGCATGTTATCAGCATGTTATAACGTACATCATAAGCAGTTAACCATACACGAGTACTTCACACCTAAGGTAATCAATTGAAATACAATAAGCATGGAGGAATCATGTACATCATCAAATTAGTTGAGAATCCAGTCTCAACGCTAATCTACAACACTATTTACTCAATACCTACTAATACGTACATTTATACAAACACTTAGACTACACAACTCCAACGTACAGGACGTATGTTGATTTCCGCATATAATATGACAGATCCTTATATCAAGGAGATATCTAATACACAACAATTATGTTCTTACATTCAAAACATATGGCAGGCATAAATCATATGGATTTAGGCATTTCAACAAATACTTAGTCTACACACATTAGTCTACATAGCATATATCGGCCAATATGTGCATTAGGGCGAATCTCTTCCCCAAACAGAACATACACGCATATCTTTTATAATAACACGATAAATAAACATGGAAATCATTTTAGCAAAATACGGACGCATACAGTATTTCCTACAAATGCCTAAAATACCCTAAATCACATATTCTTCGTACGTATTCGAAATGAAAAATGGATAGCATGTTTTACATGTCAAACAGCATCCTTATCAGCAATCTACCATTAAACGGGATTAAAATTTTTGAAAAATGGTAACCAAAGCGTCTAAAATCCGCACTTTATGCCGTAGGAGCGTAATGAATCGAATAGGACTCTACGTTGTCGTCAACGACTGATTGACAACCTACAACACAAGGTAAGTCAGCTACTTCACTACTTAGATTGATAGAATCCCTAAAACAGGTTAGGGTTAGGGTTTTCTTACCTAGAACGGCGTTGGAATCGCCAGAATAGCGATGCAGGAGGAAGGATTTGGCACGTGGAGCAGAGGGAAGAATCCCAGGAAGCTTCTCCCACTTCTCCCACACTTTCTCTCCCTTTTCTCTCTTCTCTCTCCTAGGGTTTTCCCAGATTTGTATGGGTTAGAAGGCTCAGGATTTAAAGCCCTTTTATAAGCCCAAACATAACCAAAACAGACTCCAAGTCAAGGTATACTAGGGTTATAGCCAAATCGGGTCTTTTTTGATCCAAAAGAATGTTTCTAGAGGTCCCCTGACTGAATGCGATCGGACTTAAGCTCATGGATAGTGGATCCTGATCACATTAAGTTTTCATTCCGATAGTGTTCCCAAATCGCACATGGCAGACCAGTTTCAATTCAGCGGTCATAGAGATTCGATCAAGGATTTCAAGTACACTGACCTGAGTGAAAAATGTTCCCTGATCCGAGGGTGTATTTGGGTCAGATTCTGACGGTCTGAATGCTTATACATAACCCGCAAGCGAAACGTGCTAGATTTATTTAAATCACATTTAATTTTTAATAAATTTCACTCTTTCTCACACTCTTTGCTCCAGTCTCAATGAAATAGCCTCAGAACATCAGTTGGGCTTGATTTTTGAAACGATTATCAAGTCCAGCTAAGCGGTCATAATGGTCTAAGATTGTAGATATCGGACTCTCGACGTGCGGTTTAGATCCAATACGAAGTTTCAAAGGATTCCTGAGGATAAACGGGTTTAGAGTTTGATCCTAGATTTTAGGGTAACGTAGCGATAACAATTCTAGAGGTTTTGGGTCTTACAGATCGTATTTAAAGTGGTTGGTGCTAATTTTACAGGAAGTTTAGTGTAGCGCTGGCTAATTCACGTTAAATTTCTAAAGAATTAGGTTCTAAATGATTTCTCTGGCTTTGGAATTGAATTTTGAGAAGCTCCCAAGGTGCTATGGTTGACCCATTGCCTAAGGACGTCTAATTCCAGGTAGGCAAAAATCTGGGGTGTTACAATAGCACTGTGGGCACTTAAGATGTCCTTAGGTGAAATTCCTAGAACCTTTTTGGTACCAGGAGATGTTCTAACGTCTAGAACAAGTAGATACACGAGTGCCCGAGTGCTGAATACCAGTAGGTCGCGTCTCCCACTATGTCATGGTCAGTTGGAAGGCGGTGTGGCCTATTCGCCGGAGTTAGGGGGTTGTAAGATAGGGTGAGTTTGACCAGCTCGCAAATGAGTCCGTTATTGACGAGCCAGGTGGGTATTGGCAGACTACTGGTCAGGCGGATAGTGTGGTCTATTCCACTTACCGGGCTATGCAGCTAGGGAGGCGGCTGTCAGTGTGAAGCGTATTAGACCCCAGTAATATCTCAGAGAGAAACTGTACTGATATGTGTTCTTAATGAGGACTGGCATGATTACTTTACATCACGCATATAACATTTGGATGCATGGGCCTCACATCGCATGGTCTTGGTATGGCCGATAGTATTCATGCCTTGCATCACACAGCTTTGGTCTAACTAATAGCATTCATGGACTTACCCGCATATTTTCACATTACTCTGATATTGTGTACTTGACACTTGACTTGTGCACACACTTACACCATCCTTTAAGCTTTTGTAAGCTTATGCACGACCGTTACATGTAGGTATCGTTGGATCGCAGCAGCGCTGAGGCAGGAGTGCGTATCGGATTATTTTGGAGCTTTTTTATCACCTCGTATTTCCCTTTCCACATTGTACTCAAAGTTTTTGATATAGTGGATATGTGGTGATGTTGTTTTATGACTTGGTTATGCTTGTAGTTGTACTCTATTACAAAAAAAATTTATACTGAAAATCCTCCTTGTAGGATCCCAGGATCGGAATCTGACATATGTATGTCGAGAGCCAAGAATCGGGTACTATGGAGGTTGTTGACACTGGATTCGACGATTAAAAATTTTGTGAGCCCATTTTTCGAGTTTAGGGCATGACCTAATTAACGAAAATAGTTCGCCACACAATCATTAACTGGACCCTCAGGGGTTGATAAAAAGCAACATAAGGTTAATAGTCCGAACCTTTGTAGTGAATCTCTCGACTTCATACTTTTCAAAGATAGGGTTTGCCAGAAAGCATCGGAACCTAACTAACACACAAAGCTTATAAGGGATTTGGGAAAGGAAATCTCGATTGCTTTAGGGTTTGGGACAAGGGTCGAATCTCACCTTTCGTTATTCGAGTGAACCCGAAAAGGATCCCAATTGTGGCATGGATTCCATATGAAGGAGAGGAGGGCAACTCCTCTTGATTGATTCTTCCTTGAATTCCTTTTCCTTCTTACTTCCTTGCTTCTCTCCCTCACAACTTCGTAGGTTAAACAACTAAATTCGTGTAAAGGGAGAGGGTGTGAGAAATAGGGTATTTATAGTGCCAGTTTGGGTGCAAATAACCCCAATGGCACTTGGTTACTCATACCAACCATATGGGATGTAGTTTATGCTAGTAGGGTCCCATAGGGGGTCATACAAGCTAATTTGAGCCCTCTGCTAGGTGTCCCAGTAGTGGATAAGCAATACTATGTTGTGGTTTGATGATCGGGTGCACCAATGGACTCAGAAGGCCCCAACTTCGATTAACATTGACCGATTGCTAATTGGGTTCTAATTTATATGGATCCGGTCAAGATGACAACCCTGATGGGTGCCACAAGTTTTGTCGTCATCCAACGGTTTGAACATCACGACTTCATGTTCGAAAGAGGGTGCTAGTCTAATCTTAGGTTATTTTCCTGGTTATTTTCACTCATCATGCACTCAGCTTGCAGGCCTAAGTTAGGAAACTTCTGGGCACCATCCTGCCTCAACACTCGTGATGGGTGTCAAGCCCACCCAGGCAGACCCAAAATTTTAAGCCCAACAGGCCGGTAACCCAACAGGCCGGTAACGCACAATCCATAACCAAAATGGAGAATCGAGCCACCCCCAGGAGGATTTAGTCCTCGGTACTGTCTATAGGCCTTAGTTAGCATTGGGGTTAGCCACGCTCACGATCTTACTCGCTTGTGATTTGGCGGGGGTGGTTATTAGACCTCTAGCGTTGCAAGCCCATTAAACCCAACAGGTTAGTCAATTTAGTTTGACTAGTACGAAAAATTTCCCGGACGTTACAGTTCTACTGTCACAAAAGGACCCATCTAGGCTAAAATTTTATTAGCAACACTGTCATGGTCCGTTGAAGCTTGACACCAATTTTCAGCCAAATCGGATGAAGATTAGGTCACGTTAGACCACTTCATACTACTTTTTCCAAACCTAGCATGAATAATTTGAACTCGATTCTAGTGTTGCAAAAGGAACCTATCTAATCCGTAATTTTATCGACAAGCCTATAATAATCTGATTAAGCTTGACAACAATTTCCACTTCGCACTACTTCACCGAAACTTAGTCAGAATAATGTGAACCTGATTCCAGCCTAGCAGAAGGGACCCATCTGGGAAATTTTTTTTTATCGAAAACCCTGTGCTGGTTTGATGAAGCTCGACACCAATTTTTAGCTGAATCAGACGAATATTAGATCACATTAGACCACTTCACCCTACCCAAGCCTAATCAATGTGAACTCAGTTTCCGTCCCTCAAACAGTTCCAATCCTGGCTGATATTTCACTACAAGCATGTTATGGTCTGATGTAGATGGACACCAAATTTAATTCAAATCATATGAAGATTAAGTTGCATCAAACCACTTAACCTCACTTCACCCCTACAAGCCCCAATTAATGTGAACTCATGTTCAGTCCCTCAACTAGTCCCATTCGCCTTGATATTTCTCTATTAAGCATTTATGGTCTAATGAAGATGGACACCAATTTCGAGCCAAATTAGATGAAAATAAGGTCACATCATACAACTTCACCCTACTCATTTCACCCAAGCATGCCTCTCGGCACACTTTTTCAATTGGTGTGGCCACTACTGTATTGATTTGTTTTATTTTTTTCCTTAATACATAATATTTTCTGCTAAAATGGATAGACAGAGTGGATGAAATACATAAATTATGGTTTTCCTGTTAGATTTTATGAATATACGCATGTAGTATTGAGTTACTATGTACACAATCCTTACGCCTAATGTCCAATAGATTAGATGAGGAATGGACATTTCAAAACCAATGTGGTCCTTATCATGGTGACTAGCTCGATGTATATGTTTGAAATGGAGAGATAGCGATGTCCTAGAGGGGGGTGAATACGATAATGCCAAATAATCGAAATAAATGCGGAATATGTAAAGATTACACAAATTTCAATTGCTTGATTATTGAAACCTTGATTCCAAATAATTCGTAGGACAACCTTTACTTAAAATATTTGGCAGGACAACCTTATTTCATGAATTTCTTTAAAATCAATCTTTCAAACTTGTAAGAGTATATAAAAGGATTGCAACATTCACCACTGAAATGAAATAATAAATTACATCCAATCATAAAAAATAATAAGGCATTCACCACATGGCACAAGGAGTTATAGTGGTTCGGTGCTTAAAATAACTACATCTACTCCATACTCAAAATTACTACCCTCGTAATTTTGACTTTCACTATAAAAAGATTTTCACAGGGTCACCTTAATAACCTGATACAGTTCCTTGTGATTTTCACGGGCTATCATGATAAAAACCTAACTAAGATTTTTACAGGTTATCTCAGACAAAACCTCAACTAAGATTTTCACAGGATATCTCAGAAAAACCTAAACAGAGTTTTAGAAGGTATACTTATCTTCAAATGTTGAAGACGTAGCAGGACTTTGAAAAGGGCGAGCTTAACAGTCCTAGAGGAGGGGTGAATAGGACTATGCTAAATAAAACTTAAAGTACTAAAATAATAAATAAATCAGAAACTCAATCGCACTAGTATTGAAAAATTGATTCAAATTAATTCATAGGATATCCTTCACCCAAAACAAAATTTAGGTAGGACAACCTTATTTCACAAACGATCGTAAGGATCAAGATCTTAAACCAGATAAGAGAAAATAAAGCTCTCTATTACAAACATTCACCACTTTTGTATAAATAAAATTACAACCATTTCTTACAAATGCAAAAAGTAAACATTCACCACAACACCAAGAGTTATAGTGGTTCAATGTGTATAACAACTATTCTCAAATAGCCACACCTACTCCACTCCCAATAATCACTATCCACGTGATATTGACTTTCACTATAAATACGATTTTCACAGGGTTACCTTAAAACTTTAAACAGTTGTGATTTTAAAGGGCTATCACAAACGAAAAACCCCTTACTAAGATTTTTTGGCTATCTTAGGTAAACCAACAAATGAGATTTTCTAGCTATCTCAATAAAACCAAAATACAAAAGATAAAATATACTTATCTTCACCTTGAAAACGTATCTCTTAATCTAGCCTATAGAACCGCTTCTCTTGAAGTAAATTGTTCAATGTCCAGTCATATAAATAAGGGTTCTAGGTTTTATATTAGTTTTAAATCAACTCAAACCAAAGGCTACTTGTTAGAATTCCTCAAGACCTCAAAGAAGAGTATCTACTCTCTTTAAAGAATAAGATTTATAAAAAGGAGATCAAGGAATCAAAACAAAAAATCTATTAAGAAAATATTAAAAATACCATGCAATAGCTTGGCAATAATGGAGACTTCTCTATCTCTTGATGATAGCTTTTACTAGTTTAGATTGGTAATTTCAGATTGAGAGAAGGCCTCTATTTATAGGCTGAAGGGTTGTTGCTTCAACTCATCTAAGGTTTTCTTCGACTTGTCTAAGGATCAACAAATTTTCAAATTTTGAGTGTGATCTGATAAAACAGTTCTTCGACTGGTTGAAGGCCATGCTCGACTGGTTGAGGGTGCCAAAATTTAGTTATTGGACTTCGAGTCAAGCAATCCTCGATTGGTCAAAGGCCCCTCTTCGACTGGTCAAATAGTCTGCTTAATTGGTCGAGGAAGCAACATAAAAATCTGTTTTTATAAATTCAAACTTCGACTGGTCAAAGATTTCTTAGATTGGTTGAGCCATAACTTAAACTAGTCAAACTTTAACCTAACAAAAGTATAAAAACTCATATAAGTTTGTCTTTTAAAAGAACCTAAGTTTAAGGTCTTTCTAGCGTTTGTTATACCCGAAAAGATTGAACATTGAAGTTTGAACCTCACGGAACGTGTTCTTCTACTTAATTCTTCACTAGAACTTGTAGAGCTTGATCTTTTAAAAGAATGTGAAACTTGAACTTCTTGATCTTTTAGTAGAACGTGAAGCTTGAACTTCTTGATCCACTTCTCGACTTGAACTTCAGTAGAGTCTCACACTTTAGTAGATGTTGAACTTGCTTGACTTGAAGTGAGGACTTGAACTTTCCATCTTGATCAACATTAGACAGACCACTACATAAGCTGTTTTGTCCAAGCAAAATTTAATAAACATAAGTGTGCTTTACAATATTGCACGTACAGACTTCTTTCTTAAATGTAAATGGCGCAGTGTTCAATCAGACAAAAAGAGTCTACGGTTCTATAAATTTTATAAATTGAAAAACTCAAATGCTACTTGATTCAATTCTCTTATATCTCAAAGAAAATTATAGTTTACTCTCTTATATTAAGTTTAAAATGATCTTGAGAAAAAAGGAAATTGAATAAGCTATTAAAATAAATTTATAAATACCAACAAATAGCTTGTTGAGGACTTGAGCTTCTCTCTCTCTCTCTCTCTCTCTCTCTCTCTCTCTCTCTCTCTTGCAGAAGAATTATGATAATTTTTGTTGTAATTTTGGAATGAGAGAAAGACTCAATTTATAGGCAAATAAGTTAGAACTTCGACTAGCCTGAGATAGGCTTCGTGTAAGGCCCGTATCCTAGACTATACCATTCTATATGCTTCTGTGGTCCTCTCGATCGAATTTCGGCAATACGCGACCTGTAATCGGCATTTGCACGTGACCCTAAGTTGCATCCTGTATATCTATGATGACTCGACTCGAAACTTGTACCTAGCGACCGCACTGTCACCATGGTTCCAACGCCACATCTCACGCGCCGATGTGATACCTTGACTTGGACTTGTGGGCCTACGTTTATTTCAAGGAAAACTCCGCATGTTGTGAATTCAGAGAGAATCTCTACAACCCATCACATCAATCAATCACCTCAACTCAAGTACACATCCCATCACTCGCTTTACAACACCCATACCCTACCCTTCTCTCTCCCATTCCCAAAGTTAACTCTCTCCCATCTCTTTCTTACAACACCATCCCTCTCTCCCATACATCACTCCATCCCATCCCATCCCATTCTTCACCAAATCCCAAGCCTCCATGAGAAAAAAATTCTAAGGGGAGCCTAGTGCGTGGCCCACTCCCTACCCTTAAATCCTCATCTCCACCCTTCAATCTTCATCATCCACCATCAAAGGTTGAGCATAGGAGCTAAGGAAGTCAAGGGAGCAAGAAGAAGGCCAATCGGTGAGTGATCCACCATTGAATTTCATTTGAAGGCCAACTTACGATGGGATCCACTTAGATGTATGCGTTGTGATCTAGGAGGGGCTCATAGTGGTGGGGTCCCTCCACTACATCGTCTTTCTCTCTTTCTCTCTTTCTCTCCCTTTCTTTCATTTCTTGATGGTGATGTGGCCACCCAGATGGATCCCACCATGATGAATGTAATTGATCCATGTCGTCCAACCAAGTGCACCAAACCGGGGACCACCTCGCTGCCCATTTTTAGGCCGATCTAGACGAAGGGAAAATATAAATATTGGCTTGATCCACTAGCTGGTGGGCCGCACTGACTGGACCCCACCTTGTTGTATGTGTGTGGTGCATCCACACCATCTAGACTCGACGACCAGTTGGTCAAGGAGCTACTGGACAGCTGCTGTCCAGACCGTCCAGTAGGCCTGGACGCTGGAGAATACAATACCAGCTTGATTCAAAATGGGTGGGCCACACCCACATGGGACCCACATAATGTAGTGCTTCATCCATGCTATCCTATACATGGACGTGGACCCCACTCACTACATTGTGCAGTATCCAGACCGTCCGACAACAATCGTCCAGGGTTTGGACAATTCACTTGTGTATATAATATAATATAATATATATCATATGACATATTTGTATATAATATAATATAATATATATAATATATATGATATTAGATATCTGAATAGATGGTGCGCCCCATGTGGGACCCACCATATGTAGTGTTTCATCCCTTCATCCACTGTCTAGTGGATTGGATAGTGTGTTTTATACACACCACCCATCTATGTGGACCCCTCTACATGAGGTGTGGCATTCACACCGTCCAGATATGCTGGACATGGGAACCCACCCTAATGCATGTGTTTCATCCATGTTGCCCACTGTCTAGACCTTGAACGGTGGGGCCAGCCACGATGTATGTATTTTATCCACAGTCCAATAGACATGTGGACTCCACTGTGATGTATGAGTCGTGAGACCCACCTATGATGTAAATCCAGACCATCCATAGGACGGTGGGTCCTATAGCCATAGCTATGTTGACTTCAGCAAGTTCTGTAGCCCTACCATGAATTATGTTTTATCCAAACTGTCCATCCAATGTTGGTGGGTCTCACACGTGTGGACCCACCTGGGAGCTGATTGGCTGGTACCTCACCCAGCTATATAGCTGTTGTATTTACGACAACAAGTTCCGTGGGCCACACCGTGATGTATATGTTATATCCAATTGTCTATCAGGTGGACCACACTGCAAAATCAGTGGAGATTGAATGTCCACCATTGAGACAGTTTGGGGTCACAAAAGTTTTAGATCAATATGAAATTGTTTTCCCTCTTAATTCAAGCCTTTATGACCCTATGAAGAGATTGGATGGAAAATGAATGTTATGGTGGGCCCTGGGAATTTTAAACAGTGGAAATCATTATCTCCATTGCTATTTGTGGTATAGTCTAGATGATCTCTCGATATGATTTATTTTTTTGGATAATGCTCTAAAATAATCTCAATAAATAGATGAATGGTGTAGACGGTCCTGCCAGGACGATGTACCCATCTTGATGTATATGAGGCCCATTGTTACGGCCCATCTTGATGTATATGAGGCCTAATGTTGCGGCCCTTCTTAATGTATAAGAGGTCCACTGTTGCGGCCCGTCATAAAATATACGAGGCCCATTTGTTGCTGCCCATCTTGATGTATATGAGGCCTATTGTTGCAGCCCATCTTGATGTATATGAGGCCCATTGTTGTGGCCCATCTTAATGTATATGAGGCCCATTGTTGTGTCTCATCTTGATGTATATGAGGACCATTGGTGTGGCCCATGTGGTGCGGCCCACTTGATGTATATACGACCCATGGAATGTGGCCCATTATGATGTATATACGGCCCATGGGAGGTGGCCTATTATGATGTCCATGAGGCCGATTGTGAGGCTCTAATGTAAGGTATGTGAGGCCCATGAGTGAGGCCCAATATGATATATATTAGACCCTTGAGTGAGGCTATGGGCCTCACTATATGTTAGGCTCTATGTGGGCCATTCCTTAGGAGCAATGTTGGTTAGATGTCCGCATCGATGGGCAATTATGGTTAAATGTCCACATTGTAACCTTCCCTTAGGCCTTGTCAAGCCCATTCTCATCTTCTCTAAGTGGGTTGACCTTAATCATTGGGCCCCATTGATAATTACATGATCCATCTATTCATATTGAGTTAACCTAAAATGTTGGGCCCCCATTAGTTGCTGGTAGAATTATGTTAATCTTAAAGTCCATCTGGGACTTGTTTGGGCCCCCCCTAAGGTATCTAGTAGGTCATATGATAGTATGACGAAGGGAACCCATTCTGAATTCTTAAGTTTATAGGTAGGCCACCTAGGCCCAACCTTGATATGAGGAGAATTCAACATCACCGTAGACGGAGGGATCCATGCTATCAGATTTGGTATGTCCACAGTTGAGGACTGACCCTCATGTTATAGATCTGCTGTCTTTCTATGGACCCCGCCATATATATAGGCTGATCATCAATTACGACTATGTGGGTATACACACTAAGTATGTGTTAGCATAACATTACGATTATATGAGGCCCATTGTGACCATGTAAGGCCCATTGTGATGGTATGAGGCCTATTGTGTATGTATGAGGCCCATTATGATGTGTGAGGACCATTGTGTTATGATGGTATGAGACCCGTTGTGACTAGATGCGGCCCATTGTGATGTGAGAGGCCCATTGTGATTGTGTGAGATTAATTATTATTATGTTCGATAATCATGCATAGCATCATGTTACATGCCCATACGCATCATCAACATATTTAATATAAGATGTGGTTACCTATTGCATATGCCATTAGGCAGGTTGTTTATGAGACTCCCTGATAAGTAGAGTTGCCCCATATGAGTGCGCGGTACACACAGATTTAATGCATGACTAGATGGTATGACTCATACACCTCACATTTTGTGATATGACCACTGTACGCCCTAGCAACATCAGGGCCGTGACCTCCACAAGCATATCGTGGATGGCTAGATGACACACTAGAAATCTTTTCTATATGGGGTGCCATACATGTCCCTGGGTGAAAGTCCCTAAACCCTCTTGGTACTAGAGAGGCCCCCAACGTCTAGACCGAGTGGATATGTATGATCTCATGAGGGCCATAATTAGTAGGCCGCATCTCCCACTGTGTTGTGGTTGATTGGGAGGGGGTGTGGCCTTACCCGCCTAAGGGAGTAGGCAATGTTAGGCTGAGTCTAACTAGCTTATAAATGAGTTTGCTATCGATGAGTTGGGCCCAATATTGGTAGATGGATAGTGAGGTCTCTTCCACTTACCCAGTTGTGCGCTTGATGGGGCGGCAGGTGGCATAGAGTGTACTAGACCCTGGTGATGATCCCAGATATGTATGGTACTAAAATATGGACTTATTGAGTATGAGTTGCATACTCAGCATTTTACACATTCACTTATTAATTCACTATCCACTCGGGCTGGTGGTGCGCAACTAATTTGATATGTGTACCTTCACAATGGCCAAAATTTCGGTTAGGCGTGCGACTAACCTGAGATCCAGAGTTTAACACATTGAGCCTAACTATCCAAATTTAGGTTTGAGACTGGTTTGAATAGAAGGCTATTGTGATGGACCCCACGGCTTGCAATGCTATGTACTATCATTTCGACTTCACGCTCTAGCTTAGTCATTTCATTCGCACCGCATATTGCATTATATTCTCAGCATATAACATTTGGTTTACTATGCTCATGTATTACATATTCTGAATGAGGTTGATGGTATTATGGACTCGCCAGGATCTACATATTGCACTACATCTGCGGCATATGGCATTTGGGTTGCTATATTTTTACATTAATATAGCCTAGATGGGACTGGTAGTATTCGTGGACTTGTTAGGATTTGCATACTACCTTGCATCCTCAATATATTATATTGGCTTATTATGTTTTGCATCGCATAGCCTGGATAAGGTTGATAGTATTTATAGACTTACTGGTATGTTTTCACATTAATCTAATATTAAATGACTTATAGCCTTACCAGTATTCCGCTTACGCTGATATTTATGTACTTGACACTTATCTTGCGCACACACGTACACCACCCTCTAAGCTTTCTATAAGCTTATGTAAGATAGATACGTGCAGCTGACGATAGGAGGTGATCGAGCTGAGGCAGGAGCGTGCAGAGAGCTTCTGGAGCTTTTAACATCTACCTTGTATTCCCCTTTCAGCATTGTATTCGACTGTTTATATTAATGGATATGTGACTATGATGTTGCATTTGTGATTTGGGTAAACTTGTGGTTATACTTCTTACGAGATAAATGTATGTTGAAAAATCTTCCTCGTTGGATCCCAGTATCGGAATCTACCGTATAGGCACTGGGAGCCGGGAATGGGGTACTACGGAGACTGTTGTCACCGGATTCAGCGATCAAGAATTTTGTAAGCCTGGTTTCTGAGTTTGGGGCATGACACTTCTACTAGGTTGAGTTCACCGGATTCTGTTCAACGAATTTCGGATTGGGCAGGATAAGAATTATCCAAAATTCAGCTGGCCCGATGACACATTCGACTGGCTAAATTCTCATGAATTTTAAAAGTTAGTGTTACTGGAATTTCACCTGAACTTTCTCGGGCTGGCCGAATTTTAAGCTTGGGCTAGCCGAGTTTTTAACAAAAGTTGTTATTTTGCTCGGACTTAAAGTTAGGCTAGCCGAGGAAGTTTAGGTTGTCAAACTAAAAGTTAGGTTAGCCGAATTCTAGGTAAAAGCACTAGAAAAGAACCATGATAAAATAGTTTTGAAAGCACCTAGTCCTAAAGTCTTTCTAGGGTTTATACCACTTGAGATGTATCAAATATCCGAGTCACTTTGACTTGAACTTTCTCTCGAACTTCATCTTAAACTTTGTCTTGAATTCGAGTGACTATTTCGTGACCATTTCTTTGAGAAGTTGTGCGATATTTTCTTGAACATAAGCCAATCTTAAGCTGATCTTTAGGTTTTACCTTGAAGCACTTTTGTCTCATGAAATTTGACAACCTATCTGTGCTCAACATCATAACACTTACAATCTCCCCCTTTTTCAATTTCGTGAGAAAGCACACAACATTAAAAATATACATTCTTTTACAAGACCAACCATACACATCTTTAATAACATTGAGGCTGCCCTTGAAGTCTTTGTAGCTTGTAATCTTCATCTCACAACTGATGGTGCTGTGTAATCTTTAACTCACAACCGATGGTGATCAACTGACACTCTCCCTGAGAAATACACATATATCATTACATACACATATAACATTCCATCATTCTCTCCCCTTTTTTGTCACAAGTTGATAAAGGAAGAATAACATAATAATATGAATATCAAAGTATAGAATGAGCATGTAGTAGGTAAATCAAGGTAATAATATTAAATATCCAAACCATATTATCTAAAATATTCAAATGTCAGCAAACACATATCAAGGCAATCTAAAGTATCAAGATAAGTCACAAAATAAGTTTAAGTATAGAACCAACATAAGTAAGAAAGATAAATAAATAAAGCTTAACCATACCTAGAAGAAGATGGTGCAGGCATCGAGGGATCATTTAGCCGCAACTCCGGTTGATGCGATGGAAGTACTTTATCATGTACTTCATTGTAGACTCTTGGGTTTGAGCCAATGAAGCTTGTGATAAAGCCTCCACTTTCTCCTCCAATGCAGATAATCTTCATCAAACTAAGAGGGATGGTAGCCGAAATTAGCCGAATCATCAGAATCTCCTAACTCATTAAATATTGCGTCCATGGTTGTGTCTTCAGCAGGTTGTGCTTCCTCTTCTCCTTCTCTTTTTCTAGGAAGAGGAGTGAGGTTCATCATATTCAGGTTTGAATTGTTAAAAGGGAGTTCGGATTCTGGTGCCTCATACGCAGGAATTTGAATGTTATAATGAAAGGCAATGTAAGACATGAGATGTGCAAAAGGAATTAAACCATGCTTGAGATGCTAGTGGAACTGAATAATGATGTAACAAATCAAAGAAGGTAGACAGACATAAATACTTGATACAATGGAATGAAAAACTCTAAGCATAAAGGGAGTAAGATTGGTCTTATTCCTAGCTCAAGAATATACATTAGACGTAAAAATCTGATATAAGACGCGATATTTAGGAAGCATTTTGTTTACAGGAAGGACATCACTAGATTGTCATTCAACATTGAAACCACACAATGCTCTAGTAATAGTTTCTTTTTAAGAGTTAGACATTTTATCTGAAAGTGTGGCGATTGAAATTCCATCATCTACAACATCTATTTCCATTAATGTAGATATGACGTATGGCATTATTGTGAATGTTTGTTCATCAAATCTAACTGAGAATGACAAATTCTCAAGAAAAACATCGCTTATTCTCTTGCTAGAACTTTTGGATCGGATAAGCATTCGAAACGGGCTCCACGTTCATTTCACAGATAGAGGCATACATACCTTACACTATGCACCGGTAAGCCGTTCCACCCCAGTTCAAAATGTATTTCCATCCAACCTATAAAAGAATAGGAACTAGACCAAATTTAGCAATGTGGTCTAAATTAACAGCCTTTTCTATGATAATATCCCTTGTGCAAAAGTTCTAAACATTTTCTGGATCATCCTCTGGTGACCGTAGAGTTCGAACACCAAGAGGAGTAGATTTAGAAGATGAACCGATGTCACGCCCTGAACTCAGAAACCGGGCTCACAGAGTTCCCGATCACCGAATCCGATGCCGACAGCCTCCGTAGTACCACATTCTCGGATCCCAGCTTTTATACGACGGATTCCAATCTTGGGATCTTACAAAGAGGATTTGTAAGTGAATTTTTTTTTTGCATAACCATAAGCGTACCCAATTCATAATGGCAACATCATCATCATATATCCACTAATAATAAATCGTTGATTATAATATTCAAAGGTAATACATGTATATAATAGAATCTCCACAAAACTCGACCTCGCGCTCTTGCTCTTGCTCAGCTACGATTGCCCAAGCGTCGCCTTCACGCATCTATCGTGCATAAGCTTATAGAAAGCTTAGAGGGTGGTGTAAGTGTGTGCACAAGGTAAGTACGAAGTACACAAGTATCAAAGTAAGCGAACGTACTAGCAAGTCTGTAGAAATATTACAACAATATCCAGGATATGCAATGCAAATACATAATAAGTCAATGCCATGAACTGAGAAGGTAAAGTAGATCAATTATGCAAATTACAGAAACTTAGTAAGCCAAATATTAATCACCAAGAATACAGTACAATATGCAATACCTAATGAGCCCAAATACCATTGGCCTCATCTAGGCTATGCAAAAACATAGTAAACCAAATGCTATGTGCTAAGGATAAATGATACTAGAGTATGTAATATAGATGACTAAGTTGTAGTGTGTAGTCAGGAGGATAGCGCGTAATATCACAAACGATGGGGGTCCATCACAAAGGACTTTTATCCAAACTAGTCCCATACCTAAATTTGGATAGCAAGACTTAATGTGGTAAACTCCCGATCCCAGGTTGGTCGGCACCCAATCAAAATCCTGGTCATTGCGAAGATACACATAATGATTTGGTTGCGCATCACCAGCCCGAGTGTATGGTGAATGAATGAATAAATAGATAAAGAGCTAAGTATGCAACTCCTACTAGCAAGCTCGCATATGACCGCCACAGTGCCCAATGTGGACAAGGTTCCGCCTCATTATATGCATAGTAGCCTGCCACCACAATAGCCTGCCAATCACTGGTAGCTCGCCCAGGCCCTTAGGCCCCGTCCACATTAGTGTCCGCCCACGTGTATAACAGTGACGAATCAACACAACATTAAGACCGTACATCTCTGAGATCATCACCGGGGTCTACTACACTTCCTTCTGATTGTTGATCTCCAAGCTGCACAGCCTAGCGAGCATAAGAGACCTCACTAACCACCCGTGATCAGCCAATCACCAACAAGGCTCGGCGGTAGCGGACCCATTTATGAGCTGGTCAAACTCAGCCTAGCTATGTCCCCTCACTAAGGCGGGTATGGCCACACCCCCTCCCAACCGACCATGCTACAGTGGGAGACGCGGCCTAAAGGTAAAGGCACTCGAGCGCTCATGTTTTCCACTTGGTCTCGGCGTTGGGGAGTCTCCTGGTACCATGGAGGTTTAGGGGCTTTCACCCAAGGACATCCTAAGTGCCCTAAATGCTCAAATAACATTTCTGATGTCCCAACTGGCCATCCACGTCATGCCTGTGGAGGCCATGGCCTTGATGTCGTTAGGGCGTAAGGTGTTCGTATCACAAAATGCTGAGGTATATGCGTCATATCATCCAGTCATGCAATAATTCGCCCAATGGCATGTGCTATGATCACTCCTCATAACACGCATACATATAATGTGTATGGCATGAAACATGAAGCTATGCATGATTATCGAACTTAACAATGATCGATCACACAATCACAATGGGCCTCTCACATCATAATGGCCTCATCTAGTCATAATGGGCCTCACACAATCACATCGAGTCTCGTGCCATAGGCCTCATACAATCACAATGAGCCTCATATGACCTCAATGGGCCTCATAAAAACACAATGAGCCCCATTCAAACATAATGTTATGTAATTAACATATACCCAATGCATATATTAACATGGTCAAAATCAATGATCGACGTATATACGGCGGGGTCCTTAGAAGGACAGGAGATCTAATTCATAACATGAAGATCGATCCTCAATGATGGATATACCAAATCTGATACCACCGATCCTACCATCTACTGTGATGATGTACCGGCCTTATAATAAGGGTAGATCTAGATGGCCTACTCATGTGCCTAATGATGGGCTTCTAGGTTTGGGTACTTCTACTAGCATCAATAGAGACCCAAAGAATTGGAATAGCCGAATAAGGTGGGATGGATCATAGTAATAATAGTGGGGGCCCAAGGCTTATACTGACTAAGAGAATGATTGGGCAAACATAATTATAGTGGATTTGTAATGGCCTCATCACATGGGCCTCTCATATATGGCTTTGGGCCTCAACAAAGGTCATAAATAAATCATATCGGGCCTCTCTCAAGGGCCAGAAACATATCATGTTGGGCCTCACACAAGGGCCGTAAATATATCATGTTAGGCCTCACACAAGGTTCTCATGAGATAACCCATGGCCCACACAATAGCTGAAAAATTGATGGGCATCATCCATAATATTCTACACACCATGTTGGGCTCCAAGTAATGGCCCAAGGCCTAAATGCATCAAAATGGGCTACATGAGGGGCAGCCTGTGACCCAAAACATCATGGCTAAGGAGAACATCCTACCCATGTATTATGTTAGACTTCATGGGCAACCCACCTGTCCCAATTAAATAGCCAAGATGTAACCAACATCCACCAATGTGTGTTTTACAATTCAGCCCAATACTAGGCAAGTTGGGTGGGCGGAAAGGATTTAGTCACACATGTTATATTGGGCCCTTATGGGGCGGCCCATAAAACCCAACAAAATAGATGGGCAACATGTGCAACATATTCATCGTAACAGGCCCTCATGGGGCAGCCCGTGGCCAAGGAGCTGATAAAATATGTGCTTCCAATACACGCATCAAGGTGGGCGTCATAACTTTACAATGGGCAACCAATCATACAACAAATGGGGCCCCTGCACATCATAAATAGCCTCACCAAGGTGGTCGTCATGAATATGGTACGACCCAATTGGAATATGGAATCTAACTCGAAATGGGGTTCACGGCCCATACACAATCTAGTAAACGGATGGATAGCACGGGATGTCTACCACTCAAATCGCAAGGTTTAGCAATAGTCCTTTTAAGACATACACAAGATGAGCCTTACTAGGCAAAGATACAACCCACAAGCAAAAGGCCCACTCAAGATTTTAGGCACAACACAACCTGAGGGTTCATGCACAGGATTTAGATACTCTATTAAGTTCTTTGGGAAGGTGGTGGACTCCATATAAAATTTCTATCAAATACGTTTAAAACTATGTGGGGCCCACTTATGATGAAGGAAAGTTTTTATATTATAGCTTTATGTATGAGTACCAAAACCCATGAGGCAGCCCTCCATGATCATGTATGCATAAATTTCTATGAAGGCCCAAACAATGGTGCTTGGGAGGGGTGCAGAAAATCTGTTCATAAATGACTTTTGGCCATTTTTAGGCGTGTCCCACGATTAGGTGGGGCTGCCTTTTTAGAATGCCATTAGGTGCCCTAGGTAACCCTATATTTTTACTTGAAAACTCAAAAGGTTCAGTCTGCTGGGTGTACACATACGATATTTGGCACAAGGCCAAATATGGGCATTTGAATTTTCTGCACAAAATTTCCTTCACAACTATGCCTAGCACCACTTTGAGATCCACTCTCCAACCGTGTGGGCTCTTCTTTAACCCAATTAAAATATTATTTCTCTATTCAGTGGTATATTTTAAAAGTTTTAAGTGGTGTTTAACTCATATCTTGTACGTGGGGTCCAATTCGGACGCCCAAAGTTGGTCTAAAACTTAGAAAATCAGACGTGCAGTTCCGAGGTGGATTTGTCCCATTTTTGCTCCCTGTTTTCTAACACTTGAGATCCGTTCTATATGGAGTCATAGGGCATACTAATGCTCTGACATGTGAAAGAAACATGCCTCATAGTGGGCCTCAACGGATTTGCATACATAATTTTTGGCATAAGGCTGAACATGACCCGTTGAAATTCCTGAACATAAATTTTTAGACAATCGTCCCCATCCTACTTGTAACCACTAGTTTTCTAGGTATTAGGATGGGCCATGAATTCCAGGTGGTGGCCCGCACATATCCGAACATGGGGTCCACCACGGATGCCTAAGGATGGCTCAAATTCTAACAAAAAATCAGGTATAGGTTCAAAGGTCATATGCATCCTAACAAGACAAAAGGAAAACTTACAGTATACAAGTATGCAATAGATTTTTAAAAAGAAAAAGAAAAAGGAGAGATATACCTCATGCATACATTAGAGTGGGCCCAATCTAGGTGGACCATACTATCAAGAACCACTAGTTCAATGACCACGAACGATTATAAGGGAAAAAGGGAATACATTAAGTACACATGCAAATGTCCTATTTGGCATAAAAAAAAAAAAGCACATACCACCGTCTCCATGGTAGTCCATATGGGATGCGGATTGCGTCCTACCCCCGCCCGGACGGTAATCCATCTGAGCAGGGCTCTGTGGGGCCCACTGTGATGTAAGTATTCTATCCATACCGTTAATAATTTTTATATGGTCAATTTAAGATATAATAAAAAAATAGTGGTATTTTCAGAGCTTAAGTGGACCACAAAGTGGGGATTGAACATCCACTGTTAAAAGCTTCTTGGAGCTGTAGAAGTGTCAGATCAAGCTGAAATTTGTGTTTTCACTTCATCCAAGTCTGCATGACCTTATTAATAGGTTGGGTGGTAAAAAAACATTACGGTGGCCCTTAGAAAGGTTTCAATGGTGAGTTTCATTATCACTGCATCTTCCTTTGATGTGTTCCAATGGAGCTGGCTAACTATTTTATTTTTGGTATTACATCTTAAAATGACCGTATAAAAATTAATAACGGTGTGGATAGCATACTTACATTACGGTGGGCCCCGCAGAGCCCTTCCCGGACGGATTACCATCCGGGAGGGGGTAGGACGCAATCCGCGTCCCGTCCATATGAACAACCTGATCATCCACATACATCAAGTGTGGGTTCCACTTCCAGGTGTGAATGGCATGGAAGAAACACTTATATCAGTGGGTCCCACCGTCCATGGCTGGACAGTGGATGGTGTGGATATGAATCACATACATCATGGTTGGCCCCACATGGCTAGGATGGAATGCGTACATCGATGTGGGGTTCCACACCACTGTCCTAGCAGGTGGACGGAGTGGATATATAACATATATATCAAGGTGGGTCCCACCCTTGGACGAACAGTTGGGATATAACCCATACCTCATGATGGAACCATGGAACTTGCTGCGTCAGTGCAGCAGCAGCTGCTGCATCCGGACCCACAACAGACAGACAGTGTGGTCTGAAACACATACAAAGGTGGGTCCACATGTGTGGGCCACATGATGGATGGATGGAGTGGATTAAATCCAATTCACACAGTAGACCCAACAGTTGTTGGACGTTAGTCCAACAGCAGGTGAATCAGCCTGATATTGGACCATCGGATCTATCCATCTAGGCATTAGATCTGCTTCAAAAATGGGGCCCATGGTCCTGTATGATATGGAAAGAATGGATGGATGGTGTGGGTGCACTGCACACATCAAGGTGGGGTCCATGCATGTGGCCCACCAGTGTTGGAATTAGGCTGATATTTGTTTTATCCTACTATCTAGACGGTCACCAGTCTGGACAGCTTTACCACTGCTGGTGCAGCCCACAAAACATGGGATCTGGGCCATACAGATGAACGACTGAGGATATAAAATACACACATCAAGGTGGGTCCACGGCAGTGTGGCCCACTCATTTGGGATTAAGCCGATATTTGTTTTCTTCTCCATCCAGACCTGCTAGACGGTTTAGGTAGTAACCGTCCAATAGCTCCTGGCTGGTCACGGCCCACCTGTCCATGTTGGATCTGGCCACAATGCTGATGGACGTTGTGGATACATCCCCATACATATACTACAAGGTGGGGTCCACACTAGTGGGGCCCACTAGCGCTGAGTCAATCTGATATTTATGTTTTTCCTTCAAACAGAGCCTCAGCGAGGTACCCCTGTTGGGCGGGCAACATGGATAAAATACACCTACATGGTGGGCCCCACCCATAGACGATCCACCAGGAGGGTGGGACATGTACAGGTGGGCCCCGAAGATGGACGGTTGGAGTAGATAAAACATATATATCACGGTGTCCTGCAGCAGGGCAACAATTTACTGCTAGATTTGGCCCATCTTAGGCTCACATCCTAAGATGGTCTCTCCAAATGGATAGCGAGGATGCAGAGTAATACATCAAGGTGGGGTCCACGAGGGTGGACCACCCCACTCCATCAAGAAAATCAAATTGATGTTTGTGATTTCCCTACATCCAAACGGCCCTGCATGACCAGCCGGTCATGCAGGCCCACACGGCCAGCAACACAGTCCACTTGTTGGACTGTGTGGATGAAGTATATACATCAAAGTGGGGTCCATGCAATGGCCCACTGAGTTTGGAATTCAAGCTAATATTTGTGTTTTTCTCTCCATCCGAGCCTGTGTGACCGACTGGCCACACGGGCCCAAAAACGGGCAGCAATGGGACTGTTCGCTGGACAGTGGGCGTCCCACTGGATGGACGGTCTGGATATAGTACATGCATCATCAGTGGGCCATGTCCATCAGGGAAAAAGAGAGGGGAGTAGAGAGAGAAGGGAAGAGAGAAAGAGAGGGAAACGCCCACCTAACCTTCTTCTTCCTCCCTAGCCTTCCAATGCACCAATGAGGCTCTTACAATGGTGGAGATCATGATCTAAAGGCTGGATTGGTGGGGATCTATGGTAGAAGAAGGCTGAATTTTTTTTTCTTCAAATGGTGGGACACTCACGACTCTTTCAATGGAGAAAAATATGGGGAAGAAAGAGGGAGGGAGAGAGATTAGAGAGAGAGAGAGAGAGGGGTCTTACCAAGGCAAATGATGAGTTTGACTCATGGGGAAGAGTAAAGCCATAATTGCTTGTAAGTAATTATTACTTAGCATGGGGTGATGACATCACCCCATGATAACCTAGAAAATAGTGTCATTGTGATACGTGGGTCCCGCAAATGTGTGGTCCACAACCATCATAATGTGCGAGCTATATCTCATGATCTAAGCGTCGCATCGACACATGAGACGCGGCGTTGGAACCGCAGTGAGGATGAGGTCGTAATGGCATGGATTTCAGTTCAAGCTAACTCGGATTTATAGGATGTGACTCAGGGTAACGCACAAATGCTTTCTACGCATCGCAGGTCACCAAAATTTGACCGGGAGGACTGCGGGACCCTAAGGAACGAAATGGTCACTAAGACACAGGCCTGACAACCGACTCGAGCCTTTTGAATCGATTTCTTGGCTCTATGTTCCATTTGAGAATGCACAAGAAAAATATCAAAGAAAAATAAAAAAAAAAGAAGAAGAGTAGATTATATTTGAAGCAAAACCCATAAGAAAAAGGGTTTCAAATGTAGAAAAATCCACTCAAATATGCAAATCTAGTAATAAACAACTTAAAAATTGAAGGAATTTGAATCCAAATCACTTACAAGAAAGTTTGGTTGATGGGATGGTCGAATGGGGCACCAGCTAGCCGAGGAAGGATTAAAATGAAATAGATTTGGGGATTTTCCCCTTTTTGAGGCAAACTTACGCGATCTTCGACTAGCCCGAGCCGATGCTCGACAGGCCGAATTCTTCGGCTAGCCCGTGCATGTGCTCGGTTGGTCGTAAAATCTCAAAAATTTTAATTTTTTTCTTAATATTTTATTTTCATTTCATGCATTCCATCATCAAAAATAAACATAAACATAAATACATAGAAAAGAAATAAAATAATTATTTAACAATACATAATCCAATATCATGCTTTAGACTAGAAAATGTAACTTTATCAAGCAACTTAGATAGTATATCTGCAAGCTATTTCTCAGTTTGAATGTATTCTAGCATGATAGTTTTGTCTTCAACTAATTTTCTAATATAATGGTATCGTATGTCAATATACTTTGTACAAGAATGTTGAATTAAATTTTATAGATATTTATTACACTAGAATTATCGCAATATAATGTCATCGTATCTTGTGTAATCCCATAGTCAACTAACATTATTTTCATCCACATTAGCTGAGTGTAAGCATTTCTTGCTGCAATATATTCAGCTTTAGTAGTAGAAAGATACGAAATTTTATTTCATGCTAAGCCACGATACTAAGCAGTTTCTGACATAGAAACATCCATTGCTGGTAGATTTTCTATCATCA
Organism: Magnolia kwangsiensis; assembly: GCA_037074715.1. Taxonomy (NCBI): domain Eukaryota; kingdom Viridiplantae; phylum Streptophyta; class Magnoliopsida; order Magnoliales; family Magnoliaceae; genus Magnolia; species Magnolia kwangsiensis. Next base: position 99,366,983 of record CM073575.1, on the reverse strand, counting down.
ACATTTCATGCCCAGTCTGCATCTATATAGCCTGCGATTTGTATAGACGTATCATATGGATACCATAGGCCTAAGTTCGCAGAACTTGTGACATATCTAATTATCCGTTTAACAACAGTTAAGTGTGATTCTTAGGATAGATTGATATCTATCACATATTCTAACACTGAATGCAATATTAGGTTTACTAGCAGTTAAATATAGAAGCCTACCAATCATACTGTGATATAGTCAAAAGTCTACACTTTTACCTGATTCATCTTTTGAGAGTTTAAGAGTCGTACTCATCGAAGTATCAAAATTCTTACCATTTTCAAAGCTAAATCTATTTACAAGATTCAATACATATTAGATCTGTGATATGAACATACCATCTTCAAGTTGTTTGACTTGTAATCCAAGGAAATAATTTAGTTCTCTAACCATACTCGTTTCAAACTTAGATTTCATTAGATTTGTAAACTCAGTAGATAGGTTAGCATATATAGATCCATAGATAATATCATCAACATAGATTTGAACTATCAGGATATGATAATTATATTTCTTGACGAATAGGGTTTTGTCAACACTACCCATAATAAAATTATGACTAAGTAATAATTTAGTCAACTTTTTATACCACACTCTAAGAGCTTGTTTTAAACGATAAAGAGTAATTTTATGACAGCAAACATGATTTGGAAGTTTGGGATCTTCAAAACCATTTGGTTGTTCAACATATACTTCTTCATTTAGATTACCGTTTAGAAAAACACTTTTTACATCCATTTGATAAATTTTGAATTTTTTGTGGCGTGCAATTGAAATAAATAATCTGATTGACTTAAGGCGCGCAACAGGTGTAAACATTTCATCGTAATCAATACCTTCTATTTGAGTATAACCTTGTGCAACCAGTCATTCCTTATTTCTTATAATGTTTTGTATCTCATCAATTTTATTTTTAAAAATTCAATTGGTTCCAATCACATGTTTGTGAGTAGGTTCAGAAACCAAATACCATGCATCATTTCTAATAAATTGATTTAATTCATCTTGCGTGGCATTAATCCAACTTTCATCAGCAAGCACTTTATTCATATTATCCGGTTCAATTTGGGAAGTGAAGTAGACATGATTACATATGTTTTCAAGTTGTCTTCTTGTTTGAATGCTAGTGTGAGGGTTACTAAGTATTTGATCAATCGGATGGTCTTTGACTAACCTTAACTCTGTTTTGACTGATTTAGATGAAGATTCAAGTATATTAATCATATTGATATCACTGTCATCTTGATTAGGACTGGGTGTGATCCGTTGATCATCCATCATAATATTTATAGATTCTTGTATAACCCCAGTTCTTTTATTAAGAACATGATATACTCGATTGTTTAGAGCATAACCTAGAAATATTCCCTTATCGGTTTTGGCTTTAAATTTTCAAGTTTTCTCAGTCATATCAAATAAAGCATTTTCTTTCAAAAGTTATTTTGTTTATAAGCTATTTTGTTTTTAGCTTTTCTAATATAAACACGATTAATTATATAACATGCAGTCCTAACAGCTTCAACCCATAAATTTTTAGGTAGGTTCATGCTATTTAGCATTACATTAGCCATTTCTTAAAGAATTTTATTTTTCTTTCAGCAACCCCATTTTACTGAGGTGTTTTTGGAGCAGGAAATTCATGTAATATAGCATGGTTATTGCAGTACTTCTCAAAATTTTTATTTTCAAATTCGGTACCATGATCACTTCTAATTCTGATTATAGATAACTCTTTTTCAGTCTAGATACATTTTATAAGTTTTTCTTTTTTTACTTCATTTAGAATATCTGAATTTTTCCTTAGAAAGGCTACCCAAGTATATCTAGTGTACTCATTAGATACCACCAAAAAATATTTCTTTCTGCCTCTACTCTCCGTTCTAGTTGGTTCGACTAAATCCATATGGAGAAGTTCAAGAGGTCTGGCTGTGGCTAAGGAGTTCACTTTCTTGTGACTACTCCTAACTTGTTTGCCTATTTGACATGCGTCACAAACTTTTTGTATCTTTTTCAGTTTGGGTAGGCCACTTAAGTGATCTCTTTTGCTCAATTTATACAAGTCTCTATAATTTACATGTCCAAGACATTGATGGCATAGTTCAGTCTCGTCTGTTTAGACCATGTAACATGAATGGTTTTTTAAGCAAGAGTTATCAATTATATAGCAGTTTTCAGACTTTTGTGACCATTTAATATTACATTTCCTTTCCCATTTATAATCTCACATCTGTGATCAGAAAATTTTACGTTATGTTTATTATCACTGATCTGAGATATGCTCAAAAGATTATGTTTTAATCCTTCAACATATACAACATTTTAAAAGAGAGGTAAGTTAGGAAGTTGTACATTACCTTGGCCAATTATCTTGCAGTTCTTTCCATCTTTGAATATAACTGAGCTGCTATTTGCTTCATTAATATTTGAGAGTATAGCCTTATTACCTGTCATGTGTCTCGAACATCTACTATCCAGGTAAAATCTTGAATGACTACTTGCTTTGAAAGTTGTGTGGATTATAAGACACTTAACCTTTAGAACCCATTTCATTATGGTTCTAGGTTTAGAAGGATCTCTTGCTTTACGCTGTGTTTGGGAGTTAGGATTTCTCCTTTTTCTATATACTTCAGTCTTAACAAAGTTGGATTTCAATAGCTCTTTAAGCAAGTCCACAATTTTTCTAGCTAAAGGAGGATTTTTGTTATTATTCCTTTGATGTTTATAAATGTAAGTGTTGTGCGCACTTTTATTTGTCAAATTTCGATGAGACAAAACATCTTAAGTGATGGAAAGTTTACCTTCAAATGGACCTTCAAATAGACTTTCAAGTGGACCTTCAAGAAAGATGGAAAGTTCACCTTCAAGAACAAACCTTGAAGATTGGATAGTGCAAGAATAAGTTTAAGTCATGGATAATTCAAGCTAAAGAGTATTCAAGTTCTACTACTTTTCTAATAGAAGATCAAGCTCTACCTTCAAGTAGAAGATTCAAGCTATACACTTCAATGTCCAGTTTTCTCAGGTATAAATGACCATAGAAAGACCTTAGAATTAAGTTCTTTCAAATGTTAAACTTATATAGGTTTTTATACTTTGGTTAGGCCTTAGTTCGACTAGTCCAAGCTTTGATTCAACCAGTCTAAGATTCATGAGAATGCTATCTTATCTAGCTCCAAGATTTGTCAAATTTTGTAGTGCCAAAAAATCTTGGAATACGTATCTTGTATAGCTCAACTGTATATCATCCTTACCTACATTCAAGAACAAGAGTTTATACATCAAGAACATCATGTACAAGAATATGATATTTTAGTACTACATTAAGTGATAGATCAAGTTTTCAAGCTTCAACTATATTAAGACAATGTGCTTTACTTTGGAATTTAAAGCTCAAGTAATCTTCCTAAGTTTAAGCTCATATCTTCAAAGTTGAAACTCAAAGTCACAAGGTCACTACTTTAAGTACATTTTCAAAAATACAATAACAAGCTTCAAGTATTGTAAGATAAACTTACAACAAAAGAGAACGATGTTTCAATGTTCAAGTATCACCTATAAGGTATGAATGATCCTAGATTGACCCTAGGTTAGGTCATATTGATTATATTCTTATTTTGGGTCATGATATAATTTTATATATTTTTTCTTGACTAATCTTGGTATATGTTCGACTAGTCCAAGTACTGGCTCGACCAGTCTAAGAATTTTTTCGACCAGTCCAAGGTTTGTTTTAGATTTTTTGGATTTTTTGTTGGACCCTCAACCAGTCCTGGAGATTACTCGACCAGTCAAGTGAACAGTGCTCAACCAGTCGAGCAGGTTTGACTCAAAGTCCAGCAACCTTTCAGTGTTCCACTCGACCAGTTGAGTGCAGGGCTCGACAGGTCGTGCAAGCCACTCGACCAGTCGAGCCAGCCACTCGACTAGTCATGGACCTATCTTATCCTATCGCACCCAAAATTTTGACTTCTTGTTGGTCCTTCGACCAGTGGAGCTGTCCTCTGGGCCAGTCAAGTGAACAGTTTTTTTACCTATAAATAGAGCACGATTTTTAGAGTTTGATAATTCATTCAAGAAAAATCAAGACACCACTCTGAGAGATAAGTTTTTTGATATTCTTAAGCTATTTAGTGCTCATTTAATATTCTTTTTAAAATTAGCTTTTTGTATTTGATTTTGAGTTCTCTATTCCAATCTTACTTGAAGAAGGGATTTAAGTTTTTCCCCTTTTTTTGGAATCAAAATCAAATCAAGCTAGCCCAAAGTGATTTAATTTAAAAATCATCTAGAACTCTTTCAAAGTGAGTGTGAACATTGAACATCTACTTCGAATTGGTTCTCCCGGGCTTCATCAAGGGAGAATATCCAATTAAGTATATTTATATTTTTATAAATCTTTTTTTGGTTTTTGAGGTTGTGCTAGGAAAATCTCTGTTTTGGTTTGTCTGAGGTGATCTAAAAAATCTCAGAGTGTGGAGTTTTTGAATTATGTAAGCCCACTTGAAAGACACAATTGTGAAGGTTTTAGGTGAACCTTGAAAAACCTATTTCATAGTGAAAGCCAATAAACCGAAGGAGAGGATATTGGGAGTGGAGTAGTTGTGTGGCTATTTTTCTAAACAGTTGGTGTACACACAAGTGAACCACTATAATCTAGTACAGTGGTGGATGGTTGAATATGGCTTTGTGTGAATGTTGTAAATTCTTTTTAAGCCTTTGTGGAGAATATTGTAATCTTTTTTATGCAAGTGTGAGAATATTGTAATAGCTTAGTTTACTTTCTTTGTTGTTTTTATTCTCCTCTGTATTAGTTTGGGATTTTGATACACAGACCATTCTAGTAATCAAGTTGTCCTACCATAAGCTATTGGTTTTTGGTGTAAGGTTGTCCTTAGAACAACATCTGTATCAACCTCTTAATACTTGTACATTTGAGGTTGCTATTCTTTTCTGCTTTGTGGGATTATTAAGTGCTATCTTTATTTATTTCTTTCTTAATTCGCATTTAATTTTTTAATTTGGCATAGTCCTATTCATCCCCCTTTAGAACTCTTAGCTCGGCCTTTTCAATTGGTATCAGAGCCTAATAGCTCATTTTTATCTTTATTATTTGGATTAAATTCCTAAGCTAATCGATCTGAGCTTTTTAAGATGTTAAATTTTGATAGCCTCTCAGTCACTAGGCCATCACCATTTGATGGCTCCAATTATGCTGATTGGAAAGCTAGAATGAGGATTTTCTTAAAATCCATGGTTGAGAGTGTGTGGCAATCCACAGTGACCAATTGGACCCCCTACCACTGAAGTGACTGGTACTGATGGATCTGTAACTGTAAAAGTTTCACTGTATTTTACTTGGACCAATCTTCAGAAAAGTGAGAGTAGTGCCAATGTAAAGGCTCTAAATGCAATTACTTGTGCACAATCACCGGATAAATTTAAGAGAATTATATCTTATGATACTGCAAAGTAAGCCTGAGATATTTTGGAAATGACACACGAGGGAACAACAATTGTCAAGAAATCTAAAGTTCAAATCCTTACAACTAAATGTAAGGAAATACATATGGAATAAAGTGAAACTTTCATGGACTTCTATACAAGATTGAATGACATTGTCAACTCTCATGAGGTCTTGGTGACAGGATCCCAGAAAGAAAAGTCTGTGCAAAGATACTGCGCTCATTACTAGAACGGTTCAATTCAAAAGTGACCGTGATTCAGGAACTTCGTGATACGGATAATATGAGAGTAGAAGAGTTAGTTAGGTCTTTTCAAACCTATGAATTAAATTTTAAGGCACCCAAAGGTAAGTTAATCACCCTCAAGTCGTCTAAAAGTATTTCTCATGATAATAGTAATGATTCTGATTTAGAAACTTCTGAAGATGATATGTCTCTTTTATCTAAAAAGTTTTACAAGATTCTCAAAAGTAAAAAGAGGGTTGATTAGCAAAAATCTATTGAAAAGAAAAAACCTATATCTAAAAATTGAAAATCTTTAAAAGATGGCCAATGCTACAACTGCCATGAATATGGGCATCTAACAAACAAATGTCCTAAGAAGGACAAGTCTAAAAATAAAGGTATGTTCGTTACATGGGATGATTCTTCCTGCTCTGAAGTCTCTTCTGAGTTAGAAGATTCTGAAACAGAGTCGGCTAATGATGTTAAAGCCCTAATAACTCTAGCCAGTTCACTTTTTCAAATCATGATGATTCAACCAGTGAAGAAAAACTGAATCATGACAATGAAAATGAAGAAGACCTTCAAGATGCTTATGTTGCCCTATACAGGGAAAGTTGCAAAATTGTTGTAAAGTTAAAACTTCAAAAAGAAAATTTTTTAAAACTAAAAGAGAATTTTAATAATCTAGTTTTACTAAAATCACACTTTTCAGATTGCTTAGAAAAAACTAAGTGTGACTTAGATTTCAAAACATCCCAAGTTGAAAAATTAAAATCTAAAAATGAAAAGTTAAACCTAGAAGTCTCTTCGCTTTTAAGTTTGAAGGACACATGGACGTATGCCCAAGGTGATCCTATATTAGAAAAACTTTTATCCGGATCCAGAAAATGTGGCAATCGATCTGGATTGGGCTATGATAAATGTATTCCTCCCAAGAATAAGAATTCTCCACTCGAATTTATTAAAGGGGAGTCTTCTAACTCAAAAGGAAAAATTCTGAATTAAAATTCTAAAAATTCTAAAACTTTTCAGACTTTTAATCCTAAAAGTAATCATATCAACTATAGAAATCAGAATCGTAATCCTTTGGCTGAAAAAAAAATTGTTGATTTGCTAAAGGAGCTCTTAAAATCTAACTCAGTGGGAAGGACTTAGAACAACTACAAACATAAGAAGACCAACTATACTCCTAAACCCAAAACAGTAATGAAATGGGTCCCTAAGGTTACTTGTTTGGTTGCCCACACTGTTTTCAAAGCTTCGAGTCATTCAAAGTGGTACCTAGATAGTGGTTGCTCCAGAAAAATGACAGGTGAAAAAGGTCTGTTCACCAGTCTTAAAGACATGACTGATGGTTCAATCACATTCAGTGATGGTAGCAACTGTAAAATTGTTAGCTAAGGTATGGTTCAACTCTTTAACCTCCCTCTATTTGAGAATGTTTTATATGTAGAAGGTTTAAAACATAATCTATTAAGCATCTCCCAAATATGTGATAATAATCATAGTGTAAAATTCACTAACTAAGGGTGTAAAATTTTAAATAAGAATGGTTCTGTAATATTAACTAGTCGTAGAACTTCTGAGAACTGCTGCATTGTTAGTGATTCAAGCTCATCTATGCTATCGTGCTACATGGTCCATACTAATAAAATTGAATTATGGCGTAAGTGCCTCGGACATGTACACTACCACAACTTGTATAGATTGAGCAAAAGAGAGTTTGTAAGAGGTCTATCCAAACTAAAAAAAAATAGATAAAATATGTGACAAATGCCAGATTGGTAAACAAACCAGGAGTACTCACAAAAAAGTGAACTCCAATGTCACATCTAAGCCACCTGAACTTCTCCACATGGATCTGATTGGACCAACTAGAGTTGAGGTGGCGAAAAGTATATTCTGGTGATTGTAGATGACTTTACCTGGTATACTTGGGTAGTCTTCTTAAGAGAGAAATTAGAAACTCTCGATGAAGTAAAAATGATACTTAAACATATCCAAACTGAAAAAGAATCACAAGTCTCTAAAATCCATAGTGATCAAGGTTCTAAGTTTGAAAATGGTAGTTTTAAGAAATTTCACGATGATCAGGGAATATCACATGAATATTCTGCATCCAAAACACCATAACAAAATGGTGTAGTGGAAAGGAAAAATAGAGTGCTTCAAGAAATGAAAAATGTAATGCTAAATAGTATGAAGCTTCCTAAAAATCTTTGGGCTGATGTGTTAAATACTGCTTGTTATATAATTAACTGCATTTACACTAGAAAATTAAATAGTAAAACTGCTTATGAAATGTGGTTTTATAAGATGCCTACTGTCAAATACTTTTGAGTTTTCGGCAACAAGTGCTACATCTTACGTGACCGAGAAAATCTGGGTATGACATCAAAAGTGATAAAGGGATATTTTTGAGGTATGCTCTAAATAGTCGAGCATATTGAGTTCTTAACAAGAGGATTGGTGTAATTCAAGAGTCTATCAATGTGGTTATAGATGATCATTTGAATACTCCTATCTCAAGTTCAGAAAATGATGAAGTTCTTTTATTTGATAAATCAAACTTTTCATCTAGTAAAATAACACTGAACTGCAGTCAATTAAAGACCATCCTTCTAATCAAATCCTTGAAAACCCTCTCACTGGTGTGCGTACTCACAAATAATTAGAGAATATGTGCAATTACATGTGTTTTACATCCCAGATAGAACCGACTAACGTAAAAGAAGCCCTTACTTACGAAAACTGGATTATAGCAATGCAAGAAAAGCTCAATTAGTTTGTTATAAATGATGTTTGGTACTTAGTTCCAAGACCAAAAGAAAAATACATTATCAGAGCAAAATGGATTTTTAAAAATAAGTCTGATGAAATTGGTAATATTATTAGAAACAAGGCTAGGCTGGTTATACAAGGTTATACTCAAATTGAAGGTATTGATTATGATGAGACATTTGCCCCATTAGCTTGTCTTGAATAAATCAGACTATTTATATCCATTGCGTTCTTTAAAAAATTCAAAATATATCAATTGGATGTAAACTGTGCATTCTTAAATAGTGATTAACATGAAAAAGTGTATGTTGAACAACCTAAGGGTTTTGAAGAGCATGCTAATCATTTCTATTACATGAAAAAGGCACTCAATGGTTTGAAACAAGCTCTCAGGGCATGGTATAAAAAGTTGACTAAGTTTATACTAAGTCATAACCTTGTAACGGGAAGTGTTCATAAAACACTATTTGTAAAGAAACATAATGATCACATATTAATAGTTCAAATATATATTGATGACATTATCGATGGATCTACTTGTACTAACATGACTGTTGAATTTGTAGATCTTATGAAATCTAAATTTGAAATGAGCATGGTTAGAGAAGTAAACTATTTTCTAGGGTTGTAATTCAAACAGCTCCCTGATGGTTTCTTTATCTTTCAAACCAAATATGCTTTGAACTTAGTTAAAAAGTTTAGATTTGAGAGTGAGAAAAATTTTGATACTCTAATGAGTACTACTCTAAAAACTCTCTAAGGATTCAACAGGTAAGAGCGTGGATCCTAAGTTATATCACAGCATGATAGGTAGTTTACTTTATCTAACTGCGAGCTGACCTAATATTGTATTTAGTGTGGGAATTTGTGCTAGATATCAGTCAGACCTAAAAGAGTCACATCTGTTCGCTATTAAGCACATTTTGCGATTTGTCGTTAATTCAACTAATCATGGTCTCTGGTATTTACATGATTTATCACGCCTCAAAACCCAGAAATCGGATTCACAGGAATCTCGATCGCCGAATCCGGTGCCGACAGCCTCCGTAGTACCCCATTCTCGGCTCCTAGCATTCATATGCCAGATTCCGATCCTGGGATCCTACAAGGAGGATTTTTTTTGTACATTTAACTAGTAATAAGCATAACCACAAGATTACCCAATTCACAAAGGCATCATCATCATCACATTTCCACTATTATAATCATTGGAGTACAACATTGAAAGGGAAATACATAAATAGAAACTCAGGCTCCAGAAGGCCACTGCACGCTCCAAGCTCAACACTGCAGCAACCTAACATCACCTGCACGCATCTATCGTGCATAAGCTTATAGAAAGCTTAGAGAGTGGGGTAAGTGTGTGCACAAGGTAAGTGTCAAGTATTCAATATAAGGTCATAATCATACAATATCAGAAAACTAGTAATCCACACACCATACAACGTCTAAATAAGAAGAAACACTGATGAAATCATGAATTATCAGAGTAAGCAAAAGTATGGACAAGTCCATAAGTCAATTAATATCAAAATATGCAATATAGAACAACTATGCCATGAAAAGTCATCAAGAGCCAATTATCAAATGCCGAGGGTGCAATGCGATATACAAATCCTGCTAAGTCTGTCTAAGCCATGTAAGTGGAGAAACATAGCAGCTCAAAATGCCATATGCCTTCGGAAGTAATGCAATATGCGATGCAGATGAAATGACTATGTGGGAATGTGAAGTCGGGATGATAGTACGTAGTATCGCAGGCTACGGGATCCGCCACAATGAAATTCTATCCAAACCAGTCCCATACCTAAATTTGGATAGTCAGACTCAACGTGGTAAACTCCTGATCTCAGGTTAGTCGCGCCCCCAACTGAAATTCTTGTCATAGCGAAGGTACACAACAATTGGTTGCGCACCACCAGCCTGAGTGGATAGTGAATGAATGAATGAATGAGCATGCAACTCCTACTCGATAAGTCCACATATCAGTACGGTTTCTCTCTGGAAAATCACCGGGGTCTATTACACTCCATACTAGATTTTTGCCCCATCGCACGCAACAAGGTGAGTGAAAGAGACCTCACTATCCGCCTGCCAATATCGTGCCCGGCTCGTCAATAGCGGACCCATTCCTCGAGCTGGTCAGACTCAGCCTAGCATTACCCCCTCTTCTCGGGCAGGTATGGCCGCACCCCCTTCCAACCGACCACGACATAGTGGAGAGCGCAGCCATCTGGTAATCGGCACTCAACGCTCATCTACCCACTCGGTGTAGACGTTGGAGCAACCTTTGGAACTAAGAGGGTTTAAGGACTTTCACCCAGGGATATCTATAGCACCCCATGTAGAACAGATTTTCAGTATCCCATCTGGCCATCCATAAAATGCTTGTGGAGGCTATGACCCTGATGTCGCTAGGGCATATAGTACAACACAATGTAATGCAAGATGCATGAGTCACGTAATCCAGTCATGCATCAATCATGCGCATATCGTGCGCTCATGTGAGATAATCTCCACCTATCAGGGAGTCTCATGAGTCATGTAAACAGTTTTACAAAATTAAAATTTGATCTTGGTTTGTGCAATATGAACTGATGATTTGTGTCTATTTGTATCATAATGTATATATTTATTATTTCATAATTTTTAAAATTTAAATTTAATGCAAAATTGTATATTGTGTGGTGCACGACCAGTCGAGTACATACTTGACCAGTCGTGGCATGACTGGTCGAGTATGTACTCGACCAGTCGTGTATCATGGGTTTGGCCATTTATTTGGGGAAAATCTTCTTTTTCTTCATTTGGATCTTCTTCTCCAACACGCTCTACCTCGACTATTCGAACCCATCTTCGATTCCTCCATGGTTAGTGCATTATTTTTAATTTTCTTATAGATTTAAGTCATTTGCACTTCCTTTTCTTCATTTGTGTGGTTTATTTCAAGTTTTATGATTATTTTGTGGGTTTTCTATCAAAAATTCAGATCTACTAGAAATTCTTCTTGACTCTTTTATAATCTCTTTATTCCTTGATTTCTTTATTACAATAGAGAGTAGAAATAAGAAGAAAGGATCTTGTGGTCTCTCTTCTTCTCATTCTGCCCCTATCACGGTGCACCATCTTCAGCCTCTCGAGGAAGATCCAGAGTATATGCGGGATATTCGTTTGTGCAACGTGATAGTTGAACGGACTGTCAAATCTGATCACTTTGCACCATTTGGCATTGTTCCTCTCCTTCAGTTTGTAGGATGGGATAACATATTACATTGGAGTGGACTGGCATACCACTCCATTGTGCAAGATATGTTTGTTTGCATTAGTGATTATTCTTCTGAGAATCTGACGTTTAAAATTATGACCAGAGAATGTCCAATTGAAGTGGACTGTCACCTTATTTCTGGGTTAATGGATATACTTGACAATGATGATGGTATTCCCATTCATATACTTGTAACAAAACTGTTTGAATCTGAGAAGAGAATGCTTACTCGAGTTTTATGTAATATGGATGCAGAATGGAGCATTAGGAATGCGCTCGTCTCCAAGTTTATGTTACCCAGATATAGGGTTCTCCATCGGATTTTCATTTCAAATGTCTACCCTTGATCTGGTAACAAAACTGAGCTCACTACATTCATGGCTCGTATTGTTCATTCTATAGTTACTTGAGTCTTTGTATGTCTTCCTTCGCTTATTTGTTATATCATGATTCAGTTCCGTCTCCATCCAGGTCACAGTGACATACCCCTTGCTTATCTTATGACTGTTTTAGCCACCCATAGTTTAGTGGTTATGCCTATTGGAGAGGCTCTCATTAACCATCTACCATTCAACAACTCAAACATAAACAAGATGAATTTAAGGTTGGCTCCAGGCTAAGTTGATGAAGGTGCTGGTGGAGCAGTAGAAGCAACTGAAGAGGAGGATGCTTCGCCTCCAGATGATATCAATATGGATAACCTTTTCGATGAGATTTGTGAGACCTGTATCCTATCCCGTACCGTTCCGTAGACTTCCATGGTCCTCCCAGTCGAATTTCGACAACCCTCGACCTAAAATCGATATTTGTGAGCAATCCTAAGTCGCATTCGGTGATTCTGAGTTAGCTCGACCCATGACTTGTACCCTTGCGACCACGTCGTTTCCACGGTTCCGATGCCGCGTCTCGCATGCCGAGACAATACCCAGGCCAGGAGATGTGGACCCGCATTCAGTTCGAGGAAACGTCGTGTGTTTACAATCCTTACAGAATCTTTACAACATGTCCTATCAATTAAGTGCACATCAATCACCTCATGTCAAGTATAAGAGCAACCCCAAAGTCAAATCTCTCTCTTACACTCCCTTACATGTCAAGTACACATTACTCACCTTTTCACCCATCACACCCATCCCTCTCTCCCTTACATGCCATCCTCTCTCTCTCTCTCTCTCTCTCTCTCTCTCTCTCTCTCTCTCTCTCTCTCTCTCTCTCTCTCTCTCTCATTTTCAAACTCCATCTCCCAGAGCTTTGTGTGTGGCCCACCTTCTGTAACACCCCAAATTTTTACCAACCTAGGTTAAATGTCCTTAGGCAACGGGTCAACCATAGCACCTTGGTAACCTCTCAAAATTTGATTCCAAAGCCAATGAAATCATGTAGAACCTATTTCTTTAGAAATTTAACATGAATTAGCTAGCGTTAAGCTAGATTAGCTGTGAAATTGTCCCTGATCACTTTAAATACGTTCTGCAAGACCCAAAACTTATAGAACCAATGACGCTATAATACCCTGAAATTTAGGATCAAACTCTAAACCCGTTTGCTCTCAGGAACCCTTTGAAACTTCGTATTAGATTTAGACCGCGCGTCGAAAGTCCGATATCTACAATCTTAGACCGTTATGACCGCTTAGGTAGACTTGACAATCGTTTCGAAAATCAAGCCCAACCGATTCTCCGAGGCTATTTCATTGAGCCTGGAGTGAAGAAAGTGAGAAATGGGTAAAGATTTGAAATTTTAATTCCAATCTGGCACGAGTCTTTGCGCATTATTATTAAGCGTTCTGACCATCAGAATTCAGCCAAATTTCACCCTCGGATCAGGAAAAATTTCTCTTTCATATCATGAGACTTGTAGACCTGATTTAGGTACGATGACCGCTGAACTGAAACTGGACCGCCACGTGCGATATACGAACTCTACCGGACTGAAAACTTGGTGTGAGCAACATCCAGTGACCATGAGTTTAAGTCCGATCGCGTTCGGCCGGGGGACCTCCCAAACGCTCTTTTGGATCGAAACAGCCCCGATTTGGTTATAACCCAAGTATACTTTGTTCTTACGTCTAAAAAGGTGAGGTTTTAGCCTATATAAGGGCCTTAAACCCTCACATATCTCTCCCATTTGAATTTGCTAGAAACCCTAGATTGAAAGAGAGAGAAAGTGAGAGATTGTGAGAGAGTGTGGGAGAGTTTTTCCTGCCACTTACTACGACTGTTACACGTGCTAAATCCTGGCATTCAAATCACTTTTTCGGTGATTCTAACACACTTCTAGATAAGAAAAACCCTAACTACTTGCTGTTTTGGGTTTCTTGCGATTCGAATAGCGACGTAGCTTATGTAACTTGTGTATTAGGTCGCCTTTACGCCGCTAATGAAGCGTATACGTTTCGTTCGAAATGATACACGACTGGGGAAAAAGGTGAGGATTTTAGACGCTTTGATTGACTGATTTCAAAGCTTTCAATGTAGTTTAATAGTAGATTATCAATGGCAACGCCATTTGACATGTATAACATGCTGTCCGTTTTCTGTTTCGTAAACGTATGGAAAATATGAGATTTAGGGCATTTTAGTCATTTGTAGGAAATACTGTCTACATCCATATTTTGCTGAAATGTTTGCCATAGTTATTTGTCATGTTAGGATATTAGGAATGTGTGCATGATCTGTTTAGCAAAGAGATTCGCCCAAATGCGCACTTTGAGTCGACATACGCTATGTAGACTAAAGTGTGTAGGCTAAGTGTTTGTATAAATGTTGTATTAGTATGTATTGAGTAGATGGTGTTGTGAATGAGTTTTGAGATTGAATTCTCAAGTAATATGCTGATGTGAATGATTTCCATCATGTTGGCTATATGTATTGATTTCATTATATACATGAAATGCATGTGTTGGATGATTTGCTTAAGTTGTATGTTATAACATGTGTCAACATGCTTATATTGTTGTATTTCATTTCTGTTACTCTCCTATGATTATTGATGTTGATATTCAAGTGTTTGGGGCTATACGTTAGTCCAGGCAGTCGGTAATGGATTGAATTCGTGGTTGACTTCTATTTACCACGAAGGACGTGTCGATGAACGTGAGTCGTGTTTTGAGTTGGCGACAGTGGTTAGGCCACACGAAGTGTTTCATGCACTTCATGTCATTCGACTTGAGATGCGCTCGTACTAGTCGAGCTCGTCAAATAACCCGACTGGCCATTGTATGTTCACCATGTATGAGTCATAACTGCTTGAACTTAGGGTACTGAACTTACCATTGAAAACCTTGTTAACCATGGTACCTTGATCCATAAAGACTCATGAGCCGGGCATGGTGGTATGGGACACCGTGGTCGAGCTGTCAGCCTATGCTGGGGCCACAAACCTCCCCATAGTGACCAGTGAGCAACCCAGACTCGTGAGCAAATTATGGTGGTATGAGACACTATATTCTTGCTGTCGGCCTACACTGATCAGGTGACGAGCCCTTTGTAGTGACCGCGAGCGTATTCTGAGTCTGCGGGAGGCGACGACCCTTTCGTAGTGACAAGAGTACATTAGGCCTGTATTGATAAGGTGATGGGGGAGCGGTGCAACGAGTGCGAGTAACAGCCCTGACAGCCCTTGCAGCGTCCTACAAATATAATGTCGTATGAGATTACTAGGAGTGACGACCCTAGACAGGATCTATGTTGGGATTGATATAAGGAAGATACCTTAGTTTCCCAATACTGCTGTATGAACGGACTAATAATAACTTGGTAATCATTATCCATATCGCATTGCATGTGCTTGGAAGATGTGAAGCACTGAGGAACGTAAGCATGCCACGGGCGTAAGATGGTGCCGTATGAAGGAGTATGTCGGTGAGGGCATCCATCATGTCATTTCATAAATGCATTAACAATAGTATTTAGGAATGTTTGATTGTTTGCTTTACTATTAACGCGTGATTGATTTGATAACATACAAAGCTTTGCTCTATTATCCCACTGAGTTGATCACTCACTCCCACGTTACGGGATGATGTTCCGGACACCCACCAGTCCCTATTTAAGTTGCAGATGATGGCATGCTTGTGAAGCAGAGGTGGACTGATGATGATAAGGAGGATCCCTCCTATATGCAGGTTTTGATTGACGGGGTTTCAGGGTTGTTGATTAGATGCCAATACACTTGGTATTCTGCCTTTTATTTACACACTCATATATATTCTTTTCTTTCTATTTTTGGAGTATACATGTATTTAATTAACCTGGTAACATGTTCACACTCTGGAGACTTACAATCAATTATATATTTTATGTATTTATCACAGTCTTCCGCTTGATAATTTAACTGTCTCTGGAGTATGATATGCTGTTTTGGCTTAGTCTCAATCTTGTTTAATGCCATTCTATAGACAACATGCATTTATCATTATTTATGTTGCATAAGTGACGTTCTGAAACTTTAGAGTTGGGTTTCTACCTGACCCCGATTTTTGAGATGTTACACCTTCCTACCTCCATCTCCACCATACAAGCTTCATCCCAACCCTTGAATCATGATCCTTAGGAGCTCAAGGATGTGTTGATGAAAGAAGAAGTCCAAGAAGAAGCATAAGTGGTGATCTAATCGTCGATTTTATTATTTAAGGGCCCACATATGGTGGGACCCATCTTTATGTATGTTATGTATTTAGGGAGGGTCCATAGTGGCGGAGTCCCTCCCCTTCTTACCCTCTCTCTCTCTCTCTCTCTCTCTCTCTCTCTCTCTCTCTCTCTCTCTCTCTCTTTTTCCATTTTGTGGCCCACCTTGATGTTGATCCTCACCGTCCACGGTATGGGATGGTGGGACCCACGCAGCCATGTAGCTGCTATATTGCATCAGCAACCGTGGGCCCCATTAATGTTTGTGTTTCATCCAAGCCGTCCGTCCAAATTGGACGTTGGTCGTTGAATCCTCCCTCCCTCTCTCTCTCTCTCTATATATATATATATTAAAATATAATATTATATTATGGTGGCCCCATGTGGGACCCACCCGATGAGGAGTGGATTGGCTGGGATCCCTCATGCATCAACTATATGGTTGAGGGAGTGATGTCAGGGAGATCCGTGGAGCCTACCATGATGTATTTATTTGCACCGTCCATTTGGATAGTGCTGTGTAGGGCCATCGTGATGTATCTGTTTTATCTACACCGCCCATCATCAGAACGGTGGGCCATCCCACTGCAGGACTTCCGCAAGTTCTGTGGCCCCCATCTCTGATGTATACATTTTATATCTAAATTGTCCATCCATCTTTCTAAGACGGGCATGAGCTTTAAGTAGCCACCATGATGTATGGGTTACATCCACACCGTCCAGAGGTCTGGACGGTGGGGACCACCTTGATATATGCATTTTATATCTAGGTCGTCCAAGGGCCTGGACAACAGCAACTGCACTCCAACAGCTCTGTGGGTCCCACTGCTGTGACATCAGCAAGGTCTGTGGAACCCAGCTGGTGTAAGTGTTTTATCTGGGTCGTCCAACTGTTGGACGACCAGTAGCCAAACCATGATGGATGTGTTCCATCCAAACCATCCATTCATTTGGTGAGCTTGCTTTAAGGCTTGAGACTAAAAATGAGACAGATCTTGGTATCAGGTGGACCACACTATAGTAAACAGTGGGGGTTGAACGCCTACCCTTGAAACCCTCTTGGGTGCTTTATTTTTCCAATTAATTCAGGTATTTGTGACCTTATGATCAGATTGGGTGGAAAATAATGTTATGGTGGGCCCTACCTTGATAATGTGTTGTATTCACACCGTTCACTTGGGTAGGTGGTGTGGGACGCCACCATGATATTTGTGTTTCATACATGTTGCCCAACTGTGGGCCCCACATGATATACTTATGGGACCCACGTGATGTATGTATCTCCACCATCCAGTCCTTTGATGGTGGGACTTACCTTGATGCATGTGTGGGAAACGGATTGGCTGGAGTACCCTCACACCAGCTACATACTTGCTATGTGTGCAAGGCCCACCTGATGTAAATGAGGCCTAGTAAATGAGGCCCTTTGTAATGTAAATAAGGCCCATGTTTGAGACTCATGTCTAAGGCCCTTAATGATGTATATGCGGCCCATGTATAAGGCTCATAGTGATGTATATGTAACCCATGTATGAGGCTCATAGTGATGTATATGTGGCCCATGTATGGGGCTCATAGTGATGTATATGGGGCCCAGATATGAGGCCCATTTTGATGTATTTGAGGCCATGAGATGAGGCCCATTAGTGCGACCCATTGATGTAGCCAACTTGATGTGTATGAGGCCCATTAATGCGGCCCATTGATGTAACCCACTTGATGCGAATAAGACCCATGTGTAGGGCTCACCTATTGTGTATTTAAGGCCTATGAGTTGTGGCCCAATGTGATGTATTCGAGGCCTATGGGCGAGGCTCGATGTGATGTATTTGAGGCCTATGGGCGAGGCTCAATGTGAGGTATTCGTGGCCTATGGACAAGGCCCATTGTGATGTATTTGAGGCATATGGGCAAGGCCCATTGTGATGTATTCGAGGCCAATGGTTGAGACCCAATGCGATGCATGTATGGCCCATTATGTTGTGTATGAATCCCTTTTATGGGACACTCCGTAGGAGCAATGTTGGTTAAATGTTCACATTGATGGGCAATGATGGTTGAAAGTCCTCATTGTGACCTTCCCTAAGGCCTTTGCTTAGGTCGAGTACCGATTCCGTTTATTGAGGCCGATTGTTTATTGAGGCCGATTCCGTTTATTGAGGCCGATTATTGAGGCCGATTATTGAGGTCGATTTCGATTCTAAGTGTTAAGGTCAATTATTGAGGCCGATTCTAATTTCGATTGTCGAGGCTTATTATCAAGGCTGATTCTAATATTCGATTCTGACTCCGATTGTCGAGGTCGATTATTAAGGCTGATTCTGATTCCGATTGTTGAGGCTGATTCTGATTGTCGATACCGATTCCAATTGTCGATTCTGTATCTAATTTTCATTGTCGAGGCCCAATGAGATGCATATGCGGCCCGTATTTGAGGCCCGTTGTATGTGTATTTAGCCCGTGTTTAAGGCCCAATATGATGTATATGAGGCCTATGTGATTTGGCTCTTTGTAACGTACATAAGGCCCCTGT
This sequence comes from Magnolia kwangsiensis, assembly GCA_037074715.1. Lineage (NCBI taxonomy): Eukaryota > Viridiplantae > Streptophyta > Magnoliopsida > Magnoliales > Magnoliaceae > Magnolia > Magnolia kwangsiensis. The sequence continues at coordinate 99,348,056 of CM073575.1, read as the reverse complement.
CAGAGGCCCATCATGATGTGTATTAAGCTCTTGAGTGAGGCCCATGGTGTTGTATTTTTAGCCCTTGTATGAGGTCATGGGTCCACTATACGTTAGGCTCTATGTGGGCCATTCCATGGGGGTAATGTTAGTTAAAGATCCACATTGTCAGGCCTGTATCCTAGACCATACCGTTTCATAGGCTTCGTGGTCCTTCCGGTCGAATTTCGGTGACCCGCGATCTGTTATCGATGTTTGCGTGTGATCCTGAGTCATGTCACGTATATCAGAGTCGGCTCAACCTGAGACTTATACTAGTGCGACCACATCGTCACCACGGTTCCAATGCCCCGTCTTGCGTGCCGAGGCGATAGCCAGGCCAGGAGATGTGAGCCCGAGTTTAGTTCAATGAAAACGCCGTGCATTTGTAAAACTGAGACAACCTCTCAAATCAATCCCATCAATCACATCAAATGTCAAGTACAACCATTCCATCCCTAAGTATAACAACCCCCCTAAGTCAACTCTTTCTCTTACACAACCTTACCTGTCAAGTACACATCACTTCACCCATCCCTCTCTCCCATCACTTCTGTTCCATCATCTCTCTCTCTCTCTCTCTCTCTCTCTCTCTCTCTCTCTCTCATTCTCTCTCTCTATTCTCCCAAGCAACCCCACCATGAGAGACATCCAAGCTATCTCCAAGAGAGGAGAGCTTGGTGTGGCCCACCTCCCTATCTTTCATCTCCACCATCCAATCACCATTATCCTCCATCAAAGTTGTAGTCGAGGAGCTTAGCTTGCCATTGATCCAAGAAGAAGCAAGAAAGATGGGTGTATTTTATGATTTAATTGTGAGATTTTGATGATTTGAGGCCCCACATATAGTGGGACCCATCATGATGTATGCATTGTATTGAGGGGCCCATAGTGGTGGGGCCTCTCCTCCATTCGTCTCTCTCTCTCTCTCTTTCCTTGTGTGATGGTCCACCTGATGAGTGTGTTGCATCCACATCATCCATCAGTTTGACGGTGCTGGACATGGGCCCTGCTGTATGTACATCCACGCTGGACAGGGACCCGCCTTGAAGTATGTGTTGTATCTGCATCGTCTAATTGAGACAGTGCTGCTCGTGGGATAGTGGGACCCACCAGATCGTCCAGCGTCTAGACATGGCCCCACTATGATGTTTGGGTTATATCCAGACCATCAAGAGTCTGGATGTGGCTCCCACCTGATGCATGTACTGTATTCATACCATCCAGCCATTTTGAGATGGCAGGTGGGACCCACGGGATGTACGTGTGAAGCCACGTGTGATGTAAGTGTTTTATCCCAGTTGTCCAACAACATCTGGACAGTGGGACACCATCGTAATGTATCTATTTTATCCCATGTGGGACCCACCTATAATGTGTTATATATCTACACCGTCCGGACCATCTGGACAGTGTTGTAGTGCCCCACCACTGATGTAAGTGTCTTATCTGATGCCGTCCATATGGACCACACCTTATATAGGTGTTTGATCTCCACCGTCTGTCTAGGTGGGACGCACTGTGATGCATTGTCCACACCATCCCGTCCACTGGACGGTGGTTGCTGGACGCTGATAATAATAATAATAATATATTTTATTACTTATGATGATGGGGCCCACGTGGGACCCACCTAGATTGGAAAGGTGGATTAGTTGGTCTAACGCACACCAACTATATTGCTGGTGAGGTTGACGTTAGCTAGTTCTGAAGGATCCTCTTGATCTATGTATACAGTACCGTCCATCCATTTTCATATGGTGTGGCCCACCCCACATGTGTGGCACATGTGTGGGTGGGACCCACCTTGATGTATGTATTCAGTCCCCACACCGTCCATCTGGACAGTGCAGGTGTGGGATGCACCATGACGCATGGGTTTAATCCCCACTATCCATCCGTTTGAGGACGTGGGCCACACCATGAGGTATGTGTTTCTCCATTCACCCATCTGTCTTAGGATGAGGGGCCCATCCCACACGTGTGGGTGGGACCCACCTTGATGTACTTACTCTATGTTCACTCCATCCATCCAAATTTGTGGGATCCGCCATGATTTTTTGAATTCATCAACGCCATCCACCTATTTTGCATCCATGTCAGCCATCTGTGAGATCCGTCGTGATGCATGTATTGTATATCTATGCCATCCATCCACTTTTCCAGATCATTTAAGGACTATCTTACCTTGATTGTATGTATTCTATAGCCACACCGTCCAGTCCAGCTAGGACGTGGGCCCCACCATGATGTATGTGTATTACACACACTATCCATTTATTTTTGGGTCGTAGGCCTCATTACCTTGAGAGGTGAACTTGATGTGTATGAGGCCCATTGGTGGGGCCATTGATGCGGCCCAACTTGATGTATACGAGGCCCATTGTGATGTGTATTAGGCCCATATCGTGTGGCCCATTGTGATATGTATTAAGCCCGTTGGCGTGGCCCATTTGATGCATATGAGACCCATACACAGGGTCCACATGTTATGTATTTGAGGCCAATGTGCAGGGCCTACCTATTATGTATTTGAAGCCCATGGGTTTTAGCCCATTGTGATGTATTTGAGGCCCATGGGCAAGGCCTGATGTGATGTGTTTATGAACCATGTGCAAGGCCCACCTGTTTATATTTTTGGCCAATGTGATGGGGCCTAACTATTTTGTACTTGAAGCCAACATGATGAGGCCTGACTTGATGCATCCGAGGCCCATGGGTGTGGTCCATTATGATGTATTTCTGGCCCATTTGTTAAGACCCATTTGATATATTCGAGGCCCATGTAATGGGGCCCACCTGTTATGTATTTGAGGCCCATTTAATGGGGCCCACCTGTTATGTACTTGAGTCCCATGTGTAGGGCCCACATGTTGTGTATTTGAGGCCGAGGTGCAGGGTCCATATGTTGTGTATTCAAGGCCCGATGTGATGTGTGATTTTTCTATGTTGTATATAATGATGTTTATGTGGTCCACTCTTTGGGAGCAATGTTGGTTAAATGTCCACATTGTCGAGACCAATTGTTGATGTCGATTATTGATACCGATTATGAGTATTTGACAATATGGCATCATGATACATGCACATACGCATCATCTGCATTTTTGTTATAAGATATGGTTGACCATTGCATATGTCATTGGGTAGGTTATTATGAGACTCCCTGATAGGCGAAGGATATCTCACATGAGTGCATATTATGCGTAAGATTGATGCATGACTGGATTGTATGACTCATGCATCTTGCATTGTGTGTTGTGATTACTGTACGCCCTACCGACATCAGGGTCATAGCCTTCACAAGCATATCGTGGATGGCCAAATGAGACACTAAAAATGTTTGGTTTGAGCATCCGACTGCCATAGATGGCCCTGGGTGAAAATTCCTAAACCCTCTTGGTACCAGAGGACGCCCCAACGTTGAAACTAAGTGGATATATATGAGTGCATGAGGGTTGTATACTAGTAGGTCGCGTCTCCCACTATGTCGTGGTTGGTTGGGAGGGGGTGTGACCTTACCCGCCTAAGTGAGGAGGTATTATTTAGGTTGAGTTTGACCAACTTGAGGAATGGGTCCGCTATCGATGAACCGAGCCCGATGTTGGCAGGTGGATAGTGAGGTCTCTTTCACTTACCCAATTGTGCACTTAGATAGGGGCGGCAAGCTAGCATATAGTGTAATAGACCCCAGTGATGATCCCAGAGAGGAACCATACTGATATGTGAACTTATTGAGCAGGTGTTGCATACTCATTCATTCATTCACTATCCACTCGGGCTGGTGGTGCGTAATCATTTGTTATGTGTACTTTCACAATGGCCAGGATTTTGGTTGGGGTGCGTGACTAACCTGAGATCAGGATTTTATCACATTGAGTCTATCCAAATTTAGGTATGAGACTGGTTTAGATAGAATTCTCTTGTGATGGACCCCATAGCCTGTGATACTACATACTATCATCCTGACTTCACTCCAGTTTGGTCATTTCATTTGCACCGCATATTGCATTACATCCTTGACATCTGATACTTAACTCTTTTTGACATTGTATTGAATACTTGGCTTATTATGTCTCCGCATTGCATAGCTGATCTACATTACTCCCTTAGTATTTGCCCCATTATGATCTGCATTGCTTACTCAGATATTGTATGATTCATGACCCTATCAGCATGTTTCCACTTACTCTGATTACTCTAATATTTCTTACTTGACACTTACCTTGTGCACACACTTTCACCACCCACTAAGCTTTCTATAAGCTTATGCATGATAGATGCGTGCTTGTGGAGTTAGGTTGCAGTAGCATTGAGCTTAGAGTATGCAGCGGACCTCTGGAGCTTTGATTTTGTCATATGTATTTTCCTTTCAGCACTATATTCAAATATTTATATTAGTGGATATGTGATGATGATGTTGCCTTTGTGATTTGGGTAAACTTATGGTTATGCTTATTATGAAATAAATGTACATTGGAAAAAAAAATAAAAAAATCCTCCTTGTAGGATCCCAGGATCGAAATCTGGCGTATAGGTGCTGGGAGCCGAGAAAGGGGTACTACGGAGGCTGTCGGCATCGGATTCGAATATCAAAAATTTTGTGAGCTCAGTTTCTGAATTTGGGGTGCGACACACATTATCGAGGTCGATTGTCAATGCTAGTTATTGATACCGATTATAAGTATGTGACTGCATAGTATCATGATACATGCCCATATGTATCATCTGCATATTTGTTATGAGATGTGGTTGACCATTGCATATATCATTGGGCAGGTTGTTATGAGACTCCCAAATAGGCAGAGATTATCTCACATGAGCGCACACTATGCGCAGGATTAATACATGACTGGATTGTATATTATACGTCCTAATGACATCAGATCCGTAGCCTCCACTGACATATATTGGATGGCTAGATGGGACACCCAAAATGTTTAGTTTGAGCATCTAGGCACTTTGGATGTCCGTGGGTGAAAGTTCCTAAACTTTCGTGGCTAGAAGACACCCCAACGTCTAGACTGAGTGGATACATGAGCGCCCGAGTTTCGAATATCAGTAGGTCGCGTCTCCCACTGTGTCATGGTCGGTTGGGAGGGGGTGTGGCCTTATCCGCCCGAGTGAGGGTATTATAAGCTAGGCTGAGTTTGACCAGCTCCCAATGGGTCCGCTATCGACGAGTTAGGTAGGCATTGGCATACTACTAGGAGGCGAGTATTGAGGTCTTTTCCACTCACTAGGTTATGCGGCCAGCTAGAGCGGTAGCCAACTTGGAGTGTACTAGACCCCAGTGATGATCTTAGATATGTACGGTACTAATATGTGGACTTATTAAGTAGGAGTTTCATATTCACTCATTCATTTATTCATTCACTATCCACTCGGGTTAGTGGTGCACAACTATTTATTATGTGTATCTTCGCAATGGCCACAATTTCAGTTGAGGCGCGCAACTAACTTGAGATCAGGAGTCTACCACATTGAGTCTGACTATCCAAATTCAGGTATGGGACTAGTTTGGATAGAAGTCCCTTGTAATAGACTTCATAGCCTATGATACGGTGTACTATCATCCTGACTTTACTTCAGATTGGTCATTTCATTCGCACCACATATTGCATTACATCCGTAGGCATATGGCAATTTGGTTTGCTATGTTTATGCACTTATATGACTTAGATACTTAACAGGATTTACATATTGCATTGTACCCTTGACATCTGATATTTGGCTCTTTATGACTCCTCATTTGTATAGTTGATCTATATTGCATACTCTGATATTGTATGACTCATGGACTTGTCAATATTTCCTCTTACTCTGATATCATATGATTCATGATCTTGTTGGTATTTTTACTTATTTCGATATTGTATGGGTTATGGTATTCTATTGCATACTTGTTACTTACCTTGTGCATACACTTTCACTACCCTTTAAGCTTTCTATAAGCTTATGCACGATAGATGCGTGCAGGTGGCATTAGGTTGCAACAGTGTTGAGCTTAAAGCATACTGCGGACCTTTGGAGCTTTGATTTTTGATATATGTATTTCCCTTTCAGCACTGTATTCAAATGTTTATATTAGTGAATATGTGATGATGAGATGATGTTGCTTTTATGATTTGGGTATACATGTGGTTATGCTTCTTATGAGACAAATGTATGTTGAAAAATCCTCCTTATAGGATCTCAGGATTAGAATTTGGCGTATGGACACTAGGATCCGAGAATGGGGTACTACGAAGGCTATCGACACCGGATTCAGATCAGGATTCCTGTGAGTTCGATCTCCGGGTTTGAGGAATGACAGAAGTTGGTATCAGAGCATAACTTGGGAATACCTGAGGATAACATCACATATTTGCTGATAGCTACCCTGCACTCTATAACTTTTGAGAACCTATAATGGTTAGATCCCCAAGTTCAAATAACTTAAAAATTTTCTGACATAACTCCCTGCCGTTGAGATTCTAAGGCTGCATAGTCTTCCAGTTTCGATCATTTCTAATCCAAAATCCAATGATCAGTAGAGTCCTCATAACATTGATGAGGCATCCTTAAAGGGGCGAGGTTCGGATTAGAGAGCGTTATCTTCATCCTTTTATAGATTGATTGTGCCTTGGCATATAAACGTGATGATGTTTCCTCTTCCCTTGTCATTCCTGTAAATTTTGAGGATAAAATTTTTATTAGAAGGGGAGAACTGTGAGACCCGTATCCTATCCCGTACCATTTCATAGGCTTTTGAAGTCATCCCGGTCAAATTTTGGCAACCCGCGACCTGAAATCGGTATTTGTGCATAGTCCTATATCACATCCGGTGATTCTGAGTCGACTCGACCGAAGACTTGTACTCTTGTGACCTCGCCGTCGCTGCGATTCCGAAGTCACGTCTCGTATGCCAAGGCGATACCCAAGACAGTGGATGTGGACCTGCATTTAGTTCGAGAAAACGTCGTGCGCTTACAATCCTTAGAGAATCTTTACAACATGTCCTATTAATCAAGTGCACATCAATCACCTCATGTCAAGTACAAGAGCAACTCCAAAGTCAACTCTCTCTCTTACACTCCCTTACATGTCAAGTACACATCACTCACCTTTTCACCCATCACACCCATCCCTCTCTCTCTTACATCCCATCCTCTCTCTCTCTCTCTCTCATTTTCAAACTCCATCTCCCAAGCAACCGCCCAAGCAAGAGCTTCTATGAGAGAGAGCTTTATGTGTGGCCCACCTTCCTACCTCCCATCTCCACCATCCAAGCTTCATCCCAACCCTTGAATCATGATCCTTAGGAGCTCAAGGATGTGTTGATGAAAGAAGAAGTCCAAGAAGAAGCATAGGTGGATGATCTAACCGTCGATTTTGTTATTTGGCCCACATATGGTGGGACCCATCTTTATGTATGCTTTGTATTTAGGGAGGGCCCATAGAGACGGGGTCCCTCCCCTTCTTACCGATCTCTCTCTCTCTCTCTCTCTCTCTCTCTCTCTCTCTCTCTCTCTCTCTCTCTCTTTCTCTCCCTTTTTCCATTTTGTAGCCCACCTTGATGTTGATCCTCACCGTCCACAGTGTGGGACGGTGGGACCCACGCAGTCACGTAGCTGCTATATTGCGTCAGCAACCGTGGGCGCCACTGATATTTGTGTTTCATCCAAGCCGTCCATCCAGATTGGACGCTGGATGTTGAAGCCTCACTCCCTCTTTCTCTCTCTCTATATATATTAAAATATAATATTATATTATGGTGGGCTCCATGTGGGACCCCCCTGATGAGGAGTGGATTGGCTAGGATCCCTCACGCACCAGCTTTCTGGCTAAGGGAGTGATGTCAACGAGATCCATGGAGCCTACCATGATGTATTTATCTGCACTGTCCATTTGGACGGTGCTGTGTAGGGTCACCATGATGTATCTGTTCTATCTACACCGTCCATCATCTAGATGGTGGACCATCCCACTGCATGACGTCTACAAGTTCTGTGGCCCCCACCGCTGATGTATATGTTTTATATCTAAACTGTCCATCCGTCTTGCTCGGACGGGCCAGAACTTTAAGTAGTCACCATGATGTATGGGTTACATCCACACCGTCCAAAGGTCTGGATGGTGAGGACCACCTTGATATATGCGTTTTATATCCAAGCCATCCAAGGGTCTGGACAGCAGCAGCTGCACGCCAACAGCACTGTGGGTCCCACTGTTGTGACGTCAGCAGGGTCTATAGGACCCAACTGGTGTAAGTGTTTTATGTGGGTCGTCTATCCGTTGGACGACCAATAGCCCCACCATGATGAACGTGTTCCATCCAAACTATCCATTCATTTAGTGAGCTCGCTTTAAGGCTTGAGACTAAAAATGAAGTAGATCCTAGGATCAGGTGGACCACACTATAGTAAACAGTGGGGGTTGAATGGCTACCCTTAAAACCCTCTTGGGTGCACAGAAGTTTTAGGTCAATATGATATTTATTTTTCCACTTAATTCAGGTTTTTGTGACCTTATGATCAGATTAGGTGGAAAATAATGTTATGGTGGGCCCTACCTTGATAATGTGTTGTATTCACACCGTCCACCTGGGTAGGTGGTGTGGGATGCCACCATGATATTTGTGTTTCATATATGTTTCCCAGCTGTGGGCCCCATGTGATGTACTTGTGGGACCCACGTGATGTATGTATCTCCACCGTCTAGTCCTTAGATGGTGGGACTTACCTTGATGCACGTGTAGGAAATAGATTAGCAGGAGTACCCTCACACCAACTACGTACCTGCTATGTGTGTAGGGCCCACCTGATGTAAATGAGGCCCATGCAATGAGGCCCTTTGTAACATACATAAGGCGCATGTTTGAGACCCATGTCTAAGGCCCTTAGTGATGTATATGTGGCCCATGTATGGGGCTCATAGTGATGCATATGCAGCCCAAATATGCGGTCCATTGTGATGTATTCGAGGCCATGGAATGAGGCCCATTAGCGAGGTCCATTGATGTAGCCAACTTGATGTGTATGAGGCCCATTAGGGTGGCCCATTGATATATCCCACGTGATGTGAATAAGGCCCATGTGTAGGGCTCACTTATTGTGTATTCGAGGCCCATGGGTTGTGGCCCAATGTGATGTATTTGAGGCCCACGGATGAGGCCCGATGTGATGTATTCGAGGCCCATGGGCGAGGCTCAATGTGAAGTATTCGTGGCCTAACGGTAAGGCCCATTGTGATGTATTTGAGGCCTATGGACAAGGCCCATTGTGATGTATTTGAGGCCCATGGTTGAGGCCCAATTTAATCTATGTATGACCCGTTACGTTGTGTATGAATCCCTTGTATGGGCCACTCCTTGGGAGCAATATTGGTTAAATGTCCACATTGATGGGCAACGATGGTTAAAAGTTCTCATTGTAACCATCCCTTAGGCCTTTAATTAAGCCAATTTTTTATTCCGTTTATTGAGGCCATTTTTTTATCGAGGCCGATTTCGTTTATCGAGGCCGATTGTTGAGCCTGATTCAAATTCTGAGTATCAAGATTGATTGTTGAGGCCGATTTTGATTCTGATTATGGAGGCCAATTGTGGAGGCCTATTCCGATTGTCGATTCTGACTCCGATTCTCAAGGTTGATTGTTGAGGTCGATTCCTATTCCGATTGTTGAGGCAGATTCTGATTGTCGATACCGATTCTGATTGTCGATTCCGATTCTGATTGTCGAGGCCCAATGAGATGCATATGCGGCCCATATTTGAGGCCCGTTGTATGTGTATTCAGCCTGTGTTTAAGGCCCAATGTGATGTATATGTGTCCTATCTGATAAGTCCCTTTGTAACGTACGTAAGGCCCATGTGAGAGGCCCATCGTCATGTGTTTTAAACTCTTAAGTGAGGCCCATGGTGTTGTATTTTTGGCCCTTGTGTGAGGTCATGGGTCCATCATGGGTCCTTGGGGGCAATGCTGGTTAAATGTGCACATTGACAAGGTTGATTATCGATGTCGGTTATTGATAACGATTATGAGTATGTGACAGCATAGCATCATGATACATGCCCATACACATCATTTACATATTTGTTATGAGATGTGGTTGAGCATTGCATATGTCATTAGGCAGGTTGTTATGAGAATCCCAGATAGGCGGAGGTTATCTCACATGAGCGTATGGTATGCGTAGGCTCGATGCATGGCTGGATTGTATACTGTATGCCCTAGCAACATCAGGGTCATAGCCTCAACATGCATGTCATGGATGGCTGGATGGGACACCGTAAATATTTGGTTCGAGCATCTGGGCACTTTGGATGTCCGTGGGTGAAAGTCCCTAAACCTTCATGGCCAAGAGACGCCCCAACGTCTAGACCGAGTGAATATATGAATACCCAAGTGCCAAATACTAGTAGGCCTCGTCTCCCACTGTGTAGTGGTCGGTTGGGAGGGGGTGTGGCCTTATCTGCCTGAGTGAGGGGGCTGTAAGCTAGGTTGAGTTTGACCAGCTCCCAATGGGTCCATTATCGACGAGTCGGGTAGGCATTGGTATACTACTGGCAGGTGGGTAGTGAGGTCTTTTCCACTCACTGGGCTACTCGGTCGGCTAGGGCAGTATCTAGCTTGGAGTGTACTAGACCCCGATGATGATCCTAGAGATGTACGATACTGATATGTGGACTTATTGAGCAGGAATTGCATATTCACTCATTCATTTATTCATTCACTATCCACTTGAATTGGTGGTGTGCAACTTTTTGTTACGTGTATCATCGTAATGGCCAAGATTCTGGTTAGGGCGCGCAATTAACTTGAAAGCAAGAGTCTATAACATTGATTCTGACTATCCAAATTCAGGTATGAGACTAGTTTGGATAGAAGTCCCTTGTGATAGACCTCATATCCTGCGATACTGCGTACTATCATCCCGACTTTACTCCAGCTTGGTTATTTCATTCGCATCGCATATTACAATACATCCATAGGCATATTGCATTTTAGTTTGCTATGTTTCTGCACTTATATAGCTTAGACGGACTTAGCAGGATTTACATATTGCAATGTACCCTCGGCATCTAATATTTAGCTCTTTATGACTCTTCATTTGTATAGTTGATATGTATTGCGTACTCTGATATTGTATGACTTATGGACTTGTCAGTATTTTTACTTACTCTGATATCTTATGATTCATGATCTTGTTGGAATTTTCACTTATTTCGATATTGTATGGGTTATGGTATTGTATTGCATATTGGGTACTTACCTTGTGCACACACTTTCACCACCCTCTAAGCTTTTTATAAGCTTATACACCATAGATGCTTGCAGGTGGCATTAGGTTGCAGCAGCGTTGAACTTAGAGCATACAGCGGACCTTTAGAGCATTGATTTTCTATATATGTATTTCCCTTTCAGCACTGTATTCAAATGTTTGTATTAGTGGATATGTGATCATGATGATAATGTTGCCTTTATGATTTGGGTATACTTGTAGTTTTGCATCTTATGAGACAAATGTACATTGAAAAATCCTCATTGTAGGATCCCAGGATCAGAATCTGGCGTATGCATGTTGGGAGCTGAGAATGGGGTACTACAGAGGCTGTCGGTACCGGATTTGGCAATCGGGATTCCTGTAAGTCCGATCTCTGGGTTTGGGGCGTGACAAGATTGAATTTGACTCTACGGATGATCCTGATTATCAGCCTTCTGATTTTGATACGCGGTTGTGTTCTCTTGAGGAGAAGGTTGAAGGTATGCATATGTCCCAAGAAATGCAATATATGCGCAAATATCTTAGGTGCATTAACATGGGACTTAATCAAATTGATCCATCCATACCTGTTCCTTCTTCTGGTTTGGATTAATTTTTGAATATCTATTATGTAACAACTTTCAAACCTGGATCTCTCTTGTTTTTTTATTATTGTGGACATGTTTAACTAGTTATCTTGCCCATATTTATGTTATTTTGAACTTCCTTGTTCTCTCAGTACTCATTGCTTTTTTATTTACTTCCATCTTCATTTATAAGTTCTTTCCTTCTTCTCTTAATACTCATTGAATGTCAAGTACAAGAGTAAAAGATTCAAGTACTATATCAAGTGATAGATCAAGTTTTCAAGTTCAACTATATCAAGACAATGTGATTTACTTTGGAATTCAAAGCTCCAGTAAACTTCTAAAGTTTAAGCTCATATCCTCAAAGTTGAAACTCAAAGTCACAAGCTCACTACTTCAAGCACATTTTTGAAAATATAATGACAAGCTTCAAGTACTTTAAGATAAACTTGCAACCGAAGCGAATAATGTTTCAATGCTCAAGTATCACCTATAAGGTATGAATGACCTTCGATTGACCCTAGGTTAGGTCATATTGATTACATTCTTATTTTGGGTCATGATATAATTTTATAAACTTTTTCTTGACTAGTCCTGGCTTATATTCAACTAGTCCAAGTACTGGCTCGACCAGTTTAAAAAATTTCTTGACCAATCTAAGGTTTGTTATGGATTTTTTAGATTTTTTGTTGGACCCTCGACTAGTCTCGAAGACTACTTGACCAGCCGAATGAACAGTGCTCAACCAGCCAAGCAGGCTCGACTCAAAGTCTAGCAACCTTTCAGGATTCCACTCGACCAGTTGAGCCAACCACTCAACCATTCGTGGACCTATCCTATCCTATTGCGCCTGAAATTTTGAATTCCTGCTGGTCCTTCGACCAGTCGAGTTGTCCTTTAGGCTAATCGAGTGAATAGTTTTTTCACCTATAAATAGGGTACGATTTTTAAAGTTTGATAATTCATTCAAGTAAAATCAAGACACCACTCTGAGAGATAAGTTTTGTGATATTCATAAGTTATTTAGTACTCATTTAATATTCTCTTTTAAATTAGCCTTTTGTATTTGATTTTGAGTTCTCTATTTCAATCTTACTTCAAAAAGGGATTTAAGTTTTTCCCCTTTCTTGGAATCAAAATCAAATCAAGCTATCCCAACGTGATTTAATCTAAAAATCATCTAGAACTCTTTCATAAGTGAGTGTGAACATTGAACATCTACTTCGAATTGGTTCTACCGAGCTTCATCAAAGGAGAATATCCAAATAAGTATATTTACATTTTTGAAAATCTCTTTTTGATTTTTGAGGTTGTGCTAGGAAAATCTTTGTTTTGGTTTGTCTATGGTGATCCAAAAAATCTCAGTGTGGGGTTTTTGAATTGTGTAAGCCCACTTGAAAGACACAATTGTGAAGGTTTTAGGTGAAACTTGAAAAACCTATTTCATAGTGAAAGCCAATATCAAGAGGTAAAGGATATTGGGAGTGGAGTAGTTGTGTGGCTATTTTTCTAAACAGTTGGTGTACACACAAGTGAACCACTATAATATCTGGTGTAGTGGTGGATGGTGGAATGTGGCTTTGTGTGAATGTTGTAAATTCTTTTTAAGCCTTTATGGAGAATGTTGTAATCTTTTTTTATGCAAGTGTGGGAATGCTGAAATAGCTTAGTTTACTTTCTTTACTATTTTTATTCTCCTCTGTATTGGTTTAGGATTTTGATACATAGACCGTTCTAGTAATCAATTTGTCCTACTATAAGCCATTGGTTTTTGGTGTAAGGGTATCCTTAGAACAACATTTGTATCAACCTCTCAATACTTGTACATTTGAAGTTGCAATTCTTTTTTACTTTGTGGGATTGTTAAGTGCTATCTCTATTTCTTTCTTTCTTATTCCGTGTTTAATTTTTTAATTTGGCATTGTACTATTCACCCCCCCCCCCCCCCCCCCCCCCCCCTCTTTAGGACTCTTAGCTCAGCCTTTTCAATTCAAACTAAAAAAAATGGATATTTCTAGTGGTTTCTCGACTAGTCGATGGAACACCTTTGACTAGTCAAATGGTGCTCGACTTGAAGTCTATCAACTAAATTTTAGCACTCTCGACTTGTCAAAGGTTGTGCTCGACCAGTCAAACAGGGCCCTCGACTAGTCGAGCAGGGCCTTCGACCAGTCGAAGAATGGTTTTATCCAATCGTGCCTAAAATTTAAAATTTGGTTGGATCTTAGACGAGTCGAAGGAGACCTTAGACAAGTTGATGCAGCCGAATTTCAGCCTATAAAAAGAGGCATTCTCTCATTCAGGAATTACCAATCCAATCTAAGAAAAGCATCCATTTAGAAAGAGAGAAGTCTCCACTATCATCATGCTATTACACGGTATTTTTATATTTTATTTATATAGCTTTTGTTTTGATTATTTGATCTCTAGTTTATGAATCTTACTTTTTAAAAGAGAGTAATCACTCTTCTTTTTGAGATCTAAAGGATTTGAATAAGTAGCCTGAGGTTTGAATTAATTTAAAATCAATTTAGGACCTAGAACCCTTGATTGTATTACTGGACATTGAACATTATACGTCAAACAAAGCGGTTTTACGGGCTACATCAACAACATCTTCAAAGAAGAAGATACGTATCATTTTGTATTATTATTTTTGGTTTCTTTCAGATATCCAAAAAATATATTGTATTGGTTTTGATTGAGATAGCCAGAAAATCTTAGCGTGGGGTTTTGTTTATGATAGCCCATCTAAAAACAGAACCGTATAGGTTGTAAGGTGAATCTGTGAAAACCTTGATTATTAGTGAACACCAATATCACATGAGTTGTGATTATTAGGAGTGGAGTACGGTGGCTGTTTGCGAATAGTTAGTGTACACACCGAACGACTATAACTTCTGGCGTTTGTGGTGAATGGTTTAAGTTTTTATATACATGATGAATGATTGTATTTTGTTTAAGTTTGTGTGGTGAATGCTTGTAATAGATAGCTCTCTCTTATCTCTTGCTTAGTCTGTGATCTTGATCCTTACTACGTTCATGAAATCAGGTTGTCCTACCTAAAACTCTGTTTTTGGTATAAGGTTGTCTTATAAACAAAGTTTGAATCAATTTCTCAATACTACTGCTATTGAGATCAGTGATTTATTCTGATTTATTTCTTATTTTTATACTTTGGATTTTTATTTAGCATAGTCCTATTCACACCCCCCCCCCCTTCTTAGGACTGTTAGCTAGCCGCTTTCAATAAACATTGGCATTATCATTTATTTTAGAGACTTAAAAAAGTTTTGAGTTTTTTAAGTCATTCCTTTTATAGTTTGAATCTTTTAGAGTCTCTACTTTAAAAGTCAAGGATTCTCCTTTTACAAAGGTAGGAGTAAAATCCTTAGATTTTAAAGAGTTATTTTTAATATAATCCAATCCAGACTTGTCACCACATCGCCTCGATGAGGTTAACAATTTTTCAAGTTTCTCATCACCAAGGGTATATTTTCAAGTGTCCTTTGAACTCTAAAGGGAAGAAACTTCATGTTTTAGTTTCTCATTTTTGGATTTAAGTTTTCGCAATTCATAAGAGTTAAAACTCAAATCTAATTTAGTCTTTTCACAACAATAAAAAAAATGAGATTTTTTTAAAATAACTTTTTCAAGTTCTAATTATAGTTTAGCATAAATTTCTTTTTGAATTTTCAATTTGGTCGCAATTTTACAACTTTATCTATATAAGGCATTATAAGCATCTTGAAGATCATCTTCATTTTCAGAGTCACTTCTTGGAGTTTCATAGTCAGATATATCATAGTTATTTGAAGAAGTGATTCTAGCTATAGTCATAAAGGCTTTCAAATCATTTGCATTTTCTTGGTCTGATTTATCAGTTTCAGAATTATTTTCAAACTCTGATGATTCGTCCCAGGTAGTTATCATGCCTTTCTTCTAGATTTATCCCTTTTAGAACATTTAGAAGCCAAATTCCCATATTCAGAATAGTTGAAACATTGAGTGTCTTTATTTTTGCATTATTAAAATTTTAAATTTTCTTTTCTTTTATTAAATGGTTTTTTGAAAATCTATTCTTTTCTTCTTTTCTTATTTTTGAAAATTCCATAAAATTTCTTTGCCAACATAGCCATATCATCTTCGTTTTCTTTAAAGTCAGAATTTACATTAGATTCCTTTGAATTAGATTTAGAAGATTTAAGAGCAATGACTTAATTTTAGGAGCTTTGAAATTCAACTCATAAGTTTGAAGAGAACCAACTAACTCCTCAACTTTCATAATGTCCGTATCCCTTAATTCCTATATAGCAGTAACCTTTGAATTAAACCTATCAGAAAGTGATTGTAGTATTTTTATACAAACCTTACTTTTAGGGATTCTATCTCCAAGACCCCACATGGAATTTACTATGTCATTTAGTTTTGTATAGAAGTGCATAAAAGACACATTTTCTTCCATACGAATTTCCTCAAATTTGGTAGTGAGGATTTGGATTTTAGATTTTTTTTTACAATAGTAGTTCCTTCATGTGTCATTACGAGAATATCCCATACTTGTTTAGCTGTATCGCAAGAAATGATTCTTTTAAATTCATCTAGCGATAGAGTGCAAGTTATTGCGTTTGCACCATTTTCACTTTTTTGAACCGTAGTCCATTGAGGTACACAAATATAGATCCAAGAACAAATCAAAAGAAAGATCAAGAGAAAGAACAAAGAATAAAAAAATGAAGAAAATATATAAGAAAGGAGAGATTCATGGTGTTACGCATACCCGCGCAAAGTATGTGGGTTGCGCAGGTCCGCACAAACACTATTATTAGTTGCGTGCACCTGCGCAATATTATGATGGTCAGGATGATCCAGATGGCTGAGGTTTGTTGCAAAGTGGACTCCATAGCACGAAGATCGAGAGTTCACACATGTGGAGGCCTATAAATACCCCACTCCCTCTCTCATCTGAACACAATGAAGATTGTGAAGAAGATTAGAGATTAAGAGAAGAAGAACGATTTGAAGGTATTCAGAAGAGAAGAAAAAAAGAGGAGGGTGTTTCACGCCGGCTCGCACAACCACTGTGGTGTTACGCAGGAATCTGTATTAAAGAGGTAAGATGCCGTCAAACTCAATCGAAATACTGTCAGTACCCCAGCTTTTCTTCAATTTTAGAATCACGATTATGAGTTTAAGAAGAAAATATAGGATGACCATATCCATACAATATTCCTTTCAATGAGATGAGCAACTCATAAGCCGAAATGCTGTCAAATTTGATACTCAAACTCTTTCAATACTTGTATTTTAAATGTTCTATTTTAGAATCAAGGTAAAAAAAAGGATGTAAACGAATTCAAAATGAATAATATTGATGATTTTCTCTATATTTTCTCTGTTATAATTAAGTAAGATAATTCCTTAAACCAAATACATTTGTTTCTTGTCGAAAAAAAAATGGCGACTCTGCTGGAGAAATTTATCTTATTTAATATTAGAAAAGAGAAAGTTTAGAGAATTTCATCATGGTTTTGCATCATACCGATGCCAAAATGGCGACTCTAAACGGGAACATCCTTCCCTTCATCCCTAAGAATATTTTATTATTCAAATACTAATTAAGATTTGTAATACCTCGAATTTTGGCCAATCTGGGATTTGACGTCCTTAAGCAGTGGGTCAATTAAAACACCTAGAAAATCGTTCAGAACCCAATTCCATAGCCAAAGAAACCACTTAGGATTAATTCCTTTAGAAATTAAGCGTAAGTTAGCTAGCGCAACGCTGGAGTAGCTGGGAAATAGTCCCTGATCACTTTAAATACGTTCTACAAGACCCAAATCGTGTAGAACTAATGACTCTATAATACTCTATAACCTCGGACCAAACTGTAAGTAGGTTTGTTCTCTGGACCACTTTGAATCTTTGTATTGGATCTAGACCGTGCATCAAAAGTCCGATACCTCCTATCTTAAACCATTAGAACCGCCTAGCTGGACTTGACACTCATTTCAAAAATCAAGTCAAACCGATAATCACAGGCCATTTCATTGAGCCCGGACCGAAGAGAGTGCGAATAGGGACAAAATTGGAATTTTAAATTCAAATCTGGCACACAACTTGACGCGTCAGTATTGAGCATTCTTGCCGTCAGAATTCAGCCAGATTACACCCTCGGATTAAGAGAAATTTCTATTTTATATCATGAGACTTTCAGCCCTGATCTACGTGCGGTGACCGCTGAACTGAAATTGGTCCGCCACGTGCGATCTGCGGACCCAGCCGGACTAAAAACTTAATCCGTGCTAGATCTGGTACGCGTGAGCTTAAGTCCGATCGCATTTGGTCAGGGGACCACCAGAAAGCATCTTTTGGACCGAAACAGCCCCGATTTGGATATGCACTAAGTGAACTTTGTACCGGAGCCTATTTCAGGCAAGTTTGGGCTTATAAAAGGGGTTGAAACCCTCACTCCTCTCTCCCATCCAAATTTGTAAAAATCCTTAGATTGGGAGAGAGAAAAGGTGAGAGTTTGTGAGAGAAGGGGGGAGAGAATTCCCTGCTGCTTGTGCCACGTGCTGTACGTGCTTAGGCAACGCACTCCGATCACTTTCCCGGCGATTCCTCCACATTTTCAGGTAAGAAAATACCCTAGAAGTTGCTGATTTGAGGTTCCTTTCGTTTCCTAGCGAAGTATCTAATAGAACTTGTGTATTAGGTTCTCTAATCGCCGTAGAAGAAGTGTATATGCTCCGTTCGAATTTACACATCCATAAGAGACAAGGTGCGGATTTTAGACGCTTTGATTGACTGTTTCCAAAGCTTTCAATGTCGTTTAATAGTAGATTATCGATGGCATCGCCGTTTGACATGTACAACATGCTGTCCGTTTCCTGTTTCGTAAACCGGCGAAGAATATGAGATTTAGGGCATTTTAGTCATTTGTAGGAAGTACTGTTTTCATGCATATTTTGCTGATGTGATTGACATGATTTGTTGTCGCATTAGAATGTTAGGAATACGTGCATAATTAGTTTGGCGAAGAGATTCGCCTAAATGCGCACTTCAGGTCGACATACTATATGTAGACTTAAGTGTGTAGTGTAAGTGTTTGTATAAATGTTTGTTTTAGTATGTATTGAATTAAATGATGTTATGAATTAGTTTGAGATGGATTTCTCAATTAATATGCTGACGTAAATGATTTCCTACATGTTGACTATATGCATGATTTCATTATATGCATGAAACGCATGTGCTTGATGATTCACGTAAGTTGTATGTTATATCATGTACTTGGTGATTTCATTATGATTTAGTTTGAGATTGAATTCTCAATTAATTTGCTGATGGAAATGATTTCCTACATGTTGGCGATATGCATAAATTCATTATATGTATGAAAGGCATGTATCAGGTGATTTGCTTAAGTTGTATGTTACAATATGTGTTAACATGCTCATATGGTTGTATTTCATTTCCAATACTTTCACATGCTTTGCCGATGTGATTCCACATGTTTGGGACTATACTTAGTCCAGGAAGTCGGTAACCGAGCGAATTCGTGGTTAGCTTATCTTCACCACGAATGACGCGTCGATGAACGCGAGTCGTGTTTTGGAGTTGGCGGCAGTGGTTAGGCCACATGAAGTGTTTTACGCACTTCATGTCGTTCAACTTGAGATGCGATCGTGCTAGTCGAGCCCGTCAAGTAACCCGACTGGCCATTGTATGTTCACCCTGCATGAGTCATAACTGCTTGAACCTAGGGTACTGAACTTACCATTGTAAACCCTGTTAACTATGGTACCTTGATCCACGAAGACTCATGAGCCGGACATGGTGGTATGGGACACCGTGGTCGAGCTGTCGGCCTACGCTGGGGCCACAAACCTCCCCGTAGTGACCAGTGAGCACCTAATCTTGTGAGCAGATTATGGTGGTATGGGACACTATATTCTTGCTGTCGGCCTACACTGATCAGGCGACGAGTCCTTTGTAGTGACCGCGAGCGTATTCTGAGTCTACGGGAGGCGACGACCCTTCAGTAGCAGTAGAGTACAGTAGGCCTGTATTGATAAGGTGATGGGGGAGAGGTGCAACGAGTGCGAACAACAGCCCTGGAAGCCCTTGCAGCGACCTACAAAACATACATCGTATGAGATTTCTAGGAGTGACGACCCTAGACAGGATCTGTGTTGGGATTGATATAAGGGAGGTACCTTAGTTTCTCAATCCTGCTGTTTGAATGGACTATTAATAACTCGAAAATCATATCACCATACCATTGCATGTGTCTG
The DNA here is from genome assembly GCA_037074715.1 of Magnolia kwangsiensis. Taxonomy (NCBI): domain Eukaryota; kingdom Viridiplantae; phylum Streptophyta; class Magnoliopsida; order Magnoliales; family Magnoliaceae; genus Magnolia; species Magnolia kwangsiensis. The sequence continues at coordinate 99,327,904 of CM073575.1, read as the reverse complement.
GAAGATGTGGAGCACTTGAGGGTCGATTGCATGCCGCGGTCGTAAGATGGTGCCGTATGAGGGAGATCGTCGGTGAGCGCATACATCACGTCATGTCATATTGCATTAACAACAGTTTTAGGATTGTTTGATTTACTGCTTTACTATTATCGCATGATTGATTTGAGAACATGTTAATCCTTGCTCTATTATTCCACTGAGTTAGCTACTCACTCCCACGTTACGGGATGGTATTTTCGGACACCCACCAGACCCTTTTGTGATTGCAGATGATGGCGCGGCCTGCGAGGCGGAGCCGGACTTGATGATGATGAGGAGGATCCCTCCTTTATGCGTGTTCTGATCGACGGGATTACAGGGAGGTTGATTAGATGCTTTAACACTTGTCATTTTATATTTTTAGCGCACTCATGTGTATTCGTTTTGTCTACTTTTGGAGTATACATGTATGTATATAACCTGGTAACATGTTCACACTCTGGAGACATACAACAGTGTATATATGTTATACATACTATCACAGTCTTCTGCTTGTTAATCTAACTGTCTCTGGAGTATGATATGCTGTTCTAGCTTAATCTCACTCATGTTTAATATGTTATCACAGACAACATTCAATCATACATATCTATATTGCATAAATAATATTTTGGAACTCAGGAGTTGGGTTTTTGCTTGATCCCCCGATTTTTGGGATGTTACAGATGGTATTAGAGCATGATTTGGATTAAACCGGGCCTGGGTTATGGTCACGCGACGTACGCTGTCGCTTCCTTTGACTTAGGTGGGTGCAAGAAGGGTCTACAAACACTTCTAGGATCCCAGATTCACCAATAGGCGAAGTCTATTCATTTCGATCGCGTGATCGAGTCCGTAGCGCATCTAGGGTCGCGTAAAGAAACCCAAATAGCTCCTAGGTTGTAGGTAAGTTGGTTGAGGTGTTCTTTGAACGATTCTAAACTCGTAAATGTGAATCCTTGGGCCGTGGGACAACCACGACCCCTGTATTCAATCGTCAGGGCTTAAAAACCCCGTTTCATCCAAAATCTTCAAAATTCTTCCTCTCACCACTCTAATCTTCAATTATTTCTTATCCATTTTATGTTAGGCATCAATCCTAATGTAAAAATAACATAAAATCATACTTTCACAAAATATTACAGTGAATAGTAAAATTTCATGAAAAATGGCCATAAGGCCATTCTAACTTCGCTTTCTTTAGCAACTAATGGGTTAGATGGATGTACTAGCTCCTTATACCCCAAAATCATATGCTGCATGATAGGGTTTTGTATTCAGGTTTGCAGATTGGCCCCGAAAAGCCCCGAATGGATGTTTGGGCCTCCCTAGGGCAATCTACAATGAACCAAAGTGGGAACCATACCTTTTTGGAATCCCTAGGGCAGGGGGAACCCATCCCATATGGCCTCAATGGCCAATTTGCAAGTTCACCAGCGATGCCATCGCCGATTCGGCGATGCATCGCGGATCAAACTCTTCCGTTTGGTCTGGGCTTTGGGCTAGCGGAGTTTGGGGGCTAGGGTAGCCCCCTGGTATACGGTCCGTACCTTGAAACCCACCAAAAGATGTACCTCCTTCACAAAATGCCCCTCTAAGCTCTCCTTTCTTCACATTTTTACTGCCTTCCCCTCAAATCTCGATGTTAAACCTCTCCCAATCTCATTTTCGGTCACAACCGACCCTACTCCATCACTCACAGCCGTTTGCACTCCCTTTCCTCTCCACTTTTATCATTTGGAGCTCCCACAATCTTCATAGAAGGCTGAAAATCGTGAGGTGCTCCATTCTCCTTTTTCATTCTCTTTTCTTTCTAGAAATACATCCTAGGGGAGCTTGAAGCATCCCTCTACAACGCCTAGATCTCCCTTTTCTATTTTGGTTAGCCATTTCCTTGCATTTCTCCCATTTTTCATGGCTATTGTTAAGTTGTTTTAGCCTTTTTCTCTCTTTCCACCATCCTCCCTCTCAATCCTATTTCTCCATTTTCTTTGCTTAAGGGATACTGAAAATATATGGCCGAGAGAGCTCTAGTGAGCAACAGACAGTATTAGACTCGACAGTGATGAAGAAGGTAAGTCGGGACTGTGGTAGAGTCCTTTGGTAGCATTAGGCATCTGTGACGTTGTCTTGTAGATGTTTGATTACTGTTTGAGATATCTGTGTTTTGTTGTTGTTAGGTTTAGTGACGTCAGAGGTAGAAAGTGTGGAACTTTGTTCCATGTATTGTGACTAGCATGCCACTCCCAATCCCAACATGGGATTAGGAATGTAGTTTCATTTCATAGTCCCTTGGCGTTTTGGACCTAGTGTTAGCACTCCTAGATTTGAAGGATCTGACGATATAGGAAATCTAATTCTATTTAGATAATCTTGACTCTAAGCAACAGAACAATTCCCTGTAGTAGAAATGGTATGGAACCATGTACCCTATAAACTTAGGCTTTGGATTATAAGTACTGAGTTACAGACTAGGCTACTAGTTGACTTAGGCAGTGTAAGGCCTATATATGCTAAGGGATAGTAGGTTAGATTTGGTTGGAATGAGACTCCCTTCCTTCGATAGATCCCCTTATGACTTATAAACTCCTGTTATTGTCCATAGTAAAGAACCATTCACTCTTAGGGAACGTTTATAAATCCTTCAGATTGAACTTAGAATAAACTAACACACCCCTTAGAATTTCCTTCCCCAAGGACTTATTGCATTCGGGAATGCAGAGTAAAGGAACTGCATGTAAGCGATGTATTCACGATTTGAGTCGACTTCTTAATCCTAGTGGTTACCAATGAATCCAATGCTCTGATCAAGCAGAGGATCGGCATCGACTCGGATTAAGAACTGATACAACGCATTTTCTGTCCTGATTAGACAGAAGGTTCAATGTATCCAGCTTAGACCCACTACACAACCTTTCTTCTGTGATGGCCCAACCACCTACAACCAAACAGGATCATATTGTCTTTGGGAAATGGCGAGGACTTAAAGCCAGTAAAGAATTCGACATCTTGCCACTAACTCATACCTGCCCCTGAATTTAACCACAATAGAGATTAGGCTCATCTCTGTGATCATAGGTACCAATGCCAAAGAACGCATCATTAGCAAGGAAAACCATGTAGAGAAAGGTTGTTTCCATTTTAGATTAAGGATAGCCCCTAAGTTGCGCCTCGTTTCGATATACGGATCGATGCAACGATTCTTCAACCTTAAGTAAAACCAAGTTTTAAGGGGGTTAGAACGAATTAAGTCCAATCCAGTTAGATTAGTCAACGCTAACGTTCGATCAGAGTGGCGCAGCGGAAGCGTGGTTAGGCTCTTCCCCACTGGCCCAAGATCGAAACATTCGATTTAGGTTATATGTACGGATAGGTCATTAAATAGGATTTGAACCTTCCTTAGAAAAAGTACTCCTTGCCCTTTGCCAATTTCGGGGATGAAATTTTATTTTAAGGGGGGTAGATTGTAATACCCCGAATTCTGGCCAATCTGGGATTTGACGTCCTTAGGCAGTGGGTCAATTAAAACACCTAGAAAATCGTTCAGAACCCAATTCCATAGCCAAAGAAACCACTTAGGATTAATTCCTTTAGAAATTAAGCGTAAGTTAGCTAGCGCAACGCTGGAGTACCTGGGAAATAGTCCCTGATCACTTTAAATACGTTCTACAAGACCCAAATCGAGTAGAACTAATGACTCTATAATACTCTATAACCTCAGACCAAACTCTAAGTAGGTTTGTTCTCTGGACCACTTTGAATCTTTGTATTGGATCTAGACCGCGCGTCGAAAGTCCGATACCTCCTATCTTAGACCGTTAGAACCGCCTAGCTGGACTTGACACTCATTTCGAAAATTAAGTCAAACCGATAATCACAAGCCATTTCATTGAGCCCGGACCGAAGAGAGTGCGAATAGGAACAGAATTAGAATTTTAAATTCAAATCTGGCACACGACTTGACGCGTCAGTATTGAGTGTTCTGGCCGTCAGAATTCAGCTAGATTACACCCTCGGATCAGGAGAAATTTCTATTTTATATCATGAGACTTTCAGCCCTGATCTACGTGCGGTGACCGCTGAACTGAAACTGGTCCGCCACGTGCGATCTGTGGACCCAGCCGGACTGAAAACTTAATACGTGCTAGATCTGGTACGCGTGAGCTTAAGTCCGATCGCATTCGTTTAGGAGACCACCAGAAAGCATCTTTTAGACCGAAACAGCCCCGATTTGGATATGCACTAAGTGAACTTTGTACCGGAGCATATTTCGGGCAAGTTTGGGCTTATAAAAGGGGTTAAAACCCTCACTCCTCTCTCCCATCTGAATTTGCAAAAATCCCTAGATTGGGAGAGAGAAAAGGTGAGAGTTTGTGAGAGAAGGTGAGAGAGAATTCCCTGCTGCTTGTGCCACGTGCTGTACGTGCTTAGGCAACGCACTCCGATCACTTTTCCGGCGATTCCTCCACGTTTTCAAGTGAGAAAATACCCTAGAAGTTGCTAATTTGAGGTTCCTTTCATTTCCTAGTGAAGTAGCTAATAGAACTTGTGTATTAGGTTCTCTAATCGCCGTAGATGAAGCGTATACGCTCCGTTCGAATTTACACATCCATAAGAGACAAGGTGCGGATTTTAGACGCTTTGATTGACTATTTCCAAAGCTCTCAATGTCGTTTAATAGTAGATTATCGACGGCATCGCCGTTTGACATGTACAACATGCTGTCCGTTTCCTGTTTCGTAAACCGGCGAAGAATATGAGATTTAGGGCATTTTAGTCATTTGTAGGAAGTACTGTTTTCATGCATATTTTGCTGATGTGATTGACATGATTTGTTGTCGCATTAGAATGTTAGGAATACGTGCATAATTAGTTTGGCGAAGAGATTCGCCTAAATGCGCACTTCAGGTCGACATACTATATGTAGACTTAAGTGTGTAGTGTAAGTGTTTGTATAAATGTTTGTTTTAGTATGTATTGAATTAAATGATGTTATGAATTAGTTTGAGATAGATTTCTCAATTAATATGCTGACGTAAATGATTTCCTACATGTTGACTATATGCATGATTTCATTATATGCATGAAATGCATGTGCTTGATGATTCACGTAAGTTGTATGTTATATCATGTGCTTGGTGATTTCATTATGATTTAGTTTGAGATTGAATTCTCAATTAATTTGCTGATGGAAATGATTTCCTACATGTTGGCGATATGCATAAATTCATTATATGTATGAAAGGCATGTATCAGGTGATTTGCTTAAGTTGTATGTTACAACATGTGTTAACATGCTCATATGGTTGTATTTCATTTCCAATACTTTCACATGCTTTGCCGATGTGATTCCACATGTTTGGGACTATACTTAGTCCAGGCAGTCGGTAACCGAGCGAATTCGTGGTTAGCTTATCTTCGCCACGAATGACGCGTCGATGAACGCGAGTCGTGTTTTGGAGTTGGCGGCAGTGGTTAGGCCACATGAAGTGTTTTACGCACTTCATGTCGTTCAACTTGAGATGCGATCGTGCTAGTCGAGCCCATCAAGTAACCCGACTGGCCATTGTATGTTCACCCTGCATGAGTCATAACTGCTTGAACCTAAGGTACTAAACTTACCATTGTAAACCCTATTAACTATGGTACCTTGATCCACGAAGACTCAGGAGCCAGGCATGATGGTATGGGACACCGTGGTCGAGCTGTCGGCCTACGCTGGGGCCACAAACCTCCCCGTAGTGACCAGTGAGCACCTAGTCTCGTGAGCAGATTATGGTGGTATGGGACACTATATTCTTGCTGTCGGCCTACACTGATCAGGCGACGAGTCCTTTGTAGTGACCGCGAGCGTATTCTGAGTCTACGGGAGGCGACGATCCTTCAGTAGCAGTAGAGTACAGTAGGCCTGTATTGATAAGGTGATGGGGGAGCGGTGCAATGAGTGCGAGCAACAGCCCTGACAGCCCTTGCAGCGACCTATAAAACATACATCGTATGAGATTTCTAGGAGTGACGACCCTAGACAGAATCTGTGTTGGGATTGATATAAGGGAGGTACCTTAGTTTTCCAATCCTGCTATTTGAATGGACTATTAATAACTCAAAAATCATATCACCATACCATTGCATGTGTCTGGAAGATGTGGAGCACTTGAGGGTCGATTGCATGCTGCAGTCGTAAGATGGTGCCGTATGAGGGAGATCGTCGGTGAGCGCATACATCACGTCATGTCATATTGCATTAACAACAGTTTTAGGATTGTTTGATTTACTGCTTTACTATTATCGCATGATTGATTTGAGAACATGTTAATCCTTGCTCTATTATTCCACTGAGTTAGCTACTCACTCCCACGTTACGGGATGGTATTTCCGGACACCCACCAGACCCTTTTGTGATTGCAGATGATGGCGCGGCCTGCGAGGCAGAGCCGGACTTGATGATGATGAGGAGGATCCCTCCTTTATGCGTGTTCTGATCGACGGGATTACAGGGAGGTTGATTAGATGCTTTGACACTTGTCATTTTATATTTTTAGCGCACTCATGTATATTCGTTTTGTCTACTTTTGGAGTATACATGTATGTATATAACCTGGTAACATGTTTACACTCTGAAGACATACAACAGTTTATATATGTTATACATACTATCACAGTCTTCTGCTTGTTAATCTAACTGTCTCTGGAGTATGATATGCTGTTCTAGCTTAATCTCACTCATGCTTAATATGTTATCACAGACAACATTCAATCATACATATCTATGTTGCATAAATAATATTTTGGAACTCGGGAGTTGGGTTTTTGCTCGACCCCCCGATTTTCGGGATGTTACAAGAGTTTATATTGTTAATTGAAGGATACAAGACATAATTCTGAATTACAACTAATGGCAGCCATTACAAACAAGACAAATTTCTACTTCACAACAACTAGGTTTGTGATAGAATATGCTACAAATCAATCTGCAAACCATGAAGGTCGATTCACTGTAGGCAAAAAAGACAAGTCTCGAGTCATGACGAGAGTCATAACCATTTCACCACTGACACAGGATAATAATAATGACTGGGTTGTTGTATTATCTTGAAGGATCAGAGCCCGAAATGCTACAATTGCCAGGGTGAATTCATCTTCAAAGAAAGTCATAGGAACAGTTACACAGAATGTGGCCAGAAAGAACCCTGAACTCGCTCGTCTAGCAATATATCCAGGAAGATCTTTCCCTCCTTTGACATCACAAGACTTTCCAACCCTACTCGTGGTAAACATCCGATGGACAAGAAAAGCAGAAGGGCAAATCACCTATGAGAAATTATTAATTTTCATATCACCCCAAAATACACCTTCAAAAGCTACATCTCAATTAATTGAATTCTATGGAAGTACAGAAGAGTCAAGCGAAACTCCTATCTCGTTAAGCCCAATTTTGTTAATGCGTTCCCACTCTACTCCGATAACAACTTCATCAAGGAGTAGAGAAGCCACTGTACATATGGCAGGAATCCGTCAAGGTCCTCCAGCAAGTATTAATGAGCGAATGGCCAAAATGGCAGAAGCTCAAAGAACTTTGATGGAAGAATGTCGAAGCATCCGATAAGCTTTGGCTACTCTGGTCCATAAGCTCAAAGAACTTTGATGGCTCCACTGGTAATGGCTATTACGAATGAACCTGAACAACAACACGAAGGTTCGTTGCTACATTGAGCAGGATCACATGGGTCTGCTTCGGCGACGAGAATCATAACGCAAGAAGAAATGTGACAAATGGTTGCAAAAGTCGTCAGTGAACGTGTACATACTAGGATGTTCCATTATAGAACTCCATATCCAAATGAAGTGGAGGATGTACCATTCTAGGCTAATTTCAAACATCCTGCCAAAAATTCAATGGAGATGGATCTCCAAAAGAACATTTAGTACACTACTCCATCACAACAATGGGTAACTTCTCCACTATTTCACAATATTATTTATGACTATTTAGTGCTTCCTTGATGGGTAAAACATTTTGATGGTATTTTAATCTTGCATCAAAATCGATAAGAACTTGGGAACAAATGCAAGATGCATTTATATCTAACTTCTTCTTTTCAGACCGTGACGTTAGTATTGCGGAATTGGCTTCTATAAGACAGAGAGAAAATGAACCCGTGGAAAAGTTTATCGATAGGTGGAAAACTTTAGGAGCTTCATGCAGACAGTTACCTGAAGAAAAAGAATAAGTAAATATGTGTCTGAATTCTATGGAACTAGGAGTTTCCTTTGGGCTCACAAGTGTTAACATAAGAACCTTTCAAGATCTCGCAACAAAGGCACATGCGTTAGAATTGATGGCCAGAAAAATGTCAGCATTTCAGATTAGAACAGAGAGAAGGGGATTAAATAAATCAATGGTAAACACTGTTGATTGGGAAAAGAAAAGAGGTACCTTTTATAATAAGAGAAAAATAAGAAAAAGAGAAGCTTCAGATCGTTACAAAGAACGTGTGATTGACAAACGACCACAATCGTATGATTGTCATAAAGAATATGATTTCGAAAAAGAAGATGTTATACTGATGATGGAACAGTTACTGGCCACTAGAACATACAATTACCTCAACCCAGGCGTCCAGAAGAAGTTGAGATGACTAAGGAAAGGAAGTATTGTCGTTATCATCATTATATGGGACATCCAACAAAAAATTGCTTTGCACTAAAAGATATATTACAAAAAAATGATAAAACAGGTTGAGATAATAATGAAGAAAAATGAGAAATGAGACAAGAAAGTGGTTGTGAACACGACGTCTGCAAGAGATCCTTCAAAGATCTGAAAAGATAAAGGGAAGGTTGTAGCAATAAGATAATGGCTAGTCGCAATAGACTTCATTAAAGATCCTTGTTATCATTCATGATTTTCTGAATCATCCTTTAAAGAAGTCAGTTAAAATGACTTATTTTCCATTTGCTAGAGAGAAGATGAATCGGTCAGAGAGTTCATTAGTCAATGGAGAATTCTAGGGGAGCCATGTTTACAATTGGTGAAAGAAGAAAAAAACAAGTCGAGTTGTGATAAAACGCATAAGGCCGGATATTGCATTAAGCTTTACTGGTCTGAATATACAAACCATTTGAGATCTGATTGAGAAGGCTTACAATTTGGAATAGATCAGTGCGAAAGTAACCAATTTTTATACGAGTCAGTTATCTCAAAGACTTAAGAGAATTGCAACCGATACTATTGAAGAAGAAAGAAAAATGAAGAACTATCAAGATCAGCAAAGAAACTCAGGTAAAGGAAACAGGGGTGATTCTACAACTAAGAAAATAAAGAAAGAATTCGGGCAGTTCAAGAACTGCAGAAAGTATTCATTCAAAGAAGATGATATATTTCTTGTGCTGAATAAATTGTTGGTAGCGAAGAGGATAAAATTGTCATGGCCAAAGCATCAAAAGGAAATGAAGAAAACAACTACAAATGATTACTATTATTATCATCATTTCCTTGGATACCGAACTAAGAACTGCTTTAAATTAAAGAATATATTACAAGAAATGATTGATAATGGAAAAATAGTCATAAGGAAACGTATGATATAAGAAAGGAAATAAGAGTGCACAATCCTGATTGAAGCGATTCTTCATATCTTCATAATCAGGATGCAAAGCTGTAATACAAGTATATTCATAGAGCTGGGGCAAATTCAATCTTAGATAATCCATACATAATGATAAGGCGTTAGTATACTTGTCAATATTCACTTCATTAAGGTATATTGTCCCTAAAGATCCTTGCGGTTTTGATTACGGAGATTATCAGTATAATACTTCTCAATCAAAAGGGGACAAGACAATGTTGTGTATTTATCTCCATATATGAATAAAAGGTAGATTCTCAAGTATATCAAGTTTAAGCGTATCAATTTTATCGAATATTATTAATAAGCACCGACGATGATTATCGTCAAAAAAATATTATCGCTATCGCTAATCGCTGCTGACTACTATTACAAAAGCTACTATCGTCAAACCGATATTATTGTCAAGTTGATACACTATTTTAAACATAAATATTATCAAGAATACTATTATTAATAATGGCAGTATATCATTTATCGATTTGCCATCTATGGCATCAGAGTGTTACGCATAAGTCTTGTGATAGCGATAGCGACTTATCATTTACAGTAGCAGCGAAAAGCCAATACGGCCATTCACACATAAGATCTATTATATCCGGTGATGCGTCAAATATTTTATGGGCAGCAGTTAGAAGCCAGTGGTCCTAAAAAGCCTGTAAAGGCTAACACATGCTTAGACCCATGCGGGTAGCGGATGAAGTCATTGACTAAAAGCCCTAAGTGGCCAAGGTCTAAATACAGCCAATCACGCATGAGACCAATGCCGTCTTACAACTTTTGACAGCGTCACGGGGGAAGGTGAGAGAAAATGCCCTCCCGTGAATGGGTCTGACCTTATTGACGAAGAAAAAGTGGATTGCAGTGTGTACTCTTTGGCTCGTCCATAGATAGGCAAACCAGGCATAAGACCCCCTAGATTCCTGGTTTGATTCCAACAAAAACTCATGAGGACAGTGTCTCTAAAGCAAAATACTCCATTGATATGCTGGAGGCATTAGATTTGGTACTTAAAGGTAGCCTTGTATGCCCCATGAACTCTATAGAGTTACTACGGTCAACCCTGCATGAAAAACCCACCGAATTCACGGCCCCGATAGCTTCACTAGGTCCCTCTGATGGATCGTGGTTTGTGAACTCCCCAGCTGTGATAAGTTCAGTGAACTCATAAGAGTTACAGAGACCATTCACGTAAGACTCTGACTCTAATTACTTAAGAGTCTATAATTTATGATTGTTTCACTACTCAAGAACTTAAACTCTGTGTGTAAGTCTAGTCAAGACTAGTTTAGTAAAGTGTATAGTCAAGTCATGGTCAGTCAAGTATGCTTACATAAAATTATAATTGCTCCACTACTCCAGAGCTTAAAACTGTGTGTATCATCAAAATGCGACAAATGCATATGCTAGCTCATCTTATTCGATGTTCAAAGCATGAAATTGTTTGATATGATAATATAAATCATGAAAATCTCAAACATTGATTAAAAAGAAAGATAGAAATGTATTTCTTATGAAATAAGTCCAAATCACAACAACAACAAATACACTCAGAATGTTTACAGTATTCTATTTAAAAGTTAAATCTTTAGGATCAACTATCAGTCTTTGAGAACTGTGGGATCTTTCTATTTCTTGATCCTTTGATGATGAAGGAAAATTATTCGACAAAATTCTCAAAGGTGGAGGAGAATGAAATTGTAAAGAATTATCATTTTCTTCTGAAAGGTTTGGTGACTCGAATGTATTCTTTGAATCCCTTAAAGGAATTCTAAAAGTTATCCATCATTCAAGGGTATTGGCAAGTTTTACTTCATGAACAGTATCTTCTAACGAAATCGATATACAAAGCTAACCTAGACAAGGGGCATGATCTGTCTCTTCAAAATAACCTATGCCTTGGTTTTTCTAATAACTTCTTACATGTGGTGGAAGAATGCGCATGGCATGGTCCACTGAATATTGTTCACATACCATACAATATTAGTGAGCCCACCAGCACATCCAGGAGTAAGAAGTGTGAACTGGATAATTATAGCTGGGAATTATGAAGTGAGATCTAGTATTGACATTCAAAAGTTGTCTCCATATCAGAGCCCAGTTATATGGTCCAATACCATAACTTCTCATCCGTCTTGTAACAATGTCATAAGTCTTCGGTACTGTTTGGTCAAAACCAAATTCATAAGCAAATCTGCATGGATAATATGGTTCGTGCCAGAATGTGCTACCTTCTCTTAGTGGAAGACTACTAGATCTGATGGAAATGAGGAATGAATGCTCGCCAAAAGAGATGGAATCATCATCGACAACTTCTATACCCTACGGATGACTAGTAAATGGAAATTGATAAAAGTCGATAGGATCACTATTCCCTATCTTTCAGGTGACCCAACCCTTCGACTTTTCAATCATCCTCCTTAGTTGATAATGCTGAAGAGGGAGCCGATGAGGGTTTGAATATGATCTTTTAGAGTCGGCAAAGGTCCAAGGAAAGTACACTCCTAGCCAGCCTATGAAGAAATGTCATGGAGCACAAACTGGAAATGATTCGCCCGTTAAATCTCTAGGGCTGAAAATGATGTCCCCAAAAACACGGTATAAGGAACACAGAACTGGAGGACCTAACGAATATTTCTAACCTTCTAGCATTACACCTGCAACTACAAAGAGAGATGGTCTAGCGACGTCTATTTATTTTGAATTGGGAAATATCACCAAACTCAGCCAGAGCCAGTAAGCTAGGAAGACGGCTAGTTCACAAGAAGACTTGTATTCAATGGTACTCTCAATGTTCTCACGAATAGTCTTGAGGTCTCAATGATTATGGTCTGTAAAGCTATCAAAGTAAAATAAGATGGTTATTAAAATAAAGATAAAGACTGGGAAAGGGAAAGTAGAAAGAAAGAAATATACCATAGTTTTTGAAAAAAATGATCCATCCATTCAAGGGAATTAATTTCATTGGGCTATGGGAAGTTGGCCATTTCTCTAGAAAGTTCGAGAGAGGTCTTTGAAATCTCAGATTTATTATTTCCTATAGAGATGAGAGTAAACTGTTTGTTTGAAGGAACGTATGCATCAAAGATATTGCCCATGATGGGGAGACTTGATATATAAAGAAGATCCCATAAGGTAACACTCATTTCGCCCAAAGGAAGATGAAATGAATTGGTGATTGGGGACCAGTGATTGAGGAAAGCCCTAAAGATAGTCGTGTCTCCATAAAAATGCTCAAATGTGGCTATAATTGCATCGAAGAAATTAAACGAGCCCAAGCACTATAGAAATTTCGAGGTGATAGAAGTCCTTTGGCTAGAAACTCGTATGTCTTCCAGGTTGAATGACCATTAAAGAAATATTGTTGAGCAGTTTCAAAGAAATGAAGGGAAAATGGCTGATGAGGATTATAACAAGGATGTAAGAATCATATTTTATAGATCTTGCTAGCTTTCTGGCAAGATTTGTTCCCTTCCAAACGTCCTTCCAAAATTCTTAGTTCCATCATAATCCAATTATCTACAGAAACAAGGTTGTTTCAGTGAGCGAAGGGTTCACTTCAAAAAATTAACCAATGACGCCACAAATTGATAGGAATAACAGTTGTTTCGTTCTCAGAAGGGTCATGAAATTCCAAGGTTTCTTCATAAATCTATACACAGTCCCAAATATTTTGGAATACATGACTGGATCTTGAAGAGGAGGAATGATCCTTTCTCCTTGAAGATGAAGATTTTGAATGTTTCATATTATCAAGATAATTCGAGAAACAAAGAAAGAATTCAAAGGCTTAGAAGATTTTGAAGATCTGAAATTTTCAAACTTAGAAGAAAATTTCAAAGGAAGAGATTGGTTGCACGGAAGCATGCAACAAGAATCATTGCTTGGGATCACACAGAGGAAGAGGATTTGCACAAAGGGAAACTCACTGCACAAAAGTCATGCACAAAGATAAACTGTTGTGTGAGGAATTGTCAGACGGATAGAACTTCGACAGAAGAAATGAGGAATGAGAATGAAGGATGTGCGCATCAGTATTTATAGGGAATTGGACTCGATTACGTGACCCGATTAGCCATTGTGAGGGTGCGCACAAAGGCATTTGGATAAAAGATGAAAGAGAGTTAATCCTATTTCTTTATCCTGGAAAGGATAAACAAAACATCAAGGGGGCATTTTTTAAGGTACAAAAATATAGATCCAAGAACAAATCAAAAGAAAGAACAGAGAATAAAAAATGAAGAAAATATAGAAGAAATGATAGATTCATCGTGTTACACATACCCGCACAAAGTATGTGGGTTGTGTCGGTCCGTGCAAACACCATTATTAGTTGCATGCACCTCCGTAACACTATGATGGTCAGGATGATCTAGATGGCTAAGGTCTAATGAAAAGTGGACTCCATGGTATGAAGATCAAGAGTTCGCACTTTTAGAGGCATATAAATACCCCACTCCCTCTCTCATTTGGACACAACGAAGATTACGAAGAAGATTAGAGCTCCAGAGAAAAAGAAGGATTTGAAGGTATTTAGAAGAGAAGAAAGAAGAAGAAGGAGCACATGTCATGCCAGCCCGCGCAACCACTATGGTGTTGCACCGACCCCCACAGTCACAGTGTGTTGCATGGAAATCTGTATCAAAGAGCCAAGATGTTGTCAAACTGAATCGAAATGCTATCAACATGCCAGCTTTTTTTCAATTTCAGCTCTTCTTCAATTCAGAATCACGATTATGAGTTCAAGAAGAAAATACAAGATGACCATATCTATACAATATTCCTCTCAATGAGATGAGCAAATCATAAGCCGAAATGTTGTTGGATTTGATACTCAAACTCTTTCAATACTTGTATTTTGAATATTCTATTTTAGAATCAAGGGAAAATAAAGGATGTAAACGAATTCAGAATGAATAATATTTATGATTTTCTCTATATTTTCTCTATTATGATTAAGTAAGATAATTCCCTAAATCAAATACGTTTGTTTCTTGTCGAAACATAGTCTAAGAAGTAAATACAGTTTCTTTCATTGATATGGTTCCATCATCGTCTACTACTTTCATCATAGGAGGGATCCATTTAGTTACAGTGGCTTGCCATACACTTTCATCTATGGATTTGAGGAAAATCCTCATCCTGACTTTTTAGTATGAATAATTAGAGCCATCAAAGGGAGCTGTCTTGGTAATGTATAGATTTTTAAAATTTGACATATTGAAGCTCTGGATCTAGCTCAAGGATATAAATCCAAAAAATAAAAATAGCAACCCTCTCTGATACCACTTGAAATAGAGAGCTAGCGATGTCCTTGGGGGGTGAATAGGATAATGCCAAATAATCGAAATAAATGTGGAATATGTAAAGATTACTAAAATCTCAATTGCTTGAGTATTGAAACCTTAATTCCAAATAATTTGTAAGACAACCTTCACCTAAAATATTAGGCATGACAACCTTATTTCAAGAATGTCTTTAAAATCAATCTTTCAAACTTGCAAGAGTATATAAAAGGATTACAACATTCACCATTAAAATGAAATAATAAATTACATCCAATCATAAAAAATAATAAGGCATCCACCACATGGCACAAGGAGTTATAGTGGCTCGATGCTTAAAACAACTACACTTACTCCACTCCCAAAATTACTAGCTTTCACTATAAAAAGGTTTTCACAAGGTCACCTTAATAACTTGATACAGTTCCTTGTGATTTTCACAGGCTATCACAATAAAAACCCAACCAAGATTTTTACAGTTTATCTCAGACAAAATCTCAACTGAGATTTTCATAGGATATCTCAGAAAAACCTAAACAAAGTTTTAGAAGGTATACTTATCTTCAAATGTAGAAGACGTAGCTGAAGGGCTTCTTTCTTGAACGTAGATAGTACAATGTTCAATCAGACATAAAGAGTTTAGGGTTCTATAGATTTTATAAATTGAAAAACTCAAATGCTACTTGATTCAATTCTCTTATATATCAAAGAAGAGTATAGTTTACTCTCTTAGATTAAGTGTAAAATGATCTTGAGAAAAAGAGAATTGAATAAGCTATTAAAATAAATTTATAAATACCAATAAATAGCTTACCGAGGACTTGGTCTTCTCTCTCTCTCTCTCTTGGAGAAGAATTATGATAATTTTCGTTGTAATTTTGGAATGAGAGAAAGACTCAATTTATAGGCAAATAAATTAGAACTTCGGCTGGCTCGAGATAGGTTTCGACTAGCCCGAGTTTACCAGATTCTATTTAACCGATTTCAGATTGTGTGGGATACAAATTATCCAAAAGTTGGCTGGCCCGAGGACAAATTCGGGTAGCTGAATTTGCCCTTTGACTGGCTGAATTCCTACGAATTTTAAAAGTTAGTGTTGCTAGAATTTCACTCAAACTTTTTCGGGTTAGCCGAATTTTAAACTTTGGCTAGCTAAACCAAAACTTGATCCGGCCGAATTTTCAACAAAAATTGTTATCTTGCTCGAGCATGAAGTTGGGCTGGCCAAGGAAGTTTAGGTTGACCGAACCAGAAGTTAGGCTAGCTGAATTCTAGACAAAAACACTAGAAAAGTGTAACACCCCGTACTTTTCAGTACTCGGGTGTTACTGTATAACCAAACTTAGTATAAATACAAGTCTAACCTGAGTGAACATTCACGTTCATCCTAGTTCAAATTTGATTGTTGAAAATAGTCCGCACCTGTGTATCAAACTACCCCATCCGTTAATCTTCGAGGCGAACCATCTGGTAGTCATAAAATATTTAATAAGTATATTTATTTTACTTATTATATTTTACACAAACATAGATTATAAAAATTACAGATGTATCTTGATAAATTACTTGTCATATAGAAGTGTATGAAAATATATTATAATAAGGGTAATACATATATATTTAATGTACGTAAAATATTATGAAAATAATATTATATTAATTAAACATAATGAATGATAATTTTCAATATAAAATTGAAAAAAAAAAAATTATATATATATATATATATATAGTATTGAATATTTTTATGAACATGTATACCAAAAATTATTAGATATTTGGATAAGATTTTATACTATTTAACGATGCGATTTTAAATATGATATTGTACAATTTCCAATTCCTATAAATGTATAATATGAGACTATATATTATGAATCATATATTAATAAATAGGAGATCAATGGCATGCATATAGTACTATGTTAATATTAAAATTATATGTATATATGTGTAAGAGATTTAATTATTTTAATTATAAGTAATGTACAAACGTAATGAAACATATATTAATATTTGTATTGGTTAGTAGTATGTGACGAAAGCCTTACAAATGGCTCATTAGGATCTTTTAACCGTTGACGTCCAACCTAGGAATCATCTGACCACTAGGTTGACGAGAAACCATCCTACAACTACAAATTGAGTTATGGGTCCCACCTAGACCTTAGATCAGCCTGATCATTTGTCCAAAACCCTTTGGTAGAGCCCCTTAGAAGAATGGATGGAGTGGATCTACTAATTGCATCGTGGAGGAACCACTTTGTGGTTGCACGTGCACCAGGAGGTGGTGCACTCCCCGTGCACCACACCCATTGTATTGGTTAGGTCGGGCTGACCCGACATTTTTGAAAGAGGAAAACCTCCCACCCGCATCCGTTTCAAACAACTCCCTTACATTTTTTTCCTCCCTTGTTTGATCAACGTGTGGCCCACCATCTCATCACGGTTGGAAGATCTGAACCACTCATCTAATGCAGGGCCCATGGCTGACCATAACCCTACCTATTTCACACAATGTCAAGCGCATGCGTGGGCATAGACCTGGGAAAAAACTGGCTATATGTGTTAGTTTATTTCCAAAAATGGGAAACTATCCCACCGTTTCCTCCTGCCAACTGTTGCAATCCGTGTGAGGTTCTCTCATCCAATCAAAGACCTCTATTTTGAACCGGACCTAACAATCCACACGCCACTCACGTGTTAGGGCATTTCAAATGAAACCAGTGCCGGTTTTGGTTTTTGCCAACAATTTTGAGAGCTGGTTTTCACCAGATTTAATCTGAGATGCTCGCTGAAGATCTAACAGTCCTAGATTGAGGGGAAAAACCCTAAAATTGGAAGGGATCAGAAAAACTTGCTGCTCTCCTCTCCTCATGGCTACTCAAGAAGAAAAATAGCTGAGGCCTTCAACCTCCAAACCCACCATCCAAACACCTCTAGAGCTTCGATCTCGAGCTTTCATGAGCTCTTATAGGTGTATATAAACCATCCAAAAGCAGTGGAATCAAGAAAGACCCATCGGTCGAAAATCTGCCATTAGAGCTCCATTGTCTTCCCCACCAAAATGCAGCAAACATGCGACCCCTATTGACCTCTGTTCATCGATCCATTCTCGTCAGTAAGAGGAGAGGAACGAGATGCCTTCTAACTTAGTTAATAGAGGGGAGGATGGATGAGAGAGTCTGCCATGTGTGGCAGCAACTCGACCTGAGCCGAGACAGTTAGGTCAGGTTGTGAATATTGGGCCTAGTTCGGTCCGAGTTGGGCGTCAGTCTGGTCCAGTCCAGATGTGTTTGGATTTTTTCCAACATATGTAAAACAAAAGAGAGGAACGAGAGAAAAGATAAGAGGGAGCGAAGAAGATAGAGAGAGCAGGCGGGGTGGTGCCGCTCAAGGCCGCTACCTTTACCACTGCCATTGCAGCACCCGCCATTGCCACACCACTTGATTCCCCGGCTGGAGTCTTGTTGGAACCCCAACAAGAAAGGAAGAAGAGAGAGAAGGGAAGAGAGTGTAGAGAAAAGGAGAAAATGAGAGAGGGGGGTGCGCCTGTGCTGCACCCGACCCACTGTCGAGTCACGACTCGATTTGGGCCTGGTTCGGTCATTGTTGGAGTTCCAGTAAGGAAAAGAGAAAATGAAGGGAAAAGAGAAGGAGATGAGGAGTGGGGGAGAGAAGAAGCAGTGAGAGAGAGAGAGAGAGAGATCAGTCGGGTGATGCAACTGCACCACGTTGGCTATGCAACCCGTGAGTTGCTTGCGAGTTCAGACTCGGTTCGGGCCTGTTCGAGTTTTCAACTCGTTGGCCAGTGCTCTGGTGCATGCAGAATAGGCCTAAGAGTCCAGCAAGAGAAGAAAGTGGGAGGGAAGGAGGAGAAAAGAAAGAAAAAGAGAGTAGGTGGAGGCTTGGTTGAGGTGAGTCAACTCAGTTTCAAACTGAGTCAGCAAGGTGAGTAAGTTTTCTCTCCCAAAACAAATGGGTTAATTTAGTATTTTCATTTGTGTTCTTATTATCATTTCAATTATTAAAGGTAATTAGCCATTAACAGGTTGTTTATGATAATATTAGTTATTATAATCAAAACCACAACTGCTAAATATTAGATATTAGTGTTTATTTATTATTCCTAAATACTATCATCGATACTAGATCACACTACTTAGTGCCATCAAAATGGTCATTTTTATCATGATAACTAATATTATTTACGTTGTTAATGTTAGTGGTAAATTTTTGATTAACATTTCGATCAATAGTTCATCAATTAATGTTAGAACCCTAAAACTTAAACCTAGAATTGAATCCTAAGATGAAGCCCTAAACTCTACATCTAAAATCCTAAAAATCTAGCCTAGACCTAAACTCTAGAATAAAATCTTATACCTAGGTAATTTAAACCCTAAGTCAATACTTTAAATGTAAATGGTGTGTTAGGTTTAGAGCTATGTGTAAAATTTAATGACGGTATATGTAAATCTAGACTTATGAACTATCATTATTAACATATTAGTTGGTATAAATTATAATGCTAATGCTAATAGTATTCTTGTAATTATTAAGATCTAATTTTAATTAATACATTAAGTGGAGTTCAAATCCTATAATCTAAATTTAAGGTTAAACCCTAAGAAGAAAATTCAAATTTTACATTAAGAATCCTAAGGTAAATAATTCAAACCCTAGGTCATGATTTTAAACCTAGGTAGTGCGTAGAACTTGGATCTAATTATACAAGCTCATGATTTGTTATAGGATACGATTCTAAGGGTGTAACTACTTAGCGACACTAGAAGGCGATTCAAAGAATAAGGTGATGATTCTTCCCCTTGAGCTTTCCATCTTCTCATTAGCTTAAGTTATAGTTCTTATTAAAAGTTATAATTGATATCTCTCTTTCTTATAATCACATGTGTTAACTGTTAAAAATTGAATTGCTATATCGCCTGCTTAATGTTCATCCTGTATATTTGTTCATGCTTGTGGATTATTTGTGTATTGCTTATGGACTTTAAACTGGTACATTAATGGAAAACCCACACCTATAAATGTACACCCATACTTGGGATGTAACCCGACTAGTTGTGATTAAAATGGACCTTCGACTTGTTGGTTATTGAGTGGTGGTCTAGATGGATCATTAATGTGGGCCTACCATCCAGGGTTGTTTGTGCCCAATGATTTTTAAGGATGGTTTTTATCGTATGGTTTTAATATTCGCCCTATGTGGCATATTTTGATACTCGTCCTATGTGATTTTGTTTTGATATTTTCCCTATATGGGTTCAATGTTTTATGTTGTGAAACCATGCGATGGTAAGCCCCATATATTGTAATATAATTAGCCAGTAGTTGATAGGTTTCCATTAAATACCCTAAGGTGGTAGTCTCATGGGCCAGGGATTGTGATAATGGGACACTATGCCCGAGCCGTCGGCCTACACTGGGCCATGTGCTCCTTGTAGTGACCTCTAAGCTTATCTAAATTGGCTGGTTGTAAATGGACGAATAATGACTTGGCTAATCATGCATACATGACACGTATTGTTCTGATTTGATGATATTTCCCAGGTTCGATGATTCCGACTGGATGATGTTTCTCAAGTTCGATGATTGCATGGGTGATGGCCCACTGTCCGCATGGATGAGCATCCCCGGGGCGATGATTGCATTCATGCATCCATGCATCTAACAAGACCTGCATCATGTATTGTTTTGTATGCTTTGTTTTATAACTATGCTTACCTAATGTGGAAGTGTGTAATCTTGAGGGGAATTTACACTGAGTTGGCCACTCATCCATCAAATATACAACCGTATATGTAGTATAGGTCGCTTGAGTGATATGCATGTTCAGACTTGATGAGAAGCAGGGTACGATCGCCAGGGATGCATGACTTTATTTGCCTGGAGGAGCTGTGTGATCTTACGGCTTATATTTATATGCTTTCTGTTATTCTTCATGTATTAAATTCTTGTAAATCTTGTACTTGTTAAATTCATAGACATTGGTTTGTACAAGTCATTATGGGCAGCTTCTTGTATATTTGAATGATAATAGAATTTTCCATTATGTTGATTTGTTCACACTACGCTCATTTACTTACTCTGATAAAAGAAAAAAAATGTACACTCGAATTTGACCATCCTTTAAGGTTAACACTCGAGTTTTTGGGAAACAGGTTGTGTGCTCGGGTCCTGAAAAGTCTGGGCATTATAGATTAACGAATTCTATTTAACCAATTTCAGATTGTGTGGGACACAAATTATCCAAAAGTTGGCTAGCCCGAGGACAAATTCGGCTAGCTGAATTTTCCCTTCAACTGGCCGAATTCCCACGAATTTTAAAAGTTGGTGTTTCTAGAATTTCACTCAAAATTTTTTGGGTTAGCTAAATTTTAAGCTTTGGCTAGCCAAACCAAAACTTGAGTCGGCCGAATTTTCAGCAAAAGTTGTTATCTTGCTCGAGAATGAAGTTGGGATGGCTGAGGAAGTTTAGGTTGACCGAACTAGAAGTTAGGCTGGCTTAATTCCAGAGAAAAACACTAGAAAAGAACCATGATAAAATAATTTTGAAAGCAGCTAGTCATAAGGTCTTTCTATGGTTTATACCACCTGAGATGTATCAAATATCTGAGTCACTTTGACTTGAAATTTCTCTTGAACTTCGCCTTGAACTTTGTCCTGGACTTTATCTTGAATTCGGGCAACAATTTCAGAACTATTTCTATAAGAAGTTGTGTCGATCTTTTTTTGAACAGAAGGTGATCTTGAGCTGATCTTCGAGTTATACCTTGAAGCTCTTTTGTCTCACGAAATTTAACAACCTATATGTGCTCAACATCATAGTAGTTACGATATTTTTTATCTACATTATTGATCCATTTTTTTGCCTCATTTTTTATCACTTCCCAAAAAGTTAGGAAGATCCGATTATGTGGTGGACCATATTATGGCAAACAACAATGATTAACTATTACTGGGCCACAAAGGTTTAAGAATAATATGATAATTGTTTTATCCTTCTTCCGGCCTTATATGACCTTATCCACAACTTGGATTATAAGTAAAACCTCCATATATATTAATCTGTCCCTTTTTAAAACTATAATAGTATAGCACTCAATCCTCACTATTTCATATAGTATGGTCCATTTAAGATTTGGATTTTCTTAATTTTTCATTTCATGTCCTACAATGAACTGTGGAAGTAAAAGGACCGTGAGGATATAGAATATGCACATCAAGGTGGGCCCCATGGTAGGACCACATCTGTGAAGCCGGTGTCTAACTATAGACACTGGAAATCGGTGCCTACATAGATTTGGCATTATTAAGTGTTTTGGTGGTAGGGGTGGCTAAGCTAATTTATGGATGTTGGAATTGCCACTAGCCAATTAATCTAAAAATCCCGCGGTCGGCTAGAACCCACGGAACACATCAGGTTGGAGATATCTGAAGACTCTCCTACTTTTGTTTGACTCCTGGTCTACGATTCGGGATTCCAGGTAAGGGACCTCGGTTACGGAGAGGGAAGGTGTTAGGCACCCTCTCTGCCCGTATGAATGTATGGTCTCTACTTTGTGTGGTAAAACAATCTCAAGGGATAGATGACGTGATTGAGATAAGACTAAGCACAAACGTGAATTTTTGGTGCGGCAAGATTAGAGCTTTCGACAAGCCACAGAGCATACGTCCAGTGACGTGTCTAGAAGGTGGATGTGATGATGCTTATGTAAAGAAATAAGAAAAATAGACTAGATCACTAGAAATTTCTGATGTGATAGGATCTAGTGTATGACAAGCCACAGAGCATACATTCACTAGAGATCTAGAGAAGTAAGGAGGTTGAGAAGGGAATAAATGTCATGATGAGTGCTTGTATAAAATGATAATATCTTTGGCTAAAACTTGAGTAGGTTAAGACAAGGGTTGCACCATGAGCAATCTAGGCTAGGTTGGGGATTGAGAAGGTTAGGAGGAGGCTAAGATATGGCTAGAAAAATCTGATCTTGGAGGCTTAGGAGCTCTCTCTCACCGTCACTCTCTTCCTTTCTCTTCCTCTCCCTCTCACTTAAGCTTGGAAGTGAGGAGTGGATCTTATTGTCTAGAAATGAGAGGAGGAGAGGGCTATTTATAGCCTTTTCCAATGGCATTGTGATAATAGTGAGGTTTAGGAGGGGTAAAAGCTGAGGTGTCAAGTGGTGATTGGTTGAGGGGAGAGAAACACCACGTGACGCACTCTCATTGGATATTGGGGTTAGTAAAATGGTAAAAAGGCCGGATAGGAGGGGTAATTTGTGATTTTTGGACATTGGGACAACTGCCCCATCAGTTCACATGAGGGCCACGAGGGGAAATACTCCGAGTACCACCGACGGTAGTCAAACTACTGCCGATGGTAGTTAAACTACTGCCTGGGAAGGGTTCGGGTCGGGCTCAAGTGTGTGAGCGTGTTTGGTATGCTGGTTCGTCTGATAGTCCTCCTTTGGGAATTTTAGGGTTCAGATAGATGGACTTAGGTTTGGTTAAATGGTTCTTCTGGCTATGGTATATGGTATTAGTGAGGGCTATATGTGGATTGAATGGTTTGGATTAAGGCTTCAGGTTGCGGATTGGAAGTTTGGGTTAGGGTTTTGGGTTAGGTTTAGGTTTAAGCTGGGATTAGGGTTTTAGATTAAGTATAACTTTAAGATGGGATTAGGGTTTAGGATTTTAATCAGCTTCCCAGATGATCTTAACCTTCTCAAGATTTTTCCTGGGTGGGGTGTGTACAGATGCCTCTCTTTGACCGATGTTGTGAGCAACCGAAGGTCAAAGCAAGTGGACACCCCACCCTTCTGGTCAGAAAGGATGGTGATTTGAATCTGTTGCCCGCCATTATATCATTGTCAGTTGACTGTTTAGAAAAAGATGACTAGTACATATCATGAGGGCTAAGAAAAATATTTTGATTGTCCCCTATGCATTTTTCACAGCTTTTCGGGTCACCAATCACAACCTTTTCACGTCCGATTATTAATAGCATTGGCGGGTGAGTCTGAAAAGTAGGGCCTCTACGCGTTGGTGCGGCTTTACGAGGATTCTCATACTTTTAGGTATGTCATTCCTTTGCTATGTAATCACCCTAGGAGTATTCATTCTATTTAATCGTAAAGTGGTTAGCTTCCCTGCACGTTGGTGCGGCCTTACGGGGAACCCACTACGCCGACTTAGACTTGATCAAATTTTTCGAACATCTAGGACTAAGTATGTGCTGGTAATCCTTTGTTGTGCAATCTGCTGATTCTGATACTTTGGTTACAATAGATTGTTGTCACTTTGAGTTTGATTATTCTTTCCAAAGATACATCCAATCACTTTTACTAGCATCGTACGACTGTCTAGATATAGAAATCAGGTCAATCGTACATATATCATGTATGGATTCGATCATACTTTGGGGAAACTGAGAGATCAGATCTTATTTAACTATTTGCACTAACCACAATTGGAGAATATGGAAGATTCCTCAGTGTACTACATGCTACGTGCATTTTTGAAAACTTTTTGAAAACTATTCCCTTTGGAGCTAGACTCCTTGGGGATTTTATTTGAAAATATTTTAGATTTTTTGAAAAAAAATGTCCATTCGATTTCGTGGGTGTGCGTCGTCATTCAGTTTTTATTTGCATGGGTTAAGTAAACAGTCGCATTGCCTCCACTGATGAGTTGGAGGGGCTAATAGTTTGAAATATTTTTGAATTTTTTTTTATGTTTTTTTTAAAGATCCGTTCGATCTCATGAATGGTCGTGATCGTCTAGTTTAGATCAAGTGGTCATATGGCCTCCACTAGATTAATGGAGCATTAAATACCATGCATTTTTCTTCCCTTTTGTGCATTTTCAACAATTTTTAAGGTTTTCTTTATTGAGATTCTTTATTTCTCATGAGAAATTGAATTTATCGTGAGATTTTGGATGGAATTATGAGATTTTAAGAGAATCTCTAACTTTTGCTTTTTGTCTTTTTCCCTAGATCTTTACCCAACGGACAGAGAGGGGATTCAAGCATCCCATCATGGCATAGAGGGACCAGCCGACTATACAAGAGAATTCGGTCAAGGGCGGCAGTCGGACTTCCGCCGACGGTAGTTGGACTTCCATCAGTGCTAGTCCGATTACTGTCGGTCTGCCGTTTTGTTTGTTGGTCCATTATGCGCGCTGGTTCGAACGGTGGCTCCTTCTCCTCTATTTGAAACTGACCCTTGGACGTCCAGGGATTCATTGTGGTCCCTGGAAGCTCCTTGGTGAAGATTTTTATTGGTTTTTTATATTATATCTTCTTCTCTTCTCTCATTTCAGATGACTTGAAATATCCTTTTGAGGAGTCTTGCTTGTGTTTTTCTAGATCACCATTTTCTCTTGTTTGAGGGAGCCATTGATGGGTTTGGATCTTCTCTTGGACTTTGGGAGAACCATGATCGAGACCATTCGACCGTTTGATTAGATCTCAACCATTGGATTTTGTTGGATTTTTATTTTGGGTCAAGTGATTGGCCAAATTTCTTTTGTTTTATTTTTATTTATTTATTATTATTTTTATTTTGTTAGAGTGGGGTGTGATAAGAAAGGAGCTCCACCTTTTTTATTTAGGATTTTTGTTTGTTTCTTTTTAAAAAAAATGATCTGGACCGTTGGATGGGTGATTTGGGGTCCACTTGAGCACTTTGATGGTCGGTCGCTTTTGTGGGTGATGTAAGGATGGGATTTGTCAAGTGAGCCCCACATCATCATTTTGATGTGATCATATGCATTTATTTGAATATGGACTTGTGAAAGTGGGCCTGGATCATAGAGGAAGGGCTTTAACAATGGGCCTTGAAATGAGCTTTTGGAAATGAACTTTAAAAATGGGCTTTTTGAAATGGGCCTTGGGATGGACCTTGAAAATGGGTTTTGAGATGGGCTTTGGGAAAATGGGCTTTTTGAAAAGGGCCTTGGAGATGGGCCTTAGAATGGGCCTTGGAAATAGGCCTTGAAACGAGCTTTGTGATGGGCTTTTAAAAATGGGCCTTAGAGATGGGCCTTAGAATGGTCCTTGGAATGGGCCTTAAAAATGGGCCTTGAAACGGACCTTAGAAATGGGCCTTGGAATGGGCCTTTTGAAATGGTTCGAGGATGCTTACCTCTGGGTTTTGTTTATGCAACATGCCTCGATGTGATAGGAGTGAGGTCGGTTCTTCCCATTAGTCAGCTGACCCTTGTTCTGTGCCACTTGAGGGTTGCTACTTGTCTAACGTGGCTTGGAAGGGTGGCGCACCTGCGATCCTGAGGGGATGCGGAGTTAGGACACATTAGCTAGATTGGTTTCATGATCCGCAGCCTCTGTTCTTCGAGGTTCTAAAGCACACCCTGTTCGTCAATTTGTTCCAGATTCGTCCAAGTAAGGCGAACATGTCTCTTCTTTCGGACTTGGTGGAGCGGTGGCATGTTGGGACTCACACTTTTCATCTGCCCTTCGAACTGTGGGGGATTACCACATATGATATCTACATGCAGCTGGGGCTTAAGTATGATGTGGGATTCATCCCTTTCGAGGATGATCTCTTGGTACCTTCTGAGGATGATTGGATGAGTCTCTTGGGGATGATGTCAGATGCTTCAGATTTCTCTAGTCATCGGTTCATGCTGCTTTGGCTATCATCGAACTTTGCTCGTCATATCCTTGAGAAGGAGGTTACGACGATTATGAAGGCTCGTACCCTGATATTGTACATGATGGGAGCAATGATCTTCTGTCATGGGAATGAACATGTGAGTTCCCACCTATTGACGTTGGTGGCAGACATCACCTTCCCCACTCTGTATAACTGGAATGCGACTCTTCTTGCTCATTTGTACAAAGGGCTGGACAAGGTCAACCGCTGTGTTAGCCGATCTTTAACTGGCTTTTATCCGGTTATTAAGGTATCCCTTTCATCTAAATCTTTACATTTTTGGGATGATCGAAATCAACTGTTGACCGTGACCGCATGTAGGTGTGCTTCTTTGATCATTTCCCTCACCTAGCGCCCACCTTGATTGATCATTCACCTCCTTTTCCGTGCATGATGTTGCAATACAAGGATAACCGCATCCGTACACGCATGTTTTTTATCTCGCGTAGAGGTCGAACATTGATGCCCTGATTCCTAATGATGTAAGTGATTGCCCTGTTCCATGCTGCCTTGTGTTGTCTTGCAAATGTATTTCATGTGTATCCTTTTATTTGTGCAGTTCCACACTCGGCCATATCTCCAGTCGAATGCGGCCCTTTCTCCATCTTCCCAGGAGGCTTTCGTAGCCTCAAAGCGGCGTCATATCCTGAAGGATCCATGGGTGATGAAATGGAATCTTGGCAAGAGGCTCTTTTGGCGGTTGAGGCAAGTCCTCTTGTCCCATTCAGTCTGCCATCTGGACCATCTTACTGGAGGACAGTGCTGGCGTGAGAACTAGCTGCTACTTTGGAGGGCTTTGACGCTAGCACGTTCGTCAACCCAATGAGAGAGTACAGATCCTTGTGTGAGCAGTATGGTATCGGTCCCATATCGCAGCCTGCTTATGCTCCTGGTGATGGTGCACGCTTTGCTAGTGGCAATATCTTAAGTCTGCCGTCCGTCGAAAGGGTAGGAATGAGTACATTCCTGACGAGGATGACTAGTCTTCATTGTATCTTATATGCTGTCTTTTTGTACAATCTTTTCCCAAATATATGCAAAAGCTTTTCATGCCTATCTTTCTTACCATTAGTTCTTCGAATATTATTGTTGGCAACCCTTACCTTTATCCGGAGATGAAACGAGCTCATAGGGTCTAAAAATCAGACCCACCATTGATCGCACATGATTGTGGGCCTAGGCGGTAGTCAGACTACCGCCGATGATAGTCCGACTACTGTAGCTAACTTTTGCCCGTTCCGCTCATTTTGTCAAGTGCGGCAGTGATTCAAAGGTGTTGGTACCTGCAACAGTATTTCGAGTACCGCTAGTGGTAATCCAAGTACCGCCTCCGTCCATCTTTTCTTCTAACAACTCTTCTTCTTCTCTGTTCATTCTTCCTGGTTTCTTTTTGAATATTCTTGTCCGTCCATGCCCCTTGATCATCCATTTTGTCCCCTTCTTTTTTTCTTTTGTCTCTTCTTCCTTGCTTCTTCTTATTTTATCTTTAATTCTTTCCTCTTGTCTTTTATGGCCAGCCATAATGGAGGTGGATCCATGAATGAAGGGGAGGTGGGTGGTGGCCCTTTTATATATGGTGGTGAAAGTCCCTTTATGGATGCATTAATGGGGGTTGGTGGAGGAGTAATGGACCCTTTGGAAGAGATAAATGCTATTTATGGTATGGATCCTTCTTCCATTGATGGTGGTTATCAGGATAGATTAATCGGATTGGATGGTCTTAATGGGTCCACACCAGATGGGCCACCAAGGTTTGTAGATGTTAGTATGATGAGGGTGGATAGATTTGATGGTGAGGATGGTACGATGACAGTGATGGAAGGTTTGGTTGTGGATCGGTTGTTATGGGCTGTGTGGATGATAGTATGGTGATGGTGGATGGTGTGGATGGGACGAATCAGGTTCTGATGGGTAGTGGGTCTGGTCCTGGTGGTTTAGGTGGTTTGGATCTGGCAGGTGAAGTACTTCTTGCAGATAGCCTAGGTCAGATATTTGGTGCAGATTTTAAGGCGATGATGGGACAAGCAGCTATGGTCTAGGATTAGGATACTGGTTCGATTAACTACTAGGACACTTTAGGTGCTGCAGCTCTTAGGGCCTGTTCATTTCAGATTACTCCTGATGTGGCGATCGTTGGTGGTTCGGGGCCTCCTATTGTAGCTTTTCAGGATACTCTGCAGGACACGATGGGTGAGTCCGATTTCTTTCGTCACCGTGAGATAAACCTGTTGGATGAGGGGATGCCCATCTTTGATGATTCTCCTGTTGACCCAGGAGTCCAGATTGTAGAGGGTGTGATCGTTCGGACTTGCCGTTTGTAGCCTCGCAGCACCTGTTCGTAGAGATTGCACGTCTGGATCGAGAGCTTAATGGAGTTCGAGATCTTCGAGTTGGGCTCCTTGGGCTTTCGAGAGGTTCTTCACTTTCATCGAGTTCACCCAGACTGGTGACTGTTGAGTGCAGCTCTGTACGATTGGGTTCCTGCGTTGAACTTGTTTTCCTTTAATGACTTAGAGCTGGGCCCATTGTTGGAGGAGTTTTCGAGTTTATCAGGCCTTTCTCTTACTCGGGAGCCTTATGTCCCCTTGTTTGAGCCGGTTTGTTCTACCAATCTGATTTCCTGGTTCAAATTTCTGGCTCCTCTTCCTACTGTGAAGGGTAGGGCTGGTGAGCTTTCGCTGGAGCTTCTGTATGATCGTTGTTCTACCGCCCGAGGAGGTCCCGGGTCATATCGTTAACTTCAGTGCTTAAATGCATTGATATTTTATGTCTTGGCTGAGCTGTTTTTTTCAAGCTGGCAATAATCATCGCTGGCAGTTCTGTTAGACATGTTCCGTAGGGGTGTCACTTCTGTGGTGTTGGTAGAGCTCTTTCTGGGCCTAACTGAGTGCTCTCTTGGACAGACTTGCATCCTTTAGGGTTACTGCTCTTTTCCCTTCCCTTGTGTAGTTTCCATTTGTGATCTGAACCTACCCTGTGCCTTCTTACAAGTGTGGTTGTGAGAGCACCTATATATGACTCCTCTGCTTTTACGGCCGGATTCCCACCGGGATGATGTGTTGTCCCTGCTACTCGACGGTCTTCCTTTAGGCACTGAGGCCACTAAGTCGTTATATCATTGTATGCTCTCTCAGTTGCGAGGATGAGAGATTAGTTGGGAGGCACCCTGGCTCTATCGCTCATCGCTGATTTGTAGCGTAGCTCGTACTCCTTTGTTGTTGCTGGGTCATCAAGGGTACTGTTCTTACCATCCGATGCGATTCCTCCGTCATTTTGGTTTCTGGTAGGATGTCCCAGATTTCGCTTTCTCTATATTTGGGCATGCCCCTCTTCCTTCTAACTTGACTGCTCTATATAGACGAGTCTGGATTTCATGGCAGGGATCTTTAGATGCGAGGATGCTAGAGCTCGAGTCTTGGGCTCCCCCTTTAGCAACGATGCCTTATCAGCGATGGGTGGTAGAGCAGTCGCTCTATCGTTAGGTCTCCGGTTGGCATTTAGCTGACAAGGCCGTTGATCAGGACATGATTGGCGATACTACTTCATCTTGTCCATGTGTCGATGATTCATTTGAGGCTTTTGAGGAGTGACTAATTGTTGATCCATCGTTTCTTAATGCGACACATGGTCATTTGATTTCCGAGATCGTTGTCCTTCGCCATACATGTGAGGATATGGCTCGTCAATTGGCAGTGGGATGACGGTATGATGAGAGCATGTTTGCGGTGCACTGCCTGGAAAGGGATGAGGTCGTTTACCTGCGCATGGAGATAGAGAGGCTCAAGCAGATATTGTCGATGTACGAGGGATAGGAGCTGACATGGGGTCCCTGTTTTTGACTAGCTGTTTGTCCAGTATGCATGGATTTTTTATTTTTGTGTACTTATTTTTTTTTATGAAGAAAGGAAGTACTTGTAAAAAGACTTTTATAAAAATGAAAAGTTTTGTTTGTGCCAAATTTTATAGTGCTTATTGGTGTTTGGATTTGTGCTTTGGATGATTGGGATCAGACCATTGGGCTCAGCCCACATTGTGTGAAGTAATCCGTAATGTGTTCTTAGGCTCTCGGTTCCCTGAGAAGGTGTCCAACATTGTGTCCTTTGGATTTGAGCAGAATTTGATAGAGTACTGATCTGAAGTAGATCTTCCCTTGTATCTCGTTGTGGTGTCTGCTGCCTTGGCTTTTTCTGTACTTGCACTTTTATTGTTTATTTTTTAATATTTCTTATCATTTTTACCCATAGCGCCTTTTTAGGTTTTCACTACGTCCGGCTCTTCCCGTCATTTTTGCCTGTAGTGTCCTTTCAGATTTTCACTATGTCTTGGGTTTTTTTATCTTGCCTACCCCTTGACAGCCGTGTTGTTTTTATCCTTGGCACCTTTTCAGGTTTTCACCAAGTCCGCTGCATACCTGCTGTTTTTACTCAAGGCGCCCTTTTGGGTTTTCACCATGCACCTTTTGCTTAAGCATGCTTCTTTCTTCTTTTTTTTTGTATTTTAGAGTGCCGGAAGAGACGGACAAAACTTCCTTCATAGCCGGCCAATTAGTTACCTTCATATCCTTGTCTTTAATTATAACTGTAAGCGGTTTTGGTTTGAAGGGGTAGTTAGGGATGTGGGATGATCTTCTCTTCTATTTTTCAATCTTCCTTTTGAGATTTCCCATCTTTTCTTCTCTCTTTTTCTTCTTTTTTTTGGGTGGGTACCAACCTCTTCTTTGATGGGAGAAATGACGGGTATCCTCTTTTCTTTTCTCTTTTTTGTTGGTTTTATTCTTGGCAGAGGAAAGGAGGATATCTTTTGGGGGATGGAGTGATGGATTTTTGTTGTTTTCTCCTTTTTTTATTTTTTTTAAGGGGTTGGTGGTTGCATCTCTACGGTTATACTCATTGACAAGGTTAGGTATAGTTACCCGTGATAAATTTTCACGTTGTTGGCATTGATGGGCTCAAGAAGATCTTCTCCTTTCAGATTAATAAGTCGACGGTACCTCCTGGGAGCGCTTCTCGAATGATCAGCGGTCCATCCCATGAGGGTTTGAACTTTTCTCTGGGATCTAGTAAGTGTGGCGGTAAGATATGCTTCATGACCATGTCACCGACTTTGAAAATCTTCTTTCAGACCCTCTTGTTATAGGCCCGTGCAATCCTTCTTTGATGACATTGGGAGTGGTTTAGCGCACGCATACGCTTTTTGTCTACCAGATGTAGTTGATCGTATCTCGCTTGTTGCCACTCACCTTCCTCGACTTCGCTTTCTAACAATATCCAAAGTGATGGGATTTTGATTTCGACTGGCAGCACTGCTTCCATACCATATGCAAGCTCGTATGGAGTTGCACCTGTAGCAGACCGTACAGACGTTCGATATGCCCAAAGTGCATAGGGAAGCATTTCTGACCAATCATGGTATGTCTTGACCATCTTCTTCAGAATGCGAATGATAGTCTTGTTTGCAGCTTCGACCCCATCGTTCATTTGAGGACAGTAGGGACTTGACCGATGACGTTGAATCTTGAACTTATCGAGAAAGTCGCCCATCCTTTTATTGATGAACAGGGTTCCATTGTCTGTAATGATGGCCTGAGGGATTCCATATTGACTGATGATATTGTTCTTCATAAATTTGACCATGTGTGATGCTGCAATGGTGGTGTAGGATGCTACCTCTATCCACTTAGTGAAGTAATCCACTGCCATCAGGATATACTCATGCTCGTTTGAATCTTTGGGGTTGACTTTGCCGATGATGTCAAGTACCCATATGGAGAAGGGCCATGGTGTTGTCAGGTTGTAAAGTTCGAAGGCAGGCGCATGAATCTAGTTTACATGTTCCTAACACTTGAAGCACTGTCTGACATGTTTGTAACAATCTCTCTCCATCATAAGCCAATAGTAGCGAGTCTTAGGATCTTCTTCACCATCATATGTCCATTCATGTGCGGGCCACATAGTCCTTCATAGATTTTTGTCATGATCTATCCTGTTTCTGCTTCATCCACACAGCAGAGAAGGACTTGATTGAAGGATCACTTGTAGAGGATGCCCCTAGTGATGGTGAACTGGACCGCTAGTCATTGGATAATGCGACGATCCGCTGATGTTGCTCCTTTTGGGTACTACTGATGCTCAAAATATTCTTTGATGTCTACGAACCATGGCTGATCATTCGGAGAGGTTTCGACTTCTTCAATCTGTAGGCAGAATGCAGGTTTCTCTTGAGTTTGACAATGAAATCCCATTCAGCAACTCCTTTTGGGATCTCCAACATTTAGGTGAGTGTAGCTAGAGCGTCTACGAACTGGTTCCTAGATCGGGGCATGCAAGAAAAAGTGATCTCTTCGAATTCCTCAATTAGGTTCTCCATATAGACGTGATATGGGATCA
Organism: Magnolia kwangsiensis; assembly: GCA_037074715.1. Taxonomy (NCBI): domain Eukaryota; kingdom Viridiplantae; phylum Streptophyta; class Magnoliopsida; order Magnoliales; family Magnoliaceae; genus Magnolia; species Magnolia kwangsiensis. The sequence goes on along the minus strand of CM073575.1, from coordinate 99,294,887 downwards.
GCTTTTCATCATTGGTCTTCCAAAAGCCATTTGTCTGATTGATGATGAGTTGTGAGTCTTTGAAGACTCGTAACTTCTTCACATTGAGGATGATCACTTCTCTTAAACCACTATGCATGCTTCATATTCAGCTACGTTGTTAGTACACTGGAATGCTAATTGCCTGGATATGGGAATTAGGACGTCATCGGGAGAGTAGAGTATGATGCCTACTCCACTCCCCTTTAAGTTTGCGGCTTCATCAAAGAAGAGTGTCCACTCTCCTACTTTTCTTTCTTCTTCTTTCTCGATCAGGAGGACATCTTCATCGGGGAAGAAGGTCTTCAGCGGTTGATAATCGGGTAGAGAGTGTGCTGCTAAGTGGTCGGTCAGTGCTTGCCCCTTGATTGCCTTTTGAGTGACATATGTAATGTTGAACTCGGAGAGCAATAATTATCATTTCGCAATCCTACCCGTTAATACTAGTTTCTCGAACAAGTATTTTAACAGGTCCATGTGAGCGAGCAGGAGGATTGGGTGAGCGATCATGTATTATCGTAACCGTTGCATTGCCCAGACCAGGGCGAGGCATGTTTTCTCTATGCTGGAGTATCTAGCTTCGTAGCTTATGAATCGTCGGCTTACATAGTAGATCGCTTGTTCCTTTCTTCCTGTATTATCATGTTAGCCGAGGACGCATCCAATTGCTTCTGTTATGACAGAGATGTATAGCAGTAGTGGCCTACCTGGGGTAGGTGGCATGAGCACTGGAGGATTTAGAAGATACTTCTTAATTTTTTCGAAGGCCGCTTGACAGTCGACATTTTATTCCTTTGGCTAGTTCTTCCTGAGAAGCTTAAATATGGGCTCACAAATGGGTGTGAGCTGCGTGATAAAATGACCGATATACTAGTCTGTCCATGGAAGCATCGAATTTCCTTTTAATTCTTGGGTGGCGGCATTTAGATGATCTCCTTTATCTTGGTTTCGTCCACCCGAATGTCATCTTCACTGACGATGAAGCCTAACAGTTTGCCTTCGGTCGCACCGAAGACGCACTTCTGCGAGTTGAGGCGGAGTTTGAACCTTTCTAGCCTATCAAAGAGCTTTTTGAGGTCTTCGAAGTGTCCTTCGATCGTGTGAGACTTGACTATCATATCATCCACATAGACTTCCATTTCCTTATTTATCATGTCATGGAACAAGGCAGTCATGGTTCGCTTGTATGTTGCTCCTGCGTTCTTCAACTCGAAGGGCATAACCCAATAGCAGAAAGTTTCCCAAGGAGTGATGAAAGAGGTCTTCTCTCAACTTCGATGGCCTTCTTGATCTGATTGTAGCTTGAGAAACCATCCATGAAGGAGAAGATCTTGTATCTAGCAGTATTATCTACCAGTGTGTCGATATGAGGTAGAGGGAAATCGTCTTTGGGACTTGCTTGGTTGAGGTCCCTAAAGTCAGTGCATGTTCTGACTTTGCCATCCTTTTTTGGAACTCGTACGATGTTTGCGAGCCATTCTGGGTAGTTGGAGACTACCACGAATCCCGCATTGTACTGCTTGATGACTTCGTCACGGACCTTCAGGGCCCATTCTGGTTTCATTCTTCGTAGCTTCTGCTTGATGGGCTTCATGTCTAGCTTTGTTGGTAAATGCTGTACCACCAAATCTTCCTCAAGCCCTGGCATGTCCTGGTATGAGAATGCGAAGTTGGAAAACCTTGGTCTCAGAAATTCCATCATCTTCTGCTTGTACTCTAGGGACAGTGATCTACTGATACGCACTTCTCTAGGGAGTTTTGTTGATCCCGAATTCACAACCTCGAAGTTGCCTGCCACAACATTAGCCTTTGTTTTGAACCTTTCGAGAGAGTCCTCGAGTTCGAGAGCTGTATCATCATTTTTCTCATCCTGGGCTTCATCCAAACCTATGAGTTCTAAGTCCAACTCTAGATCGAAATCGTACGAGTCGACTTCAAACTCGTGCACTGCGTGTGATGTGTTACAGCGATTTTTGAAAGTTTTTCTATTATTTTTGTATTTTAGAGATTTTCTAGTGTTTTGTGATTTTGAGATATATTTGATGTTTTTGTGCTTTTTGGAATATATGAAGTTTTTGTGTTTTGAAAGTTTTCTGATTTTTTTGTGTCGCCATGGGGTCTCGAACAGGATGGCATTGTAAACCATGATTGATCTTATCCTAATTTAGGGTACCAACTGCTATTTACATTGACATTTTTTTGGGAACCGGCATCCATGGATGTCTTACTGGCTGATTCGATTGTCAGGGGGATGGCTAACCAGCTTAGTTCTTTCCCCCTTTCGGTCCTGCTACTCTGTTCTGTTTATTCTTGAGGGTCATATGTCCTAACGACCATGATATCTGTTGGGCTGGGCTTAGAGTCGGAATCTAATTCGATCTTTTCGCTCAGAAGTTAAAGCTCTTCGGCCTCCTCAGACCCACCTTGTGATTGGATCCGACTGTTTGTCCAATCAAGGGAAGGCCACTTCCCTTTGTCAATCCAATGGATGGGCAGCTTCTGCCCCTTGTGCTATTGAGTTGATGGTGGGGGTGTGTCCCCTTGATCGTGGGTAGGGATGGGTGCCTCCCCTTTCTTGCCCGTGTCCTTTGTAATGGGCACTCTTAGTCCTATGTCCTCTGTGGGTGCCCCTACTTCCATGCCCCTGGCCTCATGTGATGGGTTTGGGGGTTCTGCCCCTAGCATGGGATATGCTTTTGATGCCTTGAGGATCTTATCCCACCGTATGGGTGGCCAAATGGACTCCTAACTGGAATGTTCTGTTAGATTGGCCCGTTGGAGGTGATCCTCAAGAGAAATCATTATGTCATCGCAGACCGTTCCAACTTTGAAAATTTTATAGGTGTCCATTGGAATGATTGCCTTTTATTTAGCCTTGCGACCTGATCTTCTGGTGTCGGTTGATATCCCAGTCCACGTCTCTGCATGTTGGCACATGCTGGCTTTACTACCATACCTTTTTCATGGAACTCAATACGATAGTTCAGGATTAACTATTCAGCAGCGGGGATGACGTATTCAATAGCGAAAGGGTGTGGATTGGCGATTGAGTTTACAATTTTGAACTCGAAACTGTGATACAATATGTCACCCTCCGCATGTTGAACGTCAATCACTAGGATGTCAGTTTCTGGGATATTGATCATCACTAGTAGGATGATTTCTGGCTCGGCGAGCACTGAGATAATCTAATTTTCCAAAGGGAATTTAACCCATTGGTGGAGAGTGGATGCAATGGCTTCGACAGCATGGAGCCATGGTCGTCCCAACAGAAGGTTAAACGAGGCAAGGATGTTAATGACCTGAAATGTGAGAAGGGTCATATTTGGTCCGATTTGCAACTCGATATCTATTTCTGCCTCTACTTGCCTTCAGGAATTATCGAAGGCTCTGACGCTCATTGTACTGAGCTTGAAGGAGGATGGTTCTATCCCCAAACGTTCGACAGTCCTCAAAGGGCAAACGTTAAGGTTGGATCCATTATTAATGAGTACAAGTAGAACTTTAAAATTTTTATAACGGACTATTATGTTTAATGAGCGCCCATGTTTACGTCCTTCTGGGGGTAACTCATCATCAGAAAAGGTGATTACTCGTGGTGCAAGGAGCTGCCCGATCATGCTCGCCACCATTTCAGGAGGTACGTCAGGAGAGATATGTGTATCATTCAGGGTTTTTTTAGGAAGATCTCACGATGCGATCCTAATGTGCACAAGAGTTCCTAGATGAAAATCTGTACAGGAATGGACTTAAGCTGAGCCGCTATGTCGTAAGTGGCATCAGCTTTGTGGGTTGTTCCCAACAAAGTCCCTCGTGTTTTCTTTAGGATCTGATTGTCTCTCCTGAAATACCTTCCGTTATTGCCCACTTCAGCGTACTCTAGGTAATGTTATGGGACCACCTTCGTGTTGTAGGAGGGAACCGTCCTCCCTTCTAGGTATATCATTGGTTCTTGAGGCTGAGAAGGTGCCGCTGGAACTATCCGTGGTGGATTTGATGATTTCTCTTAAAGTGTGACTGAGTGTGACTGAAGCTTGATAGGGTTTGGTTATGGGGTTTTCTTCCTCCTCTTGATGTGTGGGAGGGATCCTCTGTATCACTCCCCAAACTCGGATATCGGGCTCAGAAAATTCTTGATCGCCGAATCCTGTGCCGACTACCTCCGTAGTACCCCATTCTCGGCTCCCGGCACCCATAAGCCAAATTCTGATCCTAGTATGCTACAAGGAGAATTTCTAATCATCAATTTGATTTGTAATGAGTATGACCATAAGCATAACTCATGAACAATAACCACGAGAACACCATCACAAAATTCACTATGATAAAAAACTTTGAGTACAGTGCGTATGAAGGGAAATACAAGATAATGATAGTAACAGAAACTCCAAAAACTCAGCTGCACACTCCAACTGCGATGAGGCTATGGCTATGTCCTGTCGTCACCTACACGCATCAATCGTGTATAAGATTATAGAAAGCTTAGAGGGTGGTGTAAGCGTGTGCGCAATATGAGCGTGCTCAGAATGCAAGGTTAGAGTAATGCGGAATCATGCTGATGAGTACATAAATGCAAATCAGCTGTACCAAGGCTATGCAGTGTAGGATATGAATGTTATCGGTCATATCAGGACCATGCGATGCGAGATGCAACTCGAGCGTGCCAATTCAAATCCACATATTAATATAGCTCATTAATATCAGTATAGTTCTCATTCTGGATAATCACTGGGGTCTAGTACAACCTACGCCAGCTTGTCGCCCCTATCCGAACGCATAACTGGAAGAGTAGAAAAGACCTCACTATCTGCCTGCCAATATCAGGCCCGACTTATTGATAGCGGACCCATTCCTCAAGCTGGTCAAACTCAACCTAAAAATTGCCCCCTCACTCAGGCGAGTAAGGTCACACCCCTTTCCAACCGACCACGACATAGTGAGAGACGCAGCCTACTGGTATATGGCCCTCGTACGCTCATGTATCCACTCGATCTCGCGTTGGAGTCATCCTCTGATACCATCGGGCACCCAGGGACATATATGGAGCCCCGATGCTAAAAACAGTATTTCTGGTATCCAATCCAACCATCCACGATGTGTCTATGGAGGCTATAGCCCTAATGTCGCTAGGGCATATAATAATCATGATCACACAAATGCAAGTGCATGAATCACTCTATCAGACATGCAACAATCATGCGCATACCGAGCACTTATTAAGGAAAACTATGCCTATCGGGGAGCCCATAAACAATCTGTCCGTAGACATATGCTATTATCAGTCACTCCTCATACCAAGTATACATATTATGCGTATGAGCATGAATCATGGATTTATAGTAAACATGTTACAAGATGATGAATTCTGTTCATAACGAAGATGGGCCTAGACGGCATATACATTATAAGTATGGGCTTATTAATGGGCCTTAGGGAGAGTGATAAAGCGGACATTTAACCAGCATCATCCATACAATGTGGACGTCAAACCATCATTGCTCCTAAGGCACTGCCCGTTGTAAACATCATTATATACACCATGGAGGAATCACACATTGCAATGGACCTAAATACATCCCATTGGCCTTAAGTACATCAAATGGGCCGTATCACATGGGCCTTATGTTCATCAAGCGGGCTGTATCAATGAGCCACACCAATGGGCTTTATGTACATTGTAATGAGCCATAACCCATGGGCCTTATACAATTCAAGGTGGGCCTCAACAATGGGCGTCGTGTATATTAAATGGGCCACACCCAAATATAAGTGGTGATAAGGATTTCACCATTAAAATTTATAAGGGTTTAATGGTGGACGTTCTATCACTCCCCAAACCCAGAAATCGGATTCATAGGAATCCCGATCGCCGAATCCGGTGCCGACAGCCTCCGTAGTACCCCATTCTTAGCTCCTAGCATTCATATGCCAGATTCTGATCTTGGGATCCTATAAGGAGGATTTAATTTTTTTTCAATGTACATTTAACTAGTAATAAGCATAACCACAAGATTACCTAATTCACAAAGGCAACATCATCATCATATATCCACTAATATAATCATTTGAGTACAACACTGAAAGGGAAATACATAAATAGAAAATCAAGCCCCAGAAGACCACTGCACGCTCCAACTCAACACTGCTGCAACCTAACATCACCTGCACGCATCTATCGTGCATAAGCTTATAGAAAGCTTTGAGGGTGGTGTAAGTGTGTGCACAAGGTAAGTGCCAAGTATTCAATATAATGTCATAATCATACAATGTCAGAATAAACAGAAACACTGATAAGATCATAAATCATACGATAACAGAGTAAGCGGAAGTATGGAAAGTCCATAAGTCAATTAATATCAGAATACACAATATATAACAACTATACGATAAGGAATCATAAAGAACCAAATATCAAATGCCGAGGATACAATGCAATATACAAACCCTGCTAAGTCTGTCTAGGTCATATAAGTGCAGAAACATAGCAACCCAAAATGTCATATGCCTACGGATATAATGCAATGTGTGATGCGAATGAAATAATCATGCGGGAGTGTGAAGTTGGGATGATAGTACATAGTATCGCAGGCTATGGGGTCCACCACAAGGGACTTCTATCTAAACCAGTCTCATACCTAAATTTGGATAGTCAGACTCAACGTGGTAAACTCTTGATCTCAGGTTAGTTGCGTGCCCAACCGAAATCCTTGCCAACGAAGGTACACAACAATTAGTTACGCACCACCAGCCCGAGTGGATAGTGAATGAATGAATGAATGAATATGCAACTCCTACTCAATAAGTCCACATATCAATACAGTTCCTCTCTAGGAAATCATCGGGGTCTATTACACCCCAAATCATATTACCACCCCATCGTGCGCAACAAGGTGAGTGAAAGAGACCTCGCTATCCGCTTGCCAATATCGGGCCCGGCTCGTCGATAGTGGACCCATTCCTCGAGCTGGTCAAACTCAGTCTAGCTTTTCCCCCTCCTCTCGGGCAGGTAAGGCCGCACCCCCTTCCAACCGACCAGGACACAGTGGGAGACGCGGCCTAATGGTGTACGGCCCTCATGCGCTCATACATCCACTCGGTCTAGACGTTAGAGCAACCTCTGGAACCGAAAGGGTTTAAGGACTTTCACCCAAGGATATCTATAGCACCCCATGTAGAACAGATTTCTGGTGTTCCATCTGGCCATCCACGATATGCCTGTGGAGGCTACAGCCCTAATGTCTCTAGGGCATATAGTAATCACAACTCACAATACAAGATGCATGAGTCATACAATCCAATCATGCATCAATCTTGCGCATATCGTGCACTCATGTGAGACAATCTCCACCTATCAGGGAGTCTCATAACAACCAGCACTATGACATATGCAATGGTCAATCATATCTCATAACAAACATGCAGATGATGCGTATGGGCATGTATTATGATGCTATGCAGTCACATACTCATAATCGGTATCAATAACAGGCATTGACAATTGACATCGACAACGTGGACATTTAACCAACATTATCTCCCAAGGAACAACCTACATAAGGCCTAACATATAGTGGACTCATGGCCTCACACAAGGGCCAAATATACAACACCATGGGCCTCACTCAAGAGTTTAATACACATCACGATGGGCCTTTCCTATGGGCCTAACATACATTATAACGGGTTCCATTACCTAGCCCTCAAATGCATCACAGTGGGCCTCATCACATAAGCCCCATATACATCACATTGGGCCTTAAACACGGGCTAGATACACATCACAACGGGCCTCAAATACGGGCCGCATATACATCACATTGGGCCCCGACAATTGAAATCGGCGATCAGTCACGACAATTGAAATCAACAATCGGCCACGATAATTGGCCTCGATCGATAATCGCCCTCGATAATCAGAATCGATCAATCGACCATGACAAGCAGAATCGAAAATCGTCCACTCCGATCGACAATCAGCCACGATCGATAATCGGTCACGATAATCGACCTCGATCGGTAATCAGTCAATCGGCCACGACAAACAGAATCGGCAATCGGCCACGTCAATTGACAATCGGCCACGATCGATAATCGGTCACGATAATTGGCCTCGATCGGTAATCAGTCAATCGGCCACGACAAACAGAATCGACAATCGGTCACGTCAATCGATAATCGGCCTCGATAGGTAATCGGTCAATCGGCCACGACAAACAGAATCGGCAATTAGCCACGTCAATCAACAATCGGCCACGATCGGTAATCGGTCACGATAATCGGCCTCAATCTGTAATCGGTCAATCGGCCATAACAAACAGAATCAGCAATCGGCCACGTCAATCGACAATCGGCCACGATTGGTAATCGGTCATGATAATTGGCCTCGCTCGGTAATCGGTCAATCGACCACGATAAATAGAATCGGTAATCGGCCACGTCAATCAACAATCGGCCACGATTGGTAATCGATCAATCGGCCACGACAAACAGAATCGGTTATCGACCACGTCAATCGATAATCGGCCACGATTGGTAATCGGTCACGATAATCAGCCTCGATCGGTAATCAGTCAATCGGCCACGACAAACAGAATCGACAATCGGCCACGTCAATCGACAATTGGCCACGATCAGTAATCAGTCACGATAATTGGCCTCGATCGGTAATCAGTCAATCGGCCACGATAAACAGAATCGACAATCGGCCACGTCAATTAATAATCTGCCACGATCGGTAATCGGTCATGACGTAAAACGGGGTTCATAGATGGTCGACCGATGATGGTCCAAACAATATCAATGGGGCTCATTCATTTAGGTTAACCAACTAGAGAATGATGAGAATGGGCATAATCAGGCTTAAGGGAAGGTCACAATGTGGACATCCAACCATCATTGCCCATCAATGTGGACATCTAACCAACATTGCTCCTAAGGAGTGGCCTACATAGGGCCAAACATAAGTGGGCCCATGGCCTTATACAGGGGTTAATATACAACACCGTGGCCACGAATATACATCACAGATGGGCCTTGCTAAATGGGTCACAAATACATCTCAATAAGACACATCATTTGGGTCGGAATACATCACAATGGGCCACAGCATATGGGCTAGAAATATATTACAATGGACCTCATCATATGGGCCAAAAATACATTATATCAGGCCTTGCCCATGGGCCTCGAATATATCACAATGGGCCATAACCCATGGGCTTCAAATACGCAATAGGTGAGGCCTATACATGGGCCTCAAATACATCCAAGTGGGCCCCATGGATGCCCCATAAATATATCAAGTGGGCCTCATAGTTATTGCATTGGGCCTCATACAAGGGCCTCGTAGTAGGTGGGCCCTGCACCTTCCAAATAGGCCCACCAGATGAATGGCATGGATGTACAACACATCTATCAAGTGGCCATAAGTTTAACGGACCGGACGGTGTGGCTAAAACACATGAATCAAGGGAGACCCATCAGACAGACTATGTGTAAAAGGACGGAGTGGGTACACAATACATACACCAAAGTGAGTCCCACCTGATCGAACCTTACTGTTGTCCAAACAAGTGGACGGTTTGGGTACTGCACACTGAGTGAAGTCCATAGAACTCCCTGACGTCCGAGACAGCAGCAACTGCCTGCTGCATGTGACCCAAACCAGATGGACGGAATAAAACACATACATCATGTTGTGGCTCACCGTCCAGGAAATAGACGGACGGTGAGGCTATGTAATACATACAATCTAAGTGGAACATACACAGGTGGACGGTGTTGGATATAATACATCAGCAAGGTGGGCCCCACCCCCACATATGTAGCACGTGTGGGGTGGGTCCTACAGAACATGCCTACACTGCAGCAGCAGTAATATAGGTGGTGTGGGAGGGGGATACTCTAACCAATCCGCTTCACGGTGGGGCCTACAGACATCACTATAGCAGCTATACCTGCTGGTGTGACCAGCAGGTGGACGGCGTAGCAAACACACATCAAGGTGGGTCACTGCATGGATGGTACGGGTACAACATGTACCACGGTGGGGCCGTACATGGCAGCTGGAGGGCGTGGATACCATATATATAAGGTGGGCCCCACCAGCAAATGGATGTGAGGTTGGGATATAACTCGCACCACATAATGGGGTCCACGAGCGTGGTCCAACACGTCAAATGAATGGGCGATTGGATGTATAGGGAGGTGGGTCCCACGGAACATGCTAACGTTGCTGCAATAGCAGCTGCAGTCATTGATCCCAGCAATGAATGGCTTGGATGCAACACATACTTCATGGGATCTACGTCCAGCTGGATTAGTGGATGGACGATGTGGATGGGGTCCGCATAGCAGCTGGGCCCGAAATGTTGCTGACGTCACAATAATGGACCCATAGAGCTGACGTCAACTCAACAGCCGACCGCTTCTGGGGTCCCACGTCCTTTCGTAGAACCGGACGGACGACATGATCAGTATTCATGCATCAGGGCCTCACCGTCCACTGCTGGATGGTGTGGCAAGGCACGTACATTAGGGTGGTCCACAGCTGGACGGCGTGGAGAGAACACACGCATCATTGGGTCCCACCGTCCAGTGATGGGGACGGTGCAGATATAACACATGCACCATGAGGGCTCCACCGTCCACTGCCGTGAACGGTAGGAGTAAAACACATACATCAATGTGGGTCCCACGTGGGGCCCACCAAAATGCTTATTTTCCATCCAATCCGTTGAAAAGGCCACGTGGATCCAGATGAATAGGGAAAATAAATTTCATAATGTTCCAAAACTTCTGAGACCAAGAAAAAAAGTTTTAATGGCTGATGTTCAATCCCGCTGTTTCCTATGATGTGGGCCACTTGAGTTCTCGATCAGGCTGATTTTCAGAGTGAGTCCACTTCAGGGAGTGGCCCACCCGATGAACGGTGTGGATATCAAATATACAGCATGGTGGGGCCCACGGATGGGGCCATGGGTCGCTGTCCGCCAACCCATCAACGCAGTAGCATGTTGCTGCTATTACAAAGGCAGCAGGCGCTGCCCTTATTTTGGTCATATATATTTTTTGTGAAATCACTGTATTCTCGCAGTTTTTCACGCGTGGGGCCCACAACAAGTAAATCCAACACATCCATTACACTTTATGGCTCAAGACCGTCCAAACAAGTCCAACATCCAATATTTTTCCGGCACATAAAAATGTCAGGGTGACTTCATCGGTAGAAACTACTGTTTTACATGCTATGGCCAGCCTGAAGATCGGACGGAATTCATTTTTTGGCCCAAACGATCCTCTGAATGGGATGGACGACATGGATTTAATACGTACATCAAGGTGGGGCCTATATGAGTGGGCCACCCCCATTAGCTTGGAGACAAGTTAATATTTGTGTTTCCCATTTTTGTCTAGCGTCCAGGGACACTGGACAGTCTGTCCATGCGAAGGTGGGGCAGCTCAGGTGGGCCACCACATGATGTATGGTGTGGGTACAACACATATAAGGTGGGCCTCACTTATAGATGGTTGGGATGAACTACATACTTCATGGTGGGGTCCATCCGGATGGGCCACACGACCATATTATTGCCCAAAATGATAGAGAGAGGGGGAGAGAGAGAGAGAGAGAAAGAAGCACCCACCTATCCTTCTTCTTCCTCCCTATCCTTCCAATGCTCCAAAAGTGCTTCGTCAACGATGGAGATGACGATCCAAGGGTGGAGATGGGAGATAAGGTGGTAGGGAGTGGCCCACACAAGCTCTATCCATGGAGCTTGGAGCTTGGACGTTTTTGGCTTCCATGGGTTGCTTGAGTATTAATTTGAAAAAGGTAGAGAGAGAGGTGATGTAATAAATGGAGGGTATGGTGCTTGTTGACTTGTTGACTTGTTGCTAAGAAAGGAATGGGATGAGTATGGGTGTTGTTGACTTTGGGTGAGAGAGGGATGGGTAGGGTATGGGTTTATTTGACTTGATTGATTGATGGATTGATGTGACATGATGTAGAGATTCTCTTGGGTTTTACAACGTAAGACGTTTTTCTCAAACTGAACGTGGGCCCACATTTCCTGGTCTGGGTATCAGATCGGTACAAAATATGCAGCGTCGGAACCACAGCGACGGCGCGGTCGCAATGGTACATGTCTCGGATTAAGCCGACTCAAATCTAGGAGATACGACTTAGGGTCACGCGCAAACGTCGATCATAGGTCGTGGGTTACCGATATACGACGGGAAGGATCGCGGGAGTCAACGGAACAGTACGGATTAGGATACGGGTTTTACACGTTCAAACCTGCTTATTTTCTATAATGTGGTCCACCTGATCCTAGATCTGTCTTACTTTTTTTTTTTAGTCTTAAGCCTTAAAAGGATAAGTTTTTCTGAGGAATTTCCTAGGTGGGGCCCTCATTAGAGAAATTCACTCTGCCCATTGGCTTCAACGGCTCAAGACAAGCTAAACAAGCCCGATATGCAGCATATCTTGGAGAATACAAATATCAAGGCGGGTTTTAACGATAAACACTGCTATTTCCTATGGTATAGCCTGCTTGATTATCGAATTGGCCTCATTTTTCAGCTCAACACCTAAAATGGTCTAAGAAATGGAATGGACGGTGTGGATTAAATACTTACATCAAGGTGGGGCCTGCATGAGCAGCCCAACCCAAACTTTTAATTTTTTTTTAAGTTAGCTGTTAGTACACATCCATGTCAGTACACGAGCCACAACCTACGTCCAATGGTGGGTCCCACATGGACATGGGTAGTCACAGACATCATGGTGGCTCCCACATGGACGTGGCCCACCTATTGGATCAACACGATATTGGTGTTTTCCTTCATCTTGCCGTCCAATGGAACCGCTGCTAGGTGGGCCTCACGATCGGACGGTCAAGATCATCTTACACCGAAGTGGCCACAAGATATCTCACAAAAGAAAGAGAGAGAGCGAGAGGAAAAAAATGAGAGAGACGGTGATGGAGGGGCCCCGCCACTATGGGCCCCACATGATACAACTTAAACATCAAAATGGGTCCCACCAACAAGTGGGACCTAAAAAAATAAAAATTTAATGGTGGATCACTCACCTCTAGGCCTTCTCCTTGGTCCATTAGCCTTCTTAGCTCCTATGCTTAACCTTTATGGTGGATAATGAAATTTTGATGGGGGAATGAGAGATGAGAGGGTGGGCCACACTTGTTATTTTTGGAAAAACTTGGGAATGCTTGGATGTGTGAAAATTTTTGGTTGCTTGGAAGTGGAGAGATGGAATGAGAGAGAGAGAGGAGTGATGGGTGAAAAGGATGGGTGAGGTGTGATGGGTGATGGGTGGAGTGATGGGGTTGTAAGAAAGTGATGGGTGGAGGGAGAGAGAGAGAGGAGAGAGGGAGAGAGTTGACTTTGGGAATGGGTAGGGATGGGTTGTTGTACTTGGGTATGGCTTGTACTTGACTTGTACTTGATATGAGTGATGGGACATGTAGAGATTCCCTCAAAATTCATAACACGCATCATTTTCTTCAAATTGAACGCAGGCCCACATCTTCTGACTTGGGTATCGGATCAGTGAACGAGTCACAGCGTTAGAACCGTGGCGACGACGCGGTCGCTAAGATACAAGTTTCGGGTCGAGCCGACTTCGGTATGTAGGACTTAGCTTAGGGGTGCGCGTAAACATCAGATACAAGTAGAGGGTTGCCAAAATTCGACCAGAATGACCGCAGAAGCATATGAAACAATACGGTATAGGATACAGGTCTTACACACTAAGCATGTGCCAATTGGTGAGACATTAGGAAGCTTGGTGTTTGAACTGAGGGTGCACCTGTAAGGTTAGCGAGGCTAGATCAGGGAGGCCTATTATAAGAATGAGGGGTTCAGAATTTGACCTTTTGGGATTTGAATATGCCCCTTAGGGGGCAGGATGTCAAGAATATAACTTGTTTGGTGCTGATTCGAGGATGATGAGAGGTTTTGCTATTGGTGCCGCTTCAAGGGAGAAAGGTCGTGTTGTCAGTGTTGCTTCAAGGAATACGAGAGGTTGTGTTATCAGTGCTGCTTCAAGGAATACCTGTGGCCCGGACAAGGGTGCTTGCTGAATTCTCCATGTCCGATTTGTTGTATTGGGCATGATTGCTTGTATGGAATGATGTGGGGAAGAGTACGTGAGACATCCTCCCTTAATGTGATTAACAGTAGAGGTGCTAGATGTGTTGGGTCCCGCTTAATGCAATGGCAGGGGATTTTGGAGAATGTTGGCTTGAGACGTATTATTCTCCTGTAGAGTGATCGCAATCTTCTGACTTTCGATTAAATCTTGGATCTCATGTTTCAAAGCGAAGCAGCGGTCCATCCGATGGCCAAGAGCCTGGTGATATGCGTAATATTGATTTTCATTATAACCAAGTGGCAAGGGATTAGGTGGAAGTCGAGGTTGGAGCGGTGTTAGTAGTTGCTTCTGCATTAACATCGTTAGAACCTGACTATATATTTTTGCTAAAGGGGTGAATTTTCTGCCTAACATTGCCTACTGGTATGGGCCTTGTGCATTCCTCCTAGGCTTTTGCTGCTGAGATGGTTTTGCCTGATATCCTTGTTGGGTTTGCTGTGGTTGGTACTGCCTATTTTGTTGTGGCTTTGGTTGCGGAGCATATTGGTTGCCTTAAGCATTGGTAACGATATTATTAACCTCTGTGGTGCGTTGTGTGGGAACAGTACCGTTTCCATTCCCATATCTGATATGTTTCCCTTCGACTTTGTTTCTTTTGACTGAAGGGACCTGGTGTGGCCGTGGGGAAATGGTTCCAGCTCTGATTCTGGCTTCTACCTATTCCGAGCTGGGAAAAATTCACGTATGAGTACGAGATCAGATATCCAGAGATGCTTGGGTTTGCAGAATGGATGATCATGGATATCTGTTCTTCATCATCAATGGGGTTTCTCATTCGAGCTGTCATGGCCCCCCATCGCCCTATGTATGCTGATAAAGGCTCGTTGCTTTTCTATCTAAAGGCAGCCAGGTCTGCCCTTCTTGGAGCCATATTTAAATTGTATGAAAATCTACTAATGAATGCTTGGGAGAGCCATTCCCAAGTCCTAATCTAATGGTTATTCAGTGATGTGTACCAATCCAAAGCATCACCCTTAAGGGATTTCTGGAAGAGCCGTATCAAGGCTCCATCATTTCCTACTATTGCATTGAGTTCCCCATAAAATGTTTTAGATTTGTTATGGGGCACCCACTACCATCATATCTTTTGAATTTGGGTACCTTAAAGTTTGAAGGTACCCGGGCATTAGGGAAGGGACACAGATCCCTGAATTTAGTGGATAGGTGATCCACTCCTTGCTACCTCTGGAGCTAATTTTGCACCATTTGCAATTGTTCTCGCAGCTCCTCAATTTCTGACTTGTTTTGCTGCGTATATCTTGCCGCTTGTTGTAGGGCTTGTGTTGCTTCCTCTTCATATGGATAGAGAATGGGGGTTGTTAGAAAGATGATGGACTCCCGGTGGCGGGAGGTATCTGGAATTGAACGCCGATCCGTTTCGGAGGAGGGTGTGAGATTTGGAAATTGCTCCCACCTAGGGTATCCACCAATTCCGGAATGTTTCTCCCATTAGGGTGAGTGAGTTGGACTCGAAACTAACCCCCTTCATGGGCATCCGTCAGTTCTTATCTATGATTCCCGTTAGGGGGAACTTGTGTTGTAACCTAATTGTTGTGATGTGTTGAGTAGAAATGTATAGGAGGGTTGCTCCCGTTCACTGGTTGTTGTTGATTTTATGCTGACTCTTTTGGGTGGGGGAGAACGGAATTTGCTGGAGGAATGAGGGAAAAGGAAAAAGGGGTTTGAGGGATGGAGCTATTCTATGGACTTGGTTGTGTTTCCTGCGTGTTTGGTACTACAATTGGTACCAAGTGAAGTAGTAACTCTTGTAATGCCCTGAAGTTCTGGGACCTTTCGTTCAATGCTGTCGTGACTGGAAAATCTACTTGTAACACTGGTGTCGACATTGGCGCAGGGGTTGGTTCTGATGCTAATGGTTCAAAATTTGGTGGAGCCGCCAGATCTTCTTTATGGGTAACCTGAGAAGTCATAGCTGCTCGGGATCGAGTAGTCATGGTTCAAATTGATGCCTAGACAAGTATAAGTTAAAGATATTTTTTTTTTGGTTTGGTATGAATGAAGTGATGATGTCCCTTAAGATTAACGTACTACACAATTTCAAGTCGGGTCTCAGCTAGTGCGAGCTAGTGAAAATCCCCAGTGGAGTCATCATTCTATAGAAACTGAAAATTAGCGCCCACATTGATTTGGTGTTGTTAAATGTTTTGGTGGTGGGGGTGACTAGGCTGATTTATGGATGTTAGAGTCGTCACTAGCCAATTAATCTAAAAATCCCACGGTCGGCTAGAACCCACAGAACACATCAAGTTGGAGATATCCGAAGACTCTCCTACCTTTGTTTGACTCATGGTCTACGATCCAGGATTCCAAGTAAGGGACCTCAATTACAAAGAGGGAAGGTGTTAGGCACCCTCTCTGCCCGTACTAACGTACGATCTCTACTTTATGTGGAAAAACAATCTTAAGTGATGGATGACGTGATTGAGATAGGAATAGGCACACACGTGGATTTCTAGTGCGGCAAGATCCGGACTTTCAGCAAGCCATAGAGCATACGTCCACCGGCATGTCTAGAAGGCGGATGTGATGATACTTATGCAAATAAATAAGAAAAATGGACTAGTTCACTAGGAATTTCTGATGTGACAGGATTCGGTGTATGGCAAGCCACAGATCATACATTCACTAGAGATCTATAGAAGCAAGAGGGTTGAAAAGGGAATAAATGTTATGATGAGTGCTTGTATAAAATGAGAATATCTTTGGCTGAGACTTAAGTAGGTTAAGACATGGGTTGCACCATGACCAATCTAGGCTAGGTTGGGGATTGAGAAGGTTAGGAGGAGGCTAAGAGATGGCTAGAAAAATCTGATCTTGGAGGCTTTGGAGCTCTCTCTCTCTCTCTCACCCTCACTCTCTTCCTTTCTCTTCCTCTCCCTCTCACTTAAGCTTGGAAGTGAGGAGTGGATCATGTTATGTGGAAATGAGAGGAGGAGAGGGTTATTTATAGCCTTCTCTAATGGCATTGTGGTAATAGTGAGGTTTAGGAGGGATAAAAGCTGAGGTGGAAAGTGGTGTTGGTTGAGAGGAGGGAGACGCAATGTGGTGCACTCTCATTGGCTATTGGGGTTGGTAAAATGGTAAAAAGGTCGGATAAGAGGGGTAATTTGTGATTTTCTGATGCTGGGACAGCTGTCCCCAGCGGTTCACATGCGGGCCGTAAGGGGCGGTACTCCGAGTACCACCGGCGGTAGTCAAACTACCGCTGGCGGTAGTTAAACTACCACCCAGTAAGGGTTCGAGCTGGGCTCATGCGTATGGGCATGTTTGGTATGTTGGTTCGTCCGATGGTCCTCCTTTGGAAATTTTGGGGTTCAGATAGATGAACTTAGGTTTGGTTAAAGGGTTCCGGCCAGGGTATAGAGTATATGCAGGGGCTATATGTGGATTGAATGGTTTGGATTAGGGCTTCAGGTTGCAGATTGGAAGTTTGGGTTAGGTTTAGGTTTAAACTAGGATTAGGGTTTTGGATTAGGTTTAGGTTTAAGCTAGGATTATGGTTTGGGATTTTAATCATGCTTCCCAGATGATCTTAGCCTTCTCAAGATTTTTCCTAGGTGGGGTGTCTACACTAACCAAACTCATTCTTATCCTAAGTAGCGGCATGAATCATCCGCACTCCTACATGTGATGTTGCGTTAAGCCCTCAATTTCTTTTCTTCGAGATCCATTCTGACTATTGAAATGTAAAGACTATATTTTGATAAACATAAAAATATTAGGGAGATATAATGATCAGGTGGATTATACCAGCTATGTTGTTTTTAATGGTCCAGATATAATCAAATGTTCATACTTCCAATGGTCTATATACTAATTAGAATAGCCTCATTTTTGTGCCAATGAAAAAAAAAAAAAAAAAGACAGTGTTGATCTTTAATGTTAATAAAAGTGGGTCAGTTTCAATCTTCAAAAAGCAAACCCAAATATGGATGGTAAACCGCTAATTTCTTAATGGTAAAGGGGGCAAATATAATATTTGTAGAGGTTTTGTTGCCTTATATTGAGAGTAGCTTCATTTATATTTTCATAATGACAAAAAATACTGTTGTCAAAATTGATAAGGGATTGGGATGATTCGGCCTCTGTTGTGGCCCACCTACGATATAATTTCGGATCATTTTTCTTCACAGAGGAAAGCTTGTTTGTATGCACATGATGGAAGGATTGAATATTATGAACAACATACAAACAACAATATAAAATTATTTGCAATGTAATCTTAGCTTATAATAGCAGGTGGTATATCGGGCCTCTTTCTGCAAGAGGGGTTTCCATGACTGTTTTTCAGTTAACTTGATCAGGTTTGAGGACCATTTTTTATTTTTTTATTTTTTTGTTGTAACGGTGGATGGTACAAGGGTTAGTAAAAGTGCAACTATTTGACAATACAAACTTGGCTTCAGTTTAAAATTGTCTAGTCGCAAATGCCGGCCCTTAGAAAACAGCTAGTGGCATGGCATTTATATAGTCAAATGTCCCATGCATGTAAGCTAAGCTGTGGATGGTCCACTCTTCAATGTGGGTTGGTGGGAGTTATTGCTATAGAATAAAATATTACTTACTGAGTTTTATGTTCATAATGTGAGTTATAAAATGTTACAATGAGTTTTAGAAAAAGATTGTATTTTATTGTATTGTCACGCCTTAACAAGACTGGAGTGGTGGGATCATGGTAGTATAATTAAAGGCATGTAAACATTCTTTCCTTACAAGGATCGCAAGTAGTGCTGAGGAGGAATTGTGTGGCTTGATCTGCACTCCATGATGATGTCCTCTCGGTCAATCCTACCCTCTTTGCTTTTCTTAAATGCGGGCCCCATCATTAGCAACAATTGCCAACTCGGACTAGTTCAAGCCTAATCTAGTTTGGTATTACGAGTCGCTCTTATATATACATATATATAACTTAGCCCGATCCAACAAGAGTCCGCTCGGAACTCCTCCAAAATATGCCCCACGTGGCCTGACTCCGGTGAGTTACCACCCAGCTCGGTAGAGTCATGACTCGACCAGGATTACTTGAGTCGGTCTAAGTCACCGTGTCAAAAAGAAAGTAAAAAAAGAACAAGTCATTAGTAGTGACTGAGCTTAGAGGGTACAGTAAAGTACAGTCATTGAATTTATGAGATAAGAAATTAAAAATCCCTTAAGAAATTTATGAGATGAGAAATTGCTGAGAAACGATACTTCTTACTACCGCTAGAATCATTCGGGAAGCGGATTTGGGGAGGCCGTTCTGTGGCATTGATTCCCCGTGGCTTGGTGTGGGAAGCATTTATATTCTCAAGGACAGCGTGATCCGTGACTATTATAATTATCATGTTTCTTCGGACGCGGATTTACTGGAAAAGCCTTTGACAGTGAGCTCCTGCACTCGAAACCTAGGTGCGTAACTCTAATGTTGTGAGGAGTCTATTCTGTATTCACAGTTGAAATATTCAAGGGCCTATGAAATTTTTGAATCAGTCTAATATTTATTTTTTCAGTTCATCTAAGTAGGAATGACCTTATTAACAATATGGATGGCATGTAAACATCAATGTCGACTCTAGAGAGGTTTCAACAGTAGTAATTTCCCTACCCACGTTTTCCTTCAGTGCAGCCCACTTGAGTCCTGGATCCTGCTCGCTTTTGGTTTCAAGTCTTAAAATAAGCTCAAAAAACAGATGAACCGGGAGGATTTCTTACAAACATCACATTCGACCCCGTATAGGTTTCGAGCGCAGGAACTTATGCGTCCGTCTTCTTCTCTCATCTATTTTCTCAACACGGCTTATGCGAACACGTGGATGAAAGAGAATATGCTGCTGCCGCTGCTTACCGTTCTTTCAGCTTCGGTGAATCGATGCCTGTGGGGCCCACCTTGATGTAATGTATGTGGCTTACATCTACGTGGTTCATCCATTTTTCATCCATTTTGACGGCTCAATTCAGAGCATAGTATAAAAACGAAGTAAATCCATATATAATGTGGATCACACCATTATAAAAGATTACAACAACCGGTCTATCAACAGCCTTATCCGGAGACCTTTTTAGAACTTATCATCAAGTTAGATGGCAAATAAATATTCTGATGGCGATTAAGAAGTTTTTAACGGGAGCATTCAATCACCATCATTTCCACCAATGTAGTTCACCTGCTTTATTTTTTAGATCATGCCATGAACGAGTTGTTTTGAGAGCTCCTTTTAAAGCATGAATTAATGGTCATTGAATGCTCACCGTTAAAAACTTACTATCGCCTACGTGTTAATAAGGTAAGAGATGGTAAGAAAAAAAAAAAACAAGTATCATTTTGATCAAAAAACATTTTGGCTCACAAAAAGTTTTATTAGCCAATCATTAATATTTCTTGGGGTATGGTCCACGGGAAATTTGGAACGGCTGCGTTTTGGGCTCATGCACTTAAAATGATATATATATATATATTCCATCAGTTTTCCAGATCATTTTGGGATATGAGTCCAAAATTGAAGTATGTCCAAAGCTCAAGTGGACCGCACTATAAGTATATTGGCTGGGGATAATGATTTTCAACGTTGAAATTTTCATAGGTCCCATAGTGATGTCTATATGTCTCGATCTGTTCATGAGCTCTTGATTCAATGCTTACGTTGCGTATAAGAAGTTTTCAACGTTTGGCATTCAATTCACGTTATTTCTTGTATTGTGGTCCACCTAAGCTTTGGTTATACTTCAATTTTGGGTCACACCCTAAAATGACAAGGAAAAAAGGGGTGGACAATATGGATGAGACACATCTACAGTAACCCCACATAGTTTACTGGACATGCTATTGAGGTATCTAATATAGCGTATGAGTTGCTCAATATGCAGTCGGCTTCAATCCGCTTCCTCGGGAGTTGTATGGTTGTATGACCTATCATTAATTAAAATAATCTCCAATTATGATGTTATAAATGTATTGATTTCATAATTTGAACTCATTATTGTTCTAGCATCCCAGACACTTTTTATATTTTTGGAAGGATGAAAATACCTGTCTACAAGCGTCTCCTTATATGGTGGTAGTGTGTTGTGAAAGTCGAGAGAACCTCTTACGAATGGGATATAAGCCTCACCAAATCAACTATTAAGGCTACTCCTCAATCGATTTTATCCGTTCACTTTAATTTGACAGCTATGAACCTAAAACATAATCATTTCAAAAAATAATAATGATAAAATTGAAGTTGTTTGTGACCCATAATTGCATGAGCATTGTCTGTTTATTTCAGAGTGTTCTCACTGTTGTGTGCCCATCCGTAATAAGCTCTGCCCTCAAACTTCGTCTGATGGCCTGAAATTAAAACTCCTTTCATATGAACGGCTTGAATATGATATAAGACTATCCAGTGGGCTCAACATAAGATATGGGATGGCTCAATAGATGAGTCCCTTGCACGGGAAATGCCATTTCACTTTTCTTTTCTCTCTTTCTTAGTTTCTTTTCACAGCAAGGGGCAACAACGAAGAGTCGAAGCTCTCAACAATAATTCAATGGGCCGCGGTGTGAGTTTAGTTCAAAAGGTGCGACCCTTGTCATAGGAGGACACTTAGCCTTCTTCAGTGTTTTTTTTTTTTCCTTTTAAAATGGATTGTGCCATGAATCGAAACTTTTTCAACTATTGGTAATTGTACAGATGGACACAACACTATCTCGGTGGTGTGCTGGTTCCGTTCCCTTCAAAGTTTTTTTTATTTTTTATTTTTATTGTACGAATGGTTGGAATTTGTGAAATAGAATAAGATTTGGGGCTTGTATGAATGGTGAAGAGTGTGGTGGTCCCATATGAAAAGTACAGGTTTCTTCTTTTTTGTGAAAGGCTAGGTAGTGAGAATCGCCGACAAACACCGATCTGCATTAACTATCGGTGATCCACAGTGTGTATTAGCGATCCATGTTAAAAGCACATTATTCACTTGCATTATATGCTTTATAACCACCAATCATTTTTAAGCACATCCTTTCAACTTGTTAATCTTGTTACAAAAAGTAATCTCTTTTTTCATGGCTTTTGATGCTGCTTGTTGTGCTATTACTTTCGTGATATCTATTTTTCAGTTAGATTTGTTAAATCTGAGTCTCGTGGGAAGAGATGGAGAGATTGTTGCACATCTCCAAGAACTTCATCCCTTTGAGACAACAGACACTCATGTGCAAGAATTGGCAGTCGTTTTACGACTAGTTCAAGCCATTCTTCAAGAATTTCGAGAGGCCTAACAATTTTACATTATGATGATACAACAACTTTATACTCACCAAGTTTTTTAGGAACAACTTAGACAACTGCAAGAAGACATTAACCGCGTATAGGCCATCATAGATGCCCACTCACGGATTAGCCATCATAGATGTGCAACCATGGATTTCCATAATGGCCGACACTTTGCCCAACATCTCGATACGGTCATATATAGATGGAGACATCAAATTAGAAGAGATAACTGCATTGTAGAACAGAAAGGCCGTCTTCATGAAGTCATATTTACACTCTAAGAAGCCCATTGAGTGAGAATATTTTTAACCGAATTAGTGGAAATGTTCAAAGATCTCTTAAACAGGAGACAAGAGCTCTATGCGAGTTTACTTGTCTGTTATGATCAGAAAGAGTTTGAAACAATTTCATGAAGGAAGCAATTATCACGAACTGTTATAGACTTAGCCGAATGCACCTCTCGATATGGATCGGTGTGAAATGTGAAAATTTACGATGTCTTTTGTTTTGTACCCTTCTAATCATCATTTTGTATATGTAGTCACCATACTTTGCATTTTGTGCCTTAGATCATTGATACAAACTATGGATCGTCGATACACATTATAGATCGCTGATAGTAATTATGAGTTACCAATACACGTTGCGAGTATCAACAACCCACAGTTACTATCGACGATCCACAGTATGTATCAACAATATACTACGTATTGTGAGTGCACACTTACATTTAATGTGCCCTTTGAGCACGGAAAATTAACCATAGAAAATTAAGCCTTTTCATGTAATGAACTAATGGAGATCAATTTTTAGTATCACCCTTTAAATAAAAAAAAAAATAACCATAAGAAACTAAACCCCTTCATGTAATGAATTAATAGGTGTCAATCATCAATGAGTATCGACGATTCATTGCGAATATCGACGATCCATTGTGAGCATTGGCACAGTCGATATTGTTCCATTAAAACATTCCTCCATTATAATATTGGTTCATATTACGACATTCATTCAGTACAATAATCCTTTATTAAAACATTTCCCCCTTACAACAACCATCCATTATAAAAATACTCTATTTCAACATTCGTTCATCTCAAAAGTTATCCATTATATCATTCATCCATTCTAACATTCATCGATCCTATCCATTCGAACATACATTTATTTCCACATTCATTTATCATAAAAGAATAATTAAATTAATGAATTAGTAAGTAATTACAACACCCATCCCATGCACATTTTTTGCTAAAATCCAAAAAAAAAAAGGTGAAACATAAAGTGAATGCACTAGACATCACTGCTTTTTTTTTCTTCTTCTTTTGGAATGAGTATCTATGAGTGGTTGTTGTCCTATTGAGGTTTTTGAATATATAACTTCTACCTGGCCTTACACCTCTTCAACCTCAACTAGTTCAATTTTTATATTTGAAATCTTTCTAAACTATTGAAGACAATTAAAAGATAATTTTGCTATAAAATAAGAGATTTGGTCCTGCAAGTTTATATTCAAGTTAATATTATTCACAACATGATGAATAAGCAATAACGAATCAGATTAAAAAAGATTTCATAAGAATCTTACTCCGTTAAATACGATCTCCCAGTTGCTACATACGAAGTCAATGTATTTTATCACAAACATCTTGCATTCATGATCAGAAGTTTGTTTTGGGATCTTGCTTAATATTTTGAAAATACATCCCACTTTTCAAAAATTATTTCCCTCGTCACATAAATGGAACAACCACCATCTTAACCCCATCGTGAAGTCAATTATAAACTCATTGTATCTACACTCCCGTTTGGTATCCATGTTATCAAACAACTGAACGAGTCTTCTTTACGGGTGTACGACAAGCAAAACAATAAATCTACAAAACACAAGCAGTACTATAAGTACATTTAAATCAAACATAACATATAACAATAAGTCAAGCAAGTCAGGTATAAATGTAATGACAAACTTACATAATAAATTTTTACATCTCTTTTAGAAGCGATCTTTATAATAATAGTCAAAACATTAGGATTAATATCTTTTAAGATATTATGTCTATTTTATAAACATGCATTCTAACACCATATTCTTCTAAAAGTTCAATGTTACCTCTAAAAAATTGTTGTCATAAATGAATCAAGTTATTTTGAGTTATATTGATTCTAATATAAGTTAAACATGCATATAAAAAAATAGACATTATCCAGAACAATGCCTTTATAAACATGCATTCCTGATGATACACTTCAAGATATTGTAAACATCGATTGGTCAAAAACTCTATATACAGGCCAATTCCCTGTGCAAGCCCCAAATTATTAGTAAACATATATAATATAAATTGAAGTACGTAAAATACTTTCATGCCAAACTTTTAGCCGACCATCGATCCATGCATTCTCCTATAGACATTTTAACCAATCATGAGCACTGTTAACATGTGCTACGTTAACAAATTC
This sequence comes from Magnolia kwangsiensis, assembly GCA_037074715.1. Taxonomy (NCBI): domain Eukaryota; kingdom Viridiplantae; phylum Streptophyta; class Magnoliopsida; order Magnoliales; family Magnoliaceae; genus Magnolia; species Magnolia kwangsiensis. The sequence goes on along the minus strand of CM073575.1, from coordinate 99,269,984 downwards.
ATATTCCTCAAGGCTAATCTTTCTTAATGGGTTTATAAATACATACTCATCAGATTAAGAAGCCTGGACCTACGTAATGGCTCCTACTATCGTGGGGCATGCACCCTACATGAGTATCACATATATTGGTTAAATCACAATAAACAAGACATATATATGAAAATAATTAAAAATTCAAATACTTTTAGCCACTCCACCTCTTCTTATAGAAAGTTAACTTTATTGTGTAGGTGAATATTCTCCTTTCATACTGCGCAACTTTTTCTGACAACATCTTCAGGCGAAAGTTAATTCTTCTCGAATGGGTCTCTTTCGAGGCATTCTTCTTCCTCTTCGCACTTCTCTCTACCCCCGCCTCCATCTCTTTAACCGTATTCCTCGTGCTAATCCTCTCCTTCACCATCTCTCTCTTCTCGATATCTTTCCTCTTATTAACAAATTCTTGAACTTGTTCAACAATGACGGTTCTTTTCTCATATATGGTGGGGATGAGTTCGCCAATAATCCTAAGCTGCAATAATATGTTTATAATGTTAAATACATTGAAATACAATACGAATAAACTAAGTTTGAGATTATGTTTCGATTTACTTCAACATTCATAAAAACTTTTGATATTCACTTGTATTTAACCACCTTAGTCGCCTTTCAATTCAAAAATCGTGAAAATTCTGATCAAATTGTGTTTAGTGGTTGATCCTTTCAGGGCGCATATGCTGAGGAAAACTTCATATGCACAAATCTATTAAATGAGGGGAACAAGAAATATTAAATTAAGGCACAATATACTAGCATAATACTTTATGAAAACTCATAGAAAAAAATTACCTATATGGCATATGAGCATTCGTAGAAGTCGTAGGAATTTAAAAAGTGATTCTTAATCATAATATCCGCTTCTCCTTTCAAGATCTCATACCCCATACTCCCCCAAAGATAATTATCAAATGTATCAAAATTATTTACAAAATATATACATTGTTCTAGCACCCATTCCTTTTGGGCAATCCAATAAGTAAGTTCTCTACACACATCAACATCGCAAACTTTATGGCAACCGTGTTATTGATACTCCCTTGGAGAAAAAGAAATGCCTTCAACAAATTTTCCTTCATAATATGAGATCAATATTTAAATAATTAATCATTATGACTCTTTTTTTTATAATCTTTAATCAGTCTCCAAAGATTCGTCTAGTTTTCTCCACTTCAGACCCATAATTAAGGCAAAGTTTATCTTGTTGAATTGAAGAATGGTGCCACCGAAGTCAAAACGAAGGATATCGTGGTAGTTTTGCATCCGGTAGTTGATAAATGGTTCATTTTCCTATAATTCTCCTTCATCGAAATCAAGTAAATACTTGAATTGAGTTCTTTTAAACATCTCCCTTTTAACATAACATTTGTTGAATTTATGCTTCAAGTAGTTGAAATTATCTATAATTTATTAAATGTGATATGAATTGTGGATTGTCTATATCATGTTCTGGATCGCTGATATGATCATCGATGGAAGCTGTGTATCGATGATCCAAAGTTAATATCAACAATCCAAAGTTAATATCAACAATCCACAAATCATACCAGTGATCCAAAGTTCATACCAGTGATCTTCACTACCTTGACTTTACAGAAAAAAAAATCCTTTAAACATGGGACTACCACATTCTCCACCATGCATACACTATACATACAAACACCACATCTTTCTCCCTTTCACGAAATACAACCATTCAAATGAGAAAAATAAATAAATAAAAGATAACTAAAAAGGAAACCACCAAATCCTCCTCCCTTTCGCAAGCTCCAATCACTTAAACGACTAAAATAAATAAAACTAGATCAACAAACCCTCATCCCTTTCACAAGACTCAAACCATTTAGACAAAAGGAAAAAAAAAAAGATTCATCTTTTTCATAAAATCAACATACAACAAAACTTACCTTTAGGCGTCATTGTCATCGGAGAATATAAATAAATAAATAAATCAACCTTTTTTTTTCGACCAGAACATCGCCAGAACATGGATAGAGTTATGTCTAAGATTTTGGACAGAGATATGAAAAAATCTATCTTCTTTTTTCCTAGAACTTTTTCGGAGCTTGTCGTCGTTACCGAGGAGTTAGATATTCGACCACACAAATACCAACCATCGAGGATGCTTGGTGGGGTCCCCCCTCTGAAAAAGGATGAAGAAAGAGAAAAAGAGAGAAGAAAGGAGAAATGATCTTTCCACTGCAAGGAACTCACCTATTAAACTCATCCCACGTCTTAGTGGGGTCCATTGGATAGTCTTGTATCAAATGTAAGTTGTCCACATGAAATACGTATATTATTCAGGCCATCTGACAAAGTTTGATGGTAGAACTCATCAAGACGGACCACAATAGTGGAAACAATTTAAAATTAATGCACAACACTCATGTAGTTGTAGGCCATAGACAACTCCAAAAAAAATTTGAAATGACCCTATTGTGAGTTCACGACCATCAAATTAAAGTAAACGGATCAGATCAGCCGAGCGGTGGCCTTAATCATTGATTTAGTGGGGCCCACACCTCATTCTCAAGAGGCCCTCTCAATTTTAGTGACATGCCAGTAGAGGAGCATTTTTGTCCTTTGAAAATGTAAAAAGTACATATAGAGTTAAAAAAATAATGACTTTATACACTGAGGTCAATGTTTTTATGACGTTATAATTGAAAGTTATTTTAATTAATAATTCTTTATATGACTGAATGTAGTGCTTAATCATGACCATTTCTTTCGCTGGACCCATCTAGAGAATAATTTTTAGAAGTCAGATTGCATAACACACATCATCAATGTCCTTAATGTGCTAACGGAAGATCTATGTGGGCCTACATGATGTATGATTTTTATCTATGCCATCTATCCATCTTGCTCGCGCCTTAAAACGAGGCATATCCTAGTTTAATGGGAAGCGGATTGGCTGGTGTAGCTCACACTAGCTATATAGTTGTAGTATTGACGCCAACAACTTCTGTGGGTCTGATCATGAGGTGTGTTACATCCAAACTATCCATCCATTTGGCGAGCTCGTCTTAAGCCTTGAGACTAAAAATAAGACAGATCTAACTATTAAGTGGACCACACTGCAAAAACCAGTGGCCGATTGAACGTCTACCATTGAAACTCTTTTTTGGAGTCACAGAAGTTTTGAATCAATATGAACTTTGTTTGTCCTCTTCATTCAGGTATTTGTGACCTTATGAACAGAATGGATGTAAAATAAATGTTACGGTGGGCCCTACAAATTGTTTAACGGTGAAAATCATTTTCTCCGCTGCTATTCATGGTGTGGTCTAGATGATCTTTGGATATGATTCATCTTTTGGATAATGCTTTAAAATGATATCTAAAAATAGATGAACGTTGTAGATATAATAAATACATCCTTGTGGGGCCCATGTAATTTTGATCTCCTTTGAACCGTTCGTACAACTCCGAGCTCGAGGAGCGTCAGTGCTTGTCTTCGCACGACACGTACCTATAGCAGCTATATAGCTGGTGTGAGGTACACTAGCCAATCTACTTCCAATCTAATGTGGATCACACCATAGTAAACGACCGCCCTTAAAAACTTTTGAAGGACTACAAAAGTTTTGGATGGAGTTGATATTTGTGTTAAATATCAACAGGTTAATATTAAATAATCATTATAATGGGTCTTAAGAAGTTTTTAAATGTGAGAATTCAATCAACACTGAAAAGGGTGAGCTTTTAGTCCTAGGGGGGATTAGGACAATGCCAAATAAAAATAATTACAAAATATAAATGAAGATAACTGAATCAAATAATAATCTTAATTGCAATAATATTGAGAAGTTGATTCAAACGTTGTTCAAAGGACAACCTTACACCAAAAACCAAAGTTTATGGTAGGACAACCTGATATCTTGAACTCGGTAAGGATTAAAAACTCAAATTAAAAAAAGAGGCAAAATAATGAAATCTATCTATTACAACATTCACCATATGTACATGAAATAGATACAATCATTCAACACTTATACATCACATACATCAACCATAAAACACCAGAAATTATAGCGGTTCGATGTTTACACCAACTGATCTCAAATAGCCACACCTACTCCACTCCCAATATTCACAACCCACGTGATATTAGCATTCACTATGAAACAAGGTTTTCCAAGGTTCACCTTAAAACCTGTACAATTGTGTTTTCAATGGGCTATCATAATTAAAAACCTCCCGCTGAGATTTTCTAGCTATCTCAGTCAAAACCAATGAAGAGATTTTCTAGCTATCTCAGTCAAAACCAATACAGAGATTTTCTGGCTATCTCAAAAACCAAAAGTAATTAATCAAAATACTTATCTTGAAGATTCTGCTTGATGTAGCCCGGTAGAACTGCTTAACATCTAGATGTAAATGTTCAATGTCCAACACACATATAGAAGGGTTTTAAGTTCTAAATGAATTTTAATTAAATTCAAACCTGGGCTACTTGATTGAATTCCTTAGATCTCAAAAGGGGTAGAGAAGAACTCCCTTTTACAAAATCAGATTGAAAGCAAGGAGAGATTAAGAAATTACAAATCAAATAAGCTATAAAATGAAGTTATAATTACCGAACTATAGCTTAACAATGATGGGGGCTTTTCTCTCAAAGTAGAGGCTTAATATGGCTTTAAATGAATGAATAAAGGTGAGAAAAGACCTCTATTTATAGGCTGAAAAATAGTTCCTTCGACTGGTCTAAGGTTTAACCAAAATTTAAAAATTCTGGTGCGATTGGATAAAACAAATGCTCAACTGGTCGAGTGGGTCCAAAAAGATTTTTTGGAGTTCGAGTCAAGCCCTACTCGACTGGTCGAGCCAATGTCCACGATTGGTCGAACAGGGTGCTCGACTGGTTCTGACCCTACCAGAAAAATCTAAAATTTTAAAATAAAACTAGTACTGGTTGAGCCAGAGCCTGGACTATTCGAACATAGACTAGGACTAGTCGAAATAAAGCCTATAAAAAGTATAACAACCCATAAATGATGTGAAATATGAATGAACTCAACCTAAGGTCTTTCTAGGGTAATATATAACTGAAATGTTGAACATTAAACTTAATTCTTCAGAAGCTTCGGTAGATCTTCTACTTGATATACTTATACTTGAAGCTTGATCTTGACCATGAAGTGCACTTGAACTTGATCTTGCACTTGAACTTGAACTTGAAGTTGATCTTCATATGAAGGTGAACTTTTCAACATATAAACATGTAACGTCTTGGAAAAATTCATACAGAGACCCGAGTACCACCTCAGACAAAAATCACTTAGGATTAATTCCTTTAGAAATTAAGCATAAGTTACTAGCGCTATGTTAGATTAGCTGTGAAATTAGCACTGATCACTTTAAATACGTTCTGCAAGACCCAAAACTTGTGGAATCGTTAACGCTATAACATCCTGAAACCTATGATCAAACTCTAAACCCGTCTGTTCTCAGGAACCCTTTGGTAACTTTGTATTGGATCTAGACCGCGCGTTGAAAGTCTGATATCTAGAATCTCAGACCATTATGACCGCTTAGTTGGACTTGACAATCGTTTCAAAAATCAAGCTCAACTGATGTCCTGATACTATTTTACTGAGTTCGGAGTAAAGAGAGTAAGAAAAGGAAAATATTTAAAAAATTAATTCCATTTTTATGAAATCTGGCACGTGTCATTTGTGCATTTTTTTTAAGCATTCTAACCGTCAGAATGCAACAAAATTTCACCCTCAGATCAGGAAAATTAGCCCTTTCATGTCATGAAACTTGTAGTCCTGTTTTAGCTTCGGTAACCGTTAAATTGAGACTGATCTGCCACGGACAATCTGGAAATTCGATCGGACTGAAAACTTAACTGATTAAAGATCCAATGCTAGTAAGCTTAAGTCCGACCGCAATTGATAACAGGACCTCCAAAAATATTCTTTTGGATCGGAAAAGACCCGATTTGGTTATAACCCAAGTATACCTTGGTTTAAAGTCTAAATAGGTGAGTTTCTAACCTATTTAAGGACCTTAAACCCACTCACATCCCTCTCATACAAATTTGCAAGAAACCCTAGAAAAGAGAAGAGAGAAAAGAGAGAGATTGTCTGAGAGTTATGAGGAAAAGTTCCTGTCACTCGATCCTACTACTACACGTGCTTAGCCATCGTGTTCTAATCACTCTTCCGGTGATTCTGACTTCATTCTAGGCAAGAAAACCCTAACCTCAGCCTGTTTTAGGAATTCTATCGATGCAAGTAGCGAAGTACCTGACTTACCTTGTGTAATAGGTGGTCATATCGTCGTTGGTGAAGGCGTAGAGTTCCTATTCGATTCAATACGCTCCTACGGCGTAAGGTGAGGATTTTAGATGCTTAGGTTACCTGTTTTCAAAGCTTTCAATGCCGTTTAATGGTAGATTATTGACAAGGACGCTGTTTGATATGTAGAACATGTTGTCTATTTTTCATTTTGAATACGTACGAAGAATATGAGATTTAGGGTATTTTAGGTATTTGTAGGAAATACTGTATACGTACGTATTTTACTAATATGATTGCCATGTGTATTTGTCGTGTACCTATGCTAGTTATGCGTGTATGATCTGTTCGGCGAAGAGATTCACCCTAATGCACATTATTGGCCAACATACGCTATGTAGGCTAATGTGTGTAGATTAAGTGTTTGTATAAAGTTTTATATAAGTAAGTGTTAAGTAAACATTGTTGTAGATTAGTTTGGAGATTGGATTATCAACTAATATGATGATGTACATGATTTCCTCCATGTTTGTTATATTGAATTGATTTCCTTATATATATGAAATGCTTGTATTTGGTTGAATTGCTCATGTTGTATGTTATAACATGTTGTTAACATGCTTGGATTATCTGTGTTTCATTTCTGTCACTCTCATATGATCATTGATTTAAATTACAAGTGCTTGGGGCTATATTCTAGTCCAGGCAGTCGGTAACAGATTTAAATTCGTGGTTGGCTGCTATTCGCCACGAAGGACGCGTCGACGAACCCGAGTCGTGTTTTGGTTGACGTCAGTGGTTAGGCCACATGAAGTGCTTATGCACTTCATGTTGTTCAGCTTGAGGTGCGCTCGTACTAGTCGAGCTCGTCAAGTAACCCGACTGACCATTGTATATTCACCTTGTATTGGTCATAACTGCTTAAACCTAGGGTACTGAACTTACCAGTGAAAATCCTGATAACCATGGTACCTTAATCCATTAAGACTTATGAGCCGAGCATGGTGGTATGGGACACCGTGGTAGAGCTATCGGCCTACGCTGTGGCGACGAGCCTCCCCATAGTAACCAGTGAGTACCTTAGACTCGTGAGCCGATTGTGGTGGTATGGGACACTACATTCGAGCTGTCGGCCTACTCTGATTGGTGACGAGCCCTTTATAGTGACCTCGAGAGTATTCTAAGTCTACGTGAGGCAACAACCCTTCCATAGCAACAAGAGTACAACTAGGCCTATATTGATAAGGTGATGAGGGAGTGGTGCAACGATTGCGAGCAATAGCCCTGAAAGCCCTTGCAGCGACCTAGAAATAGATCATCGTATGAGACTACTAGGAGTGACGACCCTAGACAGGATCTGTGTTGGGAATGATATAAGGGAAGTACCTTAGTTTCCCAATACTGCTGTATGAAAGGACTAATAAAAACTCGATAATCATATTCATATCGCACTGCATGTGCCTGGAAGATGTGGAGCATTGAGGAAAGAAAGCATGCCGCGGACGTAAGATGGTGTCCCATGAGGGAGTATGTCGGTGAGGGCACGCATCATTACTGCATCTCATACTTGCATTAATAACAGTATCTAGGAATGTCTGATTGTTTTCTTTACTATTATCGCATGATTGATTTGATAACATGCTAATCTTTGCTCTATGATTCCACTGAGTTGATTATTCACTCCCACGTTATGAGACAGTGTTTGCAACACCTACCAGACTCTGTCTTAGATGCAAATAGCGAGGCGATTCAGGAGCTGGAGCCGAACTACTACGAGGACCAGGACGAGTTCTCGTACATGCAATTTTTTGACGGCTTCGCATAGTTGGCCTGGATCAGCGAGATTTTACTAGTTGGACTATCGCATGACATTTAATTTTTGGTTTGGTATATGTATATGTGACTCAGAGATACATTCATACTTTGGAGACAGATCGAGATTGTTTTGTTTTACAGATAGTGATATATATATATATATATATATATATATATATATATATATATATATATATATATATATATCTTCTAGTCTTCCACTTGCATTTTATCATTGGATCTGGAGTATGAATTGCAGTTTTGGTATAATCTCACTCATGTTAATGCACTAACTCAGACAACATTTAATCATAAGCATATTTGTTGCATAAGTGATGGTCTGAAACTCGAAAGTTGAGTTGTCAATCGACCTTCGATTTTCAGGGTGTTACAAGTTAGTATCAGAGCATGATTTGGATTAAACCAGACCTGGGTTATGGTCACATGACGTACGTTGTTGCCCTTTTGACTTAGGTGGGGGCGAGAAAGCCATAGAAATACCATTAGAATTCTAGCTTCGCCAATTGGCGAAGTTCACTCAAATCGATCATCTTGTTCGAATTCGTCTGCATCCGTGGTCGCATGAAAAGACCCTAAAACTCTTCTAGATCATTTATTGATGGGTCTAGACCTCTATTGATCCTATCTCAGCTGTTAAACATCACTAAATGTGGATGTACAATAGTTAGTACCCGAAACAATCCGAAATGGTTCGAAACAGATTCGTGGGCCTACCCGCGCTAATCTAGAATGATCCAAGGTGAGAGCCACATGCATTTGGGGTCCTTAGGGCAATAGGACCTCGCCCAAATGGCGAGGCATCGCCGAACATCACAGAGGTCTGCGAGGCCTCGCAGGTTGGCAGGCTTTTCGGGCCGGGCCGCCCTGGCTGATGACATTTGGGGTTAAATGGGGCCCTTTTATACAGGGTTCTCCCTTTAGTTCATTCGAAAATACCTACCTCCTTCACAAATCAGCCCTCTAAGCTCTCCTTTTCCTCTACATTTCCTATTTTCTCTCTCCAACCTCCCTTTAAATCGTCCCTTCTTTCATTTTCTGTTATTTCCATTAGCCCTCTACTGTTCTCCACCATATCCACTAGTCACTTCACGCATTTTCTGTGATTGGAGCTCCCAAGCTCTCATTTGAGGCTCAAAATCGTGTGAGCTTCTAACCCCTCACGTTTCTTCCTTTTCCCTTTGCAATCCTAACCTTTTGGCGCATGTTTCCCTCCTCTCTTAGACCTAGATTTATGGAAGCCCATTAGGTCAGCCCTCTTTCTCCCCTTCATCATTTTTCCATGGCCTTTATAGAGAATTTTGTAGCCTTTTTCTCCCTTTCCACCGTCCTCTCTCTCATGGGAAAGAGGAAGAGTGCCACTGATGAAGCTAGGCCTAGTCTCCCTTCATGTTCAAGAAAGCCAAGGGGTGGCGTCGCTAGTTCAAGTATCGCTGCTAGTCCAAGTGTTGGGAGAGAACTAAACATGAAGCGAGATTTAGATCCCCATGCTCCCATAGGGAGAGCATTGTTGGCAGACTTGGCCCATGGCGCGTATACGGATTGCAGGGTTCTTTTTGAGGCGTAGGTGGATGGGTGACTTTTTGGTGAATTTCTGTTGTTCGAGCGCATCGAAGCTGCGGGTGGGGTCCGCTCTTTGAGGGCGAGTCTCGTGCTAATGTGAGCACTGTTCGTGCCTTTTATGCTCATATTAGGGACCCTACGCTGGAGCTGCTGCAGTTCAAGATCCCCTTTGGTAGAGATCGGCAAGCTACAATCGATGTTAGGTTGATAGCTTGACTCCTGAACGTGCATCTTAACGAGGTACATCCAAGAGCTAAGAATTTGAAGAGTTTTCGTGAGCGAGATCGCCGCACCAGGTTTCTATGTGGTGGTTTAGTTGAGTGGCAGCGTAATAAGAGCCTCTTAGCGACCCACATGTCGGATGATTTTCGTCTACTTCACCACATCTGCACGTTTAATGTTTATCCCAGGTGGAGCAATCACAGTGAATGCACGCATCTCATGGTAGATTTCCTGTATCAAGTGGGCCAGGGAGAGAACGTGTGCATGCCCACATTTGTGCTATGACAGATTATCCTCGTAGTGAAATCGAGAAGAACGTCTGAGTCACTTCCCTTTGGCCGGTTCATATGCAAGATTGCGTTTGATTTTTCTTACAGACTTGGGCTGGAGTTGCCTGTGCCGGCTCATTACATCAACGAGGCTGCTATGAACCAAATGAAGATAGGGCCTCAGCAGCGTGACGCTCAGCTTGATGATGACAGTGAGGGTGAATATGATAGTGAAGAGGATGAAAGTGAAGAAGAAGGTGGGGTAGAAATAGAGGAAGAAGGCCTGGAAGAAGAAGAAGAGGAGGCTCAGGATACTGATGAGAGTCCTCCTCCTGCGACTCGGGCTGCTAAGGATGCTCACATAGTCCGACTTGAGGAGAGTCAGGTTGCTTTGCGACGGTAAGTCCAAGAACTCCGAGTCGAGGTAAAATAAGAGCTTAAGGGTACCAAGGCTGTCATGAAGTGGAAGTTTGGCAAGATGAATCATACCTTGAAGGACATCCTGTGTTTCCTGAAGGATAAGGGTGCCCCTCCTCCATCGCCAGACTCGGACGAGTGATTAGATTGCAGATGTTTGTTGGTCGTATGTAGGTTGTTTTGTGTTTTCTGTTTGTGAGCCTGAGAAGGCTTAGTAGTTGGTTTGTGTTGCAGTTGTAGGTTTCACTAGCTTAGTTTCCCATGTGCTTCCTGTCTTGATGCATGTAAAGTTATATCTCTTGTATTGTGATAAATTTTAATTAAATGAAATGCATGGAGTTTCTTCGGTTTGTTATGTGAATGATTGTGTGGTGTGTTTATGCTATTGCTGAAACTGACTAGGTTGCACCCTATTTTGAATATAGGGAATGCCACCTAAGGTGACATGGAGCACGACATGTCTTACGCTGGGTGAGCCGATGGATCGTGACCCTCCCCAGAGTGATGATCATGTGGGTCCTACCATGGGCCTAATTCGTGAGACTGTACCTGAGTCTCAGCCTTCTGTGGGTCCTGCAGTCAAACCACCACCTTTCACACCACCAGTTCGTGAGCAGTACCGTGCATCTTCCTCGACATAGTCTATTCCTCAGCCTGCTCCACCTCCTGATAGGTTTGAGCAGTTGATGACTATGATGCACCAGCAGCATCAGCAGCTTTTGACTACTATCGCAGGGGCCTTAGCCCAGGGTGGGAGTGCGACTCCACCTGCGCCATCTGTGCATCCAGCTGAGGATGCTGGGACTTCGACTCAGGATGAGGATATGGCTCATCCTTCACCATCTTCCTACCCTACGGGGAATGCTGCCGATACCAGAGGCTTACTTAAGCGATTCCAGTGCTTGCAGCCTCCTACTTTTATGGGTTCTCACAGACCCGAGGAGGCCGAGTACTGGCTCGACCACATATCGAAGATGTTGAGGATGTTGCACTGCTCGGAGTCTGAGCAGGTTGAGTTGGCCACTTTCATGTTCGAGAGAGAGGCCAGATTATGGTGGGATAGTATACTGCGGACGATGGCAGTTAGCTATATATGGACTTGGGCAGCATTCAAGTTCCATTTCCATGAGAAATACTATCCACAGACCTACCGACACGAGAGGGAGAATGAGTTTTTATGCCTCAGGCAGGGAGGCATGTTAGTTACGGAGTGCGAGCATCGATTTACAGAGTTGGGCAGATACGTCCCTACGATACGTGCTGACGAGCAGATGCGGATACGATGATTTTCTGAGGGCTTGCGACCTGACATTCGGTCGAAGATGTGTTGTGTCAGCATGCCCTCTTATGCCGAGCTGATACATATGTCCATGCGGGCAGAGCAGGATATAAATTAATTGACACGTTCTCGTAGCCCTATGGTTACTAGGCCACGACCAGATACCCAGAGCAGGCCATTCCTCAGCAAGAGGCCTCGCATCGACTCTCCTCCTGGGATCACAGCGCCAGTACTCCCGATGAGACGCCCGGGTGTGACCTGTACTTACTGCGGGAAACTGTGTCACACTGCAGAGAGTTGCTTTGCTCAAATGAGAGATAGCGGGTTTTCACCACCGCAGAAGATTGATCGTCCTCGCCCACAGGCATTATCCACTCCACCGTTACGGTCAGCTCCCACCCATCCTTCCTTCAGACCTTCAGTACCTCAGTTCCGGCCACTTCAACGGCCCATGGTACCCCGGTCGAATCGACCACAGCAGGCTCGGGTGCATGCCCTCACAACTAAGGCATCCGAGGTATCAGATGGTAGTCCTATGGCTTTCGAGGTTACGGCACAGATTGCAGGTATTTTCATTTTCCTACTGGTGGACACTAGGTCCACTACTTCCCTCATTTCATGCACAGCAGTCAAGAGACTGGGATTGGCTACAGCCCCCGCGAAGGGGACGACTCTCATTACGGCTACAGGAGATTTTTCTGACATTACTAGAGTCTACGAGAGTTGTTTGATAGACTTGGGTAGCAGGACAGTGACTGTTGACTGTTGGTTGTCTCCCTATTCCACTACGACGTCATACTTGGTATAGATTGGCTCACCGAGATGTGAGCTGAGATTGACTGTGAGACTAGGTTGGTGACAGCCTATGGACCTGAGGGCACAGCTTTCACCTTTCTGGTTCAGGTTAGTCATCCTTCTCGACTGAGTTGTTGTACTGCTCTGTTGGATTATGATGATGATCCAGGGATGAGAGACATCCCTGTAGTACGAGATTTTGATGATGTATTCAGGTCGATCCCGAGGCTACCTCCTCGGCATGAGGTCGACTTTACTATCGATCTAACGCCCAGTGCGACACCCATTTCACTACCGACGTATCATATGCCTCCATGTGAGATGGAGGAACTGAGGAGGTAGATTGATGAGCTGCTAGAGAAGGGTTTCATGCGCCCTAGCATGTCTCCTTGGGGAGCGCCCATGTTGTTTGTAAAGAAGAAGAATGGTACTTTGCGATTGTGTATTGATTATCACAGGCTGAATCAGGTGACGATAAAGAATAAGTATCCCTTGCCCAGGATAGATGAGTTGTTTGATCAGTTGAGAGGGGCGCAGTACTTCTCAAAGATTGATCTTCAGTCAGAGTATCACCAGGTGCGCGTCAGGGATGAGGACGTGCAGAAGAATGCTTTCAAGACCAGCTGTGGCCATTATGAGTTCCTCGTGATGTCGTTCGGTCTTACGAACACACCAGCTGTGTTCATGGACCTGATGAACCGGGTATTTCGGTCATTCCTCTATCGATTCGTCATCGTATTCATTGATGACATCTTGATATACTCCAGGAGTCGAGAGGAGTATAAGGATCACTTACACTCAGTCCTGGATGCTCTTAGACGGCATCAGTTGTTTGCTCAATTCGGTAAGTGTGACTTCTGAAAGGAAGAAGTCAAGTTCCTGGGACATGTGGTGTCTAAGGAAGGCATATCGGTAGACCTCGCCAAGGTAGCCGCAGTTCAGGGCTGGGAGCAGTCTGGTTCAGTCACTGAGGTGAGGAGTTTTCTGGGATTGGCAGGTTACTATTGACGTTTCATTCGAGATTTTTCGAAGATCGCCAGACCTCTATCTCAGTTGACACGGAAGGATTTGAAGTTCGCTTAGAATGAAAAGGTGGAGATAACTTTTCAAGAGCTGAAGGACAGGCTGACGTCCGTCCCTGTGCTAGTATTGCCAGAGCAAGGGGTTAAGTACACGATATACACCGACACATCTAGCGTTGGTCCAGGTTGTGTCCTTATGTAGAGGGACAGGGTGATTTCATATGCCTTTAGACAATTAAGGAAGTACGAGGAGAATTACCCTACACACGACCTTAAGTTGGCAGCTGTCATTTTCGCATTGAAGCTCTAGAGACATTACCTCTACGGAGAGGAGTTCGAACTCTTTTGCAACCACAAGAGCCTTAAGTACATATTCACGCAGCGGGACCTGAATATGAGACAGCGGCGATGGATGGAGACTTTGAAGGATTTTAAGTTCGAAGTTTTCTACCATCCGGGCAAGGCGAACCTTGTGGTTGACGCGTTGAGTCGTAAGAAGACAATAGAGTTTACGGCTCCGCTGATGGTCGCCGAGTGGGACATGGTTGAGTTTTTGTGAGACTTTGAGCAGAAACACACTGTGGAGGAGCCATTTGAGGTTATCGCACAGTTCAGGTGCGACCTATTATCGATGACAGGGTCATCGCAGTGCAGAGGGATGATGAGCGTCTGAATGAGCTTCGAGAGCAGGACAGTGACGATACAGATGCCGAGTGGTGAGTTGGAACGGATGGGGGTTTACGTTATCGTGGCTGCCTATGCATCCCAGATATCCCCGACTTGAGACGAGAGATTCTCGAGGCTGCACACAGTTCTAGACTTGTGATGCATCCGGGCAGCATAAAGATGTATCGTGACGTGAAGAGAACCTATTGGTGGGATGGCATGAAGACCCACATCGCAGATTTCGTGTCCCGTTGTCTCACTTGCCAGCAGGTGAAGGCAGAGCACCGTCGACCTCCTGGTCTCCTTCAGCCTATGCCCAGAGCTGAGTGGAAGTGAGACTTTATTTCTATGGATTTCACTTCAGGACTACCGAAGACGAGGAAGGGCTACGACTCTATATGGGTGATCGTCGACCGTTTAATGAAGTCGGCGCACTTCCTTCCGATCAGAGTCACGAGCTCTGCAGACGAGTTGGCCAGGCTGTATATCAAAGAGATTGTGCGTCTGCATGGAGTTTCCTTAGAGATTGTGTCGGACAGAGACACGCACTTTACTTCTACTTTCTGGACTCGCATCCAAGAAGCTATGGGGTGAAGTTGAAGTTCAGTACTGCTTTCCACCCACAGACAGACGGACAGACAGATTCTAGAGGACATGCTGCGGGCTTGCGTGTTGAACTTCAAAGACAGTTGGGATGACCATCTTCCACATGCGGAGTTCGCATACAATAACAGTTTTCAGGCCAGTATCGGTATGACACCTTATGAGGCCTTGTATGGGCATCCTTGCCGAGCACCTCATTGTTGGGCAGAGGTCGGTGAGCACAGATTGATTGGCCTAAAGATAGTGCAGGCGACCTCGAAAAAGATTGACATCATCAGACATCGACTTCTTATAGCGCAGAACAGGCAGAAGAGTTATGCCGATACGAGACGGCGCCCGCTAGAGTTCATGGTTGGAGATCATGTATTTTTGAGAGTTTCTCCTATGAAGGGAGTTCTTCGGTTCGGGAAGAAGGAGAAGCTAGCACCGCGATTTATTGGTCCATTTCAGATACTTGATCGTATAGGTGCAGTGGCATATGGTAGCTTTGCCTACGCCCCTCGTGAGCGTACACAACGTATTTCATGTTTTTATGCTGAAGAAATACGTTCCTGATCCTTCCCATACCATCAGATGGGAGCAGGTTCAGTTAGGTGAAGATGTTACATATTACTGTGACCGGCGCGTATATTAGACAGGAAGGAGCAGGTATTGCGTAGCAAGGTCATCCCCCTTGTGAAAGTATTGTGGACGCATGACACTGAAGAAGAGGCTACTTGGGAGACAGGAGCCGAAATTAGAAAGAACTACCCACAGCTTCTCGAGGAGTACGAAAAGGTATAAATTTTAAAGATGAAATTTATTGTTTAAGGAGGGTAGATTGTAACGTCTCGAAAAAATTTGTACAAAGACCTGAGTACCACCTCAGACAGAAATCACTTAGGATTAATTCCTTTAGAAATTAAGCGTAAGTTAACTATCACTATGTTAGATTAGCTGTAAAATTAGCACTGATCGCTTTAAATACATTCTGCAAGACCCAAAACTTGTGAAATCGTTAACGCTATAACATCCTGAAACCTAGGATCAAACTCTAAACTTTGTATTGGATCTAGACTGCGCGTCGAAAGTTCGATATCTACAATCTCAGACTATTATGACCGCTTAATTGTACTTGACAATCGTTTCGAAAATCAAGCCCAACTGATGTCCTGATACTATTTTACTGAGTTCAGAGTGAAGAGAGCAAGAAAAGGAAAAGATTTAGAAAATTAATTCCATTTTTATGAAATCTGAAACATGTCGTTTGTACGTTATTTTTAAGCGTTCTGACCGTCAGAATTCAACCAAATTTCACCCTCGGATCAGGAAAATTTGCCCTTTCATGTCATGAAACTTGTAGTCCTGATTTAGGTTCGGTAACTGTTGAATTGAGATTGGTCCGCCACGGACGATCTGAAAATCCGATCGGATTGAAAACTTAACTGATTAAAGATCCGATGCTAGTAAGCTTAAGTCCGACCGTAATTGATAACATGTAACACCCTGAAAATCGGGGGTCGTGTATAAACTCAACTCCCGAGTTCCAGACCGTCACTTATGCAACAAAAATGGTTATGATTCAATGTTGTCTGATTTAAAGCATTCACATGAGTAAAAGTATACCAAAACTGCAATTCATACTTCAGATCCAGTGATAAAAGCAAGCGAAAGACTAAACAATATATATATCACTGTATGGAAAAACAAAGTAATCTCAACTGTCTCCAAAGTATGACTACATCTCTGAGTCTCATATACATGTAAATAGACAAAAGAATAAGTTCAAAATAGTCCCACTGAAGTCCCCCTCGATCCAGGTCACCTACGGGAAGCCGTCGTGATACTGCATATACGAGAACTCATCCTGGTCCTCGTCAATCTCCGGCTCCACCTCCTGGATCTCGTCGTCATCTGCAACTACAATAGGGTTTGGTGGGTGTTGCAAACACCATCCCGTAACGTGGGAATGAGTGATCAACTCAGTGGAATCATAGAGCAAAGATTAGTATGTTCACAATTCAATCACGCGATAATAGTAAAGCAGTAAATCAGACAAATCCTAATACTGTTGTTAATGCAAGATGATATGACGTGATGTATGCCCTCACCGACGATCACCCTCATACGGCAACATCTTACGACCGCGGCATGCCACACTCCCTAGAGTGCTCCACATCTTCCAGGCACATGCAATCCTATGGTGATATGATTACCAAGTTGTTATTAGTCCATTCAAACAGCAGGATTGGGAAACTAAGGTACCTCCCTTGTATCAATCCCAACACGGATCCTGTCTAGGGTCGTCACTCCTAGTAATCTCATACGATGTACATTTCGTAGGTCACTGCAAGGGCTGCCAGGGCTGTTGCTCGCACTCGTTGCACTGCTCCCCCATCACCTTATCAATACAGGCCTACTGTACTCTACTGCACGGAAGGGTCGTCGCCTCCCGTGAACTCAGAATACCCTCGCGGTCACTACAAAGGGCTCGTCGCCTGATCAGTGTAGGCCGACAGCTAGAATATAGTGTCCCATACCACCATAATCTGCTCACGAGTCAAGGTGCTCATTGGTCACTACGGGGAGGTTTGTGGCCCCAGCGTAGGCCGACAGCTCGACCACGGTGTCCCATACCACCATGCCTGGCTCATGAGTCTTCGTGGATCAAGGTACCACGGTTAATAGAGTTTACAATGGTAAGTTCAGTACCCTAGGTTCAAGCAGTTATGATACATACAAGGTGAACAAACATCGGCCAGTCGGGTTACTTGACGGGCTCGACTAGCGCGATCGCATCTCGAATTGAACGACATGAAGTGCGTAAAACACTTCGCGTGGCCTAACCACTGCCGCCAACTCTCAACACGAATCACATTCATCGACGCGTCGTTCGTGGCTATGACCAGTCAGCCACGAATTCGCTCGGTTACCGACTGCCTGGACTAAGTCAAGTCCCACACATCTATGGAATTACATTAACACTATAAAAAGGTATTGGAATTGAAATACATCATGTGAGCATGTTAGCACATGTTATAACTTTCAACTTAAGCAAATCTTCAAGGCATACTTCCCATGCATATTCAACTTAAGCAAATCCTCAAGTACATACATTCCATGCATGTAATGAAATCATGCATTTTGTCAACATGTAGAAAATCATTTAGGTCAGCATAATAATTGAAAAATCACTCACAAACTATCAAATAACATCATTTAATTCAATACATACTAATACAAGCATTTATACAAACACATACACTACACACTTAGGTCTACATATAGCATGTCGACCCAAAGTGTGCAACTAGGCGAATCTCTTCGCCAAACTAATTATGCACGCATTCCTAACTTCCTAATGCGACAACAAACCATGTCAATCACATCAGCAAAATATGAATGTAAACAGTACTTCCTACAAATGACTAAAATGCCCTAAATCTCATATTCTTCGTTAGCTTACGAAACGGGAAACGGAGAGCATTTTGTACATGTCAAACGGCGATGCCGTCAAGAATATACTATTAAACGACATTGAAAGCATTGGGAACCGTCAATCAAAGCGTCTAAAATCCTCACCTAGTGTCTTGTAGACTCGGGAATTGAAGTGGAGCGTATAGGGTTCGTCTACGGCGAGTAAGGAGCCTAATACATAAGATCCATAAGCTACATCGCTATGGAAACAAGGAAAACTCAAATCAACAACTATTTAGGGTTTTTTACTTACCTAGGATTGCGGTGGAATCGCCGGAAAAGCGGTAGAGGAGTGTTGCTTAAGCACGTGCAATACGTAGCACAAGTGGCAGGAAGAACTCTCCCACTCTCTCACAATCTCTCACTCTTTTTCTCTCTCCCAAGCTAGGGCTTCTTTCAAATTCGGATGGGAGAGAGGAGTGAGGGTTTCAACCCCTTTTATAGCCTAAAACATGCCCAAAATAGGCTTGGGAACAATGTTTACTTGGTGCCTAACCAAATCGGGGCCGTTTCGGTCCAAAAGAGCATTTCTGGAGGTCTCCTGGCCAAGTGCGGTCGGACTTAAGCTCATGCATACTGGATCTAGCACGCATCCAGTTTTCAGACCGGTTGGGTTCCCAGATCGCACGTGGCGGCCCAGTTTCAGTTTAACGGTCACCGCACCAAGATCAGGCCTATAAGTCTCGTGATATATAATAGATATTTTTCCTGATCCAAGGGTGTAATTTGGCTGTATTCTGACGGTCAGAATGCTTAATACTGATGCGTCAAATTTGTGTGCCAGATTTGAATTTGAAATTCCAACTATGTCCCTATTCACACTCTCTTCGGTCCGGGCTCAATGAAATAGCCTGTGATCGTCAGTTGGACTTGATATTCGAAACGATTGCCAAGCCCAGTTAAGTGGTCATAACGGTCTAAGATGGTAGGCATCTGACTTACGACGCGCGGTCTAGATCCAATACAAAGTTTCAAGGAGGTCCCGAGAACAAACCGGCTTAGAGTTTGATCCGAGGCTTTAGAGCATTATAGCACCCTTGGTTCCACTCGCTTCGGGCCTTGTAGAACGTATTTAAAGTGATCAGGGACCATTTCCCAGCTATTCTAACGTTGCACTAGCTAACCTAGTCACATTTTCTAAAGGAATGAATTCTACGCAATTTCGGGTCGAGTTGGTACTCGAACCCAAGTATGGATTTTTTCACGGGCGTTACAATCTACCCCCCTTAACAAATAATTTCGTCCTCGAAATTTT
This sequence comes from Magnolia kwangsiensis, assembly GCA_037074715.1. NCBI lineage: Eukaryota > Viridiplantae > Streptophyta > Magnoliopsida > Magnoliales > Magnoliaceae > Magnolia > Magnolia kwangsiensis. The sequence continues at coordinate 99,250,320 of CM073575.1, read as the reverse complement.
GTACCTTTTCGTACTCCTCGAGAAGCTGTGGGTAGTTCTTTCTGATCTCGGCTTCTGTCTCCCAAGTAGCCTCCTCCTCAGTATGATGCGTCCATAGTACCTTCACAAGGGGAATCACCTTGCTACGCAGTACCTGCTCCTTCCGGTCTAAGATGCGTGTCGGTCGCAGGATATAAGTAACATCCTCTCCTAACTGCACCTGCTCCCATCTGATGATATGAGAAGGATCAGCAACGTACTTCTTCAGCATAGAAACATGAAATACGTTGTGGACGCTCGCGAGGGGCGTGGGTAAAGCCAATCGGTAAGCCACTGCTCCCACACGATCGAGGATCTGAAATGGACCAATGAATCGCGGTGCCAGCTTCCCCTTCTTCCCGAACCGAAGGACTCCCTTCATAGGGGAAACTCGCAAAAACACATGATCCCCGACTGTGAACTCTAGTGGCCGTCGTCTCGTATCGGCGTAGCTCTTGTCTGCTCTGCGCTGTAAGAAGCCGACGTCGAATAATATCAATCTTCTCTGACGTCGCCTGCACCAACTCTGGGCCAATCAAGCTGCGCTCACCGACCTCTAACCAGCAATGCGGTGCGCGACAAGGTCGCCCATACAGCGCCTCATAAGGTGTCATGCCGATACTCGCCTGGAAGCTATTGTTGTACGTAAACTCCGCATATGCAAGACAGTCATCCCAACTGTCCTTGAAATCCAATGCGCAAGCTCGCAACATGTCCTCCAGGATCTGGTTCACTCGCTCCGTCTGTCCGTCCGTCTGTGGGTGGAAGGCAGTACTGAACTTCAACTTCACACCCATAGCCTCCTGAATGCGAGTCCAGAAAATAGAAGTGAACCGCGTGTCTCTGTCCGACACGATCTCCAACGGAACTCCATGCAGACGCACGATCTCTCTAATATACAATCTAGCCAGCTCGTCTGCAGAGTTCGTAACTCTGATCGGTAGGAAGTGCGCCGACTTCGTCAATCGGTCGACGATCACCCAAATGGAATCGTGCCCCTTCCTCGTCTTCGGCAACCCAGAAATGAAGTCCATGAAAATGAAATCCCACTTCCACTCTGCAATCGGCATAGGCTGCAAAAGTCCAGGTGGTCGGCGATGCTCTGCCTTCACCTGCTGACAAGTGAGATAACGGGACACGAACTCAGCTATGTGGGTCTTCATACCTTCCCACCAATACGTCCTCTTCACATCACGATACATCTTCGTGCTGCCAGGATGCATCGCGAGTCTAGTAGAATGCGCAGCCTCGAGAATCTCTCGTCTCAAGTCAGGGACATCAGGAACGCATAGGCGGCCACGGTAACGTAAGCCCCCATCCATACCAACTCGCCAGTCGGCGTCAGCATCATCACTGGCCTGCTCTCGAAGCTCAGTAAGATACGCGTCGTCCCTCTGCGCCTCGATGACATGGTCATCGATCTGGGATCGCACCTGAACATGTGCGATGAACTCAAATGGCTCCTCTACGGTGAGTTTCTGCTCAAAGTCTCGCAAAAACTCAACCATATCCCACTCGGCAACCATCAGAGGAGCCGCAAACTCTATCGCCTTCTTGCGACTCAACGCATCAGCCACAAGGTTCGCCTTCCCAGGATGGTAAGAGACTTCAAACTTGAAGTCCTTCAGCGTCTCCATCCATCGCCGCTGCCTCATATTCAAGTCCCGCTGCGTGAATATGTACTTGAGGCTCTTGTGGTCGCAAAAGAGCTCGAACTCCTCTCCGTAGAGGTAATGTCTCCAGAGTCTCAGTGCGAATATAACGGCTGCCAACTCCAGGTCGTGTGTAGGGTAATTCTCCTCGTGCTTCCTTAATTGTCTCGAGGCATACGAAATTACCCTGTCCCTCTGCATAAGGACACAACCCAAACCAACGCTAGACGCGTCAGTGTATATAGTGTATTTAACCCCTTGCTCTGGCAATACTAGCACAGGGGCGGACGTAAGTCTGTCCTTCAGCTCCTGAAAAGCTGACTCCGCCTTATCATTCCAGGCGAACTTCACGTCCTTCCGTGTCAACTGAGATAAGGGTCTCGCGATCTTCGAGAAGTCCTGAATGAAGCGCCGATAGTAGCCAGCGAGACCCAAGAAACTCCTCACCTCAGTGACAGAACCAGGCTGCTCCCAGTCCTGCACCGCAGCTACCTTAGACAGGTCAACTGCCATGCCATCCTTGGACACCACGTGTCCCAGGAACTTCACCTCCTGCTTCCAGAAGTCGCACTTCTTATACTGTGCGAACAACTGATGCTGTCTGAGCGTATCAAGGACCAAACGCAAGTGCTCCTCATGCTCCTCTCGACTCCTAGAGTATACCAAAATGTCGTCGATGAAGACAACGACGAATCGATAGAGGAAAGGCCGCAATACCCGGTTCATCAGATCCATGAACACGGCCGGTGCGTTCGTGAGACCGAACGACATCACGAGGAACTCGTAGTGACCAAAACTGGTCCTGAATGCTGTCTTCTGCACGTCCTCATCTCTGACGCGCAGCTGATGATATCCTGACTGAAGATCAATCTTCGAGAAGTACTGCGCTCCTCTCAACTGATCAAACAAGTCATCGATCCTGGGCAAAGGGTACTTGTTCTTCACCGTGAGCTGGTTCAGCCTGCGATAATCAATACACAATCGCAGCGAACCATCCTTCTTCTTCACGAACAAGACCGGTGCTCCCCAAGGAGACACGCTAGGCCGTATAAAGCCAAGCTCTAGCAGGCCATCAATCTGCGTCCTCAACTCCTCCATCTCACATGGTGCCATGCGATACGTCGGCAGTGAGACAGGTGTAGAACCAGGAACCAGATCGATAGTGAAATCGATCTCACGTCGGGGCGGCAAACCAGGGATCTTCCTGAACAGATCCCCGAACTCAGATACAACTGGTGTCTGCTCAAGTACCTGGGCACCAGCGTCGCGTAATAGAGTGGCGTAGCTAAGTATGCGGAAAGGAAGATTTACCCGCACTGAAAACGTGAAAGGCGTGCCCTCAGGCTCGTACACCGTCACCACACGAGCCTCGCAGTCAATCTCGGCTCTCGCTGCAGTCAACCAGTCCATGCCGAGAATGATGTCGAGATATACGAGCGAGGGATCGACGACCAGATCAAGAGTCATCGTCCTGCCTCCCAGATCAACTAAACAACCCTCACACATCTGGGTGACATCCGAATAATCTCCATGAGCTGCAAGGACTCGCACGCTATCCATAGTGATAGTCTGCAACCCAAGACGTCTGACTACGGCACGCGATATCAAAGAAATCGTGGAACCAGTGTCCACCATGACAAGAATGGGAGTACCTCCGATATGGCCCGTGACCTCGAAGGCTGAATGCTGGAAAGTCGGCGTCGTAGCTGCCTCAGCGGTCAGTGCATGAACTCGAGCCCGCTGTGGCCGGTTCGACCGCTGTGTCAAGGGCCGTGGGGGCTGTCGAATCTGTGATACTGTGGGTCTGAAAGAGGAATGCGCAGGAGCTGACCATATAGGCGGTGCTGATATCGCCTGTGGACGTACACGATCAATCTTCTGCGGCGGCGAGAACCCACTGTCCCGCATCCTCGAAAAGCAACTCTGCGCTAGGTGGCCCGTCCTCCCACAGTATGTGCATGATAAATCAGGGCACCGAAACGGTCCTACTGGCGCCGTGGTCCTGGTAGGAGGATCAATGCGAGGCCTCTTCCCCGCGAAGGGCCTATCTGGCAACTCCGGTCGCGGCCTGGAAGTAGTCGGGCCTCGTGATCGCGCAAGTCGATGCACGTCCTGCTCTGCCCGCATGGACATGTGAACCAACTCCGCATAGGAGGAGAAACTGATACAGCACATCTTCGACTGAATATCCGGTCGCAAGCCCTCCAAAAAGCGCCGTATGCACATCTGCTCATCAGCCAGAATCATCGGGACGTACCTGCCCAACTCTGTGAACCGATGCTCATACTCAGTGACCGTCATCGCTGCCTGCCTGAGACGGAGAAACTCATTCTCCCTCTCGTGCCTGTAGGTCTGAGGATAATACTTCTCATGGAAGCGAAACTCGAATGCTGCCCATGTCCATACGAAATCTGCGGTAACAGTCCGCAATACACTATCCCACCACATACTGGCCTCTCTCTCAAACTGGAAGGTAGCTAGCTCTACCTGCTCTGCCTCAGTACAGTGCAACATGCGCAGAATCTTCGACACTCGGTCGAGCCAAAACTCAGCCTCCTCGGGTCTGTGAGAACCCGTGAAAGTAGGAGGCCGCAAGCGCTGAAATCGCTCCAGAAGGCCCCGCGTGTCGGCAGGATTCCCCGCAGGGAAAGCAGGCTGTGCAGGATGTGCTATGTCCTCATCCTGGGCGTAAGTATAGGCATCCTCAGCTGGATGCGCAGGTGGTGCAGGCGGAGTAGATGTAGTCGCACCCCCACCCTGGGCTAACGTCCCAACTATGGTGGTCAGAAGCTGCTGCTGCTGTAGCATCATAGCCATCATCTGCTCGAATCTATCAGGTGGTGGAGCAGGCTGTGGCGGATGAGGTGCGGAAGTAGATGCGCGCTGTGGCTCTCTAACTGATGGTGTAAATGGCGGTGGTCCATCTGTAGGACCAACAGCAGGCTGAGACGACCGAACCGTCTCAGGAATCGGGCCCACAGCAGGGTCCGGACGAGTACCAGACTGAGAGGGAGCCTGATCCATCTGCTCTGACAATGAAAGCCGAACCGCGCTCCTCGTAGTCTTAGGTGGCATTCCCTATATTCAAAATAGGGCGCAACCTTGTCAGTCTCAATTGCTCAAATACACCACAATCATTCACTAAAGAGTCAAAGGCATTCCATGCATTTCAATTAATCAAAATTGTCACAATACAAGGGATATATCCTTACAAGCATCATGACTAGAATGACATGGAAATTAAGTCAGTTAAGCAACAGCAACATAAGCAAAGCACTAGCCCTAATAGGCTTTACACACATAAAACAGAAAATAGCTAACTACTAATAATCAACATCAAAGATCGCATCGCTAGTCGGAATCTGGTGACGGAGGAGGAGCACCCTTATCCTGTAAACAACACAGGATTGCCTTCAAGGTGCGAGTCACCTTGCCAAATTTCTTCTTCGTAACGGCCTTGGCGTCAGCGACCTCTGCTCGAAGTTCTTGGACTTCCCTTCGCAAAGCGGTCTGACTCTCCTCCATCCGAGCAATGCGATCGTCAATAGTAGTCTGCGCAGAAGGAGGAGGGCTCTCATCAGTATCCTGAGCCTCCTCTTCTGCTTCTTCCTGAACCTCTTCCTGAACCTCTGCTCTAGGTTCTTCTTCGCTTTGATCTTCCTCTTCATCAAAGTCGTCCCCACTATCCCTTTCGAGTTGATTTTCACGATATTGCGACCCAATCTTCATCTTAACCATTGTCGACTCATCGATGGTGTGAATCGATACCGGCAATTCGGGTCCAAGTCTATAGGCAAACTCAAGCGCAATCTTGCAAATGAGTCGGCCAAAGGGAAGGGATTCGGATGTTCTCCTCGACCTGGCTATGAGAACTATCTGCCGTAAGATGAAAGTGGCCATACATACGTTCTCTCCCTGGGCCACCAGAAATAAGAAATCGACCATAATACGTGTACATTCAATGCGGTTCGTCGACCTAGGATAAACATTGAACGTGCAGATATGATGCAGCAGACGCAAATCATCAGACATGTACGTCGCCTTGAGGCTATTATTAGGCTGCCATGGAACCAACTTACCGCACAGAAACCTGGTGCGGCGATCTCGTTCACGTCTAGTCCTCAAACTCTTCTCACTTGGATGCACATCACCTAGTGGCACGTTGAGAAGTCGCGCAACCAACCGGACGTCGATCGTAGCCATCCGATCTCTACCAAAAGGGATTTTGAACTGTAAGGGTTCCAAGGTAGGACTCTGGATGCTAGCATAGAAGGCACGAACGGTGCTCACATTAGCACGAGCGCGAGCTTCAAAGATCGGTCCCCAGTGCGCAGCTTCAATGCGTTCGAACAACAGATACTCGCCGAACAATCGCCCATCTACGTCCGCCTCAAATAACACTCTACGATCAGTGTATTCACCATGAGGCATCTCTGATAGGATGGTTCGTCCAAGATGTGCATGGGGATCCAAATCCCGCTTTGTACGGCACTCTAGGACTGCAGCTGGACCTGCGGCGGTGCTTGAACTTGCGGCACCACCCCGCGGTCTTCTCGATCGAGCAGGGCGGCTCGGCCCAGCCTCGTCTGATGCAGTTTTCCTCTTACCCATCAAAGATATGATGGATGAGAGCGACAAAAGACCCAAAATGGCTTCCACGAAGGCCATGGAAAACGCCGAAAATGCGGAGAAATGGCTGCCCAATCTGACAAAAGGAAATCTAGGCGTCGTAGAGGGATGCTTCAAACTTCCCAAGGCTGTACTTTCAGGGAAAAATAAGAACAAAAAGATGGAATGGAGCTGCTCACGATTTCAGCACTATTTGGGGGATTTTGGAGCTCCAAATGGGGAAATCTTCAAGGAAAGGGGCTGCCAACACCCAATAATTGATGGGTGGTGGTCGGTTTTGGCCAAGGAAGGGTTTAGGAGGGGTTTGGGTCGCCGGGGTTTGGAATGGAGTGCTGAAAATTGAATCTAGGGTATGCAAGGGGGCTGTTTGTGAAGGAGAGGTGGGTTTTAGGGGTTTTCGTGGGATGGGAGGTAGCTAGGGGTGATGTGGAGGGCATTTAAGTGGGTGCGCCCGAAGGGCAGCACCAACGGAGGTCGCCGGCCGGCGATGGCATCGCCGGTCAACTCAAAAGTTGACCGGTGGGACCCCATGGGTCTGGTCCCCCATGGTCCCAGGGCCCCAAAAAATCAGGTCCCACCCCTTGTTTCATAGCATTTTGGTCTCTATGAGCCCAAACATGTGTTCAGGGCTTTCTGGGTCCACATCGCAATCTCGAATGCCAAACCATATGATGCAGCATATGAATTTGGGGTAGAAGGAGCCAGTACATCTTTCTAGCTCCTTAGTTGCTAAAGAAAGTGAAGTTATAATGGCCTTATGGACATTTTTCATGAAATTTTACTATTCACTGTAAAATTTGGTGAATGTGCTAATTTGTGTTATTTTCACATTAGGTTTGATGCCTAATATGAAATGGATAAGAAATAACTGAAGTTTGAAGTGTTTAGAGAAGGAATTTTGAAGATTTTTGGTGAAACGGGGTTTTTAAGCCCTGGCGATTGATTACTGGAGTCGTGGTCATCCCACGGCCCGAAGATTCACTTTTGCGGTTTAAAACCGCTCATAGGACATCTCCACCCGACTTCCTACAGCTTAGAAGTGATTCGGGTCGCTTTACGAGACCCGAGATACGTTACAGACTCGATCTTGCGATCGATCCTTATATACTTCGCCTATCGGCGAATCTGTGATCCTAGAACTGTTTCTAGACCCTTCTCGCACCCACCTAAGTCAAAGGAAGCGACAGCGTACGTCGCAAGACCATAACCCAGGCCCAGGATACTCTCATTCATGCTCTGATACCAACTTGTAACACCCTGAAAATCGGGGGTCGTGTATAAACTCAACTCCCGAGTTCCAGACCGTCACTTATGCAACAAAAATGGTTATGATTCAATGTTGTCTGATTTAAAGCATTCACATGAGTAAAAGTATACCAAAACTGCAATTCATACTTCAGATCCAGTGATAAAAGCAAGCGGAAGACTAAACAATATATATATCACTGTATGGAAAAACAAAGTAATCTCAACTGTCTCCAAAGTATGACTACATCTCTGAGTCTCATATACATGTAAATAGACAAAAGAATAAGTTCAAAATAGTCCCACTGAAGTCCCCCTCGATCCAGGTCACCTACGGGAAGCCGTCGTCATACTGCATATACGAGAACTCATCCTGGTCCTCGTCAATCTCCGGCTCCACCTCCTGGATCTCGTCGTCACCTGCAACTACAACAGGGTCTGGTGGGTGTTGCAAACACCATCCCGTAACGTGGGAATGAGTGATCAACTCAGTTGAATCATAGAGCAAAGATTAGCATGTTCACAATTCAATCACGCGATAATAGTAAAGCAGTAAATTAGACAAATCCTAATACTGTTGTTAATGCAAGATGATATGACGTGATGTATGCCCTCACCGACGATCACCCTCATACGGCAACATCTTACGACCGCGGCATGCCACACTCCCTAGAGTGCTCCACATCTTCCAGGCACATGCAATGCTATGGTGATATGATTACCAAGTTGTTATTAGTCCATTCAAACAGCAGGATTGGGAAACTAAGGTACCTCCCTTGTATCAATCCCAACACGGATCCTGTCTAGGGTCGTCACTCCTAGTAATCTCATACGATGTACATTTCGTAGGTCACTGCAAGGGCTGCCAGGGCTGTTGCTCACACTCGTTGCACCGCTCCCCCATCACCTTATCAATACAGGCCTACTGTACTCTACTGCACGGAAGGGTCGTCGCCTCCCGTGAACTCAGAATACGCTCGCGGTCACTACAAAGGGCTCGTCGCCTGATCAGTGTAGGCCGACAGCTAGAATATAGTGTCCCATACCACCATAATCTGCTCACGAGTCAAGGTGCTCATTGGTCACTACGGGGAGGTTTGTGGCCCCAGCGTAGGCCGACAGCTCGACCACGGTGTCCCATACCACCATGCCTGGCTCATGAGTCTTCGTGGATCAAGGTACCACGGTTAATAGGGTTTACAATGGTAAGTTCAGTACCCTAGGTTCAAGCAGTTATGATACATACAAGGTGAACAAACATCGGCCAGTCGGGTTACTTGACGGGCTCGACTAGCGCGATCGCATCTCGAATTGAACGACATGAAGTGCGTAAAACACTTCGCGTGGCCTAACCACTGCCGCCAACTCTCAACACGAATCACATTCATCGACGCGTCGTTCGTGGCTATGACCAGTCAGCCACGAATTCGCTCGGTTACCGACTGCCTGGACTAAGTCAAGTCCCACACATCTATGGAATTACATTAACACTATAAAAAGGTATTGGAATTGAAATACATCATGTGAGCATGTTAGCACATGTTATAACTTTCAACTTAAGCAAATCTTCAAGGCATACTTCCCATGCATATTCAACTTAAGCAAATCCTCAAGTACATACATTCCATGCATGTAATGAAATCATGCATTTTGTCAACATGTAGAAAATCATTTAGGTCAGCATAATAATTGAAAAATCACTCACAAACTATCAAATAACATCATTTAATTCAATACATACTAATACAAGCATTTATACAAACACATACACTACACACTTAGGTCTACATATAGCATGTCGACCCAAAGTGTGCAACTAGGCGAATCTCTTCGCCAAACTAATTATGCACGCATTCCTAACTTCCTAATGCGACAACAAACCATGTCAATCACATCAGCAAAATATGAATGTAAACAGTACTTCCTACAAATGACTAAAATGCCCTAAATCTCATATTCTTCGTTAGCTTACGAAACGGGAAACGGAGAGCATTTTGTACATGTCAAACGGCGATGCCGTCAAGAATATACTATTAAACGACATTGAAAGCATTGGGAACCGTCAATCAAAGCGTCTAAAATCCTCACCTAGTGTCTTGTAGACTCGGGAATTGAAGTGGAGCGTATAGGGTTCGTCTACGGCGAGTAAGGAGCCTAATACATAAGATCCATAAGCTACATCGCTATGGAAACAAGGAAAACTCAAATCAACAACTACTTAGGGTTTTTTACTTACCTAGGATTGCGGTGGAATCGCCGGGAAAGCGGTAGAGGAGTGTTGCTTAAGCACGTGCAACACGTAGCACAAGTGGCAGGAAGAACTCTCCCACTCTCTCACAATCTCTCACTCTTTTTCTCTCTCCCAAGCTAGGGCTTCTTTCAAATTCGGATGGGAGAGAGGAGTGAGGGTTTCAACCCCTTTTATAGCCTAAAACATGCCCAAAATAGGCTTGGGAACAATGTTTACTTGGTGCCTAACCAAATCGGGGCCGTTTCGGTCCAAAAGAGCATTTCTGGAGGTCCCCTGGCCAAGTGCGGTCGGACTTAAGCTCATGCATACTGGATCTAGCACGCATCCAGTTTTCAGACCGGTTGGGTTCCCAGATCGCACGTGGCGGCCCAGTTTCAGTTTAACGGTCACCGCACCAAGATCAGGCCTATAAGTCTCGTGATATATAATAGATATTTTTCCTGATCCAAGGGTGTAATTTGGCTGTATTCTGACGGTCAGAATGCTTAATACTGATGCGTCAAATTTGTGTGCCAGATTTGAATTTGAAATTCCAACTATGTCCCTATTCACACTCTCTTCGGTCCGGGCTCAATGAAATAGCCTGTGATCGTCAGTTGGACTTGATATTCGAAACGATTGCCAAGCCCAGCTAAGTGGTCATAACGGTCTAAGATGGTAGGCATCTGACTTACGACGCGCGGTCTAGATCCAATACAAAGTTTCACGGAGGTCCCGAGAACAAACCGGCTTAGAGTTTGATCCGAGGCTTTAGAGCATTATAGCACCCTTGGTTCCACTCGCTTCGGGCCTTGTAGAACGTATTTAAAGTGATCAGGGACCATTTCCCAGCTATTCTAACGTTGCACTAGCTAACCTAGTCACATTTTCTAAAGGAATGAATTCTACGCAATTTCGGGTCGAGTTGGTACTCGAACCCAAGTATGGATTTTTTCACGGGCGTTACATAACAGGACCTCCAGAAATGTTCTTTTGGATCGGAAAAGACCCGATTTGGTTATAACCCAAGTATACCTTGGTTTAAAGTCTAAATAGGTGAGTTTCTAACCTATTTAAGGACCTTAAACCCTCTCACATCCCTCTCATACGAATTTGCAAGAAACCCTAGGAAAGAGAAGAGAGAAAAGAGAGAGATTGTGTGAGAGTTGTGAGGGAAAGTTCCTGTCACTCGATCCTGCTACAACACGTGCTTAGCCATCATGTTCTAATCACTCTTCCGGTGATTCTGACTTCATTCTAGGTAAGAAACCCCCAACCTCAGCCTGTTTTAGGAATTCTATCGATGCAAGTAGTGAAGTACTTGACTTACCTTGTGTAATAGGTAGTCATATCGTCGTTGGCGAAGGCGTAGAGTTCTTATTCGATTCATTACGCTCCTACGGTGTAAGGTGAGGATTTGAGATGCTTAGGTTACCTGTTTTCAAAGCTTTCAATGCCGTTTAATGGTAGATTATTGACAAGGATATTGTTTGATATGTAGAACATGCTGTCTGTTTTCCATTTTGAATACGTACGAAGAATATGAGATTTAGGGTATTTTAGGTATTTGTAGGAAATACTGTATACGTACGTATTTTGCTAATATGATTGCCATGCGTATTTGTCATGTACCTATGCTAGTTATGCGTGTATGATCTGTTCGGGGAAGAGATTCGCCCTAATGCACATTATTGGCCGACATACGCTATGTAGGCTAATGTGTGTAGATTAAATGTTTGTATAAAGTTTTGTATAAGTGTTGAGTAAACGTTATTGTAGATTAGTTTGGAGATTGGATTCTCAACTAATATGATGATGTACATGATTTCCTCCATGTTTGTTATATTGAATTGATTTCCTTATATATATGAAGTGCTTGTGTTTGGTTGAACTGCTTATGTTGTATGTTATAACATGTTGTTAACATGTTGTTAACATACTTGGATTATTTATGTTTCATTTCTGTCACTCTCATATGATCATTGATTTAGATTACAAGTGCTTGGGGTTATATTCTAGTCCAGGCAGTCAGTAACAGATTTGAATTCGTGATTGGCTACTATTCACCACGAAGGACGTGTCGACGAACTCGAGTCGTGCTTTGGTTGACGGCAGTGGTTAGGCCACACGAGGTGCTTATGCACTTCACGTCGTTCAGCTTGAGGTGCGCTCGTACTAGTCGAGTTCATCAAGTAATCCGACTGACCATTGTATGTTCACCTTGTATTGCTCATAATTGCTTGAACCTAAGGTACTGAACTTACCAGTGAAAACCCTGATAACCATGGTAACTTGATCCATTAAGACTCATGAGCCGGGCATGGTGGTATGGGACACCGTGGTCGAGCTGTCAGCCTACGTTATGGCGACGAGTCTCCCCGTAGTGACCAGTGAGCACCTTAGACTCGTGAGCCGATTGTGGTGGTATGGGACACTACATTCGAGCTGTCGGCCTACTCTGATTGGTGACAAGCCCTTTATAGTGACCTCGAGCGTATTCTAAGTCTACGTGAGGCAACGATCCTTCCATAGCAACAAGAGTATAACTAGGCCTATATTGATAAGGTGATGGGGGAGTGGTGCAACGATTGAGAGAAATAGCCCTGACAGCCCTTGCAGAGACCTAGAAATATATCATCGTATGAGACTACTAGGAGTGACGACCCTAGACAGGATCTGTGTTGGGAATGATATAAGGGAAGTACCTTAGTTTCTCAATACTGTTGTATGAAAGGACTAATAAAAACTTGGTAATCATATTCATATCGCACTACATGTGCCTGGAAGTTGTGGAGCACTGAGGGAAGAAAGCATGCCGCGGACGTAAGATGGTGTCACATGAGGGAGTATGTCGGTGAGGGCACGCATCATTACTGCATCTCATACTTGCATTAATAATAGTATCTAGAATGTCTGATTGTTTGCTTTACTATTATCGCCTGATTGATTTGATAACATGTTAATCTTTGCTCTATGATTCCACTGAGTTGATCACTCACTCCCACATTACGGGACGGTGTTTGCAACACTTACCAGACTCTGTCTTAGATGCAGATAGCGAGGCGATTCAGGAGCTGGAGCCAGACTACTGCGAGGACTTGGACGAGTTCTCGTACATGCAGTTTTCTGACGGCTTCGTATAGGTGGCCTGGATCAGTGAGATTTTGCTAGTTAGACTATCGCATAACATTTAATTTTTTATTTGGTATATGTATATGTGACTCAGAGATACATTCATACTTTGGAGACAGATCGAGATTGTTTTATGCTACAGATAATGATATATATATCTTCTAGTCCTCCACTTGCGTTTTATCATTAGATCTGGAGTATGAATTGCAGTTTTGGTATAATCTCACTCATGTTAATGCACTAACTCAGACAACATTTAATCATAAACATATTTGTTGCATAAGTGATGGTCTGAAACTCGGAAGTTAAGTTGTCACTCAACCCCCAATTTTCAGGGTGTTACAAAACAAGTCACATCCTAAAGTGGTTTGTCTCAATGAAATTTGACAACTAAGGGTGCTTGATATAGAACATAGCACTTACAATCTCCCCCTTTGTTAATTCGTGACAAAACCAACTTAGAAGAGTACACTATACAAACTTCACAAGTTCACAAATTTCACAACTTCACTTCACAACATAACACTCTTGTGCAACATCTACTCTCCCTCATTCTACTCCCCCTTAATTTGGGTACCTGTATTAACATATACAAACTCTACACCACACAATCAAACTCATAAACATAACCATAAATCTCTCCCCCTTTTTGTCACAACTTCACAAAGAAAGATATTCATATGTAGATAGAGCATAATAGTGATTATGACAAAAGAAGAGAATAGCCAAAAAGAGAGTTAGCATTAAGAAGATAAGCATCAATACAGTGTCATCCATCATAAAGTCATACAAATCCAGTGAAAAGTGAAAGTAATAGTTAAAGTTATACATGCCCAAAATAAAACTAATCCGAACCAGAGGAAAAGGGAGGTGGAATAGATGAGTCAATCTGATGAAGCCCTCTAGATATGCGATGAAAATACTTACGCATATATTTCATGGAAGTCTTATGAATTTCATGTAGATTATCTTGGGAAATCTTCAACTCATGCACCTTCTCCTCCAAAGCATGAAGGCACTCATCAAACTGAGGTGACTGATAATCAGGGTCAGCCTCATCATCATCGGATTCAAGTTCATCAAAAATATCATGCATTATAGTGTCAGTTGGCAAAGTGTCTTCTTCTTTAACTTCCACGTCTTCCTCATCTCTTTATCCAAGGTGAAACTTCAAGTTCATCTTGCTAATATTAGAATTTTTGAAAGGAAGAACCGAAATAGGAACTTCACCAGGTGTCATGACCACATTACAATATAAAGCCAAAGTGGTCATCAAGTAGGCAAATGGAATATATCCATGGCCCGGATAAAGACAAAATTGAATGATAATATAGGAAATTAAGGACGGAAGACAAATAGGAATACCTGACATAATTGAATATAGAATGTGAACCATGAAAGAAGTCAATTCAGCTTTGTTGCCAAAATGGGGATAAACATTCACAATGAAGTTGCGATGAAGTACCCTATATTTGGGTAACATCTGATCAGTCCGAAGCACATTCCCCGCACTCCATTTAGAGTCCATGCAACATAATTTATGGGTTAGCAATCGACATTCTAATTCAGTCTCTTTTTTGGCTAAGGTTGGTATCAGAATACCATCATCGTTAACATTAATATCAAGAAAACCCAAAATTAAAAATTGATCAACTTGAAATGTACCTTCTCTAAAGCTAATAGAGAAAGTTAAGTCTTCAAGAGACACATCACTAATGGAAGTGAACATCCCTTGTGCAATGGAGCGGTATGCCAGTCTGCCCCAATTCAAGATGTTTTTCCAACCTACAGTGGTAAGGATGGGAATGAGCTGAATTTGAGCAACGTGATTTGGATTAACCGTATGTTCAACGATTATCTCGCGATTACGAAGATCCCGCACATACTCGGGATCTTCCTCGGGAGGACGTAGGGTTCTCACCCTAATAGAGTGGATCGAGAGGAGGAAGCTCGAGTAGCTTTCTTCTTAGATCATCCTTCCATTGTAAGATTAAAATGAAGAAATACAACAATGGAATGAAGGGTTTCAAACACAATAAATTTTTATCTAAAAACCCTTAGAAATCACAAGAAAAGCTCAAATCGACTCTAAAATCTAGCAATATGTGTATCACAAAACCCAAATATGAAAGAAAATAAAAAATGGAGCACTTACAATGTACTAATCGAAGATGAGTTCAACGAGTCGAAAGGAGGCCGAGTGAGGAAGAAGAGAAAAGTGAAGAAAATTGTGATTTCTCTCACATAAAGGCTCCAACCACACAACTTGACTGGTCGAGTACATACTCGACCTGTCGAGACACGACTAGTCAAAGACGTGCTCGACCGGTCGTGCAAGCACTAAAAATTTAGAATTTTTATATAAATTTTATTCAACAATTATTTGCATAAAAATATTAAAATAAAACATGCAAATATATCGTGATAAACTCAATTAGAATTACGTATACCAATTTTCATTTTCAATTTAGAAAACTTATTCCTGTCAAGTGGTTTAATAAAGATGTCAGCAAGCTTATTTTTTATTTAAATATATTCCAATGAAATGCTTTTATCTTCAACCAATTCCCAAATATAGTGATATCAAATGTCAATATGCTTCGTACGGGAATGTTGGATGGGATTTTTAGATATATTAATTGTGCTAGAGTTATCGCAATACAAAATCATTGTATCTTGTGCAATTCCATAATCATTAAGCATTCTTTTCATCCATACCAGTTGGGTACAAGCATTTCCGGCTGCCATGTATTCAGCCTCATCTGTGGATAATGATATGAAACTTTGTTTCTTACTGTGCTAGGAAACTAAATAATTTCCAACATAAAAATATCCACCACTGATAGATTTTCTATCATCTATGTTCCCAGCCCAATCAGCATCCGTATAACTAGCTAATTGAACATTTGTATCATGCGGATACCAGAGGCCTAGATTAGCCGTACTTGCGACATATCTAATAATGCGCTTGACAGCAATAAGATGAGATTCCTTAGGATCTGATTGATATCTAGTATAGATACCTACACTAAATGCTATATCAGGATGACATGTTGTAACGCCCGTGAAAAATCCGTACTTGGATTCGAGTACCGATTTGACCCGAAATCGCGTAGGAATATTTTCCATGGAAATTAAACGTAAGTTAGCTAGCGCAATGCTAGAGTAGCTGGGAAATCGTCCCTGATCACTTTAAATACGTTCTACAAGACCCAAATCGAGTAGAACAGACAACTCTACAATACTCTATAACCTTGGATCAAACTCTAAGCAGGATTGTCCTCTGGACCATATTGAACTTTTGTATTGGATTTAGACCGCGCGTCGAAGGTCCGATACCTCCTATCTTAGACCGTTAGAACCGCCCAGCTGGACTTGACAATCATCTCGAAAATCAAGTCAAACCGATAATCACAGAGTATTTCGTTGAACCCGGACTGAAGCGACCGCGAATAGGGACGAATTGGGAATTTCAAATTCAAATCTGGCACACGACTTGACGCGTCAGTATTAAGCGTTCTGACCGTCAGAATTCATCCAAATTACACCCTCGGATCAGGAAAAATTTCTATTTATTATCATGAGACTTTCAGCCCTGATCTATCTGCGGTGACCGCTGAACTGAAACTGGTCCTCCACGTGCGATCTGCGAACCCTGCCAGACTGAAAACTTAATACGAGGTACATCTGGTACCCATGAGCTTAAGTCTGATCGCAATCGACCAGGGGACCACCAGAAAGCAGTTTTTGGACCGAAACAGCCCCGAAATGGATAGGCATTAAGTAAACTTCATCCCGGAGCCTATTTTCGGCGTTTTCAAGCTTATAAAAGGGGTTGAAACCCTCATTCCTTCCTTGCATCCGAATTTCACAAACCCTAGAAAAGAGAGAGAGAGTTTGAGAGAAAGGGAAGAGGAGATTTTTCCCGCTTCCGAGCCCCTGACAGTGCTGCTTCAACACTTCATTCCAATCACCTGGCTGGTGATTTTTCCACTTTTTCAGGTATAGAAAAACCCCAAAAACTTGCTGATTTAGGGTTTACATAGATTCTGAGCATGTTAGCTAACGTAATCCATGAATCAGGTTCTCTTACAGCCGTAGACGAAGCGTACACGCTCCGTTCAAAATCCCGCGACCGTAAGAGACTAGGTGAGGATTTTAGACGCTTTGATTGACGGCTTACAACGCTTTCAATGTCGTTTAATAGTAGATTATCGACGGCATCTCCGTTTGACATGTATAACATGCTCTCCGTTTCCTGTTTCGTAAATTAACGAAGAATATGAGATTTAGGGCATTTTAGTCATTTGTAGGAAGTACGGTCTCCATGCATATTTTGCTGACGTGATTGACATGATTTGTCGCCGCATTAGAGAGTTAGGAATGCTTGCATAATCAGTTTGGCGAAGAGATTCGCCAAGTTGCGCACTTTGGGTCGACATACTATATGTGGACTTAAGGGTGTAGTGTATGTGTTTGTATAAATGCTTGTATTAGTATGTATTGTATTGAATGATGTTATGTAGTAGTTTGAGATTGATTTCATGATTAATATGCTGACCTAAATGATTTCCTATATGTTGACCTTATGCATGATTGCATCACATGCATAGAAATGATGCCTTGAAGATTTGCCTAAGTTAAATATGCATGGAAAGTATGCCTTGAAGATTTGCCTAAGTTGAATGTTATAACATGTGCTAACATGCTCACATGATGTGTTTCAATTCCAATACCCTGGTATATAGCGTTAATGTAATTCAATGGATGTGTGGGACTTGACTTAGTCCAGGCAGTCGGTAACCGAGCGAATTCGTGGCTGACTGGTCATAGCCACGAACGACGCGTCGATGAATGTGATTCGTGTTGAGAGTTGGCGGCAGTGGTTAGGCCACGCGAAGTGTTTTACACACTTCATGTCGTTCAATTCGAGATGCGATCGCGCTAGTCGAGCCCGTCAAGTAACCCGACTGGCCGATGTTTGTTCACCTTGTATGTATCATAACTGCTTGAACCTAGGGTACTGAACTTACCATTGTAAACCCTATTAACCGTGGTACCTTGATCCACGAAGACTCATGAGCCGGGCATGGTGGTATGGGACACCGTGGTCGAGCTGTCGGCCTACGCTGGGGCCACAAACCTCCCCGTAGTGACCAGTGAGCACCTTGACTCGTGAGCAGATTATGGTGGTATGGGACACTATATTCTAGCTGTCGGCCTACACTGATCAGGCGACGAGCCCTTTGTAGTGACCGCGAGCGTATTCTGAGTCCACGGGAGGCGACGACCCTTCCGTGCAGTAGAGTACAGTAGGCCTGTATTGATAAGGTGATGGGGGAGCGGTGCAACGAGTGCGAGCAACAGCCCTGGCAGCCCTTGCAGTGACCTACGAAATGTACATCGTATGAGATTACTAGGAGTGACGACCCTAGACAGGATCCGTGTTGGGATTGATACAAGGGAAGTACCTTAGTTTCCCAATCCTGCTGTTTGAATGGACTAATAACAACTTGGTAATCATTTCATCCATAGCATTGCATGTGCCTGGAAGATGTGGAGCACTCTAGGGAGTGTGGCATGCCGCGGTCGTAAGATGTTGCCGCATGAGGGTGATCGTTGGTGAGGGCATACATCACGTCATATCATCTTGCATTAATAACAGTATTAGGATTGTCTGATTTACTGCTTTACTATTATCGCGTGATTGAATTGTGAACATGCTAATCTTTGCTCTATGATTCCACTGAGTTGATCACTCATTCCCACGTTACGGGATGGTGTTTGCAACACCCACCAGACCCTGTTGTAGTTGCAGGTGAGGACGAGATCCAGGAGGTGGAGCCTGAGATTGACGAGGACCAGGATGAGTTCTCGTATATGCAGTATCATGACGGCTTCCCGTAGGCGACCTGGATCGAGGGGACATCAGTGGGACTTCCTTTTTGAACATTATTCTTTTGATATGTATATGTACATGAGACTCAGTGATGTAGTCATACTTTGGAGACAGATGAGGTTACTTTGTTTTTCCATACAGTGATATATACATTGTTTAGTCTTCCGCTTGCTTTTATCACTGGATCTGAAGTATGAATTGCAGTTTTGGTATACTTTTACTCATGTGAATGCTTTAAATCAGACAACATTGAATCATAACTATTTTTGTTGCATAAGTGACGGTCTGGAACTCGGGAGTTGAGTTTATACACGACCCCCGATTTTCAGGGTGTTACACATGTAGTTAAGTATAGCAAACTAACAATCATACTACGATATAACTAAGGATTTATACTTTCACCTGGTGCATCTTTTGAGAGCTTGAGAGTCGTACTCATAAGAGTACCGAATTTCTTACCATTTTCAAATTCAAATTTCTTAACCAGGTTTAAGGTATACTTGGTATGAGAAATGAAGATACTGTCTTCTAGTTATTTAATCTATAAGCCTAGAAAGTAGTTCATTTCTCCCACCATACTCATTTCGAACCTAGATTTCATAAGCTCTACAAACTCAGTAGATACGTTAGAGTAAGTAGAACCATAGATAATATCATCAACGTATATCTATACTATTAGTATGTGTTCATTATATTTTTTTAACAAAAAAAGTTTTATCAACACTTCCCATAACAAAATTATGACTTAGTAAAAACTTAGTCAATTTATCTTACCTTTCAAGCCATAAAGTGCCTTTTTATGGCGATACACATGATTAGAGTGTTTGGGGTCCTCAAAATCCTTAGGCTATTGAACATAAACCTCTTCACGTAGATCACCATTTAAAAATACACTTTTAACATCTATTTAATAAATCTTTAAAGCACGCAATGGATATGAATAATCTGATGAATTCAAGACGAGCTACTAGAGCAAAGGTTTCATCATAATTGACTCCTTCTATTTGAGTGTACCCTTGTACACCCAGTCTAAGCTTGTTTCTGATTATATTTCCTAATTCATCAAATTAATTTTTAAAAATCCACTTGGTCCCAATTATATATTTATCAAATGGTCTTGGAACCAAATACCACACATCATTCCTAACGAATTGATTAAATTCATCTTGTAAGGAAACAATCTAATTTTCATCAGTGAGTGCCTCTTTTATGTTAGTTGGTTCAATTTGGGAAGTACAACACATATAATTACATATGTTTTCTAGTTGTTTTCAAGTACGTACACCAGTGAAAGGATTACCTAGAATTTGATCAGTAGAATGGTCTTTAATTAATCATAGTTCAGTATTGATTGGACAAGATGAGGAGTCAGGTTTTTCAATTATATTGACTTCATCATCTTCAGAACTAGATGTTGGTGTGTTCAGGTGATCATTAATAGCAACATTTATAGACTCCTAAATGACACCAGTTCTTTTGTTAAAAACATGATATGCTCGACTATTTAGAGCATAACCTAGGAATATCCCTTCATAACTCTTAGAATCGAACTTCCCTAGATTTTTCTAGTCTCGTAGAATGTAGCACTTGCTTCTAAAAATTTGAAAGTATTTAACTATAAGTTTCTTATTAAACCACAATTCATAAGCCGTTTTATCTTTAGAATTTCTAATGTAATCACGGTTTATAATATAGCATGTAGTATTAACAACTTTGACCTATAAATTTTTAAGTAACTTCATGTTATTTAACATTACATTTGTCATCTCTTATAGCACTCTTTTTTTCCTTTCAACGAACCCATTTTGTTGAGGTGTCTTAGGAGCTAAAAACTCGTGCAATATTCCACGATCGCTACAGAACTTCTCAAAATTGCTATTTTTGAATTCGGACCCATGATCACTTTAGATCTTAACAACATTTATTTCTTTTTTCATTTTGAATACGCTTGAGTATTCTTTTAACTTCATTAAGAGTCTCAAATTTTTCTCTCATGAATACTACTCAAGTAAATCTGGTAAAGTCATTCACAATTATCAAGAAATACTTCTTACCACCTCTACTCTCCGTTCTGGTTGCTCTAACAAGATCTATGTGGAGAAGTTCAAAAGGTTTGGATATGGTAGAGGAGTTCACTTTCTTATGACTACTCCTTGTTTGTTTTTCAATTTGACATGCACCACATATTTTATCCATTTTCTTTAATTTGGGTAGACCTCTAATAAGATCGGCTTTGCTCAATCTATACAGATTTCAGTAGTTAACATGTCCAGGGCGTTTGTGCCATAATTCATTTTCATTAGTTTAGACCACGAAATAAGATAATTTAGATGAGCAAGATTCATTAATGATATATCAATTTTCAAACATTTTGTAGCCATTTAATATCACACAACCTTTCTCATTTAAGATCTCGCATACTTGATTTGTAAATTTAATACTATACTTGTTATCGCATATTTGAGAGATACTCAAAAGATTGTGCTTAAGCCCTCCTACAAATAAAATATTTTCAAAAGGAGGAAGGTTAGAAATTTGAACCGTACCTTGGCCAATTATCTTGCAGTTGCTTCCATCACCAAAAGTGACTAAGCCATCAGTCATTTCTTTTTAGTTGGTGAATAAATCTCTGTTAATTATCATGTGTCTTAAGCAACCATTGTCTAGGTACCACTTTTACTTACTCAAAGCCTTGAAGGAAGTGTGGGCAACAAGACAAGCAACCTTAGGAACCCATTTCATCATTGTTTTGAGTTTTGGAGCATTGTTGTTTTTCCTTTGCTTGATATTATTTTGTCTATCAACTCTCATAGTAGAGTTAGATTTGAGAAGCTCCTTAAATAAGTCCATAATTTTTTCAGCTAAAGGATTATATTATTGTTTTATAAAGCTGACATTATTAGTATTGACTTTAGATGCTTGAAAAGTTTTTACATTTTCAAGTTATTTTGATTATTATATTTCAAGCCCTTTCCTTTTGAGTTAGAGGAGTCTTCTTTGATAAATGTAGGAGATACACTCTTATTTTTCTGTGGAATGTCTTTGACATAGCCCAGACCCGATCTGTCTCCACATTTTCCAGATGCAATTAATAAATTTTCAAGTTTAGGGTATCCATGGGCATACCTCCATGTATCCTTTGAACTCAATAGGGAAGAAACTTCAAGTTTTAGTTTCTCATTTTCTGTTCTTAATTTTTCAAGTTCAGAAGTTTTGAAACTCAAATCGTATTTTACTTTTTCCAAATAATTAGAAATATGCAATTTTTCTAAAATAGAATTTTCAAATTCCTCTTTTAATTTCAGAAATTTTTCTTTTTGAAGTTTTAGCTTGACAGTAATCTTACAACTTTCCTTGTATAGGGCATTATAGGCATCCTGAAGATTATCTTCATTTTCAGGGTCACTCCTCAAATTTTCATATCCAGTTGAATCGCAACTATCTATAGAAGTGACTCTGGCTAGAGTAATTGAAGCCTTGACTTCATTTGAAGTTTCAGGTTCTGATTCATCTGACTCAGAAGAAGCCTTAGAGCTGTATGATTCATCCCATGTGGTTAACATGCGTTTTCTCTTTGGCTTGTCTCTTTTTGGACACTTATTTACCAAATGCCCATATTCATGGCAGTTAAAACACTGACTATATTTTAGATATTTTTAGTTTTAAGATTTACCCTTTTTCTTCTCAGAGGGTTTTTGAAAATCTACTCATTTCTTACTTTTAAAAATCTTGTAAAACTTTTTAACGTGTAAAGTCATATCATCAACTGAGTTTTCACAATCAAAATTAATATCACTATCTTTTAAAATAGATTTAGATGATTTAAGAGCTATAGACTTACCTTTTGGAGCTTTGAAGCTTAACTTGTAAGTTTGAAGTGAACCAACAAGTTCCTCAACCTTCATATGATTTGTGTCTCTAAGTTCCTGAATGGCAATCACCTTGGAATTAAATCTCTCAGGAAGAGATCACAGTATTTTTGCACAAACTTTTCTTTCTGGGATACCATCTCCTAGACCCATATAGACTTAATTATGTCATTTAATTTCATATAGAAGTCCATGGAAGACTCATTTTCTTTCATACAAATCTCCTCAAACCTAGTGGTGAGGATCTGAACTTTAGACTTTTTTACTATAGTTGTTCTCTCGTGTGTCATTTCAAGAATATCCTGGGCTTGTTTAACAGTATCACATGAAATGATTCTTTTGAATTCATCAGGTGATAGTACACAAGTGATTACATTTAAAGCCTTAGCATTAACACTGCTCTCATTTTTTTGAAGAGTAGTCCACATGTAGAAAGGTGTTTCCTTAAAGAACTTGGTTCCATCATTGCATAGAACCTCAGACATCGGTGGATTCCATCTAGTCACCATGGCTTTCCAAACGCTTTCATCAATGGATTTCAAAAAAAATCCTCATTCTGGCTTTCCAATAAGCATAGTTTGAGCCATCAAACGGTGGTGGCCTAGTAATAGATAGACTATTGAAATTTGACATTGTGAAAACTCTAGATCGTTAAGCTCAGGAAATAAATCCAAAATAATGAGCAACTTAGCTTTGATATTACTTGAAAAGGACGAGCTCTCAGTCCTAGGGAGTAAATAGGACTATGCCAAATAAAAATAATTGCGAAATATAAATGAAGGCAGTTGAATCAAATAATAATCTCAATTGCAATAGTATTGAGAAGTTGATTCGAACGTTGTTCAAAGGACAACCTTACACCACAAACCAAAGTTTATGGTAAGACAACCTAATATCTTAAACTTGATAAGGATCAAAAACTCAAACTAAAACAAGAAGCAAAATAATGAAATTTAGCTATTACAACATTCACCACATGTACATGAAATAGATACAATCATTCACCACTCATACATCACATATATCCACCATAAAACACCAGAAATTATAGTGGTTTGGTGTGTACACCAACTGTTCTCAAACAGCCATACCTACTTTACTTCTAATAATCACAACCCACGTGATATTGCATTCACTAAGACACAAGGTCTTCTAAGGTTCACCTTAAAACCTATACAATTGTGTTTTTGATGGGCTATCAAAATTAAATCCCGCGCTGAGATTTTCTGGCTATCTCAGTCAAAATCAATACAGAACAATTTTCTGACTATCTCAAAAACCAAAAGCAATTAATCAAAATACTTATCTTGAAGATTCTACTTATTGTAGCCCGATAAAACCGCTTCACTTGTAAATGTTGAAAAGGGCGAGTTCCAAGTCCTAGAAGGGGGGAGGAAGGGTGAATAGGACTATGCCAAATAAAAATAAAATGTGGAAATATAACACAAATAACAAAAATATAAAGCAACCTCAGATGCACAAGTACTAAGAGGTTGATACAAACATTGTTCTAAGGACAACCTTACACCAAAAACCAATGGCTTATGGTAGGACAACCTGATTTCTAGAACATTTTTGAGTATCAAAAATTCAAACCGAAACAGAGGTAAAAGAAATAATCTTATCTATTACAACATTCACCACAAATGCATAAAATAAATTACAACATTCACACACATAAACAAATATAACCATCCACCACAACTCCAGGAATTATAGTGGTTCGTGTGTGTACACCAACTGTTTGAAAATAACCATACAACTACTCCACTCCCAATATCCACACCCACGGGATATTAGCTTTCACTAAGAAAGAAGGTTTTCCAAGGTTCACCTTAAAACCTTTACAGATGTGTTTTTCAATGGGCTTACACAATAAAAAAAACACCACACCTTGAGATTTTCTTGGTTGATCTCAGTCAAAACCACAAATAGAGATTTTCCTGGTTGAATCTCACAAACCAAAAAATGCATAAAATAAAATCAATACTTATCTGAAGAATGTTCTTTAATGTAGCCAGTAGAACTGCTTCTTTATAGACAAAGATGTTCAAAGTTCAATCTCACAGAAGAAGGGGTTCTAGGTCTAGATGAATTTTATAGTAAATCTAACCTTAAGCTAATTGGATTCAATTTCTTGGATCTCACAAAGGGTTAAATCAAAATTCCCTTTTTAAATCAAATAGAATGGAATTAAGAGATCAAGAAATTAAATAACTAAAAATCTATTAAAATAAATTTTAAATACCTCACAATAGCTTGGCTTGAATTGCCTTGGAATGAATGAATAATTCTAAGAAATGTCCACTTTTTATAGGCTGCACTTCGTTTCCCTTGACTAGTCCTAGGTTCAGTTCGACTGGTCCTAGCCGAACGACATTTCAGATTTTCTGGCGTGATCAGATAAAACAAACCCTCGATTGGTTAAGTGGCCAACTCGACTAGTCAAGCAGAGTGCTCGACTGGTCGAGTGAATAAAAATCGTGTTGTTAGAGTTCGAGTCGAGTCACACTCAAACTAATCTACACGACCAGTCGAGCAGGGTACTCGACTGGTCGAGAACCTAACAAAAAATTCTGAATATTTGAATTTAAATCTGGACTAGTCGAGAAAAACCCCAAAACTGGTCAAGCCAATATCTGGACTAGTCAAACTAAAACTAGGACTAGTCGAAGCAAAGCCTAAATTAAGTACAATAATCCAAATTAAATATGTAATGATAATGATCTAATCCTAAGGTCTTTCTAGGGTCATGTATACCTTAAACGTGAGAATTGAAATTGAACCATCCGTCGCTTCGGTAGATAAGATACTATGAAGCACATGAATCTTAACCTTGAATTCTTGAACTTGTCTCAAACTTGTGTCTTGAGACTTGATGAAAAGTAGTGTACTTGAGCTTGAATTAGAGACTTGATCTTGAGCTTTAACATAAGCTTTAATTTTAAGCTTAAGCATTGAAGTAATGATGCACTTGAGCTTGAGTACCTCAACTTAATGAACTTCAAATTGTTGTTGTAGTTGAACATGCGTACTTGTAGCACATTTAACATTGATGTAGATAACACCATGCTCATCTTCGAATGAAGGTGAACTTTCCATCAATTTGAATTTGAAGGTGAACTTTCCATCTATCAAAATAAGTCAACCATGCTGAAGTGTTTTACCACAACAAAATTTGACAACTCAGCGTGCTAGATTTATAACTTAGCACTTACAATCTCCCCCTTTGTCAAATTGTGACAAAACCAACTTACAGAAGATTAACTTATTCTAATACGCAGATTCACTTAGTTCAAACAAAATCTAACAACCCAGAAACTCCCCCTCAATCAACTCCCCTTCAACTTAAGCTTAGTATAGACCTGTATTAAGAGATACATATACATTTCCAAAACATATATATATATATATATATATATATATATATATATATATATATATATATATATATATATATATATATATATATATATATATATATATTTCCACACAGTACATGCATATCCACATCTCTACATCTCATTTGAATAACCACATTATCATAAAACAGATTAAGATATAAACAATCAAATACCCAATTTCTCCCCCTTTTTGTCACAAAATGACAAAGGAAGAAAAGATAAAAATATGTGAATGTGATAGCAGATAAGTGAAGAGAGAAAGAAAGAGTGTGAAAGTTAACAATTTAAACCATAATAATAGGAGTATCAACATCAAACTAACTTAAACATGTCCAAAATTCAGAGTCACCAAGCAAAGTAAAGTTAAGTATTACAAGCCTAGCAAAAGTAAACAAACTAATCAGAACTAGAAGAATAGAGAGGTGGAATAGATAGATCAATCTGGTGTAATCTCTTACTTATACGTCTAAAATACTTATGCATATACTTCATCTATTTATCTTGGAAAATTTTCAGTCCATCCACCTTCTCTTCTAGTGAACGAAGGCGCTCATCAAAACCAGAAGGCTGAAAATCAGGATCAGCCTTAACATCATCAGATTTTAATTCATTAAAAATATCTTCCATATTATCTTCAGTTGGTAGTGCATCTTCCTTTCCAACTTCTTCTCTAACTTCTCCAGCATCCCTTTCAGTTTGACCAAGTGCTAACGTCAAATTCATTTTGTTGATATTTGAGTCGTTGAAAGGTAAATGAGAAGTAGAGCTTCTCTAGGTGACATGACCATAGAACAATGTAAAGAAAGAGTGGTCATCAAATAAGTGAATGAAATATCACTATGCCCTGGATGAAGTTGAAATTGGATAATGAAATAACAGATCAAAGAAGAAAGAAACACTGGAATGCCGGATATAACTGATTGAAGAATATGTACCATGAAGGTAGTCAATTTAGCCTTGTTACTAGATCTAGGGTATACATTGGAAATAAAAATGCGATGTAATACTTTGTATCTGGGCAACATCTGATTGGCCCAAAGCACTTTCCCAGAACTCCATTCCAAATCCATGTTGCATAAATTTCTGGTTAATAAACGTCTTTCTAATTTATTAAATTTTTCAGCCAATGTTGGAATGAGAATTCCTTCATCATTCACTGGAATGTCTATCAACCCAGAAATTAAGTGACGATCTACTTTATATGAACCTTTTCTAAACATGATATTGAAGGTTAGATCTTTAATATAAATATCACTTATACACGCATACATTGCTTATGTAATGGAGCGGTATGCCGGTCCACCCCCATTCAAAATGTTATCTCATCCTACAACAACAAGGAGGGGAACAATATTGAATTGAACAAGATGGTTAACATTAATGGTCCGCTCAACAATAATGTTGTGGAGATGGATATCCCGCATATATTTCAGGTCCTCTTCGCATGGTCGAAGAGTACGCACCAAAATGGAACGAGAAGAAGATGCTCAAGTAGGTTTCTTCTTCGATCTACCTTCCATTGTAAGAATAAACAAGAAAATGTAAGAAAGGATTTAAAGATTTTAAATCCAACAGACTTTTAGAAATAAAACCCAACAAACCACAATGAAACTTGAAATAAATGTAAGATTCAAGCAAGATGAGACCAAAAGAGCCTAAATCCAAAAGAAAATTGAAAATGGACCACTTATAAGAATCGAAGGTAAGTTCAACAGGTCGGAGAAGGGGCTTAAGAAGAAGAAGAAGATTTTGGAGAAAAAATGATTTTTCACCCTAAAAAGGGGTTTGGCCTATGCACCATGACTGGTCGAGTACATGCTCGACCGTTCGTGCTATGACTAGTTGAGTATGTGCTTAACCGGTCGTGAGAGCACAAAAATGCATATATATTTATTTTTTTCAAATTTTAAAATGAAATAAAATCATAAAAAATACACAATAGTACAAGCATGTGATCATGAACATTTTAAGAAGAATTACACATATCAATATCCAATTTTAATTTGAAAAACCTATTTCTGTTAAGTGATTTAGTGAATATGTTAGAAATTTGGTTTTCAATCTGCACATAGTCTAAAGAAATAATTTTCTCTTCCACTAATTCCTTAATATAGTCATACCCAATGTTTATATATTTAGTACGAGAATGTTGGATGAGATTCTTAGAGATATTGATTGTGCTAGAGTTATCGCAATATAGAATCATTGTGTCTTACACAATTCCATAATCGTTCAACATTCTTTTTCATCCACACAAGTTGAGTGCAAGCATTTCCAGCTGCAATATATTCAGCCTCAGCTGTGGATAGGGATACGAAACTTTATTTCTTATTATGCCAGGAAACCAAACAGTTCCCAACATAAAAGTAAACACTGCTAGTGGATTTTCAATCATCTACATTCTCAGCCCAATCACCATCCGAGTATCTAGCTAATTGAACATTAGTATCAAGTAGATACCATAGACCAAAATTAATTGTACTTACAACATACCTAATAATCCTCTTAACAGCAATGTGGTGGGATTCCTTAGGTTCATATTGATATCTAGCACAGATTCCTATGTTAAATGAAATATCAGGTCGACTCGCAGTTAAATATAACATATTGTCAATCATACTATGGTACAACCTAGGATCTACGCTCTTACCTGTTGCATCTTTAGATAGGTTAAGTATAATATTCGATCCATCCTATAAGTATGACCGACTGGTTAGTAGGTGAGACTCACCTTCCGAAATAAAACTTGATAATGCCTGCATGTACAATTCAAATACTCAAAAGAACCCTTTATAGTACACCCCTCATAATGCAACCATAAATAACTGAAAATGATACCATGATGACTACCCTAACCATTCTTATCCTTATGTGCATGATGATCGATGCTTTTGGCCAGACCTATATTAGTTGTGCATAGTACACACCCAACTGACTAGAACCCCAAGACTTTGAAACCTATTCCATGTCGACCGCCACATCACCGCGATCGTAGAGGTACCACCCGTGCATCTGTGCGATGCTCCGTTAGTGAGATATGCCCCAAAGAATCATCAGTGTAGCATGTGCGCATGGCGCCATATAACATGTGCACAACATATGCTCCCACACATGGGTGAAAGAATCTCTACCCATGTGTGTGATGTCACACACCCATACCCCTCCCTCTCTTGTACACTCCAAAGTCAACTCTTCTCTTTACCATATCTCATGCATGACATCATCACACTATGCCATCCCATGCCCCTTTAATCCACCATTAATTCTTAATCATATACAAATTCCCATAATCTTAGCCTAAGCTAAGATTAATCACATTAGCCTAACCTAACTATATTTTATCCATTTCTCTACATAAACCCCTCCACCCCTTAGCCTTTTCACCATTTTTCTACAACTAGAAAGAGAGAGAGGGAGGGAGAGGAGTGATCTTGGTGGGCCATCAATCCCATCTCTTCTATCCAACTCAACCATCAATTACATTCCTTCCATCCATCTCAACCGTCCATCTAGTTCATCAAGGTAAGTACAACCCCTTCAACTTCCCTTCTCTTTGATTCCTTTCTTTCCCTCTATATGATGTAGGTGTAGGGCTCATTGATGTGGGCCCTATTTTGGAGACCACACATCGTGCAAACCGTTTGTAACGGTTAATGGGTTAGATGATGGAAAAACACAAATATCAACCTGATTTGGAGTTTGTGTGGGATTCACTAACCATGGCCCCAACTTAATGTCTAACAGTCATCCAACCTATCTACACGGTCACCCAACGGCCCACATGATGTATCTGTTTTGTCCAAAGCCTGCACACACCACACCCATTGTGTGTGAGTATATGTATACACAATGACGTTGCAGCATCCAATATCACTACTACTGTACCGTGGAGACAAATGAAAAGTGTGGACCCACAGAAGGCCACACCAAAGAATATGTGTGAGATCCACACTTGCCATCCATTTTCCCAATTTATTTTAGAACACGAGTCTAATGATGATTAGATCTAAGTATGGGTGGGCCGCACTGTTGAAACAATAGTGATTGGATGTCTATCAATGGACACCATTGGAAACCTATATATATACATATAGAGAGAGAGAGGTAAGGGACGTCCTTTCTGGACGTTAGAGAGATGCCCAATCAATGGCCCTTTTCTTGCAAATGGATGTGAAGCCCATTATGACACCCCCCCATAATGTATATATTTAATCCACACCGTCAATTCAATTTTCCAGCTCAGTTTAGCCCTTGAGCCAAAAAATGAAACTAATCCAAATCTCTGGTAGGCCACACCATCAAAAAGGTTATTTCAATAGTGATAAACTGTTAGGGCCCTCTATGATATTTATGTGCGTCAAAACATGCTGAATATTGGGCTTGTTGTATCTATCACAAGCCAGAGAATGCAACAGATGGACTGGATTATCTTAATGTCGGCCCCACCTATGAAAAACCACGATAAAACCAATAAAAAAAATATTCCTGGACACCACTTGTTGTTAGCTTCTAGAGGATGCTACAGCAAGTAGCGTCCTGCTACTGGACACTGGAGGGATAGTGGGTCCCACCACTGGTCCCACCTTGATGTATGTTGACTATCCACACCGTCCATTTAATGAGTCCCCTTTAAAAATTTTGTCATCCCAAAAATCAGCCGTAAATGGAACATAGGTGGCCCACACCATCTAAAATCATGTAAAGATGAAATAAAATAAAAATAAAATAAACAGTTTTGTGGGTCTGATCATAAAGTATGCATCGTATCCAAATCGTCCATCCATTTGGTGAGATCTATAAAACAATCTCTAAAAATAGATGAATGGTGCAGGTATAATAAATACATCACTTGGGACCCATGTAACTTTGATCTTCTTGAACCATTCGTACAATCGGAGCTTGAGCATATGAAAGCACTTGATGGAGTCCACCTGAATTTTAGATGTATCTAAACCTTGGTCTGACCCCTCAATCAAGTGGGACACACATAATGGATGGGATGGATTTGTAATCCATGCCTTAGTGGCCCAACAAATGATTATGAATATTTTAATGGAGGGTAAACCTGTCAACTGTTGTAGTTTAGCCCACACAAGTCATTGATTGACTTGATTTTAAACCCTAGGTCCACCATGGAATGGTGTATCTAACTGATGGGGCAGATGTTCAACATGCATCATGCTGGACCAACATATAAAATTGTTAGCTGATTAATACGCCCCACTATTAGTCCACACTTCACTGTTAGCCACCCCCATTAGGGATCCATACCAAGACCTAAGTGTCGAAATGAGGTATCTTAGTCTACCACCTGAGCTATGGATCAGAATGTATATACATAATACATATGTGGTGGAGCTAAATTTTGGGCCTCTTAATAACTATATGTTCTCCTCATCAAAGCCCAATCTAAAGCTCATTAAGCCCACCATGAATATATCAGTGTGTATTAGACTTAAGGCCACCCGATATGACAGGAATTTGTGACCCAATTTCATGAATATCTTAAATAGTCATACTAGGCTTTTAATCACCCGATATAATGAAATGATCAAACCGTGGAGTAGGCAATTCGATTGTTAGTAGGATATTCGTACATAAGAAGGGATGTTAATTTATAGAGAGAAGTAATAACTAAAATTTCGATCAAGTATCCTAGTTTAGAAATTACAAGGAATACAATTTGATTAGTCATTATTAAGAAAGAAGAGAAAAGTATTTTGTAGTCAGAAGTATCAAGCTACGAGGTCACAAGTTGACAGCATCACGTAGGAATTGGTTACCCAGGTACGTGA
This sequence comes from Magnolia kwangsiensis, assembly GCA_037074715.1. Lineage (NCBI taxonomy): Eukaryota > Viridiplantae > Streptophyta > Magnoliopsida > Magnoliales > Magnoliaceae > Magnolia > Magnolia kwangsiensis. The sequence continues at coordinate 99,218,447 of CM073575.1, read as the reverse complement.
CTCTTTAATAATCTTGCACCCTACATATCGGCATACATTGTGTTCTAGTTATCATTAAATCACTTATCATTAGCATCACTATACATTCCAGACATGATATATGATGAGAAATAGTAACCAAATTGTTTACAACATCACGAATTGACTGTATTATGATAAGGATGATTATATTAAATCATGGACACCGAAAATATGAAAATAGTAGGGGATGATGTGCCCCTTGGGTTGAGAGACCCTAAACCCCAATGGTACCTTAGGATGCCTCGCCGTTGGGCTGGGTGGATACATGGGTCATGGATTTGACTCCCACTGACATGGCCAGGTTGAGAAGGGGTATGTTCTACCCGCCTTAGGGCTGAGGTGGCAAACGGGGACCAGTTTGACCCGCCGACGAGGATAAGCACGAATGAGGTCTGCTACTAGTGTACACAAAGTTAGTTGTAACCCCATTGGTGGGTAGTGAGGTTGATTATTGGTCTCTAGTGCATGGGCATCGACCCCGGTGGATCCTAAGTTCCAACAATATATTGATCATAGTTGATACGATGATGTTCAGGAGTAGTGCGGTCAAGTTCGTGGTGAGAGGACTATTGGCAAGTGTTTCTACAGTTAGCATATAGTTATTTTATGCATTTCACAAATGATCATGCTCCATCATTCATTAAGACATCGCTTTGCATAGTTTGTTACTTTTGGCAGTTCTTTCATTATATCTTTTATGTTAACTTATCTTGCGTACTTATCATCAGGATTTTACACTTGTTAATTATATCTTTTATGTTAACCTATCTTGCGTACTTACCATGAAGACTCTGCACTTGTTAAGTTATAAGACTTACTTGTCTTTTAACCACTCAGGTAAACGATCTAAAAAAGAAAAACAAGTAGCGACTACGAGTTAGGTGCCACGTCAAGGGAACTGATTTGACTTTTGAAATTTTGAATTGTACATGATGTATATATGTATCGCGCAGACAGATGTTATACTTTTGAAATTTTGTAGTACCTAGTTTACTTGTATGTAGATGTTACTTATCTTATCTCTGGTGTTTCTTTTGTGAAGAGTGAATGGTAAGATTTATCCTTTACATTACCTTGTCGGACGCTGAGATTGGGACTGAGTGTGTGAGCATTGGGTACCAATCTCGGAGTTCAGTTTGTCACGCGCCAGATCCAGTAGATATAGTGGTATTATAAGACTATTGGGTCTGGGTTGTGACATTAAGAGTTGTACTTATAGGAGTATTAAAATTCTTACCACTTTCAAAACCAAACTTCTTAACCAAGTTTATAGTATACTTGATTTTAGAAATGAAAATACCGTTTTTAAGTTGTTTCACTTGTAGACCTAGGAAGTAATTCAGTTCTCCAACCATGCTCATTTCGAACTTGGACTTCATCAACTCTACAAACTCAGTAGACAAGTTAAAACATGTAGAGTCATTGATAATGTCATCAACATATATCTGCACTATAAATATGTGTTCATTAATTTTCTTAACAAATAAGGTTTTATCAACACTCTCCATTTCGAAGTTATGACTTAGTAAAAACTTAGTCAGTTTCTCATACCATACCTTGGGAGCTCATTTCAAACCATAGAGTGCCTTGTTCAGGTGATAAACATGATCAGTGTGTTTAGGGTCTTCAAAACCCTTTGGTTATTCTACATTGTCACGCCCCAAACTCAGAAACCGGACTCATAAAATTTTCGATCACCGAATCCGGCGCCGACAGCCTCCATATAATCCCATTCTCGGCTCCTAACGCCCATTGGCCAGGTTCCGATCCTGGGATGCTACGAGGAGGATTTTCAACATCAGTTCGATTCGTAATAAGCATAACCAAAGGCATAACCCACAAACAACAACTAAGAATTCCATTACATTTCCACTATGAACAAAAACTTTACAAGTACAATGAGCATAAAGGGAAATACAATGATGATAGACCAAAAACTCCAGAGTAATCTGCCACGTGCTCAAGCCTCAGCGCTGCTGCGATCCAACGTCACCTGCACGCAACGGTCGTACATAAGCTTATAGAAACCTTAGAGGGTGGTGAAAGTGTGTGTGCAAGGTAGTAATATGATCATGCAGTATCAGAGTAATGCGGAATATGCAGATGGATCCATGAAAACCATAAGCCATACCAAGGCTATGTGATGCAAAGATGAAGGATGTCGGCCATACCAAGGCTATGCGATGCAAGATGCAAGTCAAGCATACAATCCTCATCTAAGTCCACATATCAATACAGCTCAAATCTGGGATATCACCGGGGTCTAGTACACTCTAAACCAGATTTCCACCATACTGTGCGTAATAAGGTAAGTGGAAGAGACCTCACTATCCGTCTGCTAATATCGAGCATGACTCGTCGATAGCGGACCCATTCCTCGAGCTGGTCAAACTCAGCCTAGCATTGCCCCCTACACTCGGGCGGGTAAGGCCGCACCCCCTTCCAACCGACCACGACATAGTGTAGAGCGCAACTGTCTGTTAATCGGCACTCAATGCTCATCTACCCACTTGGTCTAAACGTTGGAGCAACCTCTTGGTATTATAAGGGTTTAGGGACTTTCACCCAGGGATATCTATAACACCTCATGTAGAACAAGATTTTCGATATCCAATCCTACCAACTACGATACGCCTGTGGAGGCTACGGCCCCGATGTTGCTAGGGCGTACAATAACCATGTCACACAATGCGAAATGCATGAATCACGCTATCTAGTCATGTAACAAATCCTACGCATATCGTGCGCTCATGTAGGGTAACACTATCTAACCGGGAGCCCATAAACAACCTGCCCGAAGACATATGCTATGATCAGTCAATCCTCATGTCAAGCATACATATAATGCGTATGATTATGAGTCATGGAACTATACTAAACATATTATAATGAGATGGACTATCCTTACAATGCAGATGGGCCTGGATGACCTATACACAATAAGTACGGGCCTAACACTGGGCCCTAAGGAGAGTCGTAATGTGGACATCCAACCAGCATTACACTCGCAATGTGGACATCAAACCAACATTGCTCCTAAGGCACGATTGTCGTAAACATCGTACATAATCTAAGTTGGGATCACACATTGCAATGGACCTTAGGTACGTCCCATTGGGCCTTAAATACATCAAATGGGCCATGTAATATGGGCCTTTTATTCATCAAATGGGCCACATAAATGGACCGAACCAATGGGCCTTATGTGCATTGCAATGGGTCATAACCCGTGGGCCTTAGGCTACATCAAATGGTTCTTGACCCATGGGCCTTATACATATCAAATGGGCCTACTCCCATGGGCTTTAAAATACATCAAATGGGTCCAATCCCATGGACCTTAAATTACATTGAATGGGCCTAATCCCATGTCAAGATGGGCCTAAATACATCAGCCCATAAATACCAAAATGGGCCTCAACAATGGGCCTAAAACACATCAAGATGGCCTAAGCACATCAGTCCATATATATCAAAGTGGGCCACATCATAATGTTTATTTTCCAACCAAACTATTGATAAGGTCATTAAGGCTTGGCCCAAGACTTCCGTGGGCCCCAAGAAATTTTCAACGGCAGGAATCAATTCACGTTGTTTCCTGGGGTGAGGTCCACTAGAGATTTGAATATATCTCATTTTTGGGATCAAGAGGGACCGGTGGACCCCACAGAGTTTACTCAACACGCTAGTGGGCCCCACAGAGTTTACTCATAACGCTAGTGGATGGTGGAAGCAAAATATAAATATCACGGTGGGTACCACCGTCTGCCTGGACGGTGGATGAAGAATACATACATCACTGTGGGTCTCATGTGGGGCCCACCATCATGTTTAAATGGCATCCAAGCCGTTCATAAGGTCATTCTGACCTGGATGAAGAGAAACCACAAATTTCATCTTGATCCAAAACTTCTGTGGACCCCAGAACGGGTTCTAATGGTAGACGTCAATCCCACTGTTTCATGTGGTGTGGGCCACCTGAGTTTTGGATCGGATTGAAATTTGGAGGGGGCCTGATGCTGGGGACGGCCCACCTTGTGGACAGATTGGATGACAAATAAACATCACGGTGGGGACCACACACAGGGTCGTGGGCCCCTGACGTTCGCCCGCCCCAAACGCTGCACGCAGCAGCGTGCAGCTGCTGCAGTTGCGTCAGAGGGCAAAGGCAGAGCCTCTGGCATTTTTTTTTTATAAATAGAAATCCCATTTTTTGGGGGTTTTCCACATCTGGGTCCGACATCAAGTAGATCCACGCCGTCCATTGGCTTCTACAGGCCATGACGAGTCCATCGAGTCCAATGTTGAATATTTTTGGCCTGAAGAAAAGTTTAAAATGTTTTATAAACAGTGAAAATTACTGTTTTGAAGAGTATGGCCCGCCTGATCATCAAATTGACCTCATTCTTTGGCTCAACGCCTAAAATGATCCAAGGAATAGGATGGACGGTATGGAATGGATACAAACCTTAAGGTGGGTCCTATACAGGTGGCCCACCTCCAATGTTAAAAAAAATGACAAATATTTGTGTTTTCACGGCTACGTCCAGAGACACTGGACTGGTCCTTTTCTTCTTTTTTTTTTGTTTGGGTATATGAACTAGGTCAAGGTGGGCCCTGCTTAGGTGGGCCATCACATGGCTACCCATGCACATACAAGTTGGGCCCCATCTATAAATGGATTGGATCCAATACATGCATCCTAATGGGGTCCATTAAAGTGGACCACGCAACCATAATCTCATAAAATGAAATAAAAAAAAGAAATGAAAGGGAGAGAAAGAGATGGAGGGTGAGACACGCTTGTGATGGAGGGCTCCACCACTATGAGCCCTCCCTTGAAGAAATCATACAATCGAATGGGTCCCTTTACACATGGGACTTCCTAAATCGAAAAGTAATGGTGGGGATCCTTTCCCCACCAATATGGACAGTCTAGATGACCTTCCTAATAAAATAAACATCATGATGGGGTCCATGGAGAATGGCCCCATCACGGAATGATCATGATGATCAAAGCGGGTGGTCGGCCACATTTTAGGGTCCCAAGTGAGATCCACACCATGGATCGGTGGGCCTCACTTGGCCCATCATAAAAAAATAAGAAAAACTACCCTATAGAGGCACCCACCGTTCGATCTTCTTGCTCCTATGGGCTCCTTAGCACCTCAGCTTCAACTTCAACGGATGAGATGAGGAATGGATGGCTAGGATGGGAGATGATGGTGTAGGAAAGGTTGGCCACACTTGGAGCTTGGAAATGCTTGGAGAGCTCCAACGTATGGAGGTGTTGCTTGGATTTTTTTTTTGAAAATGAGAAAGAGAGGAGTTGTAAAGGGAGAGAGAGTGAGTGATGGGTGTGTAAGACACCTTTGTTGACTTTGGTGGCTTTTTGTGTAAGAAAGGCATGGCATTGGAAGACTTTTGAGGCATTTGTGTAAGAAAAGTATGGGCATGGAAGACTTTTGGCTTGCTTAGGAGAGGGTGAAAGTGATGTGTACTTGACATGTACTTAACATGTGATGGATTGATGGATTGATTGATTGATAGGATTGATGGGATTGATGTGACACATCGTAGAAATTCTCTTGGGTTTCACAACGTACGACGTTTTCCTCGCACCGAACGTTGGCCCACATCTCTTGACCAGGGTATTGGCTCGGCGCACAAGTCACGGCATCAGAACCGCAACGATGGCACGGTCGTTATGGTATTGGTCTTGGGTTGAGTCGATACAGGTTGACGGCATATGAATCAGGGTCACGCGTCAATATCGTTTAAGGGTCGAAGGTTGCCGAAATTCGACCGGTAAGACCGCGGAAGTCTACGAAACGGTACGGTCTAGGATACGGGTCTTACATACATAAACTTTCTCATGTGGATCACCATTCAAGAAAGCACTCTTGACATCTATTTGATGAATTTTAAATTTTTTGAAATAAGAAATGGATATAAATAATCTGATGGATTCAAGATGAGCTACTGGGGCAAAGGTTTCATCATAATCGATCCCTTCTATCTGTGTGTACCTTTGTACAACCAGTCTAGCCTTATTTCTTATAATATTCCCTAACTCATTAAACTTATTTTTAAAGATCCACTCGATTCCAATGATATGTTTATCAGCTGGTCTAGGAACCAAACGTCATACATCATTTCGAATGAATTAATTTAGTTCATCATCTTCTAAATTTGGAGGTGGTGTATTCAGGTAAACATCAATAACAACATTTATGGATTCTTGAATGACATCGGTCCTCTTGTTGAGAACACGATATGCTCGACTATTTAGAGCATACCCTAGGAAGATCCCTTCGTCACTTTTAGTGTCGAACTTCCCTAAATTTTCACGGTCATACAAAATATAGCACTTACTACCAAAAACTCGAAAGTACTTAACTGTGCACTTTTTGTTAAACCACAGTTCATATGTTATTTTATCTTTTAATTTTCTGATGTAAACACGATTAATTATATAGCATGCAGTGTTCACAGCTTCAGCCTAAAGATTTTTAGGTAACTTCATGTTATTTAACATAACATTGGCCATTTCTTAAAGCACACAGTTTTTCCTTTCAACAACCCTATTTTGTTGAGGTGTCTTAAGTGCAAAAAATTCATGTGATATCCCGTGATCACTACAGAACTTCTCAAAATTGCTATTTTTAAATTTCGATCCATGACCACTTTGAATTTTAGAGATATTCATTTCCTTTTTAATTTGGATACCCTTGAGTATTCTTTTCACTTCATCGAGAGTTTCAGACTTCTCTCTCGTGAAAGCTACCCATGTATATCTAGTAAAGTCAACCACAATTACCAGAAAGTATTTCTTTCCACCTCGACTCTCCATCCTGAAAGTGCACCTACTAGTGCCCTGGTTTGTCAATTACGGTGTAAGTTGAGTCAGTCGGACAACAGCGCCTAACAGGAAGATCAACTCAAGTGTCTGCCTCAACTGGATGTGTGGAAGCTCGCCATAGGTAAATCATAGCCTCACATCCCATGTCCCAAAACACCAGGTGATTAAAACCCTTAAAAATATGTAGAACATCTTAGGATTTTTGTGTAAGAAAACTTTTTACTAAATAGAAAAATCTTCAAGTTTTTCTTACACTGTCGATTATATCGATTCATATCTCAATATGATCGACCTGCTCTGTCGATGTCCTCGATATCTCAATCGATACAATTGAGTGAAGACAAAAAGTGTCCAGCAATCAAACATTCATCTGGACGATTTATCGATATATTAACGGTTCAGTCGATATCATCGATATTCGAATTTCGATCCTATCGAAAGTGGATCGATAATATCGACAGGCATTTTTTCGAGGCCCCTATTTTTCTAAAGAAAATCACTTTGAGCTTCGATATATCGATGACTGTCCGATTCAATCTGAACTCAAATATTGATCATATCGAAAGTCAGTCGATCACATCGATAGTGGGTGCATGTTTTCTCCAGCATGATTTTTAGGATATTTTTAAACTTTGATCGGGGTGCCAGTCGAGAAATTGATATTCATATGTCGATCTTATAGAGACTTGGTCGATTGGATCGAGATGGGACACAAACCGTCCAGCAAGCTTATAGGTAAATCTATACGATTTATCGATCCCATCGACACGGTCTCCGATATCATCGATATACAAATTCTGATGACATCGACTATTCCCCGATCATATCTTTAGAACCTGAAAATCTTTAAGGCTTGTCTCTCTTACTTTCACCTGTCGATAGATCGATTCATCTATCGATGGAATCGAAGTTCAAAATCTGATAACATCGATGTGTGTCTCGATCCCATCGACTAGTTGGCAAAAAGTTTCTAAAAGTGAAAATGACATTTAAGTTTGTATCATCGAGAGGACAATCGATACAATCGAGAGTATACGCTCGATCATATCGACACTTGCTTGATGATATCGAACTCTGTCATAAATATGACCGTTTATATCCGTTGGAACCTTTTGCCTATATATAGAGAAGCTTACCTTTATTGCTGGCAGAGAAAGAAGAGAGTGCTTTTGAGTGTTTTAACCTTCCTATCATTTACCTTAAGCCCTTTCTCTCAGGGAGTTCATCCTCCAATCCACCCTCATCATTGATATTCAATAGAGTGGATTGGGGAATGAACTTTCGCATTCAAGGATCCTCCATCTACTATCTTATTGGCAAATCATTAAGCTGGGATGCCTTGAATGCATAGATGATTGGAACCACTCTATCTTCCTAATAGGAAAATCCTTAGAGAGTGAAATTCCATCACAACCTTGACCCAACCTAAAGCCTAGAATAGGTATATCTTTTATGTTGCAGATCAAGGGAGCTGAAGAATCTTCATCAACAAGAAGGAGATCTTCAACATTGCGCTGAATGGGACTCATAAACTTATTTGTAAGTATCCAGAGTCCAGAGGACACTTGTGATCATTCCTTTCTAGGATTGGGTCTTAAGTGTTGCTCACCCTTTGAAATCCTCAAAGGAGGCCTCCGACGGGAGTGTATGTGTGGGGTGCGTAGTGTGGACCCTTACTCTGTGGAGAGCATAAACATCCGGGTGCATTGTGTGGACCCTTGCTCTGTGTGGGCATAAATATCTGGTTAGGAGTGCGCCAGCAAAACTTCAAGATTAGAGGTGAACCAAGTAGAAACCTCCATGTAAAGGTTGAAGGTGAACCTAATTTAAAACCTTAAGTCTGAGGTAAACCATGGAAACCTCCTTAGTGAAATCCGGTCACTCAAGGGTTGAGTGTGGAAGCCGGTAGTGGAGTAGACAAGTAGTCGAACCACTATAAAATAATTGTGTTTGAGATTGATACTTGTGTTTGATTTTTTTGTGAGATTATATTAACTGCATTTATACTTTCTCACACTTCACACACAGTCACATTCATCATAGACTATAATTGCACCATGATTATCATTTAAATAGCTCTGTGATTGGATCCTCTACCAGGCTTGGAAGCCAGTAGAGTTAAATTTGAGTAATTCTAATCTGTACTCTATGATAGGATTAGTGTGATAGGATTTTTAATAATTCATAAAAACTTTAAAAAATCCTATTCACCCCCCTCTAGGACATATTGGCATATTTCAACTTCAACTCAAGCGGTCTTCACCACTATTTCATTTGGTATCAGAGCGGGTCTCTCTTTAAGGTCTTCACCGCCTAGAGAGTGATCTTGTCTGAAGTTGAAATATGGCCAAAGGAGAGGGCTCTTCTGTCACTAGACCTCCAGTATTTGATAGTTCAAATTATGCGTATTGGAAGGCTAGAATGCATTACTTCCTGGGATCTTTGGATCATAAAGTTTGGGACGTAGTTGAAAAAGGATTTGTGGTACCATCTGAACAAATTGTACTTAAAAATGAAACCACAATCACTAAACCCAAACCTAATGAAAAGTGGACGGTGTTTGACAAAGAATAGCGAAACGCTGAAGCATAAGCAATGAACGCCATCTACTGTGCCGTGTCCCAAGATATTTTCAATCAGATAAGTATGTGTTGGACCTCTAAAGAAGCATGGGACCTATTGGAAACAACCCATGAAGGCACAAGCACTGTGAAGAGATCTAAACTACAACTTTTAACTTCCCAGTTAGAAAATCTCAGGATGGAAGAGTATGAGACATTTATGGAGTTTTTCACCAAATCGAATATCATTTGTAACTCCATGGGTGGATTGGGAGAGAAGGTTCCGGCACCTAAAATATGTAGGAAAATCTTAAGATCCCTACCGGAACGGTTCAATCCCAAGGTAACAACAATTGAGGAGTGTAGGAATATTGATGAGATAAAAGTAGAAGAACTAGTAAGTTCCCTACAAACTTTTGAACTACACTTCACTCAACCCCAAAAATTTAAAAACACTATCCTAAAGACTTCTAAGAAATCAAAACATGAGGACAGTGAAAGTGAAAAAGAAGATGAAGATGAGGAAGTGACTCTACTTGTACAAAGATTCAGAATATTCTTTCAAAGAAATTGTGGCTGCCCCTCTAGAGGTAAAAAGATGGATGACAAACCTTCTACAGGAAAATTTGGAAAAATGACCAAAGAACCATAATGTTACGCCTGTCATGAGTATGGACACCTATCTACTGAATGCCCAAATAGAAAAACCAAGGGCAAGGTAATGGCTGCCACATGGGATGATACGGAAGAGTCAAACTCAGAAAATAGTAACTCAGAAAGTGATGGAGATCAAAAATCCTTGAAAATACTTATGATTTCCACTACTTCAATCATTCCAACTGAATCTGAGGAAGAACAATAAGCCACTGAATCATTTCCATCTGACAATGAAGAAATTGAGTCTGAAAAAGAAGAAGAAATTGAAAAGGGTAAATTGCAGGATGCTTATAATCAACTATACATTCATAGCATCCATATCCTTAAAAAACTCGGGATGTCTGAAAATAAGAAGAAATTGTTGCAGAAAGACTTGGATAAAACCTTGGAAATAAACATACATTTAGCCAATGATTTGCAACAATATCACATAGACAATGATAAATTAGAAAGAGAAAACCTATCCCTGAAAGCAGAATTATCAAAACTTATGAACCAGGCTGAATTGCTAAGAGATGATAATGCACAACTCAAAAATGAGAACCACTCACTTTGTATTAACTTAGAAAAATTCAAAAAATTTGCCAAGATAAACTACAAATTTTCTCAAAGTGGTGAGAAATTGGAGAAATTATTAGGGATGGGAAGACTAGGAAGAGACAGGAGTGGATTAGGATATGAGAAAAGTAAAAAGAAAACTGAAAATAAAGACCAAACACTTATGGCTTCAAGTAGCAATATGGGAATTTCTCCTGTCTGTAATTTATGTGGTGATGTTGGTCATTATAAATTTGAATGTCTAGCACCTAGAAGGACTCTATATAGCTCTGATCAAAATCACATTGGAAATTTCAAACCAATCAGAGAAACTCAGAATGTTAAAAGTCCATCTAGGAGAAGCACTGATCCATCACCACCTAAAGAAAAGAACAGAATGAAGAAATCTGTCTCAAAATGGGTAGTTAAAGGAAAACTGAACTGTCTGATGATTAAATCCCATATACCCTGATATATCAAGCAAAAAAAAGGAACAAATCCAGAGTATGCATTTAGATCTGGATATTTGCTGAAATGATGCAATTTTGTTGAGCCTTCAATATAACATTTAAGGTTGGTGACCTTGAATTTTTGTATATAAACATTATCATGTTTATAATTGTACAGAACTGGTACAAATTTTTGTGACATATACTGATCAAGCTAAAGAAATACCCGATAGTGTGTCGAATTGTGGAAATTCTGAATATTATCTACCTTCGATACGTGTGTCGGCCTCTTTTCAATTTCATCGACTGAGGGTCGATACAATCGATGGCTCTTCAGAATATGAAAAGCCGTATGACTGTGGATGACATCGTGGGCTGTCTCGATAGCATCGATCGACAATTTCTCGATACAATCGATACGTTGGCCAATATGATCGACAGATGATGCCCGATAAAAGTAAGCAGGACAAAAAAAAAAAAAAAGGGTTTTCTTCAAAAGACTTTTCGGTCATTTTCTTTGTCCGATCCTCTCGACCAATGATCAGAAGCCAATTCGGACTAACCAAATTCCTCCACAAACCAGGTAATATACTTCCAACATTGTCAGAACCTTCTTTTCTTAGTTTGTTGGGCGTTTTTGTCATCTTTCCCCAAATACTTCAATCAGCCTATTCTTCCACATGGGAAAAGATAAAAACGTAGCATCCGGTCCAGGAGAATCTTCGAGAGGTACCCGACAAAAAGTCCTTGCCTCAAGGGAAAGAGCAAGGATCCCAGACAGTGGGACCCCCACACGACAAAGATCACGACGCAGTGGGTCCCAAACTAAAGTTCCTGCATCGTCTCAACCAGCGTCTCCTCCTCCGACGGTCCAACGGCCACCAAAATACACCAATAGAAAGTTAATTTTTAAGAGAAAAGTAGACAGGGAGTGTTTAGCACCCTACAAATTAGAATCCATGTTTGCTGCAATTGGTTGGCTACCCATCCTGAATTTTGGTGGACCATGCCAACTGGAAAGGACACGCAACTTCCTTGTTGCATGTCATTCCCCGGTGGCTGACCCTCCTTCGTTCATGGTATCTTTGAATGGTGATGATGCATTTATCACCCCCGCCACTGTAGCTCACATCCTCAATCTACAGTTGGCTCCAAAAGGCCTTTCAAATTGGGATCTCGATCTTCTAGATGTGCGATTAAAGATAAACGAATACCTATGTCATGACAGAGATATTCCATGGTATCAAGGGAATGCCCTAAAAGCTAGGTATATGGAACCCCGATTTTGAGTCATGCATGGGATCTTTACCACTAATTTGTACCCAAGAAGTAAAAATCGATCAGATCTCATAAGTCTCATGGTCATGATTGTCTACTCTGTTGCAACCGGGATAAATATCTGCCTTCCAACTTTGATTGTCAATCAATTTGTCAATGTCATACATACTTTCAGAGATTTGCATCTTCCATATCCCTGGATTATTAGTAGAATCTGTCAAAGCATTGGCTTTCCGTCTAGAACTGATCTGATTTTTTCACTCAAAGTTTTCAATAAAAAGAATATTCAAAAAATGGATCTGATATTTCACAAGTACAAGGAGAAAATTGAGGAAGACATTCATACAGAAGGGGAAGGAGGAGAAGGTGGTGATCCCATGGAAGGAGATATAATGGCTGACGACGCACCTCATGGACCAGATGTCGCTCCGTCTACATCAACCACTGGGTATGGAAAAAGGCTCAAACTGGACAGGATTGGGGTCATTCAGAAGGATATGCACTCAGTTAAGGAACGGCTTACTGTCCTGGAAAGGATGGTTCAATGAGTGTAGAGTACGGTGCAATAATTGGTGGATCTGTTGACGTGCCGACGGGACGACACGATGTCATCTTATTCTGCTCCGTGAAGCCGGGTTCATGCATGCTATCATACACACCTTATTCTTATCTTGCGCATGAACATCAGTATCTTTTTGGATGTTCTACGTTCTCAATGGTGTGTATGACAGCATTTCTACCATGCATAGTTTTTTTTTTCTTTTTCTTTGGTTGAATATGCCCACGGTTGGGCTCAAATGCCGGTTTTGATATTTGGGTGCCCTCAAAAGGGCTTTATTTTTTTTGGATTAAATTGCTGCTGTCTGGGACAGCATTGGATATTTTTGCCAAGCTTGGGCAGTTTATTTTACATATGGCTGAATCTAGTTCTTATATTCGTGCCATTTGAATTTCTGTCTCCCTGATTTAATGAAGTTTTGGGGTTATGGTCTGCATGTTTATCTTATGCCTTAAGTGCTTTATTAAATCCATACTGTGTGCTCATGATGTATGCTTTACACTGGTTTATTTATATACATCTATCTGACTATGTTTCTCCCATATGCTTAAACTATTCAGTCAATATCACTTGTTATATCTTTGTCAATGACTAACAAAAAGGGAGAGAAAAACTACAAACACCCTTGTGAAAAATTGGATACCTGTGATCTTATATGTTACAGGTGTTAGGGGGAGCAGCCGCAATAAGAAAGGGGGAGTTTTTGAAGAAAGGGGGAGAAATTACTGGGTGTGTACATGGGTGATTAGAATTTATAAATTATGTAAATGCATGTACACATAATTTAAGATGTATCTGTCTAGATATTTTTCTAGGATATTTTTTGGGCATTTTGTCACGTAATTGACAAAGGGAGAGATTGAAAGTGCACCTACTAGTGCCCTGGTTTGTCAATTACGGTGTAAGTTGAGTCAGTCGGACAACAGTGCCAAATAGGAAGATCAACTCAAGTGCCTGCCTCAACTGGATGTGTGGAAGCTCGCCATAGGTAAATCATAGCCTCACATCCCATGTCCCAAAACACCAGGTGATTAAAACTCTTAAAAATATGTAAAACATCTTAGGGTTTTTGTGTAAGAAAACTTTTTACCAAATAGGAAAATCTTCAAGTTTTTCTTACACTGTCGATTATATTGATTCATATCTCGATATGATCGACATGCTCTGTCGATGTCCTCGATATCTCAATCCATACAATCGAGTGAGGACAAGAAGCCTCCAGCACTTAAACATTCATCTGGACGATTTATCGATATATTGACGGTTCAGTCGATATCATCGATATTCGAATATCGATCCTATCAAAATTGAATTGATAATATCGACAGGCAGTTTTCCGGTGCCCCTATTTTTCTAAAGAAAACCACTATGAGCTTCGATATATCGATGACTGTCCGATTCAATATGAACTCAAATATCGATCATATCGGAAGTCAGTCGATTACATCGATAGTGGGCGCATGTTTTCTCCAGCATAATTTTCAGGATGTTTTTAAACATTGATCGGGGTGCTAGTCAAGAAATCGATATTCATATGTCGATCTTATCGAGACCTGGTCGATTGGATCGAGATGGGACACAAACCGTCCAGCAAGCTTATACGTAAATCTATACGATTTATCGATCCCATCGACACGGTCTCCGATATCATCGATATACAAATTCTGATGACATCGACTGTTCCTCGATCATATCTTTAGAACCTGAAAATCTTTAAGGCTTGTCTCTCTTACTTTCACCTGTCGATAGATCGATTCATCTATCGATGGAATCGAAGTTCAAAATCTGATAACATCGATGTGTGTCTCGATCCCATCGACCAGTTGGAAAAAAGTTTCCAAAAGTAAAAATGACATTTGAGTTTATATCATCGAGAGGACAATTGATACAATCGAGAGTATACGCTCGATCATATCGACACTTGCTTGATGATATCGAACTCTGTCATAAATATGACCGTTTTATATCCTTTGGAACCTTTTGCCTATATATAGAGAAGCTTGCCTTTATTGCTGCAGAGAAAGAAGAGAGTGTTTTTGAGTGTTTTAACCTTCCTATCATTTACCTTAAGCCCTTTCTCTCGGGGAGTTCATCCTCCAATCCATCCTCATCATTGATATTCAATAGAGTGGATTGGGGAATGAACTTCCGCATTCAAGGATCCTCCATCTACTACCTAATTGGAAAATCATTAATCTGGGATGCCTTGAATGCATAGATGATCGGAACCATCTATCTTCCTAATAGGAAAATCCTTAGAGAGTGGATTTCCATCATAACCTTGACCCAACCTAAAGCCTAGAATAGGTATATCTTTTGTGTTACGGATCAAGGGAGCTAAAGACTCTTCATCAACGAGAAGGAGATCTTCAACATTGCACTGAATGGGACTCATCAACTTATTTGTAAGTATCTAGAGTACAGAGGACACTTGTGATCATTCCTTTCTAGGATTGGGTCTTAAGTGTTGCACACCCTTTGAAGTCCTCAAAGGAGGCCTCCGACGGGAGTGTACGTGCGGGGTGCGTTGTGTGGACCCTTGCTCTGTGGAGAGTATAAACATCCGGGTGCATTGTGTGGATCCTTGCTCTGTGTGGGCATAAACATCTGGTTAGGAGTGTACCTGTAAAACTCCAGAGTTAGAGGTGAACCGAGTAGAAACCTCCATGTAAAGGTTGAAGGTGAACCTGATTTGAAACCTTAGGTTTGAGGTAAACAATGGGAAACCTCCTTAGTTAAATCCGATCACTCAAGGGTTGAGTGTGGAAGCCGGTAGTGGAGTAGATAAGTAGTCGAACCACTATAAAATGACTTTGTTTGAGATTGATACTTGTGTTTAATTTTTTTGTGAGATTATATTAACTGCATTTATACTTGCTCACACTTCACACACAGTCACATTCATCATAGACTATAATTGCACCATGATTATCATTTAAATAGCTCTGTGATTGGACCCTCTACCAGGCTTGGAAGCCAGTAGAGTTAACTTTGAGTAATCCTAATCTGTACTCTGTGATAGGATTAGTGTGATAGGATTTTTAATAATTCATAAAAACTTTAAAAAATCCTATTCACCCCCTCTAGGACATATTGGTGTATTCCTACTTCAACTCAAGCGGTCTTCGCCGCTATTTCACGTCCTAGTAGGTCCAATGAGATCCATGCGGAGGAGTTTAAGGGGTTTAGATGTGGCAAAGGAGTTCACTTTCTTGTGATTACTCCTTATGTGTTTCCCGATTTGACATTCGCCACAAATATTATCTATTTTCTTTAATTTGGACAGACCTCTTATTTGATCGGCCTTGCTCAGTCTATATAAATTTCAGTGGTTTACATGTCCAAGGCGTTTGTGTCATAACTCAATCTCATTGGTTAGGACCATGTAACAAGATAATTTAGACAGACTAGTATTACTTACAATATAGCAATTTTTAGATGTTCTTCGACCATTCAATATCACACAACCTTTCTCAATAGAAATTTTATAACCTTAATTAGTAAATTTAACACTATATTTATTATCACAGATTTATGAAATACATAAAAGATTATGCTTAAGACCTTCTACGAATAAAACATTTTCAAAAGGAGGAAGATTGAAAAGTTGAACTATACCTTGGCCAATTATTCTGCAGTTACTCCCATCACCAAATGTGACCGACCCGTCAGTTATTTCTTTGTAGTTGGTGAATAAATCTTCGTCACCTATCATGTGTCTAGAGCAACCACTGTTTAGGTACCACTTTGATTGACTCGAAGCCTTGAAAGCGGTGTGGGCAACCAAACAAGTAACCTTTGAGACCCATTTCATCACCATTTTGAGTTTTGGAGCACTGTTGATTTTTTTATGCTTGTAGTTATTATTATTTTTACCATTTCAGTTATTTTTCAAAAGCTCCTTAAGTAAATTGACTATCTTCTTAGCTAAGGGATTATAATTTTGATTTCTAAAATTGATATGGTTGTTATTAGGTTTGGTAATTTGAAAAGTTTTAAAATTTTAAAAACTATTTTGATTCAAGCTTTTCCCTTTTGAGTTGGAGGAATCTCCTTTTGTAAATGCTATATTGTAAATCTAGCACCTAGAGTTGTCAAATTTTGTTGTGCCAAATCATTTAGAATCTTAATCATGTATTGATGAAATCAATAGATCAACTTCGTGCATTTTAAAGTTGTCTACGTCTTCGAAAAACTTCTCTACGTATTCAAGTTGAAGAGCGTTGTCGAAGTTCAAGATTTCAAGCTTAAATACAAGTACTAGTTCAAGGCTCAAGTTCGAGTATAATCTTCAAGATCAGTACTTAAAGACTCAAGAATTCAAGTCTTTACTCAAGCTCAAGTTCAAGATTTGAAGACAAGCTTCAAGTATTTCAAGTGTGTGAATTAGCAGAGCGAACGGTGTTTCAATTGTTCAAACTTACAAACAAGGTATAGATGACCCTAGATTGACCATAGATTAGGTCACATTCATTGTATATGCTTTTTGGGTCATTCCATAAGTTTATAAGTCATTTCCTCGACTAGTCCTAGTCCTTGTTCGACTAGTCTAAGCTTTGGCTCGACCAGTCCAAGAGTTTTTCAACCAGTCTAAAGTTTATTGTAAATATTTGAAATTTTTTGTTAAACCCTCGACCAATAGTGGAGACTGTTCGACCAGTCGAGTGAACAGTACTTGACCAGTCGTGCAAGCTTGACTCAAAATCCAGTAAGGTTTTTTGGTCCTACTGAACCTGTCGAGTAACGACCTTATCTTATCACGCTAGAAATTTTAAAATTTGATTGGTCCTTCGACCAATCAAACCGACTCTTAGACCAGTCGAGAGAACAGTATTTTCATCTATAAATAGAGGACGAATCTCAAAGTTTTTCAATGATTCCAAGCTATATTAAACCATCACTCTTAGAGATAAGTTTCTGCACTTCTTAAGCTATATTATGTTCATTTTAAATTCTCTTAAATAGCTTTTTACATTTGATTTTGTAACTTCCATTCAACTCTATTTCTTTAAAGAATGGAATTGTGATTTTACCCTCTTTGATATCAAAATCAAATCAAGCTAGCCTAGGCTAAATTAATTTAAAAATCATTTAGATTTAGAATCTTTCATTTGTGAGACTAGACATTGAACATTTTCATCTACATCGGATTGGTTCTACCGGGCTTCTTCAGAAGGAGAATTTTTTAGATAAGTACCATTTATATTTTGTGTATCTTTTATGGTTTGTGAAGTTGGGCCAGAAAAATCTCATTTTTAGTTTTGTCTAAGGTTATCCAGAAAATCTCAGAGTGTGGAGTTTTTGTAATTGTGTGAACCATTTTCATAGTGAAAGCCAATATCTCGTGGGTGTAGATATTGGGAGTAGAGTAGTTGTGTGGCTATTTTTAACAGTTAGTGAACACATAAATGAACCACTATAATTCCTGGAGTTATGGTAGTTGATTGGATTTGCTTATGTGTCTGAATGTGGTAATTTACTTTATGCACTTGTGGTGAATGGTGTAATTTATTTTATACACTTGTGGTGAATGTTGTAATAACTTAGTTTATTTCCTTTACCTCTCTATTAGTTTGAGTTTTTAATACTTATAAACATTCTAGTAAGGTTGTCATGCCATAAGCCTTTGGTTTGTGGTGTTAGGTTGTCCTTAGAACTAAGTTTGTATCAACCTCTCAAGACTAGTGCATTTGAGGTTGTTATTTACTTGTGCTATATTTTGTTATTTGATTGTGCTTTCTATCTTTATATTTTGCATTTATTTCCCCTCATCTCCCTCCCAAGGACGTTTCGCTCGGCCTTTTCAAGTGGTATCAGAGCTTAATAGATCTTTTTTTCTTATTTGGATTCATTTCCTAAGTTAACTGATCTGAGCTTATAATATGTCAAATTTTGATAGCCTCTAAATTACTAGTCCTCTACCTTTTGATGGCTCTAATTATGCCTATTGGAAAGTTGAATTGAGGATCTTTTTAAGGTCCATAGATGAGAGCGTGTGGTAAGCCACAGTGACTAGATGGAACCCACCCACAACTGAAGTTCTAGGCACTGATGGAACTAAATCTATTAAAGTTACACCTTATTTTTCATGGACCACACTTCAGAAAAATGAGAGTAGTGCCAATGCAAAGGCTTGCAATTACTTGCATACTATCACCGGATGAATTGAAAAGAATTATATCTTGTGATACTGCAAAGCAAGCCTAGGACATTATAGAAATGACACACTTTTCGCGGATGTACGAAACCTTTCGCACCATTTTACTGTTGTGGTCGGTGGGCCCCACAGAAGCATTTTCTGGAAAATCCACCCCGTCCATTAGATTCAGAACGAAATTTCAGTCAAGAATGGGTGGTTTTGAACGTCCATTGACGTGGCCCAGAGAAGAAATCACAGAAGAATCAGTTTTGAACGTTACCGAGCAGCCCTTTTGTGGCCTCTGTATCTCACACGTGTGCACGCATGGGTGAAAAGTGATAACATGATTTTGTAGTGCTCGAAGCCCTCTACACAGTGGACGGTTCAGATCGAGCTTATGGAGCATGTGTGGGGCCCACAGATGATCGCAAAAACGGGCAGCGGCCGTGCGTCCACTGCACCTTACGCAGAGAGGGAGAGAGAGACGGGTCAGCGCTTGCGCTGACCCGTTGGTTGGTCCGGTGCTGCTCGCGTGTGCGTGCACTGAATGCACGCACACCCTCATGTGGGGTCCACTGTGATGTTCACGAGAAATCCGTGCCGTCCATCCTGTTTCCAATCGTATTTAAACCGTAGAGACAAATTTTGAAGCATATCCAGATAGCATGTGGGCCCCAAATCATGATTTTACGGCTGATATGTCAGTTGGGGCACTTCCCGAGATCTTCAATGGCTTAAATTTTATATGTACGGTTAATTTATGGTCCTCAGGCGACGTATGAAGTTTCGAGCCGAACGGATGGTGGGAACCTCGTGATCTTACATTCTGAACGTCCTTCAGGCCACTTGAGCTTCAATTTCTAACTTTTCTCGAATTTCTGACCGTGTATATTTGTCAATCTTAGTCCCCTGGAGTGTGTCCCTTGCCTGTGGCGTCAACAGAGTGTTAACTTCATACTTTTAGCAACTTTTTGCATTTCATGCTTTCAACTACACCCTGTATCACAAACACGGCAAAACGGGCCATTAAACGGCATTATGTACGTAAATTCAGGTAATAAATGGGGTCTAATATGCAGTATTTGACCCTCAACACAACCCCTAACCAGCATTTTGCTAGTCCCGAGCAAAATATGTGAAAAATAAGTTGAGACTTATATGAAAATTTCTGTAAAGCCGAATGATTTTTGAGAAATAATCCAGTCATTAGAATTCTACGATTCATGAATATTGGGCATTATTTTCTCCTGAACTCAAGCGCACGGTAGACTTCATAATCAAGTGTAAAGTATCAATCCATCAATTAGAAAAATTTTAAACATTGAGATCCATGGATGTATAGTCTAATCTCGGCTTATCATCATTAAGAGATCCAATCGTCAATTTCATGAAATCATCGGTAACCGACAAGAAAATTCATGATAACTAAAACCTAATCCAAAACTTGCCTCATAGATTAGCCTATTAACTTTTGATTTTTCTATTCAAAGTAATGCCAAGGAAGGGGAATCAAATCCTCACCTATAAGGAGCAAACCTATGGTGAAGATCGTACACCTGACTCTTTTTAGATATCATTCATGGGGAATTAACTCCACACCTATAGGGAGCAAACCTATGGTGAAGATTAATTATCCAACCTTTCCAATTTTTATACCATGATGGCAAGATATTTCAGGCTGGTTCCTTTCGTGCTTAGTGATTACCAAATTAACCCTTCAATATCAGACTGAAGTCTTAATGTGCAAGCAAGACGTGTCCTGAAATCATGATTCAATCAATGTTTACAACTTCTAATCATGGATTAATAATTCACTTAACTATGAAATCTAACAGATACGGAATCCAAGAGTCATAAATCCACCATTATGTACCTTGAAGATCTAAATTAGGGATATCTGTCAAAATCACTTCGAATTTGTAGAAATTTTCAGAAATTTTTTTAAAAAAAAAAAAATTTCACAATTTTTGCTCAAGACCAAAAAAATACTGATTAGGAAACCTAATCTCCCAAAAACTTGTTCACTCCCCAAGTGCAGGGTTGTGATGTAGTAATAACTCGGTAAGACCGAGGTCGAATCCCAAGGGACTGAAACTTGTACGTTATCTAAAACTAACTAGAACTAGAACTAGGCTAAGATGAATTCTAAATCAATTAGCAATGGTGAAATACTTATAGAATAATTAATCTAAAACTTAGGAAACAACTTAGAGATAGGAAACTAGGGATTCAGAGGATCCACTTATAGAGATCAGGGAGAACTTATGCTTGTATCAAAAATCATGAAAATTACTGAACTGCCGTTGATCTAGTTTTCAAAGAGATGAAAGGTGTATGAATTAGAATGGATTCCATCACCAAACCATGCCCACAGACTATGGCAAACAACAGAATTAAACTAATTACCAACCAATCATATGTATGAAGGTTAAGAAGGGTACCGTCATCCAACCATGCCCAGGAGACTATGGTGAACAACGGGACGTCCTAACGTCATAAACATAAAAGGGATAAGAAAATATTCAAAGCATTGCAAACCCATTGTAATTTCAGTCACAACAGACCATTAAAGACCAAAAATATTTCCATTAAAATCAAACTAAAACCAACTTCGATTCAAAAATTAAAATTATATTAAAAGCATATAATCTCTCATCTCACTACAAGCTTCACCTCCTAGCCCTAGCTAGGAGGATTTAGCCTACCATGGATGGGCTCAATCCAAATAAATAAAGAGAAAAAGAAAAGGAAAAGGAAAAGGGAAAGAAAAAACCAAGCTCCTCTCTCTCTCCTTTGCCCACTTTGAAATCCAAGCTCGAGCCCTCTGTTCTTCCTCCCAAGACCTTGAATGAATGCTCCCCACGTCCAAAAACTTCTTTTTATAGCTGCTGGAAGGCTGAAGTCAGTGACAGAGTTGTAGCAGGACACGGAGTGCAATTTTTGCAGCCAAGTTCGGTACCATGAAACACGCCACTTTCCTCGCTCAAATTTCAAAGAAACACCGTCCCTTAGTACTTTCTTGGGTCCTCTACATGATAGACGGTTCAGATCTACCATACGATCAAAGATGGTGGGCCAAAACTGTCCGAAAAAGTCAGTTTTCGCGGATGTGCGAAACCTTTCGCACCATTTCGCTGTTGTGGTCGGTGGGCCCCACAGAAGCATTTTCTGGAAAATCCACCCCGTCCATTAGATTCAGAACGAAATTTCAGTCAAGAATGGGTGGTTTTGAACGTCCATTGACGTGGCCCAGAGAAGAAATCACAGAAGAATCAGTTTTGAACGTTACCGAGCAGCCCTTTTGTGGCCTCTGTATCTCACACGTGTGCACGCATGGGTGAAAAGTGATAACATGGTTTTGTAGTGCTCGAAGCCCTCTACACAGTGGACGGTTCAGATCGAGCTTATGGAGCATGTGTGGGGCCCACAGATGATCGCAAAAACGGGCAGCGGCCGTGCGTCCACTGCACCTTACGCAGAGAGGGAGAGAGAGACGGGTCAGCGCTTGCGCTGACCCGTTGGTTGGTCCGGTGCTGCTCGCGTGTGCGTGCACTGAATGCACGCACACCCTCATGTGGGGTCCACTGTGATGTTCACGAGAAATCCGTGCCGTCCATCCTGTTTCCAATCGTATTTAAACCGTAGAGACAAATTTTGAAGCATATCCAGATAGCATGTGGGCCCCAAATCATGATTTTACGGCTGATATGTCAGTTGGGGCACTTCCCGAGATCTTCAATGGCTTAAATTTTATATGTACGGTTAATTTATGGTCCTCAGGCGACGTATGAAGTTTCGAGCCGAACGGATGGTGGGAACCTCGTGATCTTACATTCTGGACGTCCTTCAGGCCACTTGAGCTTCAATTTCTAACTTTTTTCGGATTTCTGACCGTGTATATTTGTCAATCTTAGTCCCCTGGAGTGTGTCCCTTGCCTGTGGCGTCAACAGAGTGTTAACTTCATACTTTTAGCAACTTTTTGCATTTCATGCTTTCAACTACACCCTGTATCACAAACACGGCAAAACGGGCCATTAAACGGCATTATGTACGTAAATTCAGGTAATAAATGGGGTCTAATATGCAGTATTTGACCCTCAACACACACAAGGGTACGACTATAGTCAAGAAATCTAAACTTCAAATCCTCACCACTCGGTTTAAGTAGATACATATGGAAGAAAGTGAAACTTTCATGAACTTCTATACTAAGTTAAATGACATAGTCAACTCTATGGAGGGTCTTAGTGATATTATCCCAGAAAGTAAAGTATGTGCAAAGATATTGTGCTCATTTCCTGATAGGTTTAATTCTAAGGTCACTGTCATTCAGCAACTTCGTGATATGGATAATATGAGGGTTGAAGAGCTTGTTGATTCTTTACAAACCTATGAGTTAAATATTAAGGCTCCTAAAGGTAAGTCCATAGCCCTTAAGTCTTCTAAAAATATTTTTCATGATAAAGCTAGTAATTCTAATTGTGAAAATTCTAAAGATGATATGACACTATTAGCCAAGAAGTTTTATAAAATTTTTAAAAGAAAAAAGAGAGTAGATTTTTAAAAACCTTCTGAAAAGAAAAGGACTAAATCTAAAAATTGAAAATCTATTAAAGATAGCCAACGCTTCAACTGTCATGAATACAAGCATCTGGCAAACAAACGTCTAAAAATGGACAAACCTAAGAAGAAAGGTATGTTGGCAACATGGGATGAGTCATCTTGCTCTGAAGCTTCTTCCGAGTCAGATAATTCTGAACCCGAGTCTACTAATAAGGTCAAGGCCTTAATGACTCTAACTAGAGTCACTTCCTTAGACAGTTATAATTCAACTTATAATGAAAATCTAAGAAGCGATCCTGAAAATGATGATGATTTACAAGATGCCTATAATGCCCTATATACAGAAAGTTGCAAGATTTTGATAACTTCAAAAAGAAAAATTTCTAAAGTTAAAAGAAGATTTTGATAACTTAGTTTTAGAAAAATCACATTTTCTAACTGTTTTAAAAAAGCTAAGTGTGATTTAGATTTCAAAACATCCCAAGTTGAAAACCTTAAATCAGAAATTGAAAAAGTATAACTAAAAGTCTCTTCTCTCTTGAGTTTGAATGATACTTAGAGGTATGCCCAGGGTGATCCTAAACTAAAAATACTGCTAACCACATCAAAGAAATGTGGTGATAGATCTGGTCTACGCTACAATAAGAATACAGCTCCTAAAAGTAAGTCCACTCCACCTAAGTCTGTTAAAGGGGAGTCCTCTAGCTCAAAAGAGAAAAGTCTGAATTAAAATAGTTTCAAAAATCCTAAAACTTTTCAGGTTATGAAACCTAAAAGCAACCATATCAATTATAGAAATTAGAATCATAACCCCTTAGCTGAGAAAATTGTAGATTTACTCAAGGAGCTTCTAAAATCTAACTCGAATGGTAGAATGTATAATAACTTCAAGCTTAGAAAAACCAACTATGCTCCAAAACTCAAAACAGTAATGAAATGGGTCTCTAAGGTTGCTTGTCTAGATGCCCACACCGCTTTGAAGGCTTCGAGTCAATCAAAGTGGAACATAGACAATGGTTGTTCTAAACACATAACAGGTGACAAAGATTTGTTCACTAATCTTAAAGATATAATTGATGGCTCAGTCACATTCAGTGATGGTAGAAACTGCAGAATTGTTGGCCAAGGTACGGTTCAACTCTTTAATCTTTTTCCATTTGAAAATATTTTATTTGTAGAGGGCCTTAAGCATAATCTTTTAATCATTTCTCAAATTTGTGATAATAAACATAGCATCAAATTCACCAACCAAGGGTGTGATATGTCTAATGAGAATGGTTCTATGATATTAACTGGTCAAAGAACATCTGAGAACTGCTATGTAGTCAGTGTTTCAAGCTCGCCTAATTTATCGCGTTACATGGTCCAAACCAATGAGACTGAATTATCGCATAAACGCCTAGGACATGTACACTACCATCATCTTTATAAACTAAGCAAAGGTGAAGTAATAAGAGGTTTACCCAAGTTAAAGAAAATGGATAAAATTTATGGCAAATGTTAGATTGGAAAACAAATTAGGAGTTCTCACAAGAAAGTGAACTCCAGTGCCACATCCAAACCCTTTGAACTCCTCCACATGGATCTCGTTGGACCTACTAGAATGGAGAGTCAAGGTGATAAGAAATATATTCTGGTAATAGTATATGACTTTACCATGTATACATGGGTAGTTTTTATGAGAGAGAAATTTGAAACTCTCGATGAAGTAAAAAGGGTACTCAAGCGTATCCAAACCGAGAAGGAATCACATGTCTCTAAAATTCATAGTGATCATGGTTTTGAATTTGACAATAGCAGTTTTGAAAAGTTCTGTAGCGATCATGGTATATCACATAAATTTTTTACTCCTAAGACACCTTAACAGAATAGGGTTGTTGAAAGAAAAAATCGTGTAGTTCAAGAAATGGCTAATATTATGTTAAACAGTATGAAACTTCCTAAAAATCTTTGGGCTGAAGCAGTGAACACGGCTTGTTATATTATTAACTGTGTTTATACTAGAAAATCAAATAACAAGACTGCATATGAACTGTGGTTCGATAAGAAGCCAACAGTCAAATACTTTTGAGTTTTTGGCAGCAAATGTTATATTCTATGTGACCGGGAAAATCTGAAAAAATTTGATACTAAAAGTGATGAGGCTATTTTCCTAGGATATGCACTAAATAGTAAAGCATATCATGTTCTCAATAAGAGAACTAGTGTAATTTAGGAATTCATTAATGTGGTTATAGATGATCACCTGAATACACCTATCTCAAGTTCAGAAGATGATGAAGTCTCTTTTTTTGATAAACCCAACTCTTCGTCTAGTCAAAATGACACTGAACTGTGGTCAGTTAAAGACCATCCAACTGATCAAATTTTTAGGAACCCTCTCACTGGTGTACGCACTTGTAGACAATTAGAAAATATTTATAATTATGTGTGTTTTACATCCTAGATTGAGTCGGCCAACGTAAAAGAAGCACTTGCTGATGAAAACTGGATAGTGGCTATACAAGATGAACTTAATCAATTCATAAAGACTGATGTATAGTACTTATTTCTTAGACCAAATGATAAACATATTATTGGAACTAAATGGATCTTTAAAAATAAGTCTGATGAATTAGTAACATTATAAGAAATAAGGCTAGACTGATTGTACAAGGGTACACTCAGATAGAAGGCATCGATTATGATGAAACTTATGATGAAACCTTTGCCCCAGTAGCTCGTGTTGAATCTATCAGACTGTTTATCTCCATTACTTGTTACAAAAATTTTAAAATCTATCAAATGGATGTCAAGAGTGCTTTCTTGAACGGTGATCTACATGAGGAAGTATATGTAGAACAGCCTACTGGTTTTGAAGACCCTAAACATACTGATCATGTTATCGCCTGAAAAAAGCACTCTATGAATTAAAACAAGCTCATAGGGCATGGTACAAGAAATTGACTAAGTTTCTACTAAGTCATAACTTTGTAATGAAAAGTATTGATAGGACACTGTTTGTAAAGAAACACAACAATCACATACTGATAGTACAGATATATGTTGATGACATTATCTATGGATTTACTTATTCTAACATGTCTGCTGAGTTTACAGATTTGATGATGTCTAAGTTTGAAATGAGCATGGTTAGAGAACTGAATTATTTTTTAAGTCTGCAAGTGAAACAGGTTAAAGACAAAATCTTTATTTCTCAAACCAAGTATGCTCTAAACTTGGTGAAAAAGTTTGGATTCGAGAACGATAAAAATTTCAATAATCCTATGAGTACGACACTTAAGCTCTTTAAGGATTCAACAAGTAAAAGTATAGATCCTAAGTTGTATCGCAGTATGATAGGTAGTTTATTATATTTGACTGCGAGCTGACCTAATATTGCATTCAGCGTAGGAATCTATGTTAGATATCAATCTGACCCTAAAGAATCTCACTTAATTACTGTTAAGCATATTTTGAGATATGTTGCAAGTACGGCCAATCTTAGTCTTTGGTATCCCCATAATACTAACACTTAATTAGCTGGTTATACAGATGCTGATTGGGTTGGTAATATTGATGACTGCAACTCTACTAGTGGTGGATGTTTTTATGTCAGGAACTATTTTGTTTCATGGCATAGTAAGAAATAGAATTTCGTGTCCTTTCCATAGCTAAAGCTGAGTATATTACAGCTGGTACTTGCATGCACTCATCTAGTGTGGATGAAGAGGATGTTAAATGATTACGGATTTATGCAAGATTCTATGGTTCTGTATTGTGAAAATCTAGCACAATCAACATTTCTAAAAATCCAATCCAGTATTTACGAACTAAGCATATTGACATTAGATATCATTATATTTGTGAATTAGTAGAAGATAAGATTATTTTATTGGATTATATTCAAACTGCAATTCAACTTGCAGACATTTTTACAAAACTACTTGACAGAAACAAGTTTGCTAAATTAAGGTTAAATATTGGTATGTGTAATGTGATCTGAGCAAATTGTGTTTACTTGTACTATATTGCAAGTGTTTATTTTTTGTTAATTTTTAAAAATTAAAAATTATTGAAAATGGATATTTTTAAGGTTACACGACCAATCAAGTACACACTCGACTAGTTGTGGCACGACCGGTCGAGTAGCTCAAGTTTGGGGGTTTTAAATGTGCAAAAAGTTTTTTTTTTTTTTTTCTTCATTTCTCTCATCTTCTCCAATAAGCCCTTCCACGACCAGTCGAATGCACCTTCGATTGCTACTTAGTTAGTGCATATTTTCCATTTTCCTTTTTGATTTAGGATCTTTGCACTTCTATTTCCTTGATTTTGAAGTTTATTTTAAGTTTTCTTGTGGTTTCTTTAGTTTTCTAGCTTAAAATCTGATTTGGGATAAACCCTTCATTCATTTCTTGTATTTCTTTTTTGCATTGTGTAATGGAGAGTAAATATAAGAAGAGATCCTCTCATGGTCCCTTTTCTTCCGTTCTGCACCGATTAAGGTGCGTATTCTTCGACCACCCGAAGAGAACCCCGAATATGTGTGGGATATTCGTATCCGAAATGTAATTGTTGAGTGGACAGTTAACTCCAATCATTTGAATCCTTTCAATATTTTTACCCTCCTTGAAATTGTAGGATGCATTAATTGGGGTGGTCCTGCATACCGTTCCATTGCACAGGCCATGTTTGCTTGTATAAATGACTTCTCTGTTGAAAATTTAACTTTGACTGTAACAACTAGAGAAGGTCCAGTTGATGTACGCCGTCACTTGATATCTGGTTTGATGGATATTCCTGTGAATGATGAAGGAATACCTATCTCTACGTTAGTTGTGAGCCCATTAAAATCTAAAAAACATATGGTAACTAGAGTGCTTTGCAACATGAATGTGGAATAGAACTCTGGTATTGCGCTCAGTTCTAAAAATATGCTATCCAGATACATGATTCTTCATCGTATTTTCATTTTTAATGTGTATCATCGATCTGGTAATAAAACTAAGTTAACTTCTTTCATGGCTCGCATACTTTACTCAGTTATTTCCAGTGTTCAAATTTGTCTTCCATCTCTTATTTGTTATATCATTATTTAGTTTCATCTCCATCTTGGCCATAGTGATATTCCCTTTGCATATCTGATGACTACGTTAGCTGTTCATAGTCTTGTGGTGATGTTGTTGGAGAAGCTCCTATTTTCCATCTACCCTTCAATAATTCCAACATTAACAAGATGAATTTGAGGTTGGTACCCGGCCAAGTTGATAGGGATGATGTAAGAGCTGCTGAAGAAGCTGGAGAGGAAGATGCTTTACCTCCTAATGATGTAAACATGGATGATTTATTCAATGAGTTAGAATTTGATTCTGAAGCTAATCCTAACTTTCAGCCTTCTGATTTTGATGAGCGATTAAGAACTTTAGAGGAAAAGGTAGAAAGTTTGCATGTATCCCAGGAGATTCAATTCAAATATATGTGAAAATATCTTAGGCGCATTACTAAGGGATTACATTAGATTAATTCTTCTATCCCTGCTTCTTCTTCTGGTTTTGATTAAACTTTGTTTGTTTTGGGTATGTATTAAATTTTAACTTTTATTTGTACTTGGATAGTATTTGGGCATGTGAACATGACTTTGTTTCCTGAATTTATGGCTTAATCTCTTATTTCTTATACTTCTCATCTTTCTTTGATTATATCTACATGTATTTCTTTCCTTTGTCATATTGTGATAAAAAGGGGGAGAAATTGTGGCTTGATTTTAATGTTTAATGCTTTATGATGATTGGGGATGTGTGATTGTAGATATAGTGCATTTTTTTTAATTGGACATGTATTTGATTTATACAGGTTCTACATATCACCTCACCTAGATTGAAGAGGAGTAATGGATTAAGGGGGGAGTATTTGTTGCACATTTAGTTTTTTTGTGGTAACTGGTGCATGATTCTTTATTTGGTTTTGTCACAAATTTGACAAAGGGGGAGATTGTAAATGCTATATTGTAAATCTAGCACCTAGAGTCGTCAAATTTTGTTGTGTCAAATCATTTAGAATTTGTATCATGTATCGATGGAATGAATAGATTAACTTCATGCATTTTAAAGTTGTCCACGTCTTGGACAAACTTCTCTACATATTCAAGTTAAAGAGCATTATCGAAGTTTAAGATTTCAAGCTCAAATACAAGTACTAGTTCAAGACTCAAGTTCGAATATAATCTTCAAGATCAGTACTTTAAAGACTCAAGAATTCAAGTCTTTACTCAAGCTCAAGTTCAAGATTTGAAGACAAGCTTCAAGTATTTCACATGTGTAAATTAGCAGAGCGAACGGTGTTTCAATCGTTCAAACTCACAAACAAGGTATGGATGACCCTAGATCGACCATAGGTTAGGTCACATTCATTGCATATGCTTTGTAGGTCATTTCATAAGTTTATAAGTCATTTCCTCGACTAGTCCTAGTCTTTGTTCAACTAGTCCAAGCTCTAGCTCGACCAGCCCAGGAGTTTTTCGATCAGTCCAAGGTTTTTTGTAAAATTTTAAAATTTTCTATTAGACCCTCGACCAGTCGTGGAGACTGCTCAACCAGTCGAGTGAACAGTGCTCGACCAGTTGTGCAGGCTCGACTCAAAGTCCAGCAAGATTTTTTGGTCTCACTCGACTAGTCGAGCAGGCCACTCGACCAGTCGAGCAAGCCACACAACCAGTCGAGTAACAACCTTATCTTATCACGCTAGAAATTTTAAATTTTGGTTGGTCCTTCGACCAGTCGAACCGACTCTTAGACCAGTCGAGAGAACAGTATTTTCATCTATAAATAGAGGACGAATCTCAGAGTTTTTCATTTATCCCAATTTATATCAAACCATCACTCTGAGAGATAAGTTCCTGCACTTCTTAAGCTATATTGTGTTCATTTTAAATTCTCTTAAATAGCTTTTTGCATTTGATTTTGTGATCTCCATTCAACTCTACTTCTTTAAAGAAAGGAATTGTGATTTTACCCTCTTTAATATCAAAATCAAGTTAAGCTAGCCCGGGCTGAATTAATCTAAAAATCATTTAGATTTAGAACCTTTCATTTATGAGACTGGACATTAAACATCTTCATCTACATCGGATTGGTTCTACCGGGCTTCTTCAGAAGGAGAATTTTCAAGATAAGTACCATTTATATTTTGTGTATCTTTTGTGGTTTGTGAGGTTGTGCCAGAAAATCTTATTTTTTGATTTTGTCTGAGGTAATCCAGAAAATCTCAGAGTGTGGGGTTTTTGTAATTGTGTAAGCCCATCTAAAGACACAATTGTGAAGGTTTTAAGGTGAACCTTGGAAAACTTTTTTTCATAATGAAAGCTAATATCCCGTGGATGTGTATATTGGGAGTGGAGTAGTTGTGTGGCTATTTTTTAACAGTTGGTGTACACACAACGAACCACTATAATTCCTAGAGTTGTAGTGGTTAATTAGATTTGCTTATGTGTGTGCATGTTGTAATTTACTTTATGCACTTGTGATAAATGGTGTAATTTATTTTATACATTTGTGGTGAATGTTGCAATAACTTAGTTTATTTCCTTTACCTCTTTATTGGTTTGCTTTTTTGATACTTATAAACGTTCTAGTAAGGTTGTCCTGCCATCAGCCTTTAATTTTTAGTGTTAGGTTGTCCTTAGAACTAAGTTTATATTAACCTCTCAAGACTTGTGGATTTGAGGTTGGTATTTACTTATGTTATTTTATTATTTGATTGTGCTATCTATCTTTGTATTTCG
This sequence comes from Magnolia kwangsiensis, assembly GCA_037074715.1. Taxonomy (NCBI): domain Eukaryota; kingdom Viridiplantae; phylum Streptophyta; class Magnoliopsida; order Magnoliales; family Magnoliaceae; genus Magnolia; species Magnolia kwangsiensis. Next base: position 99,187,061 of record CM073575.1, on the reverse strand, counting down.
CATTTATTTTTTAATTTGGCATAGTCATATTCCCCCCTTCCCCAAGACGTTTAATCGGCCTTTTCACCTTTAACAAACTTAGGAGTAGTAATCTTACTTTTTAGAGGTATGTTTTTATCATAACCCATACCCGATCTATCTCCATATTTTCTTGATCTGGTTAGTAATTTTTCAAGTTTAGGGTCTCCCTGGGCATACCTACAAGTATCCTTGGAACTCAAGGGAGAAGAAACTTCCATTTTTAGTTTCTCATTTTTTGATTTTAGGTTTTCAAGTTGAGATGTTTTGAAATCTAAATTACATTTAGTTTTTTTAAAACAATCAGAAATATGCGATTTTTCTAAAACTAAGTTTTCAAAATCCTCTTTTAATTTTAGAAACTTTTCTTTTTGAAGTTTAAGCTTGACAACAATCTTACAACTCTCCATGTATAGGGCATTGTAGGTATCCTAAAGATCGTCTTCGTTTTCAAGGTCACTCCGCAGATTTTCGTATTCAGATGTATCATAACTATCTGTGGAGGTGACTCTGGCTAAAGTCATTAGGGCCTTGACTTCACTTGAAGATTCGAGTTCTGAATCATCCAACTCAAAAGAAGCTTCAGAGGAGGACGATTCATCCCATGTGGCCAACATGTCTTTTCTCTTTGGCTTGTCCCTTTTAGGTTACTTATTTGTCAAATGCCTGTATTCATGGAAGTTGAAGCATTAGCTGTGTTTTAGTGATTTTCAATTTTTAGTTATAGTCTTTTTCTTTTTAGAGGGTTTTTAAAAATCAACTCTCTTTTTACTTTTGAAAATCAACTCTCTTTTTACTTTTAAAAATCATATAAAACTTCTTAACTAATAAGGCCATATCATCCTCTGAGTTTTCACAATCATAATTATTAAGTACTTTCATAAGAAATACATTTTGATGATTTAAGGGCTATTGACTTACCTTTAAGAGCGTTGAAATTTAACTCATAGGTTTGTAGAGAACCAACAAGCTCTTCCACCCTCATATTATCCATATCTCAAAGTTCCTGAATGGTTGTTACCTTAGAATTGAACCTCTCAGGAAGTGAGCGCAATATCTTTGCACAAACTTTACTTTCTCAGATGCTATCTCCAAGACCCCACAGAGAGTTGACTATGTCATTCAGTTTAGTATAAAAGTCCATGAATGATTTACTTTCCTCCATACATATTTCCTCAAACCTAGTGGTAAGGATTTGAAGTTTTGACTTTTTTTACAATACTCATACCCTCATATGTCATTTTTAAGATATAATAGGCTTGTTTTGCAGTATCACAAGATAAAATTCTTTTGAACTCATCTGGTGATTGAGCAAAGTGATTGCATTTAAAGCTTTAACATTGACACTGATCTCATTTTTCTAAAGAGTGGTCCACATATAATAGGGTGTTGCTTTAACAGTCTTAGTTCCATTGGTGCATAAAACTTCAAATGTAGGTGGGTTCCATCTAGTTACTATGTGTAACACCCCAAAAACTGGGGGTCGAGTAGAAACCCAACTCCCGAGTTCCAAAACATCACTTATGCAACATGGGTAATGATAAATGCATGTTATCTGTAGAATGGCATTAAACAAGATTGAGACTAAGCCAAAACAGCATATCATACTCCATAGACAGTTAACTTAGCAAGCGGAAGACTGTGATAAATACATAAAATATATATAATTGATTGTAAGTCTCCAGAGTGTGAACATGTTACCAGGTTAATTAAATACATGTATACTCCAAAATTGGAAAGAAAGGATATACACGAGTGCTCCAAAAATATAAAATGACAAGTATCAAGGCATCTAATCAACCTCCCTGTAATCCCGTCGATCAGAACACGCATAAAGGAGGGATCCTCCTCATCATCATACAAGTCCGGCTCCACCTCACAGGCCGCGCCATTATCTGCAATTACAAAAGAGTCTGGTGGGTGTTCGGAACACCATCCCATAACGTGAGAGTGAGTAGCTAACTCAGTGGAATAATAGAGCAAAGATTAGCAGGTTCTCAAATCGATCACGCGATAATAGTAAAGCAATCAATCAAACATTCCTAGATACTGTTGTTAATGCATGCATGAAATGACATGATGGATGCCCTCACCGACATACTCCCTCATACGGCACCATCTTAAGCCTGCGGCATGCTTACGTTCCTCAGTGCTCTACATCTTCCAGGCACATGCAATGCGATATGAATAATGATTACCGAATTGTTATTAGTTCTTCTCATACAGCAGGATTGAGAAACTAGGGTACCTTGCTTATATCAATCTCCACACAGATCCTGTCTAGGGTCGTCACTCCTAGTAATCTCATACGATGTTATATTTGTAGGTCACTGCAAGGGCTGTCAGGGCTGTTGCTCGCACTCGTTGCACCGCTCCCCCATCACCTTATCAATACAAGCCTACTTGTGCTCTTGTCGCTACAGAAGGGTCGTCGCCTCCCGTAGACTCAGAATACGCTCGAGATCACTACAAAGGGCTCGTCACCTGATCAGTGTATGCCGACAGCTCGAATGTAGTGTCACATACCACCACAATCGGCTCACGAGTCAAAGGTGCTCACTGGTCACTACGGGGAGGTTTGTGGCGCCAGCGTAGGCCGACAGCTCGACCACGGTGTCCCATACCACCATGCCCGGCTCATGAGTCTTTATAGATCAAGGTACCATGTTTAACAGGATTTCTAATAGTAAGTTCAGTACCCTAGGTTCAAGCAGTTATGACTCATATAGGGTGAACATACAATGGCCAGTCAGGTTACTTGACGAGCTCGACTAGTACGAGCGCATCTCAAGCTGAGCGACATGAAGTGCATGAAACACTTCGTGTGGCCTAACCACTGCCGTCAACTCCAAACATGACTCGCGTTCATCGACGCGTCCTCCGTGGTAGATAGAAGCCGACCACGAATTCAATCCATTACCGACTACCTGGACTAAAGCATAGCCCCAAACATTTGTAATCTATACCAGTGATCATATGAGAGTAATGGAATTGAAGTTCAAAAACACAAGCATGTTAACACATGTTATAGCATACAAAGTAAGCAAATCACCCAACACATGTATTCCATACATATAAGGAAATCAATTCATACAGCAAACATGTAGGAAATCGTGTACAACATCATATGGATTGAGAATTCATTCTCAAAACTAATTTACAACACCATTTACTCAATACATACTAATACAAACATTTATACAAACCCTTAGTCTACACACCTTAGTCTACATAGCGTATGTCGACCCAAAGCTCACATTAGGGGGAATCTCTTCGCCAAACAGATTATACACACATATATAATATCATAACACGATAAATTTACATGTCAAGCATTTCAACAAAATACGGACGTATACAGTATTTTCTATAAATGCCTAAAATACCCTAAATCTCATATTTACCGTACGTTTACAAAACGGAAAACGGACAGCATGTTCTACATGTCAAACGGCATGCTCGTCGATAATCTACTATTAAACGACATTGAAAGCTTTGAAATCAGTCAAATCTCTTGGCCAAACAGATTATACACATATATATAATATCATAACATGATAAATTTGCATGTCAAGCATTTCAACAAAATACGAACGTATACAGTATTTTTTATAAATGCCTAAAATACCCTAAATCTCATATTTACCGTACGTTTACGAAACGGAAAACGGACAGCATGTTCTACATGTCAAACGGCATGCTCGTCGATAATCTACTATTAAACGACATTGAAAGCTTTGAAATCAGTCAAATCTCTTCGCCAAATAGATTATAGACACATATATAATATCATAATACGATAAATTTACATGTCAAGCATTTCAACAAAATACGGACGTATACAGTATTTTCTATAAATGCTTAAAATACCCTAATCTCATATTTACCGTATGTTTACGAAACGGAAAACAGACAGCATGTTCTACATGTCAAACGGTATGCTCATCGATAATCTACTATTAAACAACATTGAAAGCTTTGAAATCAGTCAATTAAAGCGTCTAAAATCCGCACCTTTTTTCCTAGACGTGTATCGTTTCGAACGGAACGTATACGCTTCGTCAACTGCTTATAAGCGACCTAATGCACAAGATACATAAGCTATGTTACTATTTAAATCGAAAGAACCCTAAATCAGCAAGTAGTTACGATTTTTCTTACCTAGGAGTGCGTTGGAATCACTGGGAAGTCATTGGAGTGCGGTGCTTTGGCACGTGCAAAAGCTGCAGCAAGTGGCAGGAATTCTCTCCCACTACTCTCTCACAATCTTTCACTTTCTCTCTCTTTCAATCTAGGGTTTCTAGCAAATTCAGATGGGAGAGGTATGTGAGGGTTTAAGTCCCTTATATAGCCTAAATTCTAACCTAAATAGACTTGTGAACAAAGTATACTTAAGTTATAACCAAATCGAGGCTGTTCCGATCCAAAAGAGCATTTCGAGAGGTCCCCTGGCCGAACGCAGTTGGACTTAAGCTCATGGTCACTAGATGTTGTCCACACCCAATTTTCAGTCCGGTAGAGTTCGCAGATCGCACATGGCGGTCCAGTTTCAGTTCAGCGGTCATCGTGCCTTAATCCGGTCTACAAGTCTCGTGATATGAAAGAGAAATTTTTTCTGATCCGAGGGTGAAATTTGGCTAAATTCTGACGGTCAGAACGCTTAATAATAACGCGCAAAGTCACGTGCCAGATTTGAATTAAAATATCCAAATCTTTTCCCTTTCTCACTTTCTTTACTCGAGGCTCAATGAAATAGCCTCAGAGCGTCGGTTGGCCTTGATTTTCGAAACGATTGTCAAGTCCAACAAGGCGGTCGCAATGGTCTAAGATTGTAGATATCTGACTTTCGACTCGCGGTCTAAATCCAATACGAAGTTTCAGAAGGTTCCTGAGGGCAAACGGGTTTAGAGTTTGATCCTAGGTTTCAGGGTATTATAGCGTCATTGATTCTACAAGTTTTGGGTCGTGTAGAACGTATTTAAAGTGTTCAGGGACAATTTCACAGCTACTCTAGCGTAGCGCTAGCTAACTTACGCTTATTTTCTAAAGAATTTGGTTCTAAATGATTTCTTTGGCTTTGGAATTGATTCCTAAGAGTGATGTGGTTGACCCATTGCCTAAGGACGTCTAACCTTAGGTTGGCAAAAATCCGGGGTGTTACAATCTACCCCCCTTAAAATAAAATTTCGTCCCCGAAATTGGCTAAGGATAATGAGTACCTAGAGAGACCTTCGTATTAACATTCTAAGGAAGGTTCAAACCTTAGTCGATGACCTAACCTTACGTATAACCTAAATCAATTGTTTCGATTCTGGGCCAGTGAGGAAGGGGCTAACCACGCTTCCGCTGCGTCACTCTACTCTAACGGTTGCATTGGCTGATCCTATCAAGATTGGGCTCAATACGTTCTACCCCCCTTAAAACTTGGTTCTACTTAAGGTTCAAGATTCTATGTCCCGATCCGTATATCGGAACGAGGTGCAACTTAGGACCTGTCCTTGACATAAAATGGGAAACAACCTCTCACTACATTGGTCTTCCTTTGATAATGATGCGTTCTATGGCATTGGTACCTATAATTTATAAAAATGAGCTAAAAAGATGGGTGTTGTGGTTAATTTCAAGAACGGATGTGATTTTGTGGCAAGAGGTCTAATCTATATTTGGCTGTATGTCCTCAACATTTTCCAAAGGCAAAGCAACAACTTTTGATTGTAGGTGGTTGGGCCAACACGGAAGAAAGGTTGTGTAGTGGGTCTGAGCCGGATACATAGACTTCCTGTCTAGCTAGGACAGAAAATTTGTTGTATCAATTCTTAATCCGAGTCGATGCCGATCTTCTGCTTGATCAGAGCATTGGATTTATTAGTAACTACTAGGATTAAGAAGTCGATTCAAACCGCGAATACATCGCTTACATGCAGTTCCTTTACTCCGCGTTCCCGAATGCAATAAGCCCTTGGGGAAGGCAATTCTAAGGGGTGTGTTGGTTTATTCTAAGTTCAACTTGAGGGATTTGATAAGTTTTCCCTGAGAGTGAATGGGTCTAAGTTAAAACAACTTTCCTAAGGGTTATAATAGAAGTTTATAAGTATTAAGGGGATCTATCGAAGAATGAGGTTCTACTCCAACCAAATTTAACCTACTATTCCTTAGCATGTACAGGCTTTACACTGCCTAATACAACTAGCAGCCTAATCTGTAACTCACTAGCCATAATCCAAAATCTATACTTATACGTTAAATGGTTTCATCCCAGTTCTACTACAGGGATTGTTCTATGGCTTAGGGTCAGGATTGTCTAAATGGAATTGGATTTCCTATATCGTCAGATCTTTCAAATCTAGGAGCACTAACTCTAGGTCCAAAACGCCAAGGGCCTATATGGCCAGTAGCATTAAGTTGTATGAAATGAAACTGCTTTCTTAATCCTACGTCGGGATTGGGAGTGGCATGCTTGGTATGAGGGCGGGTGGGATAAAAACTAATTTTTGTAGGCTTAATCCCGGGATTTACAACATGGCAGTAGAAACCATAGGATACACCCAATCTAAGGACAATACCTTACAGCGAACGAAACTGCATGCACTTCATTTAACAAAATATGTCACAATATATGGAATAAAGTTCCACATGAATTATGACAGGAACGCATTCGGCTATATTAAGCCCAAACCACTAAACACAAACACACTTTCTACCAATGACTTCACTAGACCCAACAACAACAAAACACAGAAATCTCTAAAATGGTAAACAAACAATCTACAGGACAACGGCATAGATGCCTAATTCTACCAAAGGACTTCTACCACGGTCCCGACTTACCTTCTTTAATACTGTCTAGTTTAACACTGTCTGTTACCCATTAGAGCTCTATTGGCCATGTATTTTCGCGACTCCTCAAACGAAGAAGATGGAGAAATGGGATTTGAGGTTTGCATGATTTGAGACCAAAAAGAGTGTAAAGGCTCAAATAAAAGGGACATGAGAGGGAAGGTGGTGGAAAAGGAGAAAAAGGCTAAAATAGCCTCAACAATAACCATAAAAATGAGGAAAATGGGAAGAAATGGCTGCGCTAATAGACTGAAATGAATCTAGGCCCTGTAGAGGGGTAAATCAGGCTCTCAAAGGCTAAATTTTCAAAGGAAAAGGAGAACAATAAGTGGGAATGGAGCTCACCCGACTTTCAGCCTTGAATGGAGGTTGTAAGAGCTCCAAATGATAAAAAATGGAGAGGAAAGGGAGTATGTATTACTGTAAATGGTGGAATGGCGTGGGTTGAGACAGAAATGGATGGTGGGAGTGATTGGAACTGGGGTTTAAGAGAAAAATCAGTAAAAATGTGAGAAAGGGAGAGCTTGAGGGGCATTTTTGTGAAGTACTATTTTGGAGGGATTTTAACGAACGCTCCACCTACCAGGGGGCTACCCTAGCCCCCAAACACCTCCAGCCCGAAGCCCAGACCCAACCGAGGAATTTGACCGGCGATGCATCGCAGAATCGACGATGTCATCGCCGACCAAACTCACATCTGGCGATGGCCGCCCTATGGGGCTGGTTCCCCTTGCCCTAGGGACCCCAAATGTATATTGCTCCCACATTGGTTCATTGTATTTGGACTTGGATAGGCCCAAAACTCCATTTGGGGCGTTTCGGGGCCAGTTTGTAAACCAGAATGAGTTTATGTATCATGTAGCATATGATTTTGGGGTAGGAGAGGCTAATCCATCAAACTAACCCATTTATTTAAAGATATTCCCTAATTGGAATGACCAAAAGTTCAATTTTTACCTATATTTACTATTTATAGTAAATTTTTGTCTAAGTATGATTCAGTATCATTCGCACATTAGGATTTATGTCTAGTGTGAAAGGAGTTAGAAAAAGTGGAAGCATGGGGTGGTGGAAGGAGGGATTCTGAAGGATTTGGATGAAAATGGGTTTTAGGCTTTGGAATTGAGTGTAAAGGTGTTGTGGTTGCCCCACAACCAAAGGACATCCGTTTCTAGGTTTGAAATTCTTCAGGGAATGACTCAAACCCGTCGACTGACGGCCTAGAGGTGACTTAGGTCGCTTCACACGACCGAAGATATGTTACGACCTAAATTACCGTATAGTCTCACCTGTCGGCGAAACTTGGGATCCTAATGTAGTCTCTAAGTTTCCATCGTCCCCTTCCTAAGTCAGAATACGTCAGTGTGCGTCGTGTTACCATAACCCAGGTCCAGTTTAATCCAAATCATGATCTGATACCAACTGTAACACCTCAAAAATCGGGGGTCGAGTAGAAACCCAACTCCTGAGTTCCAGAACGTCACTTATGCAACATGGGTAATGATAAATGCATGTTGTCTGTAAAATGGCATTAAACAAGTTTGAGACTAAGCCAAAACAGCATATCATACTCCAGAGACAGTTAAATTAGCAAGCGGAAGACTGTGATAAATACATAAAATATATATAATTGATTGTAAGTCTCCAGAGTGTGAACATGTTACCAGGTTAATTAAATACATGTATACTCCAAAAATGGAAAGAAAGGATATACATGAGTGCTTCAAAAATGGAAAGAAAGGATATACATGAGTGCTCCAAAAATATAAAATGACAAGTGTCAAGGCATCTAATTAACATCCCTGTAATCTCATCGATCAGAACACGCATAAAGGAGGGATCTTCCTCATCATCATACAAGTCCGGCTCCGCCTCATAGGTCGTGCCATCATCTACAATTACAAAAGGGTCTAGTGAACTTTCCAGCATATGAACAAGTCACATCTTAAGATTGTTTGTCTTAACAAAATTTAACAACCAAGTGTGCTTGATATACAACACAACACTTACAAGTACTTTTTCTCCATGTGTCGTGGTTCACTCGACATTCCTGTGTCTCATTTTAGGAATAATATCTTAAAATGAGCTGGAAAAAATGGATGGTAAGAGTGAATAACACACGTACATCATGGTAGGGCACACATAGCTTTTCAGCAGCACACAATGCTGAAGTGGGTGCTGTGTGCTGTACCATGCAATGCAATTCGAGTCCGAACTGTTAGGAGAAAAAATTTCCTCGGTAACAAACCGGATTTGCTACTGAACTGGACCCACACCGTCTATTTATTTGGAGAGATTATCTTGTGGCATGAGTTAAAAGAATGAGGCAAATCCAAATCTCAAGTGGACCCCACCACAGAAAACAAAACAGTGGGGATTGAGCGCCTACAATTAAAAACTACTTTGGGCCACAGAAGTTTTTGATTAAGTTGTTATTTGTGTTTTCCGTTATTCAATGTCTGTGTTAACTAATAAACAGGTTGGATCTCAAATTAATATCAGGGTGGGCCTTAGGAAAGTTTCAACGGTGGGCGCCACTGTCCCCACTGTTTTCTATGGTGGCGTCCGCTTGAACTTTAAATCTGCCTCATTCTTTGGCTCATGGTATTAAACGATCTCTCCAAATAGATGGATGGTGTGGATACAACACATACATCAGGGTAGGCCCAAACAAACGTCTCATCACCAGCAAGACTCCCAGCTGTCGGGTTCAGTAGCTAATCCGCGTCCGCTTACGGTGGGGCTCACCTTGATTCCACGTCCCCAAGGCGCTCACCTTGATTCATGTAGTTCATATCCACACCGTAGGTCTGTATTGCCCGATCATTTTGTAGCAAGAGCCTACAAATGAAGAAGTAACAAATAATAGTATTTGGTGAACTATACTATACGAAACAGTGATCATTAAACGCTCCATTGTTAAACACTTCTATAATGCCAACTGAAATGTTCCCTTAATGTTGATAAGGTCATATAAAAGTGGACGAAGGGAAATAAAAACAAATATCCTATCCCTTTAATGTCAATCAATACTGTTTTCAATGGTATCGCCTACCTGAGAATTGGATCTGCTTCATTAATGGGACGCGGATTGCGTCCTACCCTCGCCGTCTGTACTGACAAACGCACAATTCTGTGGGTAGGCCCTCTGTAATTTATTTGTTTACCTGCGTCATTTATTTCTTTTCTAAGATCATTTTAAGGTATTTGTAAAATAAAAAATAATAATAATAATAAAAATTAATCAGATCCAACGTTCAAATGCTCAAATAGGCCACACCAAATAATACTCTTGGTTGCAATAAATATACAAAGTATGATACTTAAGTTGCATTAAATGCAAGAGCCATACGTGGTGGTCCACTTGAACGTTTGATCTGTCTCATTTTTGTGCTCATACCTTCAAATGATCTAAGAGAATCGGATGGACAGTATAGATAAACATAAATCACAGAATTGGGGTAGGACGCAGTAAACGTCCTTCATTTCTGGCTCATTCCTTAAAGTGACGGATGGACAGCGCAGATACAGAATAGGCCCGACGGTAAGGGCCACACCTAATCCGCACCCATAAAACACAGTCCTGACCTTTAGTTTGTTGCAAGCAAACAGATGGCTCTATAAAGGAATGCAACAACCGTCCAAACTCAAATTGGTTTCTAAGATTTTCATTCTTGAGAGATTTCAAGGAAATGCAGTAGGGTCCAACTCAAACCAACGGCTTAGATCACTGAACCATGCTCCCGCTTGTGCCAACATGAAAACTCGAGTACACCGCTGGGTCGAGGATCATACATTGGTCAGCAATAAAAACCTTAACCTAATCACGTGATAGCAAGGCAAACAAGTCTTCGAAATGGCAAAAACGTCGATACTCTGCCAGAGTGTGACAGATGATATGCAGGCACTTAGAAATTAAACGTGGCACTTAAGTATTGAAATTAAATAATTCAAATTATGGTACGCTATTGATGTATCGTGAATAAAAACAAGAGTAGTTGATTCCTTATTATCAGATAGGTTGGCGTTTATTGGACGGTTAAATTAAGAAAAGCATCCAACGGTCCTACCATAACCATTTCTCCACTAATCTAAGCTTGGTACTGTGAATCTGAAACAGTCAGTTACAGAATCTAGTGTGCATGCCACGTGTACACTGTGTAAGTGCCTGAGTATCAAGCTGTCATACTCAGCCTGAGTATCATATAACTCCTCGAAATTTCAAATCTTGAAACGCGGGCTTTCTACATTTTAGATTATGGTGCGTCGCAGCAGTATGTACGTGTACTATACAAGTGAGACTCTTCCAGTACACATTGGCACCTACATATAATCCGAACCGTCCAAATAATGGAAAACCTATATATTATTAGTGTATTCTACAATCAGATTGGTTAGAAATTCTGACCTCGGATTAAGTGGATTTCACCATTTGGACGGTCCGATTTCCGTTTAAACCAGGAGCGGATGTGGTGCCCTTCATGTCATCTATCCACGTATGATAGGCACAGACAACATAGCAACACTGACAAAATGTCACCGACATTTTGAAACCTCAATATTCCGCGCTGTATTAAAAACTGAATGATATTAGCGCGTTAATATCACGATATTTTAATAATCTCGGCATTTTCCAATTTCCTCAACGGGATCGCGAAGTATTGACAATAATAATGTGAAATTTATTTTAAAATACCAACATATATTATTTAAAAATATTCATGATATTTATGAATATTTTTAAAATATTTATTTTCAGCAAGATTTCTTGAAAGCCCAAGTTGAGTCCCACTTTGGGTCTGGGGTGCAAAACCTCCGCTGCCATTAGTTGAGTCCCACTTTGGGAAAGAAATTCCAAGTAGAAAAGAAGTCCCAAGCCGAGGTGATGGTATGTTCCAAGCAGTGAATTTGAAAATGTCCTGATATTTTATGATAATTAATGTATTAAGATCTCATCAAAATTTTATCATTAAATAACTAAGATATCAATATAAAAATTAAATAATAATTTCAAATACATGAGAGTACTGTGCAACGCATGTGGAGAGAAGAAAGCAAGAAAAGATGATACCAGGAGGGGAATATGTCCGAATAGAGTGTGCTGGATACAAGTAGAGAGAAAAACAGACGAGGCTACCTGTAGGTTGTGGTGTACATGAGAGACTTGAGGAGGCTGCGCATGGAATTAAATGGGATTAAGCTTCATGGAATTGAAAACACCATCGTTTAAATCTTACACCATGTTTATTTTCTTCGACAATTGTTAAGTATATATATTTTGAAAAATGAGCTGTGTATTGAGAAGGATTATGAAGAATCCATTTGGCTTTTCAAATCCATTTGAAAATTGAAATATAGCATGTCATTCAGCTGCACACTATGTGGATCCAATTTATGAGTACATTGATATGGGCGAGTTCTCTGAGTCCCACCATGGCATATGGATTATATTCAGAGCATCCATCCAATTTTCAAGATCATTTTAAAGCATGAGTATAAGAATCAAGCTGATCGAAAGCTCACATGGAGCACACTACATAAACCAATAGAGACTAAACACTTACTGTTGAAAACTTCTCAGGGGTGACAATTAGTTTTGGATCAAGATAATATTTGTGTTTTCCCTTCATCTAAGTTGATCTAATCTTATGAACAGGTTTGATGGGTAAAAAAACATCACAATGGGCCCTAGAAAGGTTTTACTGTCGACGTTATTATCTCTACTGCTTTTTAGTGTGGTCCATATAAGCTTTGGATCTTCTTCATTTTTTGGCTCATGCCATCAAACGATCACGTAAAATGGATGGACATTGTGTGTATAACACATATATCACAGTAGGGTCCACAACTTATTGAAGTCAACACATTAGGAAAGTCTGCGATATTTCAAAACAGTATGTTTCGTATATGGTGAGTTTTGCTTATTCCACATATCAATACAAACATGATTTCAAATAAAACCTAGGATTTAACTTTTCAATATTTACAATCTAAATATAATATACAATATTGACTAAACCATGGGATTTGTAAACAAACTCTGACACCATGTCATCATTGTAAAAAATCAATTCCATCCCACTTAATCTCATTTAATTCCACGTGCCAACTAGTTTGGCACATAGAATTGGCTAGGATTACGATGGATAGTATTATAATATCCTACCTGATAATACCGTTCATCAATTGGGACGCATGGTTTACTCGCCCGAATTCCTCTCCTTAGAATTATTGTTGCACCGTTGGATTGCAAGAATTTGTCATTGGATTCGCACCTGGTTCCATCCCAATCCTCAAGCCCATCCCGGAGTGTAGCTGAATCCAGTGTGTAGGTGTGGGATTATAGGAATGGCTTCAATATTGCTTCAGAGTATTCATCTGCTACGAACTCCCTGACAGGAACCTTCACCTATTTATAGGAGAGTGCAGGTGAGGACTCACAATACAGAGAGCTCAGAGCTCTTGGGATTGAGAGGCCTAAGGGCAACTTGCACACGTGTGTGAGATTAGCAAAGCTCCATTTTTCCTACCCTAAAATATGCAGCAGTAGGAGCTACACTTGGGATATCTCCCGAGCTTTAATATCTATGTGTATACATGGAAATGGCAGGCCTTCTAAATCTACCCGTGTTGCTTCTACGACTCTTTTCATCATTCTTCGTAATGGGTTTTCTTTAATCCAAGGTGAGATTTCTTTCTTCCGTTCTTAGGGTTTTGTTCATAAGTTTGTATTGCTTGGATGGAACTACATTTTCATGAATTTTGTATTGGTAAACTGAGATTATTCTCTTCGAATACCCAAACAATGCTTTTATACACTGTAGAATCATGGTGGCATCTGATCTCTATGGCTTTAGATTTGAAACACAATTTTTGAATTGTTTGGTTTTGAATTATTGCATTTCCATTAGTTTTATTGTGTTTGGATTCATTATGCAATTGAATTTCTGTGTAATGGTGGTTTCTCTGTTGCTATTTGGATGTTGGAGATGAATGTTTATGGTGTTCACTCAAGCACATCATCCCAGCATGTCTAAACGCGCTAAACACACTTTCATGGGATTGTGGCAACTGATCTGAATCCCACAAAATAACCAAACGTGTCTGTAGAGCATTCTCAAGAATGTTGGATCTAACTCCGGGATCCAAACATGACATTCCATATCCCTTGGATTTAAAACATCCCACGACAAACACTGATAGGACAGTGGGATAACTTGTAAGCAGTTCCATCCCATCCAATCCCCTTTAAGGGATTGAGCGGGATATTGTATTTGAGTGTATTTGAGGGGATTTAAGAGGATTTTGGAGAATTTTTTCCTAATTCCGTTATTTAGGCCATGGATTTGAAGGTATTTGAAATACATACATTAATTTTATTTTAAAATCCTAGATTTTTGTTATGATATTAGTGTAATCAGAGTAAAATATATTTTTCTCTCTTTTTAAAAGTAAGAAAGTCACACGTGTAACAAAAGTATCGTTAGGCTATTAATTCAACATGCATGTGGCATGCTAATGACACTTCAAAACAATCTAATTATCAGCTACAACACTAATATCATATAAACAGAATGATCCGAACTACAAAAAATTGGCCATCTAAATTATATTTAAAAAACATCGACAAGTCACTTAATTGTGATCCTTATGTTTGTGTCTCACCCAAGGCTTGGAATTTCCTCTATATTTCAAGTCAGAGTATATATTTCAATGGGCTTATTATAATTGTTTTGGTCAAACATTACATATATACTTTTTGGGATATTAAAGGTGATTTAGTTAATCAACTTTAGGACCTGTGAATGTACTAAGAATTCCCATGCATGCTAAACACAAGCTTTCAAAAGGTTTGGATTCTAGTGTGTTTACATCTGTTTTGATGCATCCACTTGGACCAATGAGATGTTGCCACATATCAACACTACAACCTTAATGACGGACACAATCTTACTCGCATCCTGAGAATATCTTTTGCCCCACCTTTTTCGGATACATGCCACTTGCCAAAAGTAGAATGACATAGAGCCATAATCACTTCTGTGGAAGAGACACCATGGTGAATGACAAGTGGCCCTAATACGTGTGGCATGTTTATCTAAGCCAGTGTATTCGACAAGGCCATAAAAGACCCGCCAAGACAGGAATCTTATCACAAATTAGGATATGCTCGGCAAGACCATCTCGCATAGCCCTTCCAAAATAAGAGATCCTCCTAGAGAAGATCGGTGCTCTCACGACAGTTACAAAGGTTCAAGAAGTGAATTTTTCTTAGTGAGGATGGGAACTAAGGACACCATGCTGGATTCAATTCTAGTGAGACTAATTCCATAAGATACACGGATCTTTGCGGTTATGCTGGCAAGCGATCCAAAAATAATTTCTAATTTATGGAGATCTCTTTAGCCAGGCTAGGATAATTAGAGAACAAATGTGCACCAGACTGCTAAGGATCCTGGAACAGCAAGGGTTTGTCGCCTCCTTAAAGTTATATAAGGAGTATGCGATGAAGAGCTCCAAACCCACACCAAACACAATCTCTCATAATGGCACAACACTTCTTATCTTAGATTAGATTCCTCCACTTTTGTCTAGCCATGTTGTATAACGTCCAAAGTTTAGGCTAGCTTATATTGTCATTGTCTAGTGTCATCGCTGCAAAACACTTAGGAGTAGTATAGATATTCGTGACCTATCATCATTGGATCCCCAATCAATCAAGTCCTTATTTGAAAAATCACATCCCCGTTATATCTTGTTAACTAATCCGCCTCAATTGTTTGTCCACACAAATGATTACAAGTATTTATTTTTCATTTATTTCTTTGTTTATATAGTTTATCTGTCGATTGTATTAGGCATCAAATACATACTAATAAAATCAACATTTTTTATCTTTTAGTTTTAAATCTTTCCATCGTTTCTCTATTGAGAAATATAAAGTTTGCTATCATTGGTGAAAGGAAAGTTCTTAATGTAAGATAAAAAGAATCTATTTAGAAGGAATAACCCATTTTCTTCTAAAATCGCCCAATTGTTATAACTATTGGTGGTTGAGAGACGGTTGATCCCACGAGTTTGGTCTTAATCAATCTATCTTAACGTGAGGGCCACTAGCGTTCAATCAAACTTGAGTTGAGTATGACTCCGGCATGCCTATATTATCCTAAATGCACACGTTTAACAAAATATAGTCCTTCATTAACACGTGACCTTATGTTTGATTGAATTGCATAAATACAGTGTATTTCAATTACAAGTTGCCAAACACCTCTAAAGATTTAAAATCACTCTAATTCCAATGTTGTGATTTGGATTCCAATGCATTTCAAATACAAGCTCCCAAATGAGCACCTTTGGCACCTTGAATTTAGAATCTCTTATAATTTAAAAATAATTAGGAACTTAAATTATATAATATATTTACAAGAGCTTGAATTTAATTATTAAATCGACTTTAATATCCCTAATTATGTCATATATGTGATGTTTGACACAATAATTATAACAACCCATTTAAATATATAATTTGACAAAAAATGATGAAATTAGAAGCTTTGGATAAGCCACAAGCATAAGACCACAATCAAGCAACTAATAAAAAAATTATTATTGATTTACATGATGAATGTTTGGATTGCTAAAATCATTCAATTGAAGTAATTTTAGTGATGCAGTTAATAGTTTGACTCTCTAAGAATATCATTACCGGGCCAGATATATAATAAATTAATAGCTTAATGGGTCATATGTTACACAGTAATCGAAGTAAAAGATAAAAGTGCCCTTATAAGTGTCATGGTTTGTCAATTAGCATATGCGTTGAGTCAGACGGACTGCAGAGCCTTACAGGAAGATTTATTCAAGCGTCTACCCCAACCGGATGTGTAGAAGCTCGTCATAGGTAAACCTAAGCCTCACATCCCATGTCCCAAAACACCAGGTGAATAAAACCCTTAAAACAAGATAGACATCATAGGGTTTTGTTGGTAAGAAAATGTTTTCAAAAATTAAAAATCTCTAACTTTTCTTGCCCTGTTGATTGTATCGATATACAAATCAATATAATCAACCTGTGTTGTCGATGCCCTCGGAAGCTCAATCGATAAAATCGAATAAGGGCTAAATATGTCCAGCAACCACATACATATTTAGACGAATTTATCGATGTATCAACAAACATATGATACCATCAATATTTAATCTCGAGCCCATCGAATATGACTCAATAATATCGACAGGCAGATATCCGGCGCCCCTATTTTTACTCAAAAAAATCATATATGCTTCGATATATCAGAGCTTTCCTTGATACCATCGGTGTTCAAAACTCGATGATATCAGAAGTCTCTCAATAATATCGAGCATGGGCGCGAAGTCTTCCAGCAACATTTTTTAAGTGGTTTTTTAACTCTGATCAGGGGTCACTTGATAAAATCGATATTCAAATATCGATGGTACTGAGGTCGGATCGATTGCTTCGAGATTAGACATAAACTATCCAGCAAGCTCACCGATAAAATCCTTGTATTTATTGATGCATCAACACGACCGCCGAAATCGTCGACATTTAAATTCCAGTGATATCGAGTATCCCCCGATCATATCTAATGACCTGAAAATTTTTATGCAAGTTTCTCTCATTTTTCAAATGTTGAGGACTCGATCCATGTATCAATAACATCAGAGTTTGAAATCCAATTGCATCGACACGAGTTTCGATTCCCTCGACCAGCTGGCAGAAGGTTTTCATAGCGTATGACATTGAGTTTTGTGCCATCAAGCGGGCCATCGATACGATCGAGAGTATACGCTCGATGATATCAAACTCTATCATAAATGTGACCATTATATATCCGTTGAAACCTTTTTCCTATATAAAGAGAACTTGTCTTTAGTTGCTGGTAGAGAAAGAAGAGAGTATTTTTGTGTGTTTAACCTTAGATCATATATCCAAAGCCCTTTCTCTCATGGGAGTTCATCCTTCAATCCACCTTCATCATTGATATTCAATAGAGTGGATTGGAGAATGAACTTCCGCATTCAAGGATCCTCCAACTACTACCTTAATGGCAAATCATTAAGCTGGAATGCCTTGAATGCATAGATGATTGGAACCGCTCTACCTTTCTGATAAAAAAACATTTAGAGAGTAGGATTCTATCATAACCTTGACCCAACCCGTTGCCTTATATTAGTACATCATTTATTACGGATCAAGGGAGTAGAAGACTCTTCATCAACAAGGAGGTGATCTTCGTCATGTGCTGAATGAGACTCATCAACTTATCTGTAAGTATCTAGAGTCCAAAGGACCCCTTTGATCATTCCTTTGTAGGATTGGGTCTAAGGTGTTTTTCACCCTTTGAAGTCTTCAAAGAGGCCTTCAGCGGGAGTGTACGTGGTGGGTGCGTTGTGTGGACCCTTGCTCTGTGGAGAACATAAACATCTAGTTAGGGGTGAACCAGTAAAACCTTCAGTTTGAGGTGAACCGTGTAAAACCTTGGATTTGAGGTAAACTAAGTGAAACCTCCGTTAGGGTCTTATGGAAGATCCTTGGCTAGTGTGCCTAAAAGTGAGTGCGTTGTGTTGACCCTTGCTCGTGAGAGCATAAACAGTCAGCCTCAGTGTAGGTTGTAAAGGTTAAAGGTGAACCTGATTTAAAACCTTAAGTTAGAGGTGAATCATGGAAAACCTCCTTAGTGTAATCCGGTACATTCAAGGGTTGGGTGCGGTTACCGAGAGTGGAGTAGACAAGTAGTTGAACCACTATAAAATAACTGTGTTTGCGATTATTATTCCCTTGTGCATATTATTTACTTCATTACTTTCATACCTATATATCTGAGATCACATCTTACACACACACACAGTCATATCCATCATAAACTAGGTTACATATAGTTATTCCTTGAATGGTTTGTGATTGGATATTCTACTACGCTTGGAAGCCAGTAGAGTTACATTTGAGTAATCCTGATAATTGCATATTCATAGGATTAGTGTAATAGAATTTTTAAATACATTGTAAAAACTTTAAAAAGTCCTATTCACCCCCCTTTAGGACATATTAGCATATTCCTACTTCAACTTCAAGCGGTCTTCACTGCTATTTCAATTGGTATCAGAGAAAGTCTCTCTTTAAGGGCTTCGCTACCTAGAGAGTGATCGTAACTGAAGTTTAGAATATGGCCAAAAGAGAGGGCTCATCAGTCACTAGGCCTCCAGTATTTGATGGTTCAAATTATGTATACTGAAAAGTTAGGATGCACTACTTTCTGAGATCTTTGGATCATGATGTTTGGGATATAGTTGAAAGAGGATATGTGCCACCATTTGAACAAATCACACTTGAGAGTGGCACAACCGTCACAAAACCTAAACCCAAAGAGAAGTGGACAACGTTCGACAAAGAAAAATAAACTGCTAAAGCAAAAGCTATGAACGTCATTTACTGTGTCGTGTCCCAAGATATATTCAATTAAATAAGCATGTGTGAGACATCTAAGGAAGCATGGAGATTATTAGAAACAACCCATGAAGGCACAAGCACTGTGAAGAGGTCCAAACTCCAACTATTGACTTCACAGTTCGAAAGTCTCAGAATGGAAGAGCATGAGACATTAATGCATTTTTTCACCAAGTTGAATATCATTTGTAACTCCATGGGTGGGTTGGGAGAAAAAGTTTCGGTACCGAAAATTTGTAGGAAAATTCTAAGATCCCTACCGGAATGGTTTAATCTCAAAGTAACAACAATTGAGAAGTGTAGAAATATTGACGAGATGAAAGTAGAAGAACTGGCAGGTTCCCTACAAACTTTCGAACTACACTTCACACAATCCCAAAAATTTAAAAATACTGTCCTAAAAACTTCTAAGAAAACAAAACATGAGGTTAGTAAGAGTGAAAAAGAAGATAAAGATGAGGAAGTGGCCTTGCTAGCTCAAAATTTCAGAAGAATCGCGGTCGTCCCTCTAAAGGAAGAAAGGTGAACAACAAACCCTCTACAGGAAAAAGAACCAAAGAACCATAATGTTATGTCTTTCATGAGTATGGACACCTGTTATCGGAATGCCCAAACAGAAAAACTAAGGGTAAGGTAATGGCTGTCACTTGGGATGATACAAAAGGAATCAAACTCAAAAAATAGTGACTCAGAGAGTGATGGAGATCAGAAATCATTAAAAATCCTTATGCCCTCCACCACTCCCATCATTCCCATGGAATCTGAAAACAAAGAAGAACAGCAAGCCACCGAATTATTTCTGTCTGATAATGAGGAAACAGAAAAGGAAGAAGAAGAAGAACAACAAAACAAGCTGCAAGATGCTTACAATCAACTATATATCCTTAGCATCAAGGTTGTTAAAAGACTTGGAATATCTGAGAATAAAAAGGAATTGCTGCAAAAAGATTTGGATAAAACTCTAGAAATTAATACATAACTAATCAATGACTTGCAGCAACATCACTCAGATAATGATAGACTTAAGAGAATTAACTCCTTCTTTAAATTTGAATCCAAAAAACTAAACAAACAGGTTGAACAGTTAAAAGATAAAAATATGCTCCTTCAAAATGAAAATCATACACTCTTGTTTGATTTAGAAGAATCTAGAAAAATTGCCAAGCTAAACTGTAATTTTTCCCAAAGTGGTGAAAAGTTAGAAAAACTTTTAGGTATGGAAAAATCTGGAAATGACAAAAATAGATTAGGATATGAGAAAGTTAGAGTTAGGTATGAAATACAAATATTTGAAAAATCTGATGCCTCCAGTAGCAACACAAAAACAAGTCAAAGAGTTGAATCAAATAAAACTAAAAGTAAGAATCTTGTCATAAGGTGGGTAATTAAAGAAAAAAAAATTTCTTACTGCTCACTCAAATTATTTAACAGGCAAAGACACTAAGTGGTACCTAGATAGTGGTTGCTCAAGACATGTCACAAGTGACAAGTCCCTTCTATCAAACTATTAGAATCTGTACAACGGGATAGTCACCTATGGAGATGGAACCACTGCTAAAGTAATGGGACAGAGAATTATAAAGGGGATTAATCTGCTTAAAAATGAGAATGCTTTCTATATAAAAGGTTTGGCACATAATATCCTCAGCATATCTCAAATCTGTGATAATGGGCGTGTGATCAAATTCAACAAACAAGAATGCGAAATCCTAAATCAATCAGGAAAATCAGTAATGAAGGGTCATCTCACAAACAACCACTGCTACATTATCAGAGGTAAAGAAGGGACTGATGCCTAGAAGTACTGAGCATAGAAAAATAAGTCTAGGTTATGCATCTAGATCTAGATATTTGCTAGAATGATGCAATTTTTTGTTGAGCTTCAAATGCTATATCTAAGGTTCCTGACCTCTATCTTTTGTATATAAACATTCACATGTTTATACTTTTGTTGTGTACAGTGACTGTACAAAATTTTACTAAGTATACTTGATTCATTGAGATTCTAATAGTATACTTGTAGGGTCGTCTAAATGCTGAAAATGTAAAATCATCCACCTTTGATACAATGATCAATATGTCATTCTCAATTAATCGATCAAAGGTCAATATAATCGACGACTCTTTGGAATGTGAAAAGCCGTATGATCAAGAATGATATCGATGACATGCTCGATCCTATCGATATCATCTGTATTCAAAATTCGATAATATCGATATGCACTACCGATGTGATCGGCAGCTCTCGATAAAGTAAGATTTGTGTCCGTTGGAATTCTCAAGTTACTACCGGTTCTTCCCAACAGTCATCAACACAGTCTTTAATACATTTATGAGTGGTTTTTCGATATCATCGACACCGTATCGATGACACTGACAAACCTGTTATAAGAGCCGACCGACTACGAGAAAGAGATTCACTCAGCTATCTTCCCTCTGATCTTCCTCATTACCCTGCTAGCTCCGAAACATCAAAAAGAGCAAGGAAGATGGTTAAAAAGAAGGGTAAGAACCTCTTGGTCTCAAAATCTAAGAAAGAGAAAAATGTTAGATCACCTCAGAACCAATCCAATTGGGAACAAGTTACGATCGTTGATCATATTGTTCTCTACAGTGCTATCAAGCCCTATGGGGTAGATCTCATGTTAGAGACTATTGGTTGGAAAAATGTGCTTAAATTGGGTGGTCCTTTTCAATTTGATATGATTCAACAGTTTTTCAATTGTTGTCATGTGGTTCGGGATTATCCACCATGTATTTGTCTAGAATTTATGCAACACTCCACAATGATTACCCCAATGGCTCTTGGTCGTCTTTTGGACATTGGTGTGACTTAGATCCCAGTTACTGGAAGAAGTTTCAATGAATTAGGCAGGTGGGGGGAGATCACTCGAGCACTGTGCCAAGGTGCAACAATTCCTAGATACAATCACAATATACTTCCTGAAAAACATTTAGGAACCTTGTTCAAAATCCTCCAAAGTATCTTTAGTACGAATGTCTACCCATGTGACGTCAATGACATCGGCCTGAGTCCCTTTGCACTTAATATCTTGTATGATGTCTATCAAGAGGTTCCCATCCGTTTGCCAACTCTTATCCTAGAATAACTTATTAAGGTAGTTAGAGGGGACCATCTTGAAATCCTTCCATTTCCATCCCTCATCTGTAAACTGGCACACTACGTAGGACTGCCGGCAACATCAGACAAAGTATATCCTGAAGTGTGGTTCGACCATGATGCAGTTCAACAGGTATATGTCTCTGTTTCTTCTCATGCAAAAGAGTCCTCCACCTGTTGTATGAGCAGCCAACAACCAAATAAAGAAACACCATGGGGATCTAATCGGACACCTCTCTGTAGTCCTGCATCGTCACAAATCGTCAGCATCATGTATTTGAGCATCACCTACTGAACAGTCTTACTGGAATTGACAAGTGGCTCCATAACTGTGAACAACGATTATTAGGGATAGAGGACAAGCTAGAAGCTCTCACACCCTCTGTGCAACAGATTCTTGAATTACAAATAAAGGGTGGATCTAGTATGCTATAGGAGGTGGCAACATTAGAAAATAATGTGTAGATAGTGTAATTACTTTTTGAAACATCCGCACACTTCGTTGATCCGGCATACTATGATTTTTCATAGTCTTTCGAATGTTTTTTTTTCTTTGTGCCCATACTGTGATTTTTCATAGTCTTCCAGCAACATTTTTCAAGTGATTTTTCAACTTTGATCGAGGTTCACTCGATAAAATCAATATTCAAATATCAATGGTATCGAGGCCGGATCGATTGCATCGAGATTGGACATAAACTGTCCAACAAGCTCAACGATAAAATCCTTGTATTTATCGATGCATCGACACGACCGTCAATATCATCAACATTCAAATTCCAATGATATCGAGTATCCCCCGATCATATCTAATGACATAAAAAATTTCATGCAAGTTTTTCTCATTTTTCAAATATCGAGGACTTGATCCTTGTATCGATAACATCGGAGTTCGAAATCCGATTGCATTGACACAAGTCTCGATTCCCTCGACCAGCTGGTAGAAGTTTTCATAGCGTATGACATTGAGTTTTATGCCATCAACCGGGCCATCGATACAATCGAGAGTATACGCTCGATGATATCGAACTTTATCATAAATGTGACCGTTTTATATCCGTTGGAACCTCTTGCCTATATAAAGAGAACTTGTCTTTAATTGCTGGTAGAGAAAAAAGAGAGTGCTTTTGTGTGTTTAACCTTAGATCATATATCCAAAACCCTTTCTCTCATGGGAGTTCATCCTCCAATACACCCTCATCATTGATATTCAATAGAGTGGATTGGGGAATGAACTTCTGCATTTAAGGATCCTCCAGCTACTACCTTAATGGTAAATCATTAAGCTGAGATGCCTTGAATGCATAGATGATTGGAACCGCTCTACCTTCCTGATAGGAAAATATTTAGAAAGTAAGATTCCATCATAACCTTGACCCAATCCGTTGCTTTATATTGGTACATCATTTGTTGCAGATCAAGGGAGCAGAAGACTCTTCATCAACAAGGAGGAGATCTTCGTCATGTGCTGAATGACACTCATCAACTTATCTGTAAGTATCTAGAGTCCAGAGGACCCCTTTGATCATTCCTTTGTAGGATTGGGTCTAAGGTGTTTCTCACCCTTTGAAGTCTTCAAGGAGGCCTCCGATGGGAGTGTACGTGGTGGGTGCATTGTGTGGACCCTTGCTCTGTGGAGAGCATAAACATCTGGTTAGGGGTGAATCAGTAAAACCTTCGGTTTGAGGTGAATCGTGTAAAACCTTGGGTTTGAGGTAAACCGAGTGAAACCTCCGTTAGGGTTTTATGGAAGATCCTTGGCCAGTGTGCCTAAAAGTGGGTGCGTTGTGGTGACCCTTGCTTGTGAGAGTATAAACAGTCAGCCTCAGTGTAGGTTGTAAAGGTTGAAGGTGAACCTGATTTAAAACCTTAGGTTAGAGGTAAACCATGAGAAACCTCCTTAGTGAAATCTGGTACACTCAAAGGATTTAGTGCGGTTACCGGGAGTGGAGTAGAAAAGTAGTCGAACCACTATAAAATGACTATGTTTGCGATTGTTATTCTTTTGTGTATGTGATTTACTTCATTACTTTCATACCTGTATATCTGAGATCACATCTTACACACACACACAGTCATATATATCATAAATTAGGTTATATATAGTTATTCCTTAAATAGTTTGTGATTGGATCCTCTACCAGGCTTGAAAACCAGTAGAATTACGTTTAAGTAATCCTGATGATCGCATATTTATATGATTAGTGTAATAGAATTTTTAAATATATCATTAAAACTTTAAAAAGTTCTATTCACCTTCCTCTAGGATATTGACATATTTATACTTTAACTTCGAGCGGTATTCACTGCTATTTTAAAAGATAAGGATTTCAAAACTCAACAAAAGTGAGGATTTGAAATACCTCCTGATTCACATGCCATCTAAATTACTATGGTGCCAAACAACCCCTAAGTATCCGTAGTATCTTAATCCTATTGTATCCTATAGGCATAATTCATGCACTTTCATCGTCCAACTCCATCTATAAAATTAGTCACCTCCGAAAACTCCAAACACAAACTAATGTGGGCCACAGTAGAAGGAATGAGCTATGAGGGAACGCCCACCCTTAATTCCATGGGGTCCCCCTGATTCGCGAAACAGATTGAATCTTGGTATGAACAGTCATCTGGACTGGAAGAAGGTTCTGAACAGATTTGATTAGAGATACACACAACATGTTGTTGGACCCCCACAATTCACATGCCTCGCCCTATCCTTAAATTGAGAAGCTGTCGAAATCACGCAATACTAAACGCGTGGGTATAACTGTCGCCTCTACTCCCCGTTTATGATACTGATATTCAAAAACCCAAAATGGTTTATTAATTTATAATTAGTAATTTCTAATTCTATACTTTCATAAAGATTTTACAGATAATATCTTGAGAAAAACCTGAAAATCTTAAATTCAAACGGAGAAATTGTCGAGGAGGAGATAAATCACTTGTGACCATGGTTTGATCTGGACTGGGAGTAGATAAATACTGATGGTGGATTCACATGCCTCATCTCATCTGACAATACACGTGTATGAAGGTCAGTACAGTTCCATGGTGGCCACACAGCCCAGATGGTACCATCTAATCCTTTGTCCTGGAACAGATGGCCACGAAATGAAGCCACATCCAACAGGGTAAAAGAACCGTCTCCAAATGGAAAGGTCCAAGCAGGGTGGGGCCCACGTGAGGTAATGAGGAAGGAAAGGAGAATGATGGAGTAGGAAAACAAGGAATTACAGAAATCATGTGGTAACGAGGGTTAAAAGTAGTGTAAGTGCTTCTTTAAAAGGGGGTAGAGGTATCTCTGTATTTTTCAGGAGCAAAGAAATGCTCCTTGTCTACCTCTTTGTAATCCATTTTAACTTTCCTTTTCACCTGCTGTACTTCTGAAACTCTAGTGCCAGCTTTCATTAAAAAAAAAAAACCCAGAAAATGTAAATTTAACAGATGGACTTGTCAGTTTTCAATTATTTGTTGTTATTATATATATATATATATATATAATTTGAAGAGTGATGTTATGTTGGGTTTTGAATGAAGTTGGTTTTTATTGTTGTTGTTGTTGATGAGAATGGTTGTGGTTGATCAGGTTGCCGAGAAGCTCTGTGTTGATTTCGGGGAGTGGCGAGAGGGAAGAAGAAGAGAAGTGCAGAATGCTGAGAAATAGTGGTTTTGGAGATCAGAAATGGAGGTATGGAATGGGTTCTTATTGATTTTTTTTAAAAAAAATTATTATTATTATTTTTTTGGTCATATTTCTCTTCACACATCTTTTGGGTTTTTCTTGCTTTTTGTTTTGTTTTGTTTTTGTTTTTTTTTTTTTTTTTTTTTTTCAGAGAGAAGATGATGGAAGGAGAAGCAAGAACTGTTGATTGTTTAAGGGGAAGATTGCTTGCAGAGAGAGTGACTTCAAAGGCTGCAAAAGAAGATGCAGATCTCGTGGGTAAAAAGGTCTTTTTTCCTTTCTTCTTCTTCTTCATTTCCTTTTGCTACTGTCATTTTTTTCTTTTTTGTTGGAAAGACTACTGTCATTTCTGTTATATTATATTTCGATGATATCTGTAGAGCTTTGTGGGTTTTTTTTTTTTTCTTTTCTTTTCGATTTTTCGAATGCTCTCGTGTTTTTTCCTATGTAAAAATTTCATGGTTAGTGTAATTTGATGGATTTCTTAGTTAAAATTACATGTTGGGAATCTAAAACAGCTTTGATTTTGAATTGGGTATCCTTCTTTCTTCTCATTCCCTTATCTCCTTTTGGAGGAGATGCAGCTGATAGAGCTAGAAAGGCAGCTAAAGCTGGAGATGGAATCCCGGAACAGAGTGGACAAGAAGCTGAAACTTGCTACAAGAAAGCTACAATCCCTGAAACTTTCAGCTGTTCCAAGCCAATCCAGTTCGCCTGAGAAAAGCGAAAGCTCTGCTAGTTCATCCACAGTTTCCTCAGGCCTCCAAAAGCAAGAAGAAGAAGAACAGAAAGCCAGTTTGCAAACAGCAGATTCAGGAGAATGTGGCATGGATCAGAATGCAGGGAAGACAACTGATGTGCTCTTGAATGTGGAGGGTTCCAGACAAGACAACAATTCAGTTTCTAATTCAGTCAGTAAAGAGCTATCAATTGCCTTGTTCTTGTGTAATGCTTCTCATTCTCATGCTAATAACTACAATGCAATGCTTCTCCTTCTCAGGAACAAGCAGGTGAATCTAAAGAGGTCCTTAGCTCCGGGACAGCAGCTGATGCTATCAGGTATGTCTCAATGCATTGATTGTTTGAAGAGAGACTCATTTCCATGTTTTCTTCTGCCTGCGTTGGGATAGGATCTATCGCTTGATTGATTGTAGAAGATCATCTGAACCTGTGATTCAGTAACTTGCTCAAACAGTTTCACCCACCCACAGAGAAGGCAGGTGAAATTCAAAGGTGCTGTCTAGATAGAATTTCCAATAAATACTGTGACGGGCCTTTTTTGTTCTTTTCGGTTCTCCATTAGTTCTGTTGGTTGGTTGAGTGATAGCCATAGCTGAAGGCATCATCATGTAGGCTTTTATAGTATCTGCCATCACTGGTTCTTCTACAATTCTGTTTTGATTTATGCTTGAAGAACATAATATCGAGAGACTCATTTCCATCATTTCTTCTGCCTATGTTTGGTTCGCATGAGCCGTTTTAGAAGATCATCTGAACCTGTGATATGGTAACTTGCTCAAACGGTTTCACCCATCCACTGCGAAGGCATGTGAAATTTTTGTTCTTTTCAATACTCCATCAGTCATGTTGGTTAGCTGAGCGATGGCAATAGCCGAAGGCTAGCCTTTTATAGTATCTGCCATCTATGGTTCCCCTACGGCTCTGTTTTGATTTATGCTAGAAGATCATAATATCGGTTTGCAAATGAGAATTATTTTTTTGGTTCAATGTTTTAATTTGTATCTTAGTAAGCACAGTTCAAGTGAAGCCAGAGCTTGAGGATGATATAATAGTGTCTGCATTGTAAGAAATGGTCTGTTGTTCAAAGATAAATGGTAAGAATTGGAGATACTTGAAATCAAGTTGCATGAAGAAGAATGCAAATTCCGGGTGCTCTTCTTCAAGCACCACACATGCCAATGTGGCACATATTCCGTGGCGACATAGGCGGTCCCCATAATGAATGTTGTTCCGCTCAAAAATCGGATGAGTACATTTATCAGGGCCCCATATGTATGAAGAAATTGAGTAGAGAAACTTGAAAAGGTGTACATTCAATGGGCAAGTGTAGCTCACATGATGAGTGGGCCAGTCTGATTGTTAAGATAGTCCACATTAACCATAGCTACATTAGCATTTATAGTGCATTTGTGTTAGGCCAGGTGTGGTCTTGGGTCATTCATCACATCACCCTGTGAATCTAAGGTGTTGATGTGCATGCTGAGATGACAACCTCATGGAGTCTAAGCAGAAAGAGCTCCAGTCTCACATGACTATGGTCAGATCTTGAACTGCCAAAAATACTAAATAACTCATCAAGCATAAGCCTGATCCTAAGCAGTGTGACAAATATCACCGATATTGCAAGAGATCAACTGTAAGATATTATCCCGGTATTTTAAAAATATCTACAGTTATGAAATTTTCATGATTTTATCATGAAAATACCCTGATATTAATGAAAATTAAAAAATATATAATTCAAGAATGTTAATTTATTCATTTTAAAATTCTATGTTGAAATTTTTAAAAAGTAATTGTTAATTTATAATAAATATTTTAAAATGTTTTTGTTTTTGGTGAGATTTTCCTTAAACTATCCTAAGAAAAAAAATCAAAATTTAAAATTTTCGAATTTTCCTAGAATGAGAGTTGTTGCTATGATGCTTAGATCTGATAAGGATACCTTGCTGAAATGAAACTGTCCGAGCACATGCATATGTCTGCGTTTATTGCAAGGGTTTCTGAGACTCAAATCCAAGTTTCAAATAAATTGCATGGAGATTCATGTTAATGTACTTTGTTTTTCTCTTCCTCAAACAGACAGTCTTCAATGGGTGGAGAAGAGCTCGGTAAAGCACAAGATGGGGAGGATTTTGAAGGCGATCTTTCTCTTGCATTAGTTCCAGTAAGCATGTGGCATGAGATCAAAGCTTCTGAACCCCACTTCAACACTAACGCCCACGATGTTCTTGTTGCTCTGCAACATGCCAAAGAAAAACTGCAAAGTTCAATGGAGAGAATAGCGATTCAATCTCGCTCCTACGAGTTGTGTGGTGTGTAAAAGACATTATTCTTACCAGATGTGCTTGATATTTTCTATAAGAGAATTGTCAAAAATGGTGGTCCTCAGAAAAAGGCTGGCAAAACTAGAGGGCACTTCTCCTTCATTACTCAACAGTGGCACAATCATGTGTCCTTGTTCACCATCAGGATGTTAGAAGGGTTCAAGCTTTATCATTGCCAGTAGAGATGCCAGCAGTGATTTTTCAATAACCATTCATTTATTTTTATCATTTCAACTTAGGCCTGTATGTTTTTGTTCCTCCTTTTCTCTTATTACAATTCAAAATGCAGACAGAAGGAATACCATGGCAGAAGGATAACCATCCATCCCAAAGTCATTTGGGGTGGGAAAGGAAGCTAGAAACACATTGGGTGGGATATAGTTTTTTCTGCCTTGTCTGCCAAAAATCAATCTCTGTTGCCTTTCATGTCAAACCTGAAATACCAGCTGCTATTAATTGCTTGGAAAAACATGTCATCTGCCATAATTCTAAGAACACCCAAACACACCCAAAATCATTTGCTTGACATATGGAGATCTAAAAGGAATGGCCGTGTAAGATGATTCCATGGGCGTTTTGGAAAATATAGACATCCAAAATCTTGCATTTATCATACAAATGCTGAAATGGTAGTTTCCGACTCTTTGGGTGCAAGAATAATTAACCTGAGTATCCAAACGGGATGAGAGCAAGTTAACTTGCAGGAAAAACTGCTCCAGTAACATTAGAAGCATTTTTGGGTGTGGTAATAAGAGAGTAAAGATCCCTCTTGAATGCACTACTACAATCCTCAAAAAACTCATGTAAGTATTCGTTTGGATGCATTATCAACTTAAATTGTAATAACTAGTATAATTAAGGGGAAGAGGCCAAATTGTTCCTAACCAATAACATTCAGGGTTTGGGCTCGAAATTGCAATTTGAAAGAAACGTGACTGCAATTTGAGGCTACTTAACTAGGAAGTATACTCTCTCTCTCTCTCTCTCTCTCTCTCTCTCTCTCTCTCTCTCTCTCTCTCTCTCTCTCTCTCTCTGTTTTTTTTTTCTTTTTCTTTTTCTTTTTCCTTTTTGGTCAATTCCTCGTGAATGTTCGCAAATAATTCACTCATGTTTTCCAAAAGTTGCCCCAATATTAAATCTTATATATGGAGAATACATAAGTTGGATATCTAAAACACCTTGTATTGTCATGGTGTCATATCAATGGTTTTCGTGTGGAGCATATTTCCGGTAACCATGGGGCTTCCGATGCTGAAAAAAAAAAAAAGAATTAGAACCATGAATTAAAATGCTTCAGCCATGGAGACGTTCAAAAGATGAACTCTTCAAAATTTAAGAACTGGGATGAATATAGAAACCAAATCAAATGGAAAATATACCTCCGATATTGGCATCTTGGTCCGCACTGAATCAATCACTGACAAATCAATATCAGCTACAGCAACACCTATTGACAGCCGATCTGACACAGCAAAAGACACATCACAGGATGCATTATTGTGTACAAAATCTTCAATATGCTTCTTAGAATGTGAGTGACGTTCTAATGTCTGGCAATTTTACACCTTCAAATCTATAATGAATGGAGGAAGCATGGTTATACAGAAATGCATGCATGGAGAGATAACATATACGTAGAAGCACATCACATGTCCTCACAACTGTGCACCCAGTTCATTAAAGCATCTGCACTCTCTCCATCAGGGACCTTGATCATTTAACCAATAGGGCTGTCCTGGATGCTCCAAGGCAATAATAAAGGAGCATGGGAAGAGGAATGGAGTCACCCAAATTACAGAAGGAAGTTGTGGTTGGAGCCACAGGTTTCTTTTCCCGATCCATCCCAAAGGTTTCCCCCTCTCACTTTTCCCAAAGGTTTCCCCCACAAATCACACATGCATGTTAATATGTGGTCAAGTACTTTGTCAATCACGTATTTCATCATTAAGGAAAACTAGATTATAAGCCAATGTTGGTTGAGCTCCTTACAGATCAACAGAAGGGCAAATAGGGTGAAAAGAACTCTTCTTAACATGCTAAGAACAGAAAAAGCTAAAAGAATTGACTGGTGAAAGACACTGTCAGTGCTTGTGATGGAAAGATATTCACAGCTGGTGTGTCGAATTATTTTCTGGATGTTTGGCAAACAGTTCATTTAGCTAATACCTTTTCAGTTGGCAAGAATCAAGTTGTATCTGCCAAAAGATTCCTTTAGATGATGCGAGCAAGAGGGGTGTTATTGGTTAGGACCCATGGTGTAAGCTATCCCTCACTTGAGTGGTGCCCTGGCTGAGTCTGTGGGGATGAATTTAAGGTCAAAGCATAGCTAAATTACTGATATGCAAAAATTGATACTAAGCTTCCTCTCAGCGCCATTCTCATAGATATGCCCGATGGCTAACCAAGGGTGATTTTCTTGTAGGGATGGAGGGTTCAGGATTGGGGTGTGTAGGAAGTCAAGATTTGATGATTGTTTACTTAAAAGGGGGATTTGGGTGCCAATAGAAATGTTCGGTTGAGGTCAACAATTTTCTTGATGCTGGGAAGGGTGCGAATTGCTGGTTAGGGATCAGGAAACTTGGGGGTTTGAGCAAGGGATCAGATTCTACAAGACAGTTCCCAGATCAGCTCCGGGTTCCAGGGGATATAGATGCAGGGGGGTCAATATCATTGACAGTGAGTAGCAAAGGATATTTTGAGTATGGACCTGCATGATATCTTTCAAATGAAGGATTTCTAGTGCAAAATTTAGTTGAGATTCAAGTCCAAGGAATTAATTTTGCAAGCCCTTTTGGTTGATATTTCTTGGAAGCCTTCCACTGGAGATTCACCCTCTCCATTATGATTGTATGAAGAGAGAAAGCTGGAAACAACAGCTCTACAGGTTTTACCTTGGTTAATAGACTGAATATGGAAATACTTACAATCAAACTATTGACATAATGTCCCATAGCACAAGTGATGAGACTCTATGATCAGGAAATGACAACCTCTCACAATTTTTGCATAGGTTGATCTTCATGGTAGGGGCACCTTACTCACCTTACTCACCTCTTAAAGGTGTTTGAGGTGAGGGTGTTTGGGGGGCTAGAAAACCTCCAGGAAAATCTGTGCAAGAAGAGGAAAAAAGAAGAAGAAAAAAAGAAAAGGAAAAGGAAAATAAAATAAAAAGAGAGAACATTTTGGGTTGCTTGAGGAATGACTATTTAAGTACCATGCTTTTCTTACATATTTCTTAAACAATTCAAAGGCAAAACTATATCTAAATGAATTTGCTTCCACACAGTTTTGCCCAATATGATGGTGGCTTGAGATTTCAATAAAGGCATTAAATACAAATACCTACAAGAATTTCAAATCTATAGTGATGTTCTAATAAGGATGTTCCTAAAGCATTGTCCAAAAAAGTAAAAAAGAAAAAAATGACAATGTAATAGAGTCTAAAACAATGAGATTTTCTTTTATCCATGTAATGTTATGTGATAAACATAAGGTTAGTATTCTCTATATTTCAGGTTGAGCAAGTAACATAAAGATAATTTTCAGTAAACATATCTACATTAACATTCTATTCCATGGCAACTGACTTCTTTATCTATTAAAAAAAGGTCGTTTATTTTTCCAAGAATATCCATGGAAGAATATCATAAAGAGCAGCTTTTCTGTATTGGATCATTCACCACCACCAAGACGGGTTTGTATTGCCCTGTGTTGCCCCTGTATCGGGATGTTTTGGGCCAATACGGATCGATACAGCCATATCGTTCATGGACAATACTGGTATGGAATACGTCAAACTTTCATAAAGAGAAGTAATCTAAGGTCACATTTCCATCTAAATAGCACATGCATGTTTGGGACTAAATTCTCACCCCACGGTTGGAACTAAATTCTCACCAGGAAGCCGAGATAGGATTTTCCCCCATGGGTCAATAATTAAAGTATCACCATAGCTTTCTCTTTTGTCATTGTGCCTTCCAGTTTGTGCAGCAGCAATTACCTAATAAAACAAGGATGACAGGCGGTGAAGCAACCATGCATTTACAAAAAATAATTTCCAGAAGCTCAATTAGATGCAAGATGTTACTTGTATCATTGAATAAAAAGCTTCCATATAGTATAAGAAGAACAAGCTCTAGAGGTTTTAGTTGACAAAAAAGTTCAAAACCCACTATTTGACAATGGGAAACAAAATAAGAACTTTCCAGAGTTCAAGTTGCTTTTTCTACGTCGGAGCTTAAAATTCGATAACTAGGTGTGGCATAATGGTAAGCCCAGAAACTCTTTTCTACGTCGGAGCTTAAAATTCGATAACTAGGTGTGGCATAATGGTAAGCCCAGAAACTCTTGGAATCGCACTAGCAACAAAAATGTAGTACATGGATATTTTTATCAAAATAATGAACCCATTAGTAGCAATTCATCATCACTATAAGTTGCACTAATTTGTTGCGAATGTATGTAATTGAAAATTTTATTGACAACAGTTGTTTTAGGAATCGTAATAATTTCTTTCATTCTTGATCCTTTTTATAAGAAGAAACTGGGCTCCTCACAACAAAAATACGGTTTCACAGTTTATATCCCTTGATGTTTTAACCTGCACATGCAAGTCATCTCAGTCAATTCTTAGGGCCTCTTTGTTTCACCAATTACTCTAGTAATGCAAGGGAGATGTGTCATCATTACGATTTTACCACGGCCAAACCAAACACTGGAATCATTGGTCAAATGCAAACATATTTAGGAGACAGGTAAAGTAAACCAGACCAGTCCTTTTTCTTTTTTTTTGAAAGGTAACGAGAATTTCATTGAGAAAAAGGGCTGAAACAAAAAGGCCGTTGATCCGCTGAGAAGGCGGAACAACTAGGAGGCCAAAAAAGAAATATTACAAGATTGAAACTTTTCAACAGAAGCGGACCATTCTGCTATGAAATAAATCACCCTTTGAAGAACACATTCTATCGGCTTGGAATTCCCATTGAAGCATCTGTCGTTCCTTTCTTCCCATATAGACCACCAAACTGCCAGGATGGAAATTCTCCAGATTTCGGACCGCCTCTTGCCACAACTAGCACCACACCAAGCTAGAAAGAGGCTACAAACATCCAGCGGGAAAGCCCAAGAAATTTGAAAGCGAGATAGAATGTAAATCCAAATCGGATAAAAGAAGGGGCAGTGAATGAAGAGGTGATCTACTGATTTAGCATCAGCCATACAACACACACAAATATTTGTAATACACATACCCCTTTTCCTCAAGGTGTCCACTGTGAGGACCTTTTTATTACCCACCAACCATCCGAAAGCCACAATCTTTGGAGGAGCGTGAAGTTTCCAAACTATAGGGAAAACAACTTCTTGAACTGATAAGGCCTGACTGGAAATGATATAATATAAGGATTTGGCTGAAAACTGACCATCTTTATCGGAGCGCCAAAAGAGACTATCAGAGGAAGTACAATCCAGGTTGCTGATTTGAATGCGATTTAAGAGCGTTATGAATTCT
The DNA here is from genome assembly GCA_037074715.1 of Magnolia kwangsiensis. NCBI lineage: Eukaryota > Viridiplantae > Streptophyta > Magnoliopsida > Magnoliales > Magnoliaceae > Magnolia > Magnolia kwangsiensis. Next base: position 99,152,351 of record CM073575.1, on the reverse strand, counting down.
TCGATCTCCCAATCGTAAAGGTTTCATCTGCATTTTGGATTCCACACCACTTCCCCCCCCCCCCCCCCCCCACCAAGAACAACTGAGTAACTCAATGATATTCTTGTTAGAGGCAAGACTGTAAATTCTAGGAAAAGCCTCTCTAAGAGCGACGTCCCCAACCCAAATATCATCCCAAAACCTGGTACGGTTGCCTCTGCCAACAGCGATGCGAGTTTCTTTTAGAACCTCATTTTTCATAGAAAGAATTCCTTTCCAAAGAGCCGAAGCTTTATAAGAAGAATCCTTTGTCCACCAACCCCCTTCTGAAAGACCATATTTACTTTTGACAATTTTATTCCAGAGCGAATCGCTTTCTGAACCAAGACGCCATGTCCATTTCCCTAAAAGCGCCCTATTCATGATTTTAAGATCTTTGATACCATATGACTATAAACCTCCTTCCAATTGACCAAATGAAATTTTTTCTTGTCTTCTTTTCCATACCACAAAATGATGCAAGACATGAAATTTAAGTATGAGATGCAAGAATTCAGGCTGAGATCATACCAATTCAGAAATAGTTACACAAATTCCACATCCCACATGACAATCCAAATCATTCAATTAAAAAGGAAAGTCTATGTGGGTCCAGGCCGACACAGGCTAGGACTGGAATAATAAAAATTATAAACCAAATGATGTCAAAGGGAAATAGAAATCAACCACACATGCATAAAAATCAGTCCCTAATCCAAGGGATTCCTCAATTTCAATTCAAGGAACCTTAGGGTGAAAAAAGGGGCAAATAAATTAGGGCTAATGCAAACTAAGGCTAGGGTTTAGGAAATATGAATGAAAAGAGGAAAACCAAAGGAAAACCTGACTCAGAGAAAGCTCCTGCGTGCAGATGGTGACCCGTGGCTGACGTACGTGCGCGGGTGGGCTGGCCGCACATATGATGGAAGCCCGCCTCTCCAAAGTGACACGTAGGCCTTAGTCGGCCAGGGGAGACCTCCAATCCCTCCAAATTTGACGACGATCCGACGTAAGGTCAAGGCGTAGTGCTCCGCCGAAGTTTCAGCCCTCCTACAGGTCCAGATTTTGGAAACCGACTGTAGGGGATGAATAGCTGCAAAAGCTGAAAAATTCAATGCAATAATGATGATAAAATATGAGAGATATGATGGAAGATGGTAGGGGTGGATGGAGATAGATGTGGCTTCGCACCACGGTAGTTGGCCCTTCGAAAAAGGGAGGGCTTCACACCCACTTTTGAATTCTTCCACAATTTACGAAGAGAGCAGAAAAATAAAACAGAAATTTTTATTAAACTTGAATGAATCAAAAGAATTACAAGGGGAGCCTATTTATAGGGAAAACCCTATACCCCAAAAACTCGCACCATGTGCACAACCTATTACTTGGCGATGAAGTAAACTAAAATAAAAACCAAACAAAGAAATCTAAAGCGTTCACGATGTTCTAAATAATAATAATAAACAAAACCTAAAATATGAAATCAATCCGATGAGTGGGCCACGATCATTTTTTATCAAAAACTTGTCTTCTAGCTAGGAGGCCCTCCTTGGACATCCTCATCAAGCCAGATCAATGGTGGGGTCCTTCTGCGTACATACGTGCGTAGGGGTGGTGGTGTGCGTACACGTGTAGGCGGCGTGCGGGCGTGCATGTGCACGATGTCCTCATCACAAAAGTCCCTTCTGAGCCTTTCGAGAGTACTCAAAACCGACGACGGACATACGAATAAGGACATAAAGTAGAGGGGGAGATTCGACAAATCTACCTTTATGAGAGTCATCAGCCTGCCCAATGAGAGACATTTGCATTTCCATCTCAAAAGATATGACTCAAATCTGTTGATGACCTTGTCCCATAAGAACTTTGGGGGCTTTCCGATACAAAGAGGGAGGCCGAAAAATGTGGATGGGAGAGAACCCACCGAGCAACGGGAAAATTCTGCAAAGTGCTCTGTTTATTCTTCCTTCATATTAACTCCAAACAGCTTGGATTTGGCCATGTTGACTTTCAAGCCTGATACTGCCTCAAAACATGTAATGATCGTCCGCAAGTTGCTCACTTTGGACTGGTCGGCTTCGCAAAATAAGAGTGTAATCTGCAAATTGAACAAGAGAAATTTGAGCCAACATACCTTCCATGCGCAAGCCACTGAACACCCCTTCCGATTGACCCTTACTCAACATTCTAGAAAGATCTTCTCCAACTATAAGGAATAAAAAGGGGGATAGGGGGTCTCCTTGGCGAAGCCCCCTTGAACTATCGAAGAAGCCTTTTGGGGACCCATTGATAAGAACCGAGAAGAAGGTTGATTTCACACATTCACCTATCCATCTTCTCCATCTATCCCCAAACCCCATCCGCTTGAGCATATACTGAAGGAAACCCCAGTCAACATAGTCATATGCCTTCTCAATATCCAGCTTGCAAATAATAACTTTGGATTTGGATCTATGTGTGGGGTCCAAGCTTCGAGGGCTATAAGGGCACTGTCCACAATTTGACGCCCCGGGATAAAGGCATTCTAATTATCTGATATTAGAGCTCCAATGACTCCTTTTAACCGGGAGGCCAACACCTTAGCAAGGATTTTATACAGACCACCTAGAAGACTGATCAGCCTGAAATCCTTTAATTGATTTGCCCATGAGATCTTGGGATGAGCGCAATGAAGGAAGCCCCAAGGTCTTTAGAGATACGGCCTCTATCGTGGAATTCATTAAGGCAGTCCATCACATCCCCTTTCAACATTTCCTAAAATGATTGAAAGAAGAGAATCGGAAAACCATCTGGGCCAGGGGCCTTATCCCCTCCCATATCCATTAGAGCCCTTTTCACCTAGTCCATTGAGAAGGGAGATTCTAACATACCTACATCTTCTTCTATAAGAGAGGTTATAGGAAGAAGATCCGACTTTGGCCTGTCCCAATTCTCACCCCGAAACTGGTTACTAAAATGGCGAACTATCTCTGTTGAAATTGCGTCTTACTCTTCTAGCCTAGCTCCATCTACCAAAATGCTGCTGATATTATTGACTCTCGCTTTGGCAGTTGCTATAGAATGGAAGAATTTTGTATTTTTATACCAGACCAGTCCTGATGACACTTTTCTTTTTTGCAAGGCTAATGAATCCATGGTGGATTTTCTGGGTATGGTTGTTTGTTGGTTTGAAGTTCCCCGAAGGTTCACCTGATTTTTACATGCTGGATCTGGAACAATACAATCTTGCCGACCATCGATCTGGCAAGAATCGGGCTTCTAACACTCGAGATTGACACACTACTTGTCACGGAAGTCCCTTTTAACTTTGCACTCGAGCATCGATAGATTCTCCGTTGTGGAAATCTCAACAAAACTTGACACCTTTGTGAGGTGGAAACTCGAATATCTGCTCTCTAATCACCCTTAAATGTGATTTTGAGGAGGTAAAACGGGTCGAGTTAGAAGTTTGACAGCACCTCCCCTTAAACGTGAAGGATATGAAGTCATAAAGCAGTTAAGAGATTGGTGTGCTTGTTAATAAATAGAAGACTTGAAGAGATTTTTTTTTTTTTTTTTTTTTTTAAGAATTGACGATATTATATTGAAAAGCGGGAAACGAAAATACAGCTTAAAATAAAATAATAATTAAAAAAAATGAGCAAAGACAAAGAAGCAACAAAATAGCAAAGCTAATAAACAGGGAGGCTACGCTGAGATAGCGATGGCCTTAAGTAGCAAGAAAACCAAAATCCATTCCCCTTGGGGACTCCTTGTACGATGCCCAATCGATCACCAATCTTAGAGCTCTGATAGACACCGAGTCAACAGAGGAGGATGAGTTGCGGAAGCATTTATCATTTCTTTCTAGCCAAACTGACCACCAGATGGAGAGGATAACCAATCACCAGATGAGCGTCTTCGACTTTCCAATCCTAATCCCGTGCCATGCTTTGAGCAACAAATCAACAGAACTAGAAATGCACCATTGAATGTTGAATTTTCTAGCAAACACTGCCCAGATACAAGAGATAAAGGGGCAGTGAATTAATAGATGATGACTCTATGTCCTTCATGCAACACAAGCAGACATTGGGAATAATCATTCCTCTCTTCCTCAGATTATCGATAGTAAGGATTTTCTTGTTGGCGACCAACCAGGCGTAAGCCACAATTCTTTTTTTTTTTTTTTTTTTGTTGGGGCCGGGAGGGGGGGTGATTTTGGAGACGCTACCTAATCAAGGAGGAGAAGACTGTAAAGGGATCTGACCGAGAACAAAGCGGATTTCTCCTTCCTCCAAATGATTCTGTCGGCTTTTCTAGAGGATTGGGATTAGCGTTGTAGATACTTTCTAAGAGTTTAGCGAACTCAGGAATTTCCCAATCTTCTAAATTCCTTCTGCAGAAAATGTTCCACTCCACCTTTCCCTCTTTTAGGGAAAAACAGTCAGTTACCGTGATGTCAAAATTAGGGGCTAACCTGTAAATGGAGGGGAAGACGTCTTTCAGGGGCTTATCACCTATCCAAAGGTCCTTCCAGAAACTTATCTTGTTGCCTGTGCCTGGCTGGAATCCAATTCCTTTAAGAACCTCGCTTTGAAGGCGCATGATGTTTTTCCAAATATGGGAAGCCCTGTATAATGTCGAAGAATTGGTCCACGAGCTGCCATACTTGCTTTTGATGATGGAATTCCAGAAACTGCCGCTATCTGATCCTAATCTCCAAACCCATTTCCTGAGCAAGGCCCTGTTCATCTGCTTGAGATCTTTGACACCAGCCCCTCCTTTGTATTGTTTGCAGACTTGCTTCCAGCTCATTAGATGGAATCGCTTCCTATCCTCTTTTCCATGCCATAAGAAATCATGTCTCAGTTTGTCGATAGCAGCTAGGACCGAGCTAGGACATTTAAATAGAGACATATAATAGATAGACAAATTGGACAGTGCAAACTTTATGAGGGTTATGCGGCCACCGATCAAAAGAAAACAGCATTGCCACTTGGCTAAACATCTCTCAAATCTGAGAATAACTCTATTCCAAGCAGATTTCGATGGCGCACCTAAACCCAGCAGCAATCCAACATAGGAGGTCGGGAAGGAAGCTGCGCAACATCCGAATTGGGCCGCAAACTTTTAGTATCTTCCTCATCCAGAGTTTCCCCAAAAATCTTTGATTTACCCAGATTCACTCTTAGACCCAAGAGCACCTCAAAACAACGAACAACTGTACGCAGGTTGTCCATCATAGATGGAGAAGCTTCAGAGAAGATGAGGATGTCATCTGCAAATTGGACATGAGATATTGGATTGGGCATCCCTTCAATACTGATTCCTCGAAGAATACCTTCTTCCTGTCCCTTGTGAAGCATCCTGGAGAGGGCCTCACCGACAATGAGAAAAAGAAAGGGGGAAGAGGGTCGCCCTGTCTGAGACCCCTGAGGCTCTTAAAGTATCCCTTAGGGGAGCCATTTAGGAGAACAGAAAAGAAAGGAGAACCAATGCATTCATTTATCTAGCTGCTCCACCTTTCACCGAATCCCATCCTCTTCATCATGTATAGGAGAAACTCCCAGTCGACATGATCATAAGCTTTCTCAACATCCAAACTGCAGAAAACACTCTTTGTTCCAAAACGGAAGGAGGAATGAAGGCATTCATTGGCTATTAAGGCGCAAACAACTATCTGTCTGCCAGGAATAAAAGCCCATTGGTTTGAAGATATAACCGACCCGATTACCTTCTTCATACGAGACGCTAGGACTTTCGCCAGAATTTTATAGGGGCTTCCGATCGGGCTGATGGGACGATAGTCACTGAAGGACGCCGCGCCCTCAAACTTGGGAATGAGGGCTATGAAGGAGGATCCGAGATCTTTGGATATCCTGCTTCTTGAGTGGAACTTAGGTAGGAAATTCATAACATCCATCTTTATCAGCTCCCAGAAGTGGTGGAAGAAACAGATTGGGAAGCCGTCAGGGCCTGGAGCTTTATCTCCTTGGAGCGAGTCAATGGCCAATTTGACCTCTTCTTCCGAGAAAGGAGCTTCTAGCGATCGAGCCTCAGCAGGAGACAGAGGGTTTACCTCGAGATAATCTAACCGAGGTCTGATCCAGGAGTCTCCTTTAAGCAAGTTGCTAAAGTGGGAGATAGCCTCTGATTCAATCAATGATTGATCATCTGAGCGAGCACCATTGATGATCATGCTACTGATCTTATTAGCATTGGAATGCAAACTAGCGAGTCTATGGAAATACTTCGTGTTCTTATCGCCTTCTTTAATCCATTTGGCACGAGACTTCTGCCTCCAAGAGATTTCGTACTCTCGGGCTCTGGCAGAAAGACTTTGGATTAGTTGAATTCTTCTAGCGAGGCAAGCTGATGTCATCGGAGAATCTTTAGCTTGCAAGTCAATTGATTGGATTTCAGTTAAGAGCGATTCCATCTCTCCTTATCTGGCGCTCCATTCGATCTGCTTCCACTGCTTCAGCTTCTGCTTGAGAGATCTGAGTTTTGAACTGAGAGAATGACCTGCAAAACCATTAGCCTGGAAACCTTTCCACCAATCGAAGACCATGCTATGAACCCCATGACTTCCAGCCATGAAATATCGAACTTAAACCGCTTGGGGCCCCAGTTTAGCACCTCCATAGACAGAAGAATCACCCAGTGGTCGGAAGTGGAATGAGGGAGAATAGCTTGAGAGGAAGGAGAGAACTGGTCCATCCATTCAGGGGAAAGGAGGAAACGGTCCAGCCTTGAGAGAGTAGGGTTGAGGCGCCCGTTGGTCCATGTGAACCTGGACCCGAGAAGAGGGATATCCATCAAAGAATTGTCATCAATCCATCCTGATAACGCCTTCATAGCCGAGTTGAAGAGTTGAAGGGAATTTAGAGACATGAAGGACAAATGATAATGAAAGGGAAGAAATTGGACGAACAACACCCATTCCACATACTTTGAATTGGGTACCATGTGCTAAAGTGATAGATAAACCTGTTAATACTGTATTAATAGGGGAAAACACTATAAACTCACTTGTCATATGGTTAGATGCTCTAGAGTCAATGACCCCATTAAGCATGAAACTTAGATCCTAAACAGGCCATACCTGAGGTCACAATTGTGGCTGTAAGAGTGGAAGCAGCTGCAGAAGTAGCAGGAATAGATTGATTCTGTAGTTTTTTTAACTTACTTTTATTGAGAAAGTGTAACCATCTCTCTAAACAAACATAGCCATCGATTTCTAAACACAGAACTAGCCAAATGAGACACATTACTTTCTTTAACGTGAGATGTATGATTAGCCTATGCTGGCTTTCCATGGAGATCCCAACATTTTTCAATAGAATAATGCATAAGCTTTACCACATCCTCCTCCCACTTCACCATAGTCACCTTGAGTACCACGACCACTACCTCGACCTCGACCAGTAAAAGATACTAAAGCAAAGTTGTCATTAGCTCTACTTGTAAAGCCAAGATATGGGCGTTAGAGGTGAGTATACAGCCTCATTTAGAGATGACATATCCTTGCCACCCAAGATCTATGCACAAATCAGCTCGTATTCATGCTTCAGACCAAATAAAAACTTGGCCACACAAAACTCCTCCAGTTGCTGACATTACTTTTATAAATCAATAGTAAGAGGTTGATACACATTCATCTCCTCTCACATGCGTTTAAGTTTTGAATAGTATTCAATCACCCAATGATTTATATCCTTATTGAAGCTCAAATATTTCTTCAAATAACTGATACATACGAGAAATAATTGTTGGATGAATGCATCTCTCATAATTCATCCCACACCTCCTTTGCGGTATAAAAAAACATTATATTCGCACTAATGGATGGTTCCATACTATTCTACAGCCATGTCATAATCAAAGCATTTCTCCTGGACTCATTGATCATATGTACTAGCGCACTCATCAGCCTTCTCACTAGTCAAATATTTTAATTTACCCCTGACAGTTAAAAAACCTTGGACATATTTGGACGACTAAAGATAATTTGTTCCATTTAATTTAATGAATGTTATTTAGACCCCAAAAGAATCAGGTGGATTTATGAATCTGGTTCTCGAATCACTCTTCATCTCCATTGAAAGAAGGGATTATAATAAATACCGCAAATTTATACAATCACAGGCCGGCCTTTCGCGGTAGATGAATACCCAACCTGTACGGTTCACACTATATGCACACCACACTTGAAGAGACTAACCAACCCATTCGTCCACACGTTCCAACCAACTATGAGGGTAGATGATCACAGACACAACATCCGACAATGGCAATCAGCCCAGACGTCCACATGTCCTACACACAAGAGGTGATGATCACGAACATTGCATTCCCTTCTCATGCACAAAGCATAACAAAGCCCAGCACAACAAAAAGAAAACAAACCCTAGGTTGCTTAGAAGATTTTCAGAACAAGCAGTATGAGAGGGACTAAAAATAAAAGGAAAAAAGAATTATAGGATAGAAGGGAAAACATTGATTGGATCAACAAAAAGAAATATTGATTAAAAAGAAAAGAAGAGGAGAAGAAAAGAGAGGAGAAAGTCGGGAGAAGAGAGGAAAAAGAGTCAGGGCTGGACATCCCCACTCTTCCCCTTTATATTAATAATAAAAATAAAAATAAGTTCAAAAATACCCTCACTATTAACGCCCATATTCCAAACAAGTCGTAATCCACTATAACACTAAATATAAAAGAGGGAAGCAAGGTGGGCTGTACACTGGAATGGTCCACATCCACATCCATTAGGTGGATTGTACAGTTATACAGCCCCACATCCTCATGCATTAACAATGCATATGCACGTATGGAAAGGTAACCCCTAAACTAAGATACTGCAATGCGGACTCTTTCACCACTAACACCAAAACATTTGGTGACATAACCAAGACTGCTGATGTGGCCTCTTGGAACCATTCATTTCAAATGTTGGCAGCTGCTTCAATTCCTACACTTCAAACCACAGCGCTGAACATATATAAAAGTACCGGTCTGGAGCTTACTCTATTGGCATGTAATGCTGAATTTCTAACTTCATTGGAGGACCTCTACATTATCAAGCATAGCTTCGCATGCCCTTTTTCTCTTTTCAAGAAGAAGGATCCAACTTTAACTTGATATAAGATACATGTTTCTGCTTAAAATTACAGGAGAAGTATATTTTCTACAAAAAAAAAAAAAAGAAAAAAAAAAAGAGAGTAAATAAATAGAATTTGAATGCCTCTGAAGGAAAATATTCTATTTGTCACTACCAACAACCATGCACATGATGCTGATAATAAACAGGGTTACAAATGACATTTTTTGCACTTTGGTTAGAAATTTCTGCATCAAATCAAGAAAGATTACTTAAGTAGCTACGGTAAATAGGAAATCAAGACAAAGGAATCAATAATTTCTTAACCAGAAAAAAGATGATTGCATAAAGAAAATATCAGTGCAAATACAAATCACAAGGCTAAATTTCCATACATAGCATTGATTCTCAATTGCCCGAGCACGGAGAAGAATTTCCCAGTGTGCCTCACCAGTGACCTTTGTAAAAGCTGCAGGCACCAGTAAAATCTGCAAATCGATTTTAGAATACAAATGTGAAGCATTAAAGATCCCAAAATAAAACAAGACAAGACAACAATAATGTTAGCACACCACAAGTTGCATTACTAAATAACACTGTATGGTTAAGCAGGCCCATATATACTTGTGCATGGTGCTGAAACCGCAGCTGCTGATAAAGCTCTGGAAATCTCAAGTCGTAGCAAACTGTTACACCTAAACGTCCAAAAGGGCTGTCCACAACCACAAGATCACTCCCTAAAAATTGCAAAACGATTAAAAGTCTGGCATTGGAAACATTCTTCTACAAACATGCTGAAGAGCAATTTTATATGGGGCCAAACATAATCCAGTAATATCAGATTCTAAACAAAGTATTATCATCTACAGAAATAAAAAGAAAAGGGACAGAAAATGATCTTACCCAAGAAAAATAAATTATTGATAACCGTAAAGTAAATCTTATGTTTGATTAATTAAGCGAATATTCATGGATGAAATCATAGACTACGGTTTGTCAGCTTCAACAAACATGAAGGATTGAAGATAAGCAATTATATGACCACGACCCAAGTCTATCCATACATCCTCAGGTTTCCAGTTTCTACAAAATGGGGCTTATATTTCAATAATTCAGTCATTTCAGGTGATGGGCCCCACAGTGGATAGACCATTCCAAAGAGTCTTTTGGATTGGAATTTCATAGCCATCCAATCATATTAGCCCTTTCTGAGTGGAATACTTGAAATCCCACTGTGATGTGAGTGCGTGGGGTGTGAGTGCTTGTGTGAAAAAGAGTATCTGCATTTCTTTTCTTAAGCATTGAGCATCTATTTGCAGGCCAAAAATGGAAAGGTCAGGATTATGGATCAAGATTCGGACATGCAAATATCAGTGCAATTCGCACATTAAATCGGGTCTAACTGTTAACCTTGGCCCACAGATGAATAGGAGGCTTACCAATGCACAACAGGAGACCTAAATATGTCGTCAGGAATTCAGCAGTCCTACATTTCCAACTCAACCACATTAATTTTCATACCCGAAACTGCCTCGAAGAAAACCGTAATTTTTTGAAGGTTGTCCATAGAAGTAAAGTTCACATCACAAGGAAGAAGGGTATCATCTTCATATTGGAGATGCGTAACCAAAAGATTATTTTTAGCCACTTTGAACCTAGTAATTGAGACCATTCTCTTCACCCTTGCTGAGCATCCAACTTAGAGCTTCCCCAGCGACCACAAAAAGATATGGAAACAGAGTCTCCCCTGCCTTAGCCCCCTAGTTGCTTTGAAAACACCTTTTGGAGACCTGTTGATCAAAATAGAGAAAAAGGCAGATTGCACACAAACCCGCATCCACCCTCTCCATTTTCTACCACTACCCCACCTGTCCAACATATAGTCTAGAAAACTCTAGTCGACATGATCGTAAGCCTTCTCAATGTCTAACTTGCACACAATGCCTATCTTTCGACGCTTATGCCTCGAATTGATGCACTCATGAGAGATGAGAGCACTATCTAGAATTTGTCTCCCTATAATGAAGGTGCCCCAATTCTCCGATATAACATTACCAAGCACATTTTTAAACCTCAAAGCCAAAACTTTAGGCAAAATCTTGTATGGTCCCCCTATCAGACTGATCAGTCTAAAATCTTTAAGATGCTCTGCCCCCTCCACTTTAAGAATAAGAACAACGAAGGTCACCCCGAGTTCAATCAATAGACGTCCCCACTCGAAAAATTCGAAGAAAAAGTCCATAATATCTTTTTCTAATAAAGTCCATTTTAAAAAAAAAAAAAAAAAGAAAAAAAAAAAAGAGCAATAGGAAGTTGTCCGGGCCTGATGCCTTGTCCCTACACATTGAATCTACAACAGCTTTCACTTCTTTTTTCCCAAATTCCGCTTCTAGCAACAAGGTATCCTCATCTAAAAACGTTTAAAACTAAAGATTGTCCAAACACGGCATTTCCCACTTATCTCCTAAAAGCAGATTCTTATAAGATTGAACTATAAGTCTATAACATCAAAGATTTTATTCTTATCTGTGTCCACGTCTCTTCTACAATCAGATTGGAGATCCTATTAGCGCAGGCCTGAGCACTAGCCATATTATGAAAGAATCGAGTATTTTTGTCCCTTTCTTTAAGCCAAACAGCTCTTGATCTTTGCTGCCACTTTATTTCCTCTTTTTTTGCCCACCTTTTGTACTTAGAGGATAAATTTGCACCTCTCTCTCTCTCTCTCTCTCTCTCTCTCTCTCTCTCTCTCTCCTTCTTTTTTTTTTCTAGTTAGGACAAACCTCCCTCCTCTTCAATGACATTCAAAGTATGAATTTCTTCTAACAAGCCATCAAATTTTGCCTCCCGGTTACGAAGAAACTCCTATTTCCAAATGTTAATTTTGTTCTTTAAGAGTTTTAATTTCCTAGCGATCTTGAATCCTGCATATCCATCTACCAACAAATCATTTCACCAATCAGAAATTAATTGTTGAAAGCCTTCAATTTCAAGCCAAGCCGCCTCAAATCTAAAAGGTCCTGGCCCCCAATTTTCCGTAGCCACCATCTAGCAAAATGGGTCGGTGATCTAACAACGATCCCAGGCGTAGCACGCTAAGAAACCAGCGGGAATTTTTCCAACCAAAGAGGCAAAACCAGAAATCTGTCCAATTTGGGGAAAACAAGATTCTCCTAACCATTGGACCAAGTGTATTTTGCACCTTCTTGCAGGATATCCACCTATCGTCCCTTGCCACCCAATCTGCAAATGCAGTTATGATGCTGGTAATATAGTCCCAGGAAGATTTTTTGTGACTGAATCTAGTTACATTAAAATCTCCCCCCAACAATCTCCCCCGACACACCAAGTGTCCAACCATCACTGACTAACCGCATCTAACTCAGCCCAAAAACTACCCCATTGTCTATAAGAATAGGGGACATACTGATATAGACACCAGGCAATTCAAAGTATATCAACGCAGGAGGCGTGCGTTACCCGTGTCAATGTGGTTAGATGACGGATACGGGTGGGGTCTCTAGAGGTCGAAGACCTTACACATGTGTTCGTGACATGTGTAAGTTGCTTAGAGGAGACATTTGGACCATTGGATTGCGAGGAGGGTGTGATCGGACCGTTGGATTGTCACGACCCACCTTCACGGCACTATTATCGGGGCCCATTGGGCATCTTAAATTTACATTTATTTTATGAACATTTGAATTAATTAAGTTTTGAGATAGTTTGTGCACAATTTTGTGCGAATTTCTTTTTTTTGAAACTTTTTTTTAGTAGGAATATTTTGGTAATTTCATGTAATTACGAATTTATAAGGGTTGCCCTAAACCCATAGCACATCATGTTACGTTGCTGAAAGAAAAAAAGAGAGCTTTTTGCTTCTGACGATCACGTCTTTGACTTCCAGTGATTGGAAGAGGGCGCGAGGCCCATATAAACGATTTCTCATCCCGTACTTCTTTCTCCTTCTCTCTTTTCTCAAGGTATTCTTTTCTTTAACCCTATTTTCTTCTTTTTCTCCTAATCTCAAAAGATTTTAATTCCCTTATCATCCCCACATAAAACCCATCACCTAAATCCACATTTGAAGAACCATCATTTTCTTTTTTCTGAATTTTTCAGATTTCCAATCCAGGAAATTCTTATTTTTCTGGATTAGAAAATCCACTTGGATCGTTAGATGAACCTATTGCAAGACGAAAGTTCTATCTTTCGCCGAATCCAATTAAATTTATATTTTAAGATTCAACACTTCGTATTTGTGATGGATGACCCTAATCAATGATATATTGACCTTATTTCTTTCTTGTGTTTATGATGTATAAATCAGGCTGATATTTATTTGTTTTTTAAGATTGCATGAATCTACCCCTTTTCAAATACCATGCTCATTTAAGGTTAGATTAGGCCGTCCTACATCAATTTTGCTTTCAAAGCTTAGGTCTTGCATTGGGTCGTCTTAGATCGAGTTATTAAGAGTCTAGATTTTATTTTATTTTATTGTTTCTAGCGTTTCATGCATCGCGTATAGAGTCTAGATCTGAAAATTTTCAGATTTGCAAGGAAAAAAAAAATCTAGATCTGAATTTTTCCACATTTGCATCATTCTAAAGGTTAGGATCATCGATGTCTATAGTCTTGTGTCAAAAAAATCTCCCAGAGTCGTGTGAAACCTAAGTTGAGTCTTATTGTGTATGCCCACTCGAACTGGTAGAGGATTTGATCTACACACCCGATTTTCAATATGAAACAGTTGACTGAGATAATGAACACAATCAACCAACGTTTGGCCGCCATTGAGGCGCAATCTAGGAACACGAATACCCGTATGGGTCAGATACAAGCGTCTCGAAGAGAAATCTCCGACATTGGAGGAGATGAACGGTCTCATGTAGGGGGAGTAGTTGAGGAACGGGTAGGAAATCGTGGTAGAAGTCATGGAGCACGTGGTCGATGGGTGGGACGTGGAGGGGCGCGAAATCCGCAGCCCGCTGTTGAGTATCAAGACCGTTATAATGTCGATGAGAGGGTCTTAAAGAGTGTTAAAGTAGATGCTCCTAGTTTTGATGGGCGTCTTGACCCAAAAGCATTCCTTGATTGGTTAACAGATATGGACCATTATTTCAAATGGTATGAGATATCTGAGAACCGACAGGTGTGGTTTGCGAAAATGAAACTTGTGGGTTAAGCTAAATTGTTTTGGACAAATACGGAGCTAGGATCGAGAGATCAGGAGGTGTCCCAGTCGCACGTTGGGTAGAGATGGAGTTATTAAAGGAAAAATATCTTCCTCACTCTTACCGTCAAAAGCTCCTAGATCAGTGGCAAGTATTACGCCAAGGATCTATGTCAGTTGCAGATTACATCGCAAAATTTGAGGAGCATATGATGCGGTGTGATATTCAAGAGGATCCCTTAGTGACGCTAATGCGTTTCAAGGTAGATCTTCGCTATGGATCTGCAACGTAAGCTTATGACGCATGCAGTGAGTGACTTGGATCAGGCTTACCAAGTTGCACAGGAGTTAGAGCTTTACCTAAAGTCTCCTGTTATAAGGCGCTTTGAGTCTCGAGACACTACTGTTAGATCTGGTTTTCAGAGAACCAAACCTAACATTGGGAACCAAACCTAACATTGGGAGTCAACCTAGGGCGCAGGCTAGTGCACCGCCTAAGCCTAAGGATGATAAGGGCAAAGGTGTCCTTGGTGCCAATCCTGGCAGTGGTAGTCATTTGAGATGTTATGAGTGTGGAGGTACAGGTCATTTCGCATACCAGTGCACGACAAAGACTCGCAGGAAAGCCTTAGTCATAAACGAGTCAAATGAAAATGCGGACGACATGGGTGATTATGAAGTTGAGGAATATCATCCAGAGATGGGTGCTAGTGATTATGAAGAAGAAGAAACAGAGACTGCACAACTAGCTGTAGTTAGATGTGCTTTAGCGCAGGCTAAAGAGAGTGATGATTGGCGCAGAAGCACAATTTTTTACACGTTTATCAAGAATGATGACAAAAATTGCAAAGTCATCGTGGATAGTGGTAGTTGCACCATCGTGGTCTCAGCTAACACAGTCACTCGTTTGGATTTGAAGCTCATCTCTCACCCTCAACCCTACAAGGTTTTTTAGGTTAACACGTCTTCTATGCCTGTGTCCCAGCAGTGTTTATTCCCTATCCAAATCGGTTCATATAAAGACATGTTGTGGTGTGATGTTTTACCTATGGATGTAGGTCACATCATTCTAGGGAGGCCGTGGTTATACGATAGAGATGTCACGATTTTTGGTTGCTCGAACGTGTGTACATTCACGCATGAGGGCAAGAAAATCAAGATTAATCCATTGCCACCCAAGAGCCACACGGACAAGGCTAGGGATGTGAAAACGAGTGAGTCAAGGAAGGATGTGAGGAAATCTATTCCGAAGTCTCTACATATCATAAATGCAAAAGAGTTTGAGAAAAAGACAGAGGATGATTCGACGGTGTACGCCCTAATGGCTAGGGAAGTTACACCCGAGGTTCATGTAGAGTTACCTCCTGAGGTGACTTCAGTTCTTGAGGAGTACAGTGATGTATTCCCTAAGGATTTACCGGATGCGCTTCCACTTATGCGGGACATCCAGCATGCCATTGATTTCGTTTCAAGGTCTACTTTACCGAACCTTCCTCATTACAGGATGAATCCTGCAGAGCATGAAAAGTTGCATAGACAGGTAAATGAGCTCTTGGAAAAAGGTTTTATCCATGAGAGCATGAGTCAATGTGCCGTACCAGCGCTATTAATGCTTAAGAAAGATGGCACGTGGCGGATGTGTGTGGATAGTAGGGCCATTAATAAGATCACAATCAAGTATCGGTTTTCGATACCGAGGCTTGATGATATGTTAGACATGATGGTCAGATCCACAATTTTTTCCAAGATAGACCTCAAGAGCGGGTATCACCAGATGCGCATACGCCCTAGAGATGAGTGGAAGACAGCCTTCAAGATGAAGGATGGGTTGTACAAGTGGTTGGTCATGCCCTTTGGCTTGACTAATGCACCCAGTACTTTTATGTGTGTGATGACCCAGGTTTTGAGACCCTTTACGGGGAAGTTCTTAGTGGTTTATTTTGATGACATACTCATATATAGTACCACTAAAGAGCTGCATCTCGACCACTTGAGGCAGGTCTGTAATGTCCTGAGGGTGGAGAGGTTATGTGCGAACCTTAAGAAATGTTCGTTCCTGTCTGATAGGGTCGTCTTCTTAGGGTTCATAGTGTCGTCTGTAGGGATGCGAGCAGATTCAGAAAAAGTCAAGGCCATAGTTAAATGGCCTGAACCGCGGAACATACATGAAGTGAGAAGCTTTCATGGCTTAGCCACATTTTATCGTCGGTTCATTCAAGGGTTTAGCACTATTATGGCTCTCATTACTAATTGCATTAAAAAAGGAGAGTTCATATGGTCTAAGGCCGCAGTTACGGCATTCAAAGATATTAAGGGCAAGATGATAGAGGCTCCTTTCATGCGTCTTCCAGATTTTTCTAAAGTCTTTGAAATAGCGTGTGATGCTTCAGGCTTAGGTATAGGAGTACTAAGCCAAGAGAGTCATCCAGTTGTCTATTTCAGTGAGAAATTGAATGAGGCAAAACAAAAGTATTCACCTATGACAGAATTTTATGCGGTTGTGCAGTCGTTACGTCATTGGCGTCATTTTCTTCTACCGTAAGAATTTGTCTTGTTTTCTGATCACGAGGCTTTGAGATATTTGAATTTCCAAAAGAAGCTTAACCCAAGGCATGCCAAGTGGGCAGCGTTTCTTCAGAAATATTCATTTGTCTTGAAACATAAAGCCGAGACCGAGAACAAACCAGCCAATGCCCTTAGTAGGAGAGTGACATTGCTCAACTCCTTGAGTGTAGAAGTTTTCAGGTTTGAGCAATTGATAGATGAGTATCCCATGTGTCCAGATTTTGGGAGAACATACGTGTCACTCTTAGATGCCCAGCATAGTAAGGGTGAGTTCGTGCTGAAAGATGGTTTCTTTTTCAAAGGAGACCGACTTTGTATTCCCCGCACTTCTCTCCGAGATTTCCTTGTTTGGGAGCTTCATGCTGGAGGTATTGCTGGCCATTTTGATCGAGATAAGACCATCGCCCTAGTGGAGGATCGATTTTATTGGGCAAGTCTCAAGCGAGATGTAGCAAAAATTTTAGGGCAATGTTGAACATGTCAACTGGCAAAACAGAAGAAGCAGAATACTGGATTGTACACGCCATTACCACTGTCACACGCTTCGTGGCGAGACATCAGTATAGATTTCGTGCTTGAACTTCTCAAGACAATTAAAAAGCACAATTCTATTTTTGTGGTCGTGGACCGTTTCTCAAAAATGGCCCACTTTCTCCCTTGTTCTAAAACTTCGGATGCATCCAACGTAGCTAAGATTTTCTTTGAGGGGTGGGTTCGATTACATGGTTTGCCTAAGACCATAGTGTCTGACAGGGATGTCCGGTTTACTAGTTATTTTTGGAAGACATTATGACATATGATGGGTACGAGACTCCAGTTCTCGTCTGCCTATCATCCTCAAACTGATGGCCAAACTGAGGTTGTGAATCGAAGTCTCGAAAATCTACTACGATGTTTGGTGGGTGAACAGATTAAAACTTGAGACTTAGGCCTGCCAGTCGCCGAGTTTGCATATAACAGTTCAGTTAATAGGTCTACGGGTATGAGTCCATTCAAGATTGTTAGTGGTTACAAACCTAGACTACCCATAGATTTGTTACCTATGTCAGTTACCCAGATGACCTCAGAGTCGGCCGATGCATTTTCCCATCACATTCATGAGTTACATGCAGAGATTAGGAAGCGAATAAATGTTAGTAATGAACAATATAAAATTTCAACTGACTTACATTGTAGATTTCAAGAATTTAATGAGGGTGATTATGTAACGGTTAGGATGAGGCCAGAACGATTCTCACAGGGTACCGTTAAGAAGTTACAAGCACGCAGTGCTGGACCATTTAAAATTCTTTAAAAAATTAGGTCCAATGCGTATGTGATAGATCTTCCACCTCGCATGGGTATTAGTTCAACATTCAATGTGGAGGATCTAATACCTTATTCAAGCCATCCTATAGACCCTAATTTTGCTCCAAACCATTGGCTAATTTTGAAATTTTCTTCCCAACCTACACCACCTATGCCTACTATACTTGAGATAAGAGAAGAAATTGAAGGAATTGTGGATGAGCAAATTGTTTCCACTCGAAACGATAGCTTTCAGAGGTACTTAGTGAAGTGGAAAAACATACCATCATCCGACTGTACATGGCTGATGGAAGTAGAGTTGCAACGACTAGATCCAGATTTATTAGAAAAGCATAAGAGTTATCTCACCGGAGTCGAGATTTTCTCAGCCAAGGGGAGTTGATGCGGAAACCAGGCCATTCAAAGTATATCAACGCAGGAGGCGTGCGTTACCTATGTCAATGTGGTTAGATGACAGATACGAGTCGGGTCTCTAGAGGTCGAAGACTTTACACATGTGTTCGTGACATGTGTAAGTTGCTTAGAAGAGACATTTGGACCATTGGATCGCGAGGAGGGTATGATCGGACTGTTGGATCGTCACGGCTCACCTTCATTACACCACCTTCACGACATTATAATCGGGGCTTATTGAGCATCTTAAATTTACATTTAGTTTATGAACATTTGAATTAATTAAGTTTTGAGATAGTTGTGCACAATTTTGTGCGAATTTCTTTTTTTTTGAAACTTTTTTTTAATATGGGTATTTTGGTAATTTCGTGTAATTACAAATTTATAAGGGTTGCCCTAAACCCATAGCATATCATGTTATGTTGATGAAAGAAAAAAATGAGAGCTTTTTGCTTCTGGCGATCTCGTCTTCGACTTCCATTGATTGGAAGAGGGCGTGAGGCCCAGGTAAACAATATCTCATCCCGTACTTCTTTCTCCTTCTCTCTTTTCTCAAGGTATTCTTTTCTTTAACCCCATTTTCTTCTTTTTCTCCTAATCTCAAAAGATTTTCATTCTATTATCATCCCCACATAAAACCCATCACCCAAATCTACATTTGAAGAACCACCATATTTTTTTTTTCTGAATTTTCTAGATTTCCAATCTAGGAAATTCCTATTTTTCTGGATTAGAAAATCCACTTGAATCGTTAGACGGACCTATTGCAAGACGAAAGTTTTATCTTTCGCCGGATTCAATTAAATTCAGATTTTAAGATTCAACACTTTGTGTTTGTGATGGATGGCCCTAATCAATGCTGTATTGACCTTATTTCTTTCTTATGTTTATGATGTATAAATCAGGCTGATATTTATTTGTTTTTTAAGATTGCATGAATCTGCCCCTTTTCAAATACCATGCTCATTTAAGGTTAGATTAGGCCGTCTTACATCACGTACACAACTATAAACACCCAAACTACTCCAGAGGAAATATCACTGAACTAAATAGAGACGGAGAAGTTACAAGTGAAGGAGTTTATCGTCTTCCATCAATTCGAGTTCCACGCTATGATGATACTTCCAGCAGATCCAACAGCATCAGAAGCCACCCAATCCTAGTCGTCCCCCCCCCCCCCCCCCCCCCCCAAGATCGAATCTAGCAAGCCCCTGTCCAACTCCTAAAGTTTGGATTCTTGTAAGGCAATAATATTGCTCTCCCAACCGCTTCGTAGTAATGGAGCTTTCTAGGTTGAGCACTTCCCTCCAACCCTTTGGTGATTTTTTTTTAAAATTATTTAAAATTATTATTATTATTATTTTTTAATTATTATTATTATTTTAACTTCAGCGCATGGCAATCCTATTGCATTTGAGTCCCCTTGAGTCGAAAAAAGTGCAAAAATTCGTATACATCCTTGTCGGTTACTCCATACGTCATCCCCACCATGCCTCCTACCCGTATGAGAGCATCTTTTGCCCACTGGAACTGCGCTTCAAAGATCTTACATGTTTCCCCGATCTGATGATGATACTCTGTGCCAAAATCGTTGTCGATCAAGTGAACCTGCATCTTTTCAGCACAGAGGTGTAACAATCAAAGCCTCTTCATGATCATTGTCGGATTAGCAAATGCGAGAGTTTTCCCCTTTTTCTGAATCAGAGGCTAATAAATTGGAATAATCTCCTTCATCTTCCTCTACTTCATTTTTATCTATTTCATCATCACCGCAAACTGTGGCCACCTACCAACAATCCAGAGGGTCTTCACTCTCCCAATGAACGTCAGACATATGCTCCTCTGCCTATGAGTCACGGTCAGCTTTGAATAGAAGATGTCCCTTGCTTCGATTATTGTTCTTCAACATTCTGCAATGATCTCTCTTCCATCTCTTCCTTGTTCAAAGTCTCGCTTCTCGGGCTAGAGTCTCTTTTAAGCAAAAATGGAGGTTTTGAAGCCCGCTTATCGCCCTTAAGTGAATTTGGCAATACTCATGCAAGGATTTCATTACTTAAGAGGTCATGTGTGGGAGTCTCATTAACTTGAGAGTCGTGTGTGGTAGTTTCATTATCTTGAAAGTCATGTGCGGAAGCTTCACACGCATCATTCAAAGGTGTGGCATGTGATTGAGGAGCGAGCATCATCGTTCGAATTCGGAGAAAGATTGGGCACATGTCAACATCCGCTTCGACAAGAGAGGAGATATTACCCTCCTCCATTGTCTGCTAATGATGCGTGTCTTGATCCTGGGTTGAAGCGTCGTCGAAGATACCAGCACATAGAGGCAGCACAGGCTTGGGAACCTGCATTTGAAATTCAGTTCGGGGTGGAGT
Source organism: Magnolia kwangsiensis (assembly GCA_037074715.1). Lineage (NCBI taxonomy): Eukaryota > Viridiplantae > Streptophyta > Magnoliopsida > Magnoliales > Magnoliaceae > Magnolia > Magnolia kwangsiensis. The sequence goes on along the minus strand of CM073575.1, from coordinate 99,131,433 downwards.
AACATGGCTTAGATGCTCTTGTTACACTCCGAACATTACGTGTCAACATGAGAGGAAGAATATTCTTACTAACCCTATCTCCTTCCACCATAGTGTTACATGCGTCCCCTCTGACATTCAATGCTCCAACGGAGCATGGAGATCGAGCTTCCTCTCCCTCTTCGTTTCGACTACCATTGAAGCCTTGAGCCAAAGTCTTCTCTCGAGTCTTCTAGAGCTCCCCCCACCGTAGCGAATATCCCCATTTCTCATCTCTTTGAACCTTAAGAATCGGTTTCTTCCCCAACCAACATTGTAATCTTTGACGGATCCTCCAACGTGTTCTTCCTCTTCACACAAATTCGGGCAACTCCCAGCTCGTTTCCATCTTCTGTGGCCTCATCTATCACCGAAACCTCTCCCAAATAGGGCCCAGCTGCCATGAAGAATTCGTGTGACCACAGTTCGAGCAAAATTCACCCAAATGAGATACCACTTTGGTTCACATCCAAAATGAGAGAAGTCCTCCCACTTTCGGATCCTTTAATCGATCTGTCCTTGTGCAATCCTTCAGCAACCATCATCAAATCCAGATTCCTCTCAGGCCGAACCCAGATCCACACTTCATTAGGTCCTATCCGTCTGATTGAGAAATCATCCCTCAACCAGCTACAACAATCTTCCAACCAGCCTTGAATTTGGGGAACGGTTGAGTTTGGGATGGTTTCGGCTACTACAAACCATCTCAACCCCTCATTAGCTTTGTCCGACTTCCTATCAAGCTGAACCCAGATCCACACCTCGTTAGGTCCTATGGGTCTAATCTAGAAATCATCCCTAAACCAGCCACAACAATCTTCCAACCAGCCTTGAATTTGGGGAACGGTCGAATTTGGGATGGTTTCGGCTACTACAGACCATCTCAACCGCTCATTAGCATTGTCCAGCTTCCTATCAAGCTGAACCCAGATCCACACCTCATTAGGTCCTATGGGTCTGATCCAAAAATTATCCCTAAACCAGCCACGACAATCTTCGAACTAGCCTTGAATTTGGGGAACAGTTGAGTTTGGGATGGTTTTAGCAAGTACAGACCATCTCAACCCCTCAGTAGCTTTGTCCAGCACCTTCGGATTGACTTTCACTAATATATGCTTTATCCAGCTTTGTCCTGCACCTTCAGATAGCTATGTCCAGCAGCATCCTGATCCCCATATTTCCTTGTTTTTACATTCCGAACCAAATCTCGCCTTTCCTACGAGTTTTTTCCCCCTGAAACCTTTCCCACGTAAAAGCCTCACCACACATACCAAATCCTCCTCTGGACCCATCCACATGAATGCGAAGCCTCGCAATTGTGCAGATAAACGATCTCGAGGAAGAACAACTTTCATCACGGCTCCTGCTCTTCCGAAGACTCTCGAGAAGTTGATCGTAGCCCACCCCTCTGGGAATCTTAAGACGTATAATGTCGGATAAGAGGGGGGAGGGGGGGAGTTACTCTTTCCGTGCACTCTACCAGTAGAGGATGAAACCTATCCAACTATTGTCCATTCGCAATCCTCAGATCCCACCCCATCACCCGTGATCTCAACTTCTGATTCTGCTTCTTTTTAACTCACCATTCACTTGAAATGATGTTTCCATTCAAAACAAGTTACTCGTGACAATTAATTAGAACAGAAAAGAATAAAGGAACTAAAATGTAATTGATTAGCAATTTCATTAAAATTTTGTTACATCTATTAGACTATTCTCAATTTCATTAAAATTTTGTTACATTTATTAGACTATTGGACTATAACAAGTCAACATACTCAAATGAATGCATATACTCAGAAAATGTCAAAAAAAAAAAAAAAAAAAACGAGACAGAAATTTTATTGATGTGATTTTGAACAAAGATAATTTAAATTAAAAATACATTATATAAATTCAAATTTTAAAAATTATAAATTGGTGATACAGATTGATCCCTAATCCATTGTGACACATCTCCACCACCATTGGCATTGTCATCATTGCCATCATCATTAGGGAGAGAAGGAAAAAAAAAAAAAAAGGTCATTAGGCCATTGCATAATGAGTATACGATGGCCTAATTGCATAATTGTGGCTTATGAGGCAGCATACTTCTTTTTGCAACCACATAATGCCCAACAGTACAAAAACCGTGTATGCCAATATGGCATATGCGATTGCATAATCACTTAGCTCTTATTACATGCATACAATGCTAACATGGAGGTGGAGTAGTTGAGGCATGTAATGTGCATGGTTGTTATCGCATAGTTGCTGCTGCATGGTTTGTGTTCCATGGTGTAGCATGAAACTAACATGCATTTATACATTTCTCACTAGTTGTTCTGTGCCCATAAAATGAAGAGAGTGGCTTTGGGAAGCATGTTTGCTCCTACATGCATACAATTGCTGACTATTCAGTTGCTGTCACGTGTAAATTGCAACAAGGAGCTTTTTCACAAATGAATGACCTTCCAAATTAATTCCCGGGCACCAAGCTTGTTGCATATAAATGTTTGTATTTGGATATAGTGTAGGCGCCACTTTAATTCCATAACTACGCATACATTTTTCCTCTACTGCTTGTAAATATCTATTATCAGTGGAAATGTTCTCGCTGAATACTCCTCTGCATGCACCTACGTTGCTCCTTGGACCCCCTCGCGTGAAAATATTGTTGCTTGTTGTACACACTTCGCCTACTTCATCTCCTGAAATAGCCAATGTCCATGAGACCTTGCTGCCCACTATATTGTAATGTATCTACTAGACACCTCATTTGCACATTTTCTCTACCATACAACTATCAGAAACAGCGTGCTTTCAACTTCTATGGACCTCTCCTCCACTCTTTAACAACTCAAAAAATTTGTAACAAGGAAAATGAGAATGCTAGCCCTCTCCTTTTATAGTTGATTCACATTCTAGGAGTACTCATTCATAGTAGTAATCTTGTACATCCTTGGAGATTCTTCTCCATTCCCATTGGTTACTTGGGTGAGCCACATTCTCTTGGCAACACGCACTCATCCCACACTCATCGGTTGCATTATAGGTGGCAATTCTATTCATTTTCATTAACCAAGTGTTGTGACTCTCTCAAGGCTCCGTTTGCAGGTGGGTGTAGGTGTTAAGAAGAAAGAATTTGATTGAGAGAGAGAGAGAGAGAGCACATCCCATCCCTATCTTTTTTATAATAATAGAAGAAAAGGTAAAATTACATATATACCCTCATATGAGGAAAAACTAAAGGCTGATGGGAAAACAGGGAAAGATGAAACAAAGATAAAAGGCTGGAAAATAAAGGACAAAGGTCCATAACATATCAGACCTAGGTGAATGTACCTGTGGGCTTGGTCATAGGCCCACACTCATAGTAAGCACTGAATGTTGACCTTTAACCAGTTTTATTAGTTGCCACGGATTTGAAGTACTCTAACTGGTTGTCAAGGAACATATGATTTCTACCATTTTCCATCAAGAAAAGTTAGACCAGATGGACAACATGCCCTTGAGATGTGCACAGTAGGAGAGGGCTCTATCATATTCTAGCTCTACTAGACTTACCATATTGTTGCCCTTAGAACCCATATCACTGCAATCCAAAGCAAGAGGTAAAAATCCTTTACCACAGAAAAAGGGCACAATTGTCAAAAGAAACAGAAAAGAAATGCTCATAAGATGGATGTTTGTGTATATTTCACTAAATGCTTCGTTGAAAAAAAATGAAATCTTGCAAATATGCATTTATTGACCAAAATTTGTATGTGGGAATCTAAAATGAATATATTTTAGTAAATTTACCAACGTTATAATCAGCAAATGATTACTTATACCAGCATAGTAAATTCAAAATAAATTTGTTCTTCTTTATGAGAAGAGAAGCTCAGTGGTTTATCCAACAATAACGGTATAATCTGCCAATAAGGGGGATCAATACTACATTTGGACATAATTAGCTACAACCCCCACCAATCCTCTCCCACCTCAAATTAATAATTAAAAAAAAAAAAGAAAAAAAAAAAGAAAAAGAAAAGAGAGAAGAAGAAGAAGAAAGAAGTCAAATAGCAAAAACATAGAGAGAAAGCACAATGAAGTTCCATAGATGAAATGGCCTCACGTCTTGAACAGAACCTAAATGAACAACAACTCAATGAGTTGGCACTACGGAAATTGAAGAAAACACAATACCATGTAGCATAATATGTTGAACTGGATTGATGATTATAGTCACTGTTGACTGCACATGTAAATCATTAAATACACATGTAAGATATTGCATACCTGATATTGTAAAGCTACTCTCTTTGTAGACCATGCCACCAGGAACATCCACATCAAACCTTCAAATGGTAGAATGAAGTTATTATTTCGAATTCAGTCTATTTAAATCCAAGTTGCTGAATATACCAATTAATCTGTTAGAGATAAGTGCAATACGACTGTAACAAAACAATAACTTAGTCACTACTCAAATAATGTAAGGTAATGGAAGATGGTTGCCATAAATAAATAAATAAATAAATAACTCTAATAAAAACTCTGCTTTTCCATTTTCTGATGGTATTAGAGAAAAACAAAAGGACATGAAGGTTTAAAATATTTTGTTCCCACCCTCTGTCATGAACCTTTTTTGAGTTCACAAGAAAAACAACAAAGCTTCTCTGATATGTCATTACAGGAAAAACAAGAAAATCATATCTCATTGTTTCCATGAAGCTTTACAAAGGAGAGGTGGAGCAGCGCTGCTTCAACATCCCTTAAGTCAATGTTAGATCTTATTTCCTTCATTACATCCATTTTCTTTTCCATAAACTAAAGATAGCAACATTGCCACCCGGCAGTTCCACAACTGTAGATTTTCATAATCATCAATATCATAGCCTTGTTGCAGCTATTTAGGTCAGTTTTATGATCCTTCTTCTTTTCTTTTCTTTTTTTCAAATATCACTGATAATTTCAATATTAACAGTGATATTTCATGATAATACTGATTCAACAATATTTTGGGCAGCCTCCAGTATATAAGTTCCTTGCTATCAGCACACAAACAATAATTTGCTGATCCAGGGATACTCGCATAAATCGTAGGAAAATCAAGTGAAAATCGGGAAAAAAAAAAACCCTGCATTTCTCGAAGGATATGGGGGGGTTGAATTTGCTCCTTTGGTGATTTCAATCACTCTTGATTTTTGTTGAATCAAAGTTTGGATATGGGGGACAAATCTTGACTTGAATAGGAGATGGGTCAGAACTCAAAGGTGACCAAAAGCTCATAGGAACTTCTTTTTTCAAATGTTAGCATGGGTTACAATGAAAATTCATGTCTATGCATGATTCTCATGCATTAACATGGATTTGTAGTGAACAGATATTGAGTATAGCTTCTCCAAGGCAGGCGCTCTGTGCAGTCATCTTCTGACCATAGGGAGCATGCCTAAGGCCAGCATGGTTAGGGCACAGCGGTTAAAGAAGGAGGAGACAGTTGGGTGGTAGTCCAAAATCAGAAGAAGAAAGAACCGGGCGCTAGTTTATTTATTGGTAATTTCCCATTTGATTGTTCTAAGGATGAGATTAGATCTAGATTCAAAAAGTTTGGGGATATTTCTGATGTATAAATCCCAACCTTTGCTAAATCAGGAAGGAACAGGGGTTGTTTTTGTTAGATTTCAGAATAAGAGGGATGCAGATCTAGTAGCTGCGAAACTTAACAATAGGAAGATGCAAAGAAGCAAAATGATCAAATCAACAAAGCTCATTAGGAAGAGGAGGAAGGACACCCTGCTCCCTCCCATCCAGCTTTGGTTGTACTATAGGAGATTCCCTAGATGGCTGCATTTCCGCAGTTGGCTTCAGGGGTGCATTGTATGGGAGACTTCAAGTTGGTTGATCTTATAAAGGGGGCTTCTGATTTTTCTTCGGTGATGGCTCAGGGCTAATCGGCTCCCCCTCAAAGGGTTTACTTGTTAAGGTTAGGATCATCTAAAGGTTAGGTTGTTTTGGATCGAAGGTTAGGGTCACCAAAGCGCCTCAATTTACCTGTTCTTCACTTCCTTGATGCTTCATATCCTCTTGTGTCTTCAGTCTTCAGCTTCTAACAGCTCAACCGACTCACCGACACACAAACTGACATGATTGACAAATAGGTGCATAAATCAGTGTGCAAACATACATGTTTGATTTTATGTTTGGACACAGATTGCAACTGATTTGAAAGAAATTGGGAAATTTTGATTTTTTTCAACTTTCTGCAACTCTGCCCCCATCTCCAAATCTCGAAATTGAAGCTTTCAATCCATGGATTTTTCATGCAAAACATGAAAAACCACGAATTTGTAACAATTTGACACTGATTTAACATGATTTATATAGGGTAAAAAAAAGTATCGAAAATGCTCACTGGATCGAATATGTGGGATATATCTTACCACTTGTGTGTTTTGTATTGGACATGTGGGATACAAGATATATCGTGGGATATATCGGTCAATATCGTCGATGCTTAAAACACTGGTGCTGACATTTGAGGCGGTGTGGTGATCTGGGCTAGACCCAGCCTAGTTGAAGTTGAATGTGGATGGGTCTTCTCAGGAGAATTCGGGAATTGGTGGTGGGGATAGAATATGTGGGGATTGCTCCGATAAAATTTTGTTGGCTTTCCACAACTCTTATGGCAGTGACTCAAACACCATTGTGGAAGCTCGGGTGTTTCTTGATGGGGTGAGGATTTGTGGGGAGCTTGGCCTTAACAATATCATCGTTGAGACTGACTCAAGGGTCATATCGGAGGTCGTCTCTAAGCCCAATGTTTCATGCCCTTGGTCGATCTAGTTCAAATTAGGAATCATCGAGCGAATGAAGTCGCAGGTTTTCTTTTAAACTGCCCACATGTTGAGAGAAGGTAATCTGGCAGATGGTCTGGCGAAGCTTGGAAGCAATGGGATCGAAAACTAGTTATTCATATGCAAAGAGGAGCTTCCGAGAGAGATCCAAGGTTTGGTTTCCTTGGACAACGCGAGGATAGGTGTGATCAGAAAAAGAACACCCCTTCCATAGTCTGGGTTGATCTTAGTTGTTGTTCAGGCTTTATGTTCTGGATGTTCGGGACAGCAGTTATCTTGTCTCTGCTTGGAGTCTTGCCAGCAAGGCTTTCTTTTGCAGGTTTTAAAACTTTTTTTTAAAAAAAAAAAAAAAAAACACTCAGCCTCCCTCCCGTGGTGATTGAGCCCCTTGTAGTCCTACAGCCTTTGTCTTTGGGGAGTGTGAGCACTCAGAATCTCCAGTAGTTTGCTTAATGATCAACCTAAATTTTGAAGAAAAAAATAAAATAAATCACGTTAGCATATGTTCTCCCACATTACTCCTGTTTTAGCGGGCTAGGGATGATCAAAGAGGTATTTTGATGCACATGTGCTAGTGCAACACAAGCGTGCGGGATTGGAGAAAATGGTAGGACATCCGAGGTGTTGTTTGGAGCATCTTGCGCAAGCTTTCAGAATTGGCTATGTTATGTTGGATTTATTGTCTTGCTGCTTGTGTTGCCAACGGCTAGGACTTTGTAGTGGACTGGGCTGATGTTTGATGTAATTGGGGTTGTAGTTCTTCTTTGTTGTTTGATGCAGCTGTTTTGCTGGTAAAAGTAGCAAAGTGGTTTATTTTGGGATTGGTGGATTGGACTGCTGATTGTTGTACATTGCAGCTATGGGAGCAGTTTGGCTCCGTTGGACAGTTTGTTGGTAGATGTGCCTGACGGAGGGGCTTAATTTGTTGGGATTGTTGGTGGTGGGCACCATGGTGGCCTTTTAGTTCGTGTTGTTATTTCCTGCAAGTTCAGCAACTATTAAGTTTTTGTGGCAATTACGAGCTGGAAGTTTTCACCCTCTCAGCTCTCTCAGATGCTTGCATTCAGGTGTCCTTCATGGTGGAATCAATCTTTAGTTTGGATTGGATGTTATATGCATTTGACGTGTTTGACTCAATTGGAGTTGGTTTGTGCTACTAGCCTCCTTTGTGCTTTGTTGCTTCTAGCCCAAGGATGGCAGTGTGTGGTTTTTTAGTTGTAGCCCCATTTGAGGCGTATTTTATTCAGGAATGGTTAATGTTTGTGGAAGGCATGTATTGGGGGTGAATTAACAGGATGCTGCCCATCTGTTAGATGTGGCAGAGTGTGATTGGTAAGTTTTTCTCCTGTGGAAGCTGTTGGGGCCCTTTTATGGTGTCCGTGGCCTGTTCATCTCCTTCCACTGCTTTAGTAGAGATAATAGTCTATTGTAACAGCCGTTACAAGGTCGTAAAAACCGTTACGTAAAGGTAACGGTGGCAACCATTACACATTACGGGGTCGTAAAGGCCATAGCGACCATTACAAAAAAAATTACCCATAAAGGTCATTACAGTTCCCGTATGGCCTGTTACGCCCCCTGTAAAGACCGTAACAGCCCTGTAATGGTCCATTATGGGGCTGATACAGATTTTTTTTTTTAATATAAAATAAAAGAAACCATAACAGCTGCTACGGGGACCATAACGGTCGTTACAACCCGTATCATAAAGGTAATGATGGCAGCCATTACGGCCACTGTTACTGTTATGGAATACCTTGGTAGGGATAGCTTCTTCACGATATGCTATAGCTAAAGTACTGTGTTTGCTAGCCTCAACATCATCCACAACTCTTAGATATATGGCATATGCATGGGACTCAATGCTGCCTGCTTGGCCTAGTTGGTCTTGTGTTAAGGACCCTGGCCTAGTTGGTCTTGTGTTAAGGACCCGGGGTTGTTAAAAGTTTGCTGAGGATGTATAAGTTTCTATTGTGATTTCTTGGCAGTCGTCCTGGCCCTGAGATATATATATATATATATATATATATATATATATATATATATATATATATATCAAGATCAACAATTGAATGGATAATGGGAGAAACTAGGAAATCCTAAGTTCCACCATTTTCACCCCTCTAATTAAGAATGGATTATATTTACAAAAGAAAAATATTTTTTCTTAATTTAAATTAAGAAAATTGAAGAAAAAACTATTTATTTTGAAAGAGTAATAAGGTTTTTTCCATTGATGTATCAAGTATTACATATGTATGTATCATGTATGTACGCATGCCTGCATGCATTGATGGATGGATGGATGCATGCAAATATATAAGTAGGTATATGTGTATGGATGAATGGATGGATCATTGTAGTATATATGCATCCATACACATATGCTTAAGTATGTATCATGCATGTGTGTGGATGGACAGATCCATGAGCATGGTGGGGCATCCGGGCTACTCATATGATAACAAAAAAAATCCTATCTAGGAGTTCCAGTCGGAGTCAGTCCATTTCCTGTAGACCCTTCTCGACCATAGTTGGTTTCTAATATACAGTACCCACAGCTGGGGTAGGGAAGGATGAATACTAGCAATATCTAAAAGAATACCTGCATTGGTATAATCAATTCATGACCTGAGTACATTACCGTTGACAATGAGCGCCAATACTATGGTCGGCCTAGTGGGAATTGATGGCAACTTCGGGCCGCCTTGTAACTCCATTTGGGTTTGAGGCAAAGGTATTTTTTGCATTCTTTTTAGTTTCTAGATGTATTGTGTATGTTTTATTACTTGAATTGTACGGTATTTGAATGATATGAACTCATTTTGAATACCATTGCACTCTTCTTCTTTCTTTTTTTTCTAACAGCACATGGTTAGGCCCCTATAAAATGAAAACTTATTATGTATAGTTGTTTCTTGCACAACATTAATTCTGAAATGTGTAAACACATGTCTTTTAACATCTCCTGAAGTTTCATTGAAAAATTCTGCCTTTTTCCCAATGTTTCCTTTAGTAACCAATATTTTTTCTGAGAATCAGTGATATCGAGTACATGTTTCTGTATATCGAGTACGTGTTTCTGGATATACTTGGTGACCAATACATGTAACGATACTGACACTCTAAATAATGATCATGACATGGTACTATGGCAAGGTTGTGCATGCAACCTAGCAAAGAATTTGGTAGATAGGTGGCTGCAATATGCCAACTAGCATGTAAGAAGAAAGATGTATGTTCTTGGTCATTGATATATAGTTCTTCTATTTTTATTTTTTTAATACAGTTATGAGTTAAATTCATGAGTAATTTGCGCCTATTTCTTATGGTAAGTCACATAGCGCTATTGGATGGTTATACGGTGCAAGCTAGGGTTCAAACCAAACTTACTAAAAGAAATTTATTAAGTTGGGATGAGCTCAAAACCCAAGAGTTAAGCTTTGCCACTTAAGATCACAAGGTTACAATGCTGAATACCCAAAAATTATGTAAAATTAATTTTTATACCAATTCACAAATGGAGAAGTATCAGCAGAACCACATGACATCCAAGAAAAAATACCCAATCAAACATCTTAATTAGAAGAAGAAAAAAAAAAGTTGATACAGTGACAAATTGTAATAAAGAAAAAGGAAGCACAAGTTCTTTTGAGATTAAGGTACAATCTCCCATTGGAGAAAAGATGGGATGACAAAGAAAGAAAGAAGCATTAAGAGTATTAACATGTGCAGATGGCGTGCACATTAAAAAATATCCAATTAAAAGATGAATTATGATTTTCTTACAAGTGTATCTTGCGATATGTGCTTCTGATTTTCCCAGAATCATCAACTAAAACATGTGTATTATATAAGTGTGCATCATCTGGTCCTTTCTCTTGGAAGCCTCCAAGTGACAACCAAATATTGGATTCCCTGTTATTCATAATTGGAAAAGGAAAAAAATCAGTAATTGTAACAAAAGAAACCGAAAACAACTAGTATCAAAAAAGGTAATAACTATTACAAATTATTAAGGGAATTAAAACTTTAATGGGAAGAAAATGAAATAAGAAATTTATGAAATTATACAGAAGTCACAAAGACTGAATTCCATTTTTTTTAAAGCACGAGGAGAAGTGGAGAACTCTTAAAACCAGGGAAAAATATATAACAGAAAACGTGAGGGTCAAAGTTTGAATATAATATGTTAAAGCTTGTTTCTTTCTTCTTCTTCTTCTTCTTCTTCTTCTTCTTCCTTTTTTTTTTATTTTTTAAAATAGCATAATAGGTCAAAGTTTCTTTCAAATGTAAGGTAGATCAAATTTTATGAACACAGGCATATATTGTGTTTGTAGAGTCACAATGTAATAAATAGTGGGTTAACTTTGACTATCAGTAATAATTCATGTACGTAATTAAATAGTGGGTCAATTCACTCCATGCAAATCCCTCTATAAACCCTCCCATGTCTGCTTAATCTCCGACTTTTTACTCAATCCCAACTCTTTATCAATGGAAGGCCACCCTAAAATGATTCTTGTTTTCTTTTTAGAAGAATTTCTTTTTGGGAGATACATGTTTAGTTCAGTTTAACCAAAAATAAATAAATCTTGGCCCATCTTTCAAAATACGAGTTCAAAAGTTTAATTTAATTATTCAAATTTCTCAACAAAAAGAGTTTTGATAACCATGCGTATGACTAGGAGGTCTTTAGGCTATTTGAATTTGAGTCCTTGTCGAAGTGGGGACACCCTCAATCATTATCATTAAAATCAGTGGTTCAATTTTATTTATTTATTTTTTTTAATGGAGAAAAAGAAACTAACACAATAGCTCAATATGGTGCTTTGTGATTATTTTGAGATTTTCAATTCAATCCCATCATAACCAAGGCTATGACCATAGATGAGCTAACCTTTTACTCTTCTTATTTACAATGTCTCGTCGCTCGATGAAATTGATTCAAAATAAATAAATAAATAAATAAATATATATATATATATATATATATATATATATATAATGGCAAATTTATTAGTAAAATGTATGAGCAAATGCACGTGGGAGGCACTTCAATCTTAAGTGGGACCCACCAGATGGTATGACTAAAATCATTTAATTTGGGAGAAGTTTCATTCCACACCTCCGCATTGTGAGTTTCTTACACTTGGCAGTTCAGATTCACGAAAAATTTTCCCCTTATGCACAAATGGCAGATTAGGACAGAAATCGCATTCCTGTGCCGTATAATTCATTTCATTTAAACATTCATTTATTTTCTACACATAATCCATCTAATGAGCAATTGGCCTAAATTTCTACACATAATACAAGATGCGGGTTGCCAGATAAGCTGATTAGATCTTGACCAAGTGTGTCAAATTGGCACATCATAATGGCAAATATCAGAGAAGTCCACTCTCATATATATGCTTAACAAGGGTACCATCATGATGATTATTTAGACAATGAACACTCATAGTATATGCCCTGCCATTTGATTGGACTGGATATCATGTGGACAAGATTTAGTCCTTTCATCATGTATGGCCCACTAAATATACCTTTGAGACCAAAAATTAAGATGTGTCCATCATCAAGTGGGCCATATAGAAATGGAAAGATATGTGGCTCATAAAATATAACTACCCAGAAAAATAAATGAATTAACAATATTGCAATGTAATTTTAGGCTATGGCCACACCTCCTCTACACTCAGCCATATATTCCAACTTTGCACATGTGCTATGAGCAAGGCGTGTGACCTACCATGTGGATGGGCCCTTCCAAAAGCAGGCATGTACAAAAACAATCTACTTTTAGAGAAGTTACCAATTGTCCACATTCAACAATGTGGCCCGCCTGATGGATGGATGATCATTATTTTTGGGCCAGTTCATATACATGCTATGGCCCACCAATCAATGGTTGGAATGGCCTTAATGTAGAGGTGAGTGTGCGCTCTAAGATGAGTTACATTGTTCACAATAGCGCATCTTCCAATGGCTGAATATATTCAGTCTATTTTCAGGTTATGTTCTACATAAAGAGGAGGTCCAACAATCTTGAGTAGAATCTTCTAATATGAAAGACATCCAGATGTAGTCCATCCATGGTGGGGACACAATATACTAACGGTCTAGATTACTGAACCATCGGTCCACTTTTCTGAAGGCAAACCCGAGTATACTATTGAAATCATCAGGTTGAGTGTCAACTAATTCCTCGAGGGTGAGTTATCTGATATGCTTGCAAGAGGTTAGCAGGAATACATCCTGACGTATTGTAATATGATACATCTGGAATTTAGCCATTGGAATTGGGTTCTTTTCAATTATCCAAACTGTTTATGTAATAGGGATTCACTTGGATGGAGTATAAAATCTCTAAGTTTGAATCTTTCAACCCTTTTATTATACAAAGGTCGTAATGACCATCCAATTTCAATGCAAAAAAAAAAAAAAAAAAAAAAAGCCACATTTCAAAGAGATGATACAATCCAATTTGGGAGATTTTTAATGTTGTCTATCCACCATAGAAGGTGAGACTAATCATATAAACCTTTTGGATCATTGGAAGACGACCCAAATTCAAAGGTTAAAATCCCGATGTATCATATCACGATATGTTGGGATGTATTTGAGCAAACCTCCAGTGCCAGAGATACAGTGGTCTTAAGAGAACTCCGTTGAGTAAACTTTTCTTGAACTCTCCTCCCAAACGTGCTAACATGGCACACTTGAGATTAGGGCTGAAAGTTGAGCGGGTTCAACCCGACCGACCCGACATTGAGTTGGGCTTGGGCAGGATGTATCGGGTTTGGTCTCGGGCTTGGGCCATACAAATACCAACCTGATAAAACTTGGGTTGGGCTCGGGTTGATCAATATATAAATTCCTTATAAATTAATTATAGTTGAGTGCGGATAGTCTATGTTGAAGGCACGTTAAATTCCAATGCCGTCGTGTTTCATTAGTCCACTCATTTCCGATTACTCAAGCTAACAAGATATGCCGGATTTCTCTCTCCCAAACATAGTGTCCCATATCGGTTACGTATCGGCCGTATCGGCCGATACGTAACGGAATCGGTTAAGGCCGATACGCGTATCGGCCGCGTATCGGCCGTTACCATTTTTTGTGCCCGTATCGGCCGATACGGGCCGATACAGGGGCGTATCGGACCGTTACGGGGGCGTAACGGTCACCCGTAACGGTCAGAAAACGGCCACTTTTTTTTCTCTTTTTAAGCACTTTTTTTGCTGTTTTTTCCAAACTTCTTGCTTCCAAACTGTTTTTCACTCCTTCTAATAGTAATTTCGACCAACCTTGGCTAGTTTTTTGGGACAAAAACACATTATATTACGGATTTGGTTGAATCAAAGCTCGGTGGGCTATTTTTCAGAAATTCTTCAAAAATAGGTATTTACTTTCTTTAATATGTTTTTCTGTTTTAATCATATCATATGATGTGTTAATCATAGTAGAACATGATAATGTGCATTTTACAGATTTGGGGTGCCATTTAATATTTTTTTTATATTTTTTTCTATTTACGCATGATTTTTGGGCCCTTTTTTTAAAATTCAAAAAATCAATTTTTAATAGTTGTTTTGCTGTTTTAATGATGCCATATGATGTGTTAATCATAGTAGAACAGCTTAATGTGCATTTTACAGATTTGGGGTGCCATTTTATATTTTTTTTTATATTTTTTTCTATTTACGCATGATTTTTGGGCCCTTTTTTTAAAATTCGAAAAATCAATTTTTAATAGTTGTTTTGCTGTTTTAATGATGTCATATGATGTGTTAATCATAGTAGAACAGCTTAATGTGCATTTTACAGATTTGGGGTGCCATTTTATATTTTTTTTATATTTTTTTCTATTTACGCATGATTTTTGGGCCCTTTTTTTAAAATTCGAAAAATCAATATTTAATGGTTGTTTTGCTGTTTTAATGATGCCATATGATATGTTAATCATGGTAGAACATGTTAACGTGCATTTTACAGATTTGGGGTGCCATTTAATATTTTTTTTTATATTTTTTTCTATTTACGCATGATTTTTGGGCCCTTTTTTTAAAATTCGAAAAATCAATATTTAATGGTTGTTTTGCTGTTTTAATGATGCCATATGATATGTTAATCATAGTAGAACATGTTAACGTGCATTTTACAGATTTGGGGTGCCATTTAATATTTTTTTTTATATTTTTTTCTATTTACGCATGATTTTTGGGCCCTTTTTTTAAAATTCGAAAAAACAGTTTTTAATGGTTGTTTTGTTGTTTTAATGATGTCATATGATATGTTAATCATAGTAGAACATGTTAACGTGCATTTTACAGATTTGGGGTGCCATTTAATAATTTTTTTTATATTTTTTTCTATTTATGCATGATTTTTGGGCCCTTTTTTTAAAATTCGAAAAATCAATTTTTAATGGTTGTTTTGTTGTTTTAATGATGTCATATGATATGTTAATCATAGTAGAACATGTTAACGTGCATTTTACAGATTTGGGGTGCCATTTAATTTTTTTTTTTTATATTTTTTTCTATTTACGCATGATTTTTGGGCCCTTTTTTTAAAATTCGAAAAAACAGTTTTTAATGGTTGTTTCGCTGTTTTAATCATGCCATATGATGTGTTAATCATAGTAGAACATTTTAATGTGCATTTTACATATTTGGGGTGCCATTTTATATATTTTTTATATTTTTTTCTATTTACGCAAGAATTTTGGGCCCTTTTTTTAAAATTCGAAAAATCAATTTTTAATAGTTGTTTTGCTGTTTTAATCATTCCATATGATGTGTTAATCATAGTAGAATATGTTAATGTGCATTTTACATATTTGGGGTGTCATTTTATAAATTTTTCTTTGTATTTTCGAATTAGTGACTTTATATTTTTATTTGCTTATATTGGACAGGTTTTGGAGCTTCTTAGGGTTTAGTTAGAACATAAAATTATCTTTATTAACATAGGTCATACACTCATACTCATATCCTAAACCTAAAGAAATGTCTGGGTCTGGCCAACAACAAGTAAGTGAGGATATTGGATGGCAACATTGTGAGAGGGTTGGTGGTACTAGGCACCAAATAAAGTGCAAGTATTGTGATAGGATAGTGTCTGGTGGAATTACCCGTCTCAAACAACATTTGGCACATCGAAAGGGTCAAGTTGCGCCATGTGTCAGAGTACCGAGAGAGATAATGCTATTAATGCAAGCTAGTCTGGATGAGTCGAAGGGTAAACGTGCCGCTGTACAAAAGAAGAGAGATGATACTTTAGAAGCAGCTCGACAGGAGGTGTTTGGTCCTGAATATATGGGCGTTCGTGATGAAGATATTATTGATTCTGACGAAGATTCAGATCGGGAATTAACCATAGCTAGGAGAGAGAGCGTGCGTCTAGCTCGTGAAGAGGAAGAACGTCACCGCATGTTTGGCACGCATGGGTCAGTGCGTGATACAGGAGGGGGCAGTGGGAGTAGGAGTGGGACAGGGAGTGCAACTGGAAGTGCAACTGCTTCTGCAGCTGGGAATGAGGGTAGGGGGGGTAGGTTTGGTGGGTTACGACGTATATTTGGGAGCCGACGACAGACATCTTCACGTGATGCCCATATACATTTGGATGAAGAAGTAAATGAGCCTAGGAGACCTTCTATTGATCCAATCCTGTTTAGGAAAGAATCAACTAAACAAAAGAAGATAAAACAAATGTGGAGTAGAACTTCCGTTGAGAAATTAGGTAGAGCAGCAACAAAGTTATTTATACATGCTAACATACCTCCTAACGCGGCCAATTCTCCACATTGGCAGGTGGTAATTGATGCAGCAGCAGAAGCAGGTGAAGGAATAAAAGCTCCCACGGTTAAGGAGATTAGGGGGAAATGGACAGATGCAGAGTATGTGGATGTGAAAACATACGTGGCTACCTTTAAACCTGTATGGCAAGCCAGAGGATGCACGATCATGTGCGATGGTTGGACTGGCCCAACCAGACGCAGCATGATCAACTTCATGGTGTACTGCCACTTGGGAAGTATAGATCACAAGTCAATTGATGCCTCAGAAGTAGCAAAAAATTCTGATTATATTACTGGACTAATGGATAAAGTTGTGGATGAGATTGGAGAGGAGAACGTAGTTCAGATTGTGACAGATAATGAAGCATCATATAAGCTTGCAGGACATCTGTTGATGAATAAGAGAAAACATCTTTTTTGGTCACCATATGCTGCCCATTGTATTGATCTTATATTGGAAGATATTGGGAAGAAGAAGAATGTTAAGGAAATGGTCGAAAGGGCAAGGGAAGTAACGACGTTTATTTACAATCATAATCAAGTAGTCGCAATAATGAGAAAGTTCACGAAAGGACGAGAATTGTTGAGGCCTGCGGCGACTAGATTCGCAACAAACTTTATAGCATTAGAGAGTTTATTCCAGCATAGGGGAGAGTTGAGTGAAATGTTTGCTTCCCGACAATGGCTCAACACAAAACATGGGAAGAAGACATCAGGGACACCGGTCGACGTTGTGAACACCATACGGGACAACAAATATTGGAAAAAGGTTAAGGCGATCCTAAAGGTGATGGAGCCACTAATGAGGGTACTCCGTCTTGTTGAAACCGATGAAGCACCTACCATGGGCTTCCTATATGATGCCATGGATAAGGCAAAGCTTGCAATTCAACGTGATTGTAGAAGCTGGGAGACTTATTGGAAGATGATCGATAGGAGATGGACAAAACAACTCCATCACGATCTTCATGCAGCAGGTTATTACTTAAATCCTAGGTATAGATATGCCCAATCATTTGTTGCGGATGATGAAGTTCGTGTCGGGCTAAAAAATGTGATAAAGAGATTAGAACCTGACTTAGATCTGCAAATAAAGGCGTTGAATGAATTAGATACATTTGGAAATCGCCTTGGTAGTTTTGGAGATGCTCTTGCACAGCATGCAGTATCTAGGTTGCAACCGGCCGAATGGTGGATTAATTTCGGAGAGAGTACGAAGGCTCTCCAAAAAATTGCAGTAAAAGTTTTGAGCCAGACAACATCTTCCTCTAGCTGCGAAAGGAATTGGAGTTGTTTTGCGCTCATTCATTCAAAGAATAGGAATAGATTGCAGACTAGAACATTAGATAGACTTGTCTTCATGCACTACAATATAAAATTAAGAATGCGACGACATCATAGGAGCATTACAGCTGCCGATGACGGAGACTACTGTCCAATAAACTTGGACAATATTTATGATGAGGATGACCCACTTCTACCTTGGTTGGAAACAAGGGAAAAGCAAATTGAAGAGGATAGTGAAGAATTGAAAATTGATGACCCAGAAATACGTAAAGCACAACAAGAGAGTCGTGCAGATGTGTTGGACCCAGTAAGAGGGGCAGCGTTTATGTCACGTACGGAAACGGCTCGAGATCAACAAAAGAGTACGAGTAGTGGTAGCGTGTCCGTGTCGGATGATGATGACGATGACCCTCCTGCCTCTGGTGCTGGCACTTCTGGTGTTGCTCAACGCCCTATTCAGCCGTCTACAGATCGCGATGCCGATGAACGTCGACGAGGTGGTACACAAGGTCGAACCTACGAGTGTACCGAGTCACGATACAGCCAGCAGGAGGGTACATCTAGTGGTGCACCGCGTCCGGGAGGTCCGGAACATCAGCAGGCTCATGGTCTTAATTATTATGATGGATATTCTTATGGTCAATTGGATTATAATTATGATGGTTATACTGAGCCCGTTCCATCACATTCATGTTGGAGTAGCCCTCCCGATCAATATTCATATGATTATAGATATCCAGATCCAAATCCAAGTTACTCATCACAGCAAACGCACTCTCAATCTCAAGATTCTCAACAGCCTGAGTATGGTTACCAGTATGGCTATTCGACGGGCACTGGTGGATATCCTTACTCAGGGTCAGAGTCGTTACCTAGTCAGGATCAGTCATCCTCTGGTTTCGTTGATCTAGTATTTCCTTCTGGCACTGGATATTATGGATATGCAGAACCTACACCTATTGGACAGCCTCAGCCTGATGGTGACGATGACGATGATGTGGAGGTCGAGCAACCACAAAAAAGCAGATTTTCATTTTGGTGGTGACTTGTGATTGTGAGTATATATTTGTATTAAGGTAAGTATTTGCATTTTGCAGCAGACAGCTCACAAGTATTATTGCAAGAAGCCATGTAATTATGCACACACTTGACACTGCCGAACTTGTATTTAAAATAGCTCCCCTGACAACCAATCAAGTAATCCTTAATCAAGTTGCAGGGGAGTATATCAGACACTACTAATTTTTTTTTTTTTAATATTCTTGACTTGAGGATGACAGGTCATAGACATGAATCACAGTCACCTGCACACTGCACAGGTATGTTCGAGAACGAGAAATTCCTCAAAAATAATTGCAAACACACACCTAATGTAAGATATTTGCATATTACATTCATTCTAATATATCTATCATTGGTAGTAGATAGTTAGAAAATTAAATATATGAATTTTGTAGTCAAATTCAGGTTATCTGGTTCATAAATTCATCAGACAGTCCGATACAATTTCTCACCAAAGAGTGGACCGTTACGCCCCCATAAACATGTTCCATTTTATAAATGAATGCATATTTGGAATGCTTAGAATATTCCGGATTTAATCCATATTTTTTCATATTTTTTTGGCAAAAAAAAAAATTTTGCGCCGTTACGGCCCGTTACGCCCCCGTATCGCCGTTACGCCCCCGTATCCGTATCGGTTTTGGAGGTCACCGATACGCCAACCGATACCGATACGGGACACCTTGCTCCCAAATAGATTGCTTGATACACGATACGACTTTTAAAGGAGTATTTATCCTATATTTTAACTTGTTTGTTCAGAAAAAAAAAAAAAATGAACTTCTTTACAATAAATAACTATATATATAATTAATAAAAATATAGGTACAAAAAATAAAACATATATTGAAAATATAATAGACTAATGTAATAATGAAACTATTAGCATATATCTACCCGACCAACCCAGCCAACCCGACCGAGCCCACTTGGGTTGGGCTTGGGTTGAGAATTCCTAACCCGAGATTGGGTTGGGTTGGGTTAGGGTCGAGGTATAGAAACCTTGGGTTGGGTTAGGGTTGAGCACCAACCCGACCCAACCTGCCCGACTTTCAGCCCTACTTGAGATGGATCTGAGAATCTTATGATAGTTGGACCACACTTGTACAAATGGAATGTATAATTGAAAGGAATGAGTAGCAGTCAATATTCAATGTGCACAAGTAACCCACCTGATCAGGGGCTATCATGAATGTCTCAGACCTTACACTTGTTTGCCAAGTTAGCAGGTGTTGCGAGGCCTGTTGTTGGTCACAAGTGAGCAAGTTACCTAAATACATGTGCTAAGTTGGCAGGTTTGAGTAGAGGTGCATGTGGAACAACAATTCTTCAAGCATCTCACAAGTCACAACTGGCGGACTATAAAAGCCAAATTCAAGCACACAGCCTAGTAGACATCCCACTGTAAAATAAATCCTCCGTCAAAAGAGCAATACCTACTGGGGATGTAACATATCTAGAAAATCAGGTTGATTAGGTGAAATGACCCTTAAAGAAATGTAAATCTTTTATTAAATTTGGACCATAGACATTTCATTTTATTTTTTATAACCATCTTTTATTTACTCAGAAATCATTCAATTAGATCCATCTGTTCAGTGAGAATTTTGAGTTATGATCCATCTAAAGTAGGTCTGCGATTTGGACGATTTAAATAAAAGTTAAGTCTACCACCCTTACTGGGCCTGTATGCCAATCGCCACACTTTTCTTGGATGCATTTTAGGAAAACTCTAATTGGGCTGGTATGACAGAAACTTCACCGACAATAAAGGGGCTTGCTTCTTCATGCATGTACAAGGTAGTGACATGGAGCATTGGAATTACCTTTAGCCCTAACATTATACTTAATACTATAATAAAAGGGTAAGATTGGAATTTCAAAAGGTTGTGAAAAAATAAATCATCATCAGCATCATCTAAGCCTGATCCCAGTTAATTGGGTTCGGCTACATGAGTCCTGTTCCACCATTCCGCTCTATCAAGGGCCATACCTTCAGTTATACCATAGGTCATCAAGTATTTTCCTTCTACCTCCATCCACATTCTTTTGGGACTTCCCCTTGCCTGTTTAGAGCCTTCAACTTGTACATACTGACTTCTTCTATGTTCTAACCAAAGCGGTTTGTGGTCTCTGTACCAAATGACCAAACCATGTAACTCGACTTGCCCTTATCTTATAACCTACTGGTGCTACTCCTAAGTTCCCCCAAATGCATTCATGTCTAATTCTATCCTTCCTCATCTTGGCACTCATCCATCTCAACATCCTCATTTCAGTTACACAACCTTTGAATATGATGTTCCTCATCTGCCTAACATTCTGTCCTATAAAGCATGGCTGGCGTTATATCTATCCTCTAAAATTTCCCTTTCAATTTGAGTGGTACACGACAATCACATAAGACTCCAGAGGCATATTATAAAACAACTGAAAATTATTCCGACTTCTGATAGCAGTACAGATGCAATGTATTTTAGTGGAAAAGAAAAGGATCTATTCTTGGGAGAAACAAATTACAAGTGAACATGATTAAAAAAATAATAATAATAACAATAATAATGCCGCAGGTTACCTCGCAAGAGAACAGTATCCCTGCATAATAGGTCCATCCAAGGTTTCTGCTATCTGAAGACTCTCCCCATCTCTAGCACCCACAAACGAAAAGTTCTCAGGAAAACAAAGCAATTTCGCTCCAGCAGCAGCTGCCTCCTTTACAAATTCCAATTGTATTTTTCAAACATTAGTGTCAGAAACCCTACCCAAGAAAAACGCCTAACATGAAGATTTGAACAAAATTTATCCACCCAAACAAGTTGTTTCAGGATGAATAAACAGATTTTCTAATATGTTTATATCTTTCAGAAATATCCAAATGCAAAGGTATGAAGATATGGCCAGGGATGGCACTGTCAGACTGGAAATCACTTCTGAAAACAGCAGGAGGATGAGAAAAAAGGTCCTTATTTCGCCTTTTCTTTCACTGAATTCTCCATATCCATATAAAAAAGGTCCTCATGCATCAGCTTGTAATAAGATATTCAGCTTAAAATTTAGAGAAAAAACACAAAAGCAATTGAAGTACCATCAAGTTGAATGGGAAGGGGTCTGGAGCAAGCCAAAGGAAGACAGGGAAGACTTTAAGGGATATTCCTTGGGCATTCTTGAGGAAATGGTGGTGAAAGATTAGTTCCAATTTTGAATGATTATGGAAGAGAATTGTAAACGCAAACAGATATGTGACTGGATGATATGGATCATTGGTTTTCCTTCAGATCTGGATCTAAGAATATTGTAGAACAAACACCAATGAAGAAACTGTTTGGATTGGCGAAAACCAAAACATGGATATGGGAAACCAAACATCACTTTAGCGGAAAGGCAAAACGCGTGGAAAACAATCCACGTTAAGCTGTTTGTGAAACTGTTTGGATTGGTGGAAACCAAAACATGGATATGGGAAACCAAACATCAGTTTAGCGGAAGGCAAAAGTGTGGAAAAGAATCCACGTTAACCTGCTTGTTTCATGACACATGATTTCCATGGAGTGAAAAGGTCAATGGTCAAACTGCGAGGTTTGTCTCTTGTAACCTTGGAATTCCAGATTTAACAAGTTTTCTTGGGGAAATGGAAGTAACTGTTTTTTAGGAAAACCATGGAAATGGAAATTTAATTCCACTTTTTTAAAATAAAATAAAAAAAATTCCAAACAGGGGAAAACATCACATGCGGAAATCAATTTCATTTTCACGGTTGTCCAAAGGATTCCACCAACCTAAACAGCCCCTAAGACTCACAAGTCCACTAGTTGAAACCAGTGATCAATCACCTCCTCTGCTACCATACACAACGCATGCCCAAGGGAAGCAACACATGCTATGACCCAGGAAAATTTCCAAAGCTGATTTTTCTATTCAAAATATCATGATGGGTTGTTACAAGTAATGACTTAAATATCGTTATTGTGTAACATATCCCACCCTTGGGATACAAATACATATCGGTTATCGCATGGGATATATCA
Organism: Magnolia kwangsiensis; assembly: GCA_037074715.1. Taxonomy (NCBI): domain Eukaryota; kingdom Viridiplantae; phylum Streptophyta; class Magnoliopsida; order Magnoliales; family Magnoliaceae; genus Magnolia; species Magnolia kwangsiensis. Next base: position 99,108,409 of record CM073575.1, on the reverse strand, counting down.
ATTGTATTGTGTAATGTATTGTTGTTGTTAGGAAACATGAGAACATTAGGAAATCGGTCTTATTTTTCAATGAAACTTCAAGGATTGTTGTAAAAGACATTAATACACACTTAGAAAAATACACACTTAGAAATCAAAACATTACCAAAAAAAAAAAAAAGTTCACATAATAGGGGTTTCCTTTGTATGGGGCCCTAATATATGCATTGTTCAAATGAATTGATGCAAGTATATTCAAAGTCTATTCATATAATTTATAAACGTAAGAAGACATGTATGGAAACACAAGCAATACATTCAAAAGCAAAAAAAAAATAAAATCTAGATTAGGTTACATACATGTTTGATCTTGTGTTTGGATATAAAGATTGCAATTGATTCGAGAGAAATTAAGAAATTTCGATTTTTCCAAATTTTCTGCAACTTGGCCATCTCCCCCAAATCTCGAAATTGAAGATCCAAATCCAAGATTTTTCATGGAAAACATGAAGAATAATGGATTTGTAACCATCTGGCACTGATTTAATGTGATTTACAAAATGATTGAAAATCGAAAATTCTCACCAAATCGAATAGGTGGGATATGTCGGCACTTCCTGTGCGTTTCATATCACATGGGGGGATACAAGATATATTGTGGGATATATCAGCCGATATCATCGATATTTAAAACACTGGTTACAAGCAAGGAGGCCTTTATATAGACCTTTGCCAAACGGCTAATAAAGGAAAACCCTAACACAATAGGAAATGACTAAAATGCCCTTTGATCCAATCAAAACCCTATGAACTCTTTGAAAGATAACTCAATGGCTATTGAAAGGGACCGATTTCACTTCCTAACATCGTTTGATGCCCAAAAGGTCACCAGCTAAATTAATGAAAACATACAAAAGGAAACATATTGCATATCTCACTCTAACCCTAGCAACTAAAATAAATGAATCTTATGAACTTGAGCACCATTTTCTTACTCCCATGAACTCCAAAGCTGATTTTTCTATTCAAAAATCATGATGGGCTATTACAAACAAGGGCCTTAGACATTTGAAAAATAAAAGAAAACATTAATATAGTAGGAAACGACCAAAATTCCCTCACTAAAGCAATTTCGAAATTACAAGATAATTAGGCTTGTTTGGAAGCTCACTCAATAGACTATCAAATAAGACCAATTTCATGTCCATGTAACATCGCTTGATGCCCAAAAAGTGGCCTAGTAAATTAGTGACAGAAACAAAGGGAAACTTTTTAAATAAGACTGATAAATGCTATGAACTTAAGGATAATTCAATTGCTCCCATGAGCCCCACGATGTACTATGATGGTTGATCTTATCACATTTATCATCAGACCATGGTTCTGGATCAAATAATCAATCAAGACAATCTGAATGGATGGATTAATCAGATTGCTACTTGGTCAGCTTATGTAGCCATTTGGTTGCATCAATTCCACCCAACTTCAAAGAGAACCCCTCCTAAAGTTAAAGGTAGTGGCATTAATCTTTTTCTAAGACCTTCATTTATGCCACAACTTTGTCAGCCTCAATGGCAATTGATGATGAAGCCACATGCATCAGATTGGCGACTTGTACATAGGATGGTGTCTCTTCTTCTATTTCTTCAGTCCCCCATGACATGAGCATCGACCTCCACTTCCTCTTCAATAGTTGATGCATGGGCCTTAAATGTTCAATTGTTGATCATTGCTTATCTGTTGATGTTGATTGGTCTGTGGAGGATGAAATCAAGTCGGAAGTTTTCTCCCTAGGTAGGGACAAATCTCCTAGTCCAGATGGTTTCCCTCTTACGTTCCTTCCATCGTTTTGGTAGGTAATTAGTAAGGACGTGGTGGATTTTGTCTCTGATTTTTTCACTTCTAATCTTATTTCTCAAGCTATGGGAGCATCTTTCATCGCTTTGATTCCAAAAATTGAAGGCGTTGCAGACCTTGAGGACTTCCATCCAATTAGTCTATTGGGATTCCCAAATAAAATTTTAGTTCAAATCCTAGCTACTACTAGGCATGGGCCAGCCCACTCTAACATTATCACCGAAGCGCAGGAGGCCTTCCTGGCTAACAGACAAATCCTAGACTGCACCCTCCTGGTTCATGAATGTATTGACTCTCACTTCCGTCAACGATCAGGAGGTTTAGTCTACAAACTTGATATTGAAAAGGACTTCGACCATGTAGATTGGGGCTTCCTTGACAATATGCTTGGCCCTTCGGGTTTTGGTTTGAAATGGCGTGGTTGGATTAGACCATGTATTTCCTAAGCTCACTTCTCAATCCTTGTCCATGGCTCCCCTAAAGGTTTTTTTCCAATCTTCTAGACGCCTTCAGCAAGGAGACCCGCTCTCCTTTTTTTTTTTTTGTGATTGCTGCTGAAGGGCTAAGTCGTATGCTGAGGAAAGGGGAGTTGATTGGTCTGCTTTAGGTATTTAAGGTGATCCCATCTAGCCCTTCTATAAGCCACATTTAGTATGGTGACAATGCCCTTTTCTTCTGCAAAGCCTCGGACAATGTTGTGATCAACCTTAGGAAGATTTTGTGTTGTTTTGAGGCCATCTCTAGTTTGAAAATCAACCTCTTCAAAAGTGAAATGTTAGGCATTAATATTTCATCTTCTTCTCTTTATAATTTTGCTAATTTGTTTGGTTGTAAAGCAGGTTCCTTCCCTCTCCCTCCACTTACCTAGGTTTGCCTCTTGGTATCGGCAAGCCTACTAAGCACCTTTGGGATGTGGTTATCAAATGGATAGAGAGGAAGTTGTCCACTTGGAAAAGTGGTTACTTATCCCTTGGAGGCCAGCTAACTTTGATTAAATCAGCTCTATCTAATCCTCCGTCGTACTTCCTCTCCTTATTCCAATCCCTCAGTCTATTTTAGATGGGATAGATAAGTGGGCAAATTCCATCCCCTCAGTTCGTCTGAAGTAGGCAAAACCTGCTCTTCTGGAAGGTGGGGCAGGCATCAAAGTCCTCTTGGATGTGAACTCTACCCTTCTGGATAAATGGCTTTGGTGCTTCGGCAATGAATTGGACTCTTGGTGGAGGAATATCCTTGCTGCAAATATGGCACTGAAGAAGGAGGATGGTTGACGGTGGTTTTCCAAACCATCCTCCTTGCACAAGGCCTCCTCCATCTAGAAAGCTATCTTGAGACTCAAGTTTCCTTTGAGGAAGGAATATCCTTCAGCCTGGGTAACGAAAACAAAATTAGATTTTGGGTCAGTAAGTGGATTTTTAGGGCACAAACCATGAAGACGTGAAATAGGAAGTGACATGATTTGCCTCCACATCTGGTGAAAGACATTAGTAACCAGCATGTGACTTCCATCATCAACTCCTACCAAAACCTGCGGGCCGCAACAAAGCGAAGAAAAGGCAGATCATGGCAATGGACAGACATCAGCTCTCAGTTCAAGGACCAAGTTATTTTTCAAACCCAGATAGGTGTATCCGGGGCCATAAATGTTCAACAAAAGATGCATCCATGCCAAACAAGCTTCCCAATTGAGGATCCAGCCATCTGATTTTATATCAAAGCTAGAACCAGCCCATCTAAGGGTCTCTATCCAATATCTGACTACCCCAACTTTCCATATTTAAAATTTGGATCATCCATCCATCCATATTTAAGATCTAGACCACATCAATAGTCAAGACTAGCCTAATGGAGGACCTGGATCAAGTCCATGGTCTGATGGTAAATTGGACCAAATCAACAGTGAAGTTGACCAGTGATGTCCACAGGATCAATCTGACAGTCCAAATGGACCACAAGCCCAAATGGGCATCAACCAATGACTTTACATACTTGTGTCGGTGATATTTAGTACCTACTACCTACATGCCAATCATACAGCCTTTTAGGGCCACAGAGTTGTGCATAGGGATCCCTAGGCATTGCATACGAAGTAGTGTAGTGTGTAGGGGTGTACACAAACCGAGCTAGCTCGGTTAGCTCGCTCGACTCGACTCGAAAAAGCTCGATTCGACTTGGTTCAAAGCTGAGTTCAAGCCGAGTCGAGCTGATTTTTTAAGCTCAAAAATGAGTTCGATCCGAGTTCGAGCAGGCCCCAGCTCAACTCGACTCGGATCGAATCCAGCTCGAATCAAACTCGGATTGAACCAGTTCGGTAACTCGATTACTTTGCCATTGATGTTGCTCACCAACTGTTTGATAAAATGACTCAACGAAAAGTGGCTGGTGGCAAGGAAGGTATGTACATGAAACAAATACCCTTTTTCTCTTTGTTTTTCTTGGTTTTTATGTTGCTTAGAAGGTGTTTGATAAAATACCTATAAAACCATTGCTTCTGTTTGTAAAATAATGGGATTTTGAAGCTGCAATTCAGGTGTTTGTGGAAATTCCTCAATGGCGAACTCGGCTCGGTCTTGGCTCGAACTCGGCCCGAGCTGCTGACCGAACCAAGCCGAGCTGAGTTCGGGCTGAGGTCAGCCAGTGGCCAAGCCGAGTCAAGCTGAGGCCAGCTCGACTCAGTTCGACTCGATGTACACCCCTAGTAGTATGGTTTGGACTCCTTGATTGTCATTATATAGATCTATCTCCTTCATAGAAACTTGGATAAAGTTGGAGTCCTAGTTCTTGGCTATTTATGTTCTTTTAATAGTCTTTGGATTTTTAGCATGTTTTGGCTTCCAGATAGCATGTGTTGCTCACCAATCTTAGCATTAGTTGCTTGATTATCCTAACATGTGTAGTATCACTTAATTTGGGCTCAATTATCAACTTTGTAAAGAAGAACATAACCAACTGATGCACAACATATAAGGAGGCAACTTCATATCAGGAGATATGTCGATAATCAATTGGAAGTAAAGTAAATCGAGAAGAAAAAGATTCTTTCAAGATATGGAGTGATGGAGTCCTAAAGCTGAATTTAAATGGAAGTTCCCATGGGAAACCTAGGAGGCTAGTGGCAGGGTGCATGGTAAGGAATAGTAATTGTGATCCTGAAGATTTTTTTTTTTTTCCTGAGCCTTTTGGACTAATGGACCCAAACAGGGCCGAAAAATGGTGATTATACATGGGATGAACTCACTCATTAAGCAATTCAAAGAACAGTTGATAGTGGAAAGCGCTTCTGCTAGTTTGATATGTTGGATTCATCAAAGAGCTAGGCATCCACAGTGCCTCGCTGGTTTTATCGAATAACTCAGGATATTTGTCTTGCTATGAATTCCTCCTTTGCCATGCCCACAAGGAAGAAAATGCAGAGGTAAACTCTTTAGCTAGCCAAGGGTGAGATGAATGAAGAGGAATCTCTCCCTTTGTCCTCAGAGCACTTCGAAATGCTTTTTCTCCTGTTCATGTTGGAGTTTTCTTTTATTTTCCTTCCCTCAAGTGTTTGCATTTCCTTGCAGGATGGTTAATACTCCATGGGTTGCTAGTTTCTTCTGTTCTCTCCCTCTCTCTTGACTAAAAAGTCCATTATCCATCAAAAGAAAGGTTCCTCTTTGCCGATAGATATCAACTCCAATAATTAGCTCAAAATCATCAAGCAAATATACAGGTGGAGGTGAAATCTCAATTTCTCTCCAAAAAAATCAATAAATTCAACTTTGCCAAACACTACAAATATCCAGAGAGGACATATCCATGTTTTATAAACTCCCCAATCCCACACCAACCACAATTTCGATCGTATGAAAAAAAAATTAGAAATTCCAGATTTGTGTTTGGATGCATTGTTGAAATGAATCGTGATTATTAGTCAATTAAAGTGGAAATGGCCAAATTTTAGCTACCTTCTTCAGCTCCAATATTGAAACATTGGTTCCAAATGCATGTTATTTCAAAGTTGGACACAAAAGGGATGTAACTGCTAAGGCTGGCAATAAGCTGGGTCTAGGCCCAACAAACTCAAAATTTTGAATGCCCAACCAGTCGAAATTCAGGCCCGGGCCTGACCCATTGCCTAGTAACTGCACCTAGTGGTGAAACTCAGGGAGGTTGCTTTGTGCTGAGGATCAACCCAAGCCCAACCCAACCTCAAGAGGACCTAACCTGCAACCCAACCTGACCCGAATTCAAACCGAGCCACCCAACCTGAATGCCTCCATATTCAACCCTAAACCAACCCAACCTGACCGAAATACATGTGATTATTCTCAACATTACTTAGCCATCCTGAATTTGTACAACCCAAACCCAACCCGATTTCACATCGGGTTATTGTTTTCCAACTGTAACCTGACCTGAGAACTTTGGCAACCTCACTCAACCCGAACCAAACTCGGGTTGGGTCAGTCGGGTTGGCCAAACCCAAGTTCCAGCCCTAACTGCACCTTGAGGGGTCTTCCTCATTATCAATACTAGCAAACATCATTACAGATTCATTATTTCATTCTTTAAAACTTCAAACTGCATTCAAAATTCAACTTTATTATGCACCCACACCCAGTCAATCAAGCACAGAAACGCTTTGATTTTCTTCTTATTTTTCTTATTTTTCATAAAACAAATGTCAGCTTGTAATTCTTCTAGATATCATCCTTGATTTACAATCTCTGTCTGCTAAATCTACTTGTGCAAACGGGATTAAATCCCTACCATGGCCACACATGCCAGCATGGCACACATGGGGACATCCTTGTGTTCATTAGCCCAGGTCCAGTCACGGAAACAGCCAGCATGCTCATCAGGTGAGCCAGAAGACCAAGAAAGAAATGGAAGGTTGAGAAATCAATGAGCAGTCTTGCATTCAACATACAAGTACAGCCTCCCCAGATTTCTGGGATATTTGAGTAGGATTTCAATCCTGCTCACCGGCAGACTTCTCATTTCTTTCCTAAGGTTCTCTTGGATACTCCCGATGTATTGCAATGGATGCATCGAGACTTTATCACTCTATATTGTCTTCTAATAATCCAAACCGTTTATACAAAGAGTTCCAGCTTGTTTGGTAGATACACAACAAATAAGATATCTTACCACTATTTACCTGTAAATCATTTACAGCTTAAAGCCAAACAGGACAGGCGATCGAAGAAAACAGGACAGGTGATCGTCTCACATCCCACACGTGCACGCTCCACACGGGTGTACGAAAAGGACCACCTTCCTTTTTTAGCCCATCACCACTTCCCATTTCTTTCAAATCTCTAGATTAGGAAATCTACTCTTTCTTTCAAATCTTTATTGCAGGGAATAATTTTAGATATTTTCTTATCTAAGCATCTTCTTATTTTAGGCATTTTCTTAATTAGAATGCTTTGTTATTTAGGTGCTTTCCTATTATTGCAGATTTTTAGATTCCATATCCTTTATTACAGATTGTAAGGTTGTTTATAAATAGGACCTATGGCCTATGGAATAAAACAAGCTGATTAATATTCTCTTTATAAAATTCTCTTATTTTCTCTAGGGTAGTTGTTGAGGGCAGTGTTCGTAATATCGATACTATCGACCGATATTATCGTTATCGATGGTCGGCAATACGAAACCCCAAAGATTTCCCTCAGAAATACAAAAAAATACGGAATCTTGTGTATCGTGCGATATATCGCACAAATATCGTAAAATATCATGCGATGTTGCCGATATCGATGATATATCGGGCATTTATCGTGACTTTTTCCCTTGATTGCATAAACAATATCGTTGGAATATCTTCATAACCACCCACAATTCCAAAAATTCGAAAAATAAAAATAAATAATAAATAGGAAAAAAATCTCTTACATCAAATATGTCTAAAGGGGTGACCTTCGACTAGATTTGGTGGGCCAATCGTCGACAATGCCGGATAAGCTTAAAACCCTCTTTTTTTTCTTCTGGATAGAATCGCTTTGAAAGAAATCAGATTTTCATCGAGGTTTTTGGGATTTGGGTTGGGATTTTGAAAAAAGAAAGAAAGAATAGAGTAATTTTTGGGATTTTGAATGGATTTGAAATCGCAGGGCTTGCAGCGGGTTGCGCCTTTAACGGAGAAGAAGAGTTGGTTTCCTCTTTTGATTCGGAGGAAATCAGATTGCGTATTGAGTTACTCAGTACGCTCTTATGGTACTGAGTAAATTCTGTTGGGCCCACTGTGAATTCACGCGGTTTATCCACGTTGTCCATCCGTTTTTAAAAATCATTTTAGTGGTTGAGCCCAAAATCGAAGTATATCAAAAGCTCAAGTAGACCATACCAAAGGAAACAGTGAAGGTATTAATTTCCACCATTGAAACCTTTCTAAGGACCCCAATGATGTTTATTTGTCATCCAAACTGTTCATAAGTTCAAAAAGACATGGATGAAGGGAAAACACAAATATTATCTTGATCTAAAACTTCTGTGGGCCCTCAAGAAATTTTCAACGGTAGAATTCAATTCACACTGTTTCAGGTGCTGTGGTCCACTTGAGCTTTGGATATTATTAATTTTTGGTCTAAAGCCCTAGAGTTATATGATAAAACGGATGGACGGAGGTGATAAAATGCATGAATGACGATGGGCCACACAGAGTTTATTCAGTACACTTAGCGTACAGATTTACTTGGTACGCGATCCGCTTACCACTGTATACCCACCTTTATCTACGAAAACTGTGTTTTTGTAAACCTATGGCTACGGATTATAATCGTAGCCATATGAGCAACCCTGACCGCAGGGCCCACCTCTATAGATGTATTATACATCCATACCATCCATATGTTCTTCCATATTATTTTAGGATATGATCCAAAAAATGAAGGTGATAAAAGTTTAAGGCAGACTACACCACTAGAAAAAGTGATCATTAAACTTCCACTATTAAAAGCTTCCTAGTGTCCACAATAATGTTTATTGAACATCCAACCTATTGATAAGGTCATACAGATCTGGATGGAAAGAAAATGAAATATCAGCTTGATCTAAAACTTTTACGGCCCATAAAAGGTTTTTAACGGTTATTAAGAACTATTTCCTATGGTGTGGTCCACCATTAAAAACTTCCTCAGGCCCACTGTTTCTTGTGGTGTGGTCCACCTAAGAATTGGATCTGCTTCATTTTTGGGCCCGTATCCTAAAATGAATTGGCAAGAAGGATGGACTGTGTAGATATATCACGCACACATTGAGGTGTGGCCCACATAATAATAATTGTGTCTAATGGTTTCATTTTAACAATTAAGTGTCCACTAATCAGATATTAGAATTTTTTTGCCCTAATAATAATTGTGGTTTTATACATCTCTTGATACATTTATAAATATTATGCATTTTATTTTAATATAGTTGCCTTAGTTCAATCAAACAACGCTTGGCTTAGGACCTTATACAAAAGAAACCTATTGTGTGCAATTTTTTTTGCAATGTTATGATTTAAAACTATGTATTAAGATCTTTTTGCACAATCCCTGAAGTTTCATTGAAAAATTCAACCATTTTTCCAATGTTTCCCTATGTTTTCCAAAAAGTGCGATAAATTATGCGATACAAACGATATATCCCTTGCAATAACCGATACGTATCTGTATCCCAAGGGTGCGATATGTAGCGCGATACCGATATTTCGAACACTGGTTGAGGGGAGGGAGAGTGGTCTTAAGTTCTAGACTAGAGGACTGCTGAGCTTGCTCACAGTCTTGCATTTGTGATATCTATCATTCGACTAGAGGATTGTTGGGTCTTTTCCGCAATCTCTTTCTTTTCTTATTAATTTATTTGCTTTTCCTTTTGGGTTTGCATCAAATTGGCATCAGAGCAAGTTCTACTCTTGGGAAAACTTGAAGGTAATTTTTTGCATCTCAATCTATCCTTTCATTTCTTCCCTTCATCCATCCGTCATCTTTCATATTCTTTTCTTTCCTTTTTTCCCCATCTCAAAAGCACCAAACCCTAACTCTATGAGAAAAAAAAAAACCCTTCCAACCCTCCCACACCCTAATCTCGTTCCAACATATCAATTCCTTACCCTTCCTCTCTTTTCCTTACACACACACCAAAAAGAAGAAGAAGAAGAAGAAGAAGACTGTTAGAAAAATAATAATAATAATAATAAATAAAAGGAGAAAAAGAAGAAGAAAAAATAATTTCTTACATGCTTTGCCAAAACCCGTTGTCTTATGCACTGCATTATAAGAGAGACAATTTACAATCCTGAAATGGCCACATAACCTCAAGATGAAACTGTCACAACCTTGCAACAAGTGGTCGATTTGATCGCAAAATGAGTGAATGACCTAGAGACTCGTTGCATATCCAGAATGAATGCTTTGGAAGGAAGTGTTATTGTTCTAGAAAATGCAAACAAGGGAATCAATCCAAACCGCCAAACATCTATGAATGACCTTGATGGAGAATTGGAGTTCAGAAATGTTAACTCAAGGCATCCTGGTCAGAATGATAATTTCCAAGAAGAAGAATATGAGCCAAGCTACAGGGCCTAACAACATCGCTATGCGCAATCGACAGCCAGAGGGATGAACAATCTCCTACAGGATCATCCAATTTATCCTAAAGGAGGAAGGAATAGTCGCACTTTGGATCCTGCCAAGCATGGCAAGATTGATATTCCAGATTACGATGGTAATTTGGATCCCAAACTGTTCAATAACTAGCTAAAGTCAATAAAGCAATATTTTCATTGGTACAAAATGGAAGAAGTTGTCAAGTTGCGTTTTGCTAACTTGAAACTTAAGGCACAACTCAAGATTGATGGTACACCAAGAAATCTACAATGGTATGGCCTTCCTCCTGTAAGCAAAATGGGAGGAAATGAAAGCAATCTAACCATGGAGGAATACACATAGCGTTATTATGACTTACTCATTCAGTGCCACTTAACAAAAACTGGAAGACAACAAGTGGCGCGTTATTGTAATGGGCTACAGTTCGATATTCAAAGAGAGTTGGTAACCGTTCAGCTCAACAACATAGACGAGGCGTATCAAATGGCCCGAAAAGTGCAGGACCAAAAGTTGGTGATAAGGCGTGATAACCCTCAAGGCGAGGGCTATGTATCCACCCGTCCCACTACTAGTGGCTCCACTTCGCGCCCCACAACCATTCGTGCCCCACACTAACTTACCTCGAGATTACAAAATTAGTCAGAACTCCACCCAATCCGCTTCCAATCCTCTTCCCCGAAACGGTGATACAAAGGCAAAGTCTATTGCAGTAACGCAAGGGAGGTCAACCAACAATTACTTTAACTGTGGTGGCCGTGGACATTACGCGATTGAGTGTCCCTCTCGCAACCTCCAATTTTGCGAGACAGAAGACTTCATTGCAAACCAAGTGGAAGATGAACACACAAATGATCTACAAGATGATGAACATGAACTTGAGTAAGGCCTCAATGGCCTAAATGAAAACAAGTTATCATTGGTGGTCAGAAGCATTCTAACAATGCCAAAGGAGGAGGCCCAAGAAGACTGATTGCGAATGAATATTTTACATACACAAGTACCGTGTGATGAAAAGGTTGTCAAGGTCATTATTGACGGAGGTAGCAGCATAAACGTGGTCTCATAGAGCATGGTGGACAAGTTGAAACTGAAACCTCAAATGCATCCCCAAGCCATACAAGATTGCGTGGGTGAATGACACATTCATTCCTGTGACTAAGAGGTGAGTAGTCAACTTCTCTCTAGGTCGTTATGAAGAATCGCTTTGGTGCGACATCATGCCAATGAAGGTCACACATATTATTGGGGCGCCCGTGGATATACGACAGGGATGTAACTCACAAGGGTCGTAAGAACACATACAGCTTTATATACAAAGGAAATCCCATTACTCTTAACCTTTTGAAGGATGACCAATTTGAAGAGGCAAAGTTAGCTTCCACGGTGTTGAGTATGGCCCGATTCGTAAAGGAGAGTCGTGAACGTGGAATCATGTGTGCTCTGGTAGGATTCAAGACTGATCCAGTTGATATTGTTGTTATTCAACCACCTGAGATTTAGGACATTCTATTCCAATTTCAGGATGTAGTCCCTAATGAACTACCAAGTGAGCTTCCACCCCAACACGTAATTGATTTGGTACCTAGAGCGTTGTTCATATCGAATGAACCCAATAGAGCATGCAGAGCTTGGTCAACGGGTGGAAGAATTGATAAGAAAGTGGTTCATTCATGATAGCCTCAACCCATGTGATGTGCCAGCGTTGCTGACACCAAAGAAGGATGGCAGCTGGCGAATGTGTGATGACAATCGCACCATTAACAAGATAACAATAAAGTACCGCTTTCCCATTCCGTGCCCAAATGACATGTTGGACATGTTGGCAAATGCTAATTTTTTTCAAAGATTAATTTGCGAAGCAAGTACCACCAGATAAGAATTTGTCATAGTGATGAATGGAAAATTGCTTTCAAGACAAAGGATGGATTGTATGAATGGCTAGTTATGCCCTTCAGGTTGACGAACGCACTTAGCACATTCATGGGGGTGATGATGCAAATTCTACGGCCATTCATTGGCAAGTTTGTCGTCGTATACTTCGATGATATCCTCATTTATAGCCATTCACGAGAAGATCATATGGACCATCTTTGCCAAGTGATGAGAGTACTACGCCATGAAAAACTCTACATCAATTTGAAGAAGTGTACCTTCATGAGTTCTAGTGTGGTCTTTCTGGGGTTCGTTGTTTCAACAGAGGGCGTAAAGATTGATTCAGAAAAAACAAGGGCCACTATTGAATGGTCTACTCCCATAAACCTTCACAAGGTTCGCAGTTTTCATGGGCTTTTATTCAGAAATTTAGTTCCATCATGGCACCAATTACTGAATGTATGAAGTCCAGTCCATTTGAGTGGACTAAAGCAGCAACAAAGGCATTTCAAGAAATCAAGCACAAAATGAAAGAGTCTCTAGTTATTAGACTTCATAATTTTAAAAAAGTGTTTGATGTTGTCTATGATGCATCGCACGTAGGCATAGGAGGTGTTTTTAGCCAAGAAGGACATCCAGTGGCCTTTTTCAGTGAGAAACTCAATGAGGCACAAAAGAAGTATTCTACATACGACGTTGAGTTTTATGCTATTGAACAAGCTCTGAAGCATTGGCGTCATTACCTCATTCATCGAGAGTTTGTAATCTATTTTGATCACGAGGCATTGCGTTACTTGAATTCTTAGAAGAAGTTGAGCGTTAGGCATGCAAAGTGGAATGTTTATCTTCAAGAGTTCACATTCAACCTAAAACATCATGACAGTAATGAAAATAAGGTAGCGGACAGCCTTAGCCGAAAGTTACACCTATTGTCTATCTTATCAGTTTTCGTTGTTGGCTTTGAAAAAGTTAAATGGGACTATGCCACAAATGATGATTTTGGGAAGGTATTTTCAACACTCATTTCCAATGCAAGCACTGAGTACCCAAGGTATAGCTTGCACGATGGGTATTTATTCTTTGATATGAGCTTATGTCTTCCTAAGAGTTCCTTGCGAGAGCTTGTTATATGAGAGCTTCATTTAGGTCGCCTGGGAGGTCACTTTGGTGTCGATAAAACATCAGCCTTGGTTGAGGACCGTTTCTACTAGCCAAGTCTAAAGAAAGACGTTGGGATCGTTGTTTGTCAATGTCAAGCATGTCAGCTGGGTAAATGTAGCAAGCATAATACTAGTCTTTATACGCCATTACCTATCCCATATGCTCCATGGGAAGACATCAGTATGGACTTCGTCTTGGGATTGCCTAAGGCTCAACGGCTATGACTATATTTATGTTGTGGTTGACAGGTTTTCGAAGATGACTCATTTTGTCCCTTGTAAGAAAACATTGGACGTCATGTACATCGCCAATGTTTTCTCTAAAGAGGTCGTTCGTCTACATGGTGTTCCCAAAACTATTGTATCTGATCGTGACGTCAAGTTTATGACCTACTTCTAATGCACTTTGTAGTCTAAGATGGGAACTAAGTTGAAATTCTCAAGTGCTTATCATCCGCAAATAGATGGGCAAACTGAAGTCGTAAACCATAGACTTGGGAATCAACTTCGATGCTTGGTTGGTGATCATATTAGCTCATGGGACACCGTGTTACCACAAGTTGAGTTCGCTTATAACAGTTCTATGAACCGCACTGCGGGACTCTCCTTTCGAAATTACGACTAGAATGCAACCGCGACAACCTATCAATTTAGTCTCACTTCCTAGTGTGACTCGATCGAGCCAGGAAGTTGAAGCTTTTGCAAAGCATGTTAAGGAGATACATGAAGAAGTTAGGAGAAAGATCACTCTTAGCAATAAAAATTACAAGAGATATGCAGATGTTCGATGACGTTTTGCACAATTCTAAGAAGGAGATAGAGTTATGGTGCGACTTACGCCTGAGCAGTTTCCAACGGGTTCTTATATAAAGCTCCACTCCAGAAAGACGGGTCCTTAACACATTTTGAAGAAGCTAGGTGATAATGCATACCTAATCAAGCTGTCACCTGAAATGAAGATCAGCCCCATTTCTAATGTGGAAGACCTTACAGTTTATCTAGGATATCACACAAATGAGGGTACGGAAGAACGGGCTATCCAGATACCTGAGGTACCACAAGAGCTCGAAAAAATCATTGAGGACGTGTTGGATGATCAAATAGTTTCCACACGCCAATGGGGGTATCAAAACTTTCTTGTCAAATGGAAGGGCCGACCAAGGTCCGACAGCATATGGATTTCAGTAGATGATTTCAGGTGCATCAACCCAAAATTCTATGAGGAGTACATTATCATTAACTCGACGGAGCCGAGTTTTTTCAAGCCGAGGGGAATTGATGCAATCGTCCCACATTCCACAAGTGCACACTCCATATGTGGAAAAGGACCACCTTCCTTTTTTTAGCCCATCACCACTTCCCATTTCTTTCAAATCTCTAGATTAGGAAATTTGCTCTTTCTTTCATATCTTTATTGTAGGGAATAATTTTAAATATTTTCTTATCTAAGTATCTTCTTATTTTAGGTATTTTCTTAATTAGATGCTTTGTTATTTACGTGCTTTCCTATTTTTGCAGATTTTTAGATTCCATATCCCTTATTACAGATTGTAAGGTTGATTATAAATAGGACCTATGGCCTATGGAATAAAACAAGCTGATTAATATTCTTTTTTATGAAATTTTCTTATTTTCTATATGGTAGCTGTTGAGGGGAGGGAGAGTGGTCTCTAGTTCTAGACTAAAGGACCGTGGAGCTCGCTCGCAGTCTTGCATTTGTGATCTCTAGCATTTGACTAGAGGATTGTTGGATCTTTTCCCGCAATTGTTTTCTTTTCTTATTGATTTATTTGCTTTTCCTTTCGGGTTTGCATCAACTCTTTACCTATAAATCATTTACAGCTTAAAGTGAAACGGGACAGGCTGTAAATGATTAACAGACCACTTACAAAATTTACAGGCATCCAAACGAGTTCAATTATTTCTACTTAGAAAAAAAAAATGATGGTCATCATGACCTTTGTATAATCGAAGGGCTGAAATATTCAATCTGAGACTCCTTTCGGGCATCCCCATCCCACGGAAGCCCTATCACATAAACGGTTTGTGTCACTGGGGAAAAGAAAAGAAAAAAAAAAAAAAAAAAAAACAATAGATAAAAGTCCCGACTTTCGCATGGCAATACATCACGATGAATCCAAGCACACATCTTCTCGTCTTTGTCTCTGTGACCGAGAAAGGTATGATTGTCGCTCTGTTAAATGACATGATGGACAAAAAAAAAAGCTTAAAAAATGAGAAAAATGAAGGGCGCAGCGATTGCCTTGACAAGACGAGAGCAAGTGTTGAAATTGGCCGTTAGATCGTTGATGGAAGTCATCTGTGCCGCGGCTACTCTGATGCTCTCCGCCATGGAACACCTGCAACTGATGGCGCGAGCCGATACAGAGTTTCGGATTCCGGAAATTATATTCAGCTTCGGGGAGAGACTCCCAAGTGCCATTACCTGCTACTCTTAACATTTGGGGATTTAAATGCCGACAAAAGCTTCGATACTCCTGCATAGCCGCGGCCAGACACGGACGCGGTATGACTGGTGACCCAACGCCAGCCAGCTGGTTGATGTCAAAGCTCTGTGGACCCATCCACGATGTAATCCACGCCACCCATCCATTTTTCCAGCTCATTTTAGTGAACTAGCACAAAAATAAGTCAGATCCAACGCTCGTGTAGACAACACCATATGAAACTGTGGAGAGGATGATGTCTACCGTTGAAACATTCCTAGCGCCCACATTGATTTTATTTGTCATCCAATCTATACATAAGGTTACACAGACCTGGATGTATGGAAAATACAAATATCAGTTTGATACAAATTTTTTGTGGCCCAAAAATTTTTCAACGACAAGTATTCAATCCCTACTGTTTCCAATGGTGTGGTCTAATTTAGCTTTCGATCTACCTATTTTTAGGCTCGTGCCTTAGAATGAGGTTAGAAAAATGGATCGACTGAGTGGATAAAACAAATAAATCATGGTGGGGCTGATGAGCATTGACACTAGGTAGGAGGCTGGTAGTGGTCCCCGGCCAAACCCAGCTTTGCGGGCACGGATTGCCTACAGACAGGGCTGTACACAAACCCAATTAGCTCGCTAGACTAGACTGAAAAGGCACAGTTTGACTCGGTTTGAAACTAAGTTCCAGCCGAGCTAAATTTTTGAGCTCAAAAAAATTTTAAACCGATTTCGAGCTTGCCCGAGCTCAACTCGACTCGGATCAAACCAGTCTAGTGACTTAGTTACTTTGATATTGATGTTGCTAACCAAGTGTTCGATGAAATGACTCAATGAAGTGTCGGCTGGTGGCATGGAAGGTATGTATATGAAACAAATACCATTTTTTCTTGATTTTGATGTTGCCTATAAGGTGTTTGATGAAATACCTATAAAATTATTACTATTATTTTACATGTAGCGAGATTTTGAAGGTGTAGTCCATGTGTTTGTAAAAATACTGCGCATGCGAACCTGGCTCGATCTTAGCTCGAACTGGCCCAAGCTGCTGACCAAACCAAGCCAAGCTGGCGAGTCGGGCTAGAGAACCGAGCCGAGCCGAGCCGAGTTCGAGCTGGGGTCAACTGGTAGCCAAGCTGAGTCGAGTTATGCCAAGCTCAACTCGGTTCAACTTGTGTACACCTCTACCTATTAACGCTACCAGTACTAACTAGACGTTTCGTTATGGGCCCCACCATGATACATTATCATGGGTTTCATCTGCCTCGTCCATCCATTTTACCATTTGACTTTAAGACCTAAGCCAAACTGAAGTACGTCAAAATCTAAGATGAACCACACCGCAAGAAATAGTGGTGATCGAACACTCAAAATTAAGAAATTTTGGGGCCACAAACATTTTGGATTAAGTTAATATTTGTATTTTCCCTTCATCCAGTTTTTCCGTGGCATAATCAACAATTTGGATGGAAAATAAACATTGCAGTGGCATTAAGGAAGTTTTTAATAGTGGGCATGTTATATTATCATAATGCGGAATAGTCAAAAAGACCTTGCTGTGCATCGGTCATGGAGATCAAAGAAGGAAGATTAAGTACCTATCTTAGATGTCATAGTCGAAGAAACAGAATACCAGAAATATAATACCAGAATCTTCCTCTCCTTCACACCCTAATAGAAGTATTGATAGGATTAAGCTTCTCTTTCTTGGTGTAGGATCGGGGACCTAGCCCTCTTTTATAGATCATAGGGATGGAGAGTTTGAAACCTATCAAAACTCTTCACCCACGGCTCCACACGTATCACTGTCCTGGTAAAATTCATATTGTTGTGTGCGTATCACAGCAATAGCATTCCAAACCCCTTACGCAGTTCATTCAGAATTATCACAACGCAGTGTGGTCCATTGGCTTACTTGATCACATTATCCAACCTTAGGACAATTCTGACCATTGATCAATAATGTTCACCTTATAGAGTTCTTACATTCTTCCACTTTGGCCATATTGAACAATGTTAGTGATTGATCTGTAGAAAATACTTTTGAAAATTTTATTTTTATTTTAAGAAAACATTCAAATGGTTAACCACTACAATGGTAGGATAATGCGGGTAATGTTATTCAATCAAATCCATTGAGATTGTCAGTATCGAATCACGGTAGTCATCACAATATTTAATTTAAGCAAAGTGAGGCTAAGCATGTTCACAAATACTAATAATCTTGACGACATAGATCTGGAACTAGGAAATGTGATATAAGTATTACGCACTTAGTGTGATGATGTGTGTTTATCCTTAAGAGGTCCTGAAGCTTTCAAATGTCTCCAATGAGACATGACTTTAATTCTACTTATTCAAAATTTGTGCACACTTATCGAGAAGTAGAAATAACTTTACATCAAAGTTATTAAACTTTATCAAATGAGATCTCTAGAATGTCTATGAAAATCAAAATGCACTCAACTCCTACTAACTAAAAATATCTGTGGGACCAATGACTTCCAACAATGTTACATGCTCCTAAAATGGTATGATAGGGAGCCCTTTTAGTGAGCAGATCTGCAATCATCTATTTAGTGCCGATGAACACCATAGACATTTGATGATTCTGAATTCTTTCCTTTACAACAAGATATTTGATGTCAATATGTCTCGACCTTGATGATACCTGTTGTTACTAGAAAAGGAAATAACAGTTAAATTATAGCAAAATATTTTCAATGGTTTCGGGATACGATCCAGTACCCACAAACCTGAGAAGAAACTCTATAACCATAACGCCTGATTAGATGTCTCATGGCAGGTAATGAATTCAGCTTCCATGATGGATGAAGCTGTAGTAGAGTGTTTCACGCCTTTCCAAGACAGCTCCTCCAACCATCATAAGATGTATCATGAGGTGGATTTCTTAATGTCAACGCAGCCTTCAAAGTCTGCGTCTAAATATCTAATCAACTCCAACTGATTAGATCTTTTGTATGTGAGTCTGAAGTCTTTCGTTCTCTTTAGATACCACAACACTTTCTTTATAACTATTCAATGTTGCATTCTTGGATTAGATAGGTATCTGCCCAACATTCCAGCAACAAATACAATATCCAGTCACGTATAGACTTGATTATACATGAAGCTCCCCACTACTGATGCGTATGGAAATTCTTTCATTCGATTCTTTTCCAAATCATTCTTTGAGGAATAGGCCAAATTTTTCATCCTTTACGATAGGTGACTGTCCAGAAGTATAATTTTACATGACATACCTTTCGAGTACCCTAGTAATATAGGCTCTTTATGATAGGCTAAGTAGTCCATGTGATCTGTCACGGCGAACCTCAATGTCGATGACATAAGAGGCGTCACCAAGCTCCTTCATTTCAAATCTTTGAGATGAGAATTTCTTAGTGTCGCTCAATATTCTAATATCATTCTTAGCCAACAAAATGTCATTAACATACAAAATCATTATAACGAACTTACTCCCACTGATTTTAATGTAGATACATTTATCTACAGTATTTTCTACAAAACCATATGAGGAAATTATTTCATGAAACTTTAGATACCACTATCGTGATGTCTGTTTCAACCCATAGATGGATTTCTTCAATTTACAAACTAATTGTTATGAGTCATGGGCTACAAAATCTTCGGGTTGTAACATGTATATATTTTCATTTAAATTTCCATTGAGAAATACTGTCTTTACATCCATCTGATGTAACTCTAAGTCCATATGAGCTACCAGATCTATTATAATTATGAATGAATTTTTCTTAAATATTGGTGAGAAAGTTTCTTTAAAGTCAATGCCCCCACGCTGGTTAAAATCCTTGGCAACAAGTTTGGCTTTATATCCTTCGACATTACCCTTAGAGTGTCACTTGGTTTTAAATATCCATTTATAACTAATCGGCTTTATTCTAGAGAGCAATTCAACAAGATCTCATACTTTATTGTCCCTCATGGATTTTAACTCGTTTTTCATGGCATCAAACCAATGAGAAGGGTTAACACTTTATTTGACTTGTGCAAACGATTCAGGATATTTTTCCATCCCTATGTCAAAATTGTGCTCTTATAAGTGTACGATGTAATCGTTTCGATTTATAGGCCTTCTCTTTCTTTCAGATATTCTCAATGGTTTAGCTTATTAGGTGTGATTGTGATTTTCCTCATCAATGGGCTGTATATATATTTTAACGTTGTGTTATGCAGTGACTGCAGGATTGGCACTAGAGTCACAGTACTTTATTCCTCAAATAGAAAGTTTTTAATGTTCATGCTCCCATTGTTTTCAGTGTCATTAATTAATCTAGCATTCTCAGTCTCGAAAATCCTGATAGAGTGAGAAGGATAATAGAATCGATAGCCCTTTGATCTATCTGGATATTCAATAAAGAAATAGCTTATGGTTATAAGATCAAACTTCTTTTCATGCGAGTTATAAATTTTGGCCTCAACAAGACAACCCCAAATAAGTAGATATCAGAGACTTGGTTTTCTCTCATTCCACAACTCAAAAGGGGTTTTGCTTACTGCTTTGCTTAGGACTTTGTTGAGTATATGAACTGCGGTTTTGATTGCATCACCCCACATGGATTCTTGCAATGTAGAATTGTTAACCATGCTTCACACTATATCCACAAGAGTGCAATTACGCCTTCAGCCACACCATTTTTCTTTAGAGTGTCAGGCATAGTGTACTGGGCGACAATGCCACAATCTTGTAGATATCTAGCGAATAGCCCTGGATTGTTACCTGATTCGTCATATCTACCATAGTATTCACTATCACGGTCAGATCTAACAACTTTAATCCTTTTATCTAGTTGATTTTCAACTTCAGTCTTATAGATTTTAAAAGCATCCAGGGCATCTGATTTCTCATTGATAAGATAGAGGTACCCGAAATGATAGTAGTCATCTATAAAGGTAATAAAATATTTGTATTCACTCGAAGAAGTTGTAGGAAATGGTCCAAAAATGTCCGTATATATCACCTTTAAGAGTCCTACGCTCCTTATTGCACTTTTCTTTCTAGATCTGGTTTGTTTTCCTTTTATACAATCAATGCACACTTTATAGTCAGAGAAGTGTAGAGAATGAAGAATTCCTTCTCGTACAAGTTTGTTCAATCTCTAATGAGATATATGACATAGTCGTCTGTGCTACAACATGGAGGAATTTTCATAGTCTAGTATTCGCTTAGATTCTACTTTATTTCCATGCAAGGCATTAACATTATAGACGTGTGAGATAATTAAGTCTAACTGGTATAGGTTATTTACTATAGAGTCGGTGCCAACTTTAATCAAATTGAAGTAAATACTGAATCCTTTATTCTTAAATTGAAATAAATATCTCAATTTATCCAAATGAGAAATAGAAACTAGATTACGCTTTATACAAGGCACACAAAATGTATCAACTAAATCTAAAAAACGACCAGAGTCTAACTTAAGCCTATAGACTCCAATTACCTCTACTATGACTTTGACACCATTGCCTATGTATACTGAGCGCTCTGTATCAATTGGTGGCCTAACATGTAGTAATTCCTACATAGAAGTACATATGTGAATAGCAGTTCCTGAATCTATCCACCAAAAACCTGTCGACACATCGGTTAAATTAGATTCAAAATATATGAGAACAGAATGATTACCTTTTTTTATGAGCCATTTCTTAAACTTTTCGCAATCTTTCTTTTGATGGCTCGCCTTTTTACAAAAGAAGCATTTACTGCTTTTGACATGTTTATAGTTCGATCCATTTCTAGATTAATTCTCATTGTTTCCTAAGAATTCATTATTAGAACCTTGGTTCCTTTTCCTTTTCCCTTTTTGCCCATGTCCATGCCCTTGTCATGAGGTGTAACGCCCTGAAAATCGGGGGTCAAGCATAAACTCCACTCCCGAGTTCCAACGCATCACTTATGCAACATAGATGATAATGATTGAATGTTGTTCATATTAGTGCATTAAACATGAGTGAGATTATACCAAAATAACATATCATACTCCGAGACAGTTAAGTTTCACAAGCAGAAGATTGCGGCAGATATATAAAATATATAAACTATTATAAGTCTCCAGAGTGTGAATATGTTACCAGGTTAAATATGTATATGCATACTACAAAAATAAATAAAATGAATATACATGGGTGTTCCAACATACAAAATAACAAATGTAAATGACATATAATCAGCATCCCTGTAATCCCATCGATCCAAACATGGTCTACATAGACCCGCTTGATAACTACATATAGGAGAAACCCTTCTCATCATCATAAAAATCCAGCTCCGTTTTGCAAGGATCACTATCATCTAAAACTAAAACAGGATCTGGTTGGTGTTTAAAACACCATCCCGTAAGTTGGGAGTGAGTGATCAACTCAGTAGAAAAATAAAGCAAAGGTTAACATGTTATCAATTCAGTCAAGCAGTAATGATAACGCAATACAACAATTAGGTCTCAAGTACTCTTGTTAATGCAAGAATGATATGCGATAATGATGCATGCCCTTGCTTACACTCCCTTAGCATCTTCATCTCACAGCATGCATGACATCCTCCCGAAAAGTGCTCTTCCTCACCAAAGCACATGCAGTGCAGTGCATGCACATGATTAGCCAGGTTCTTACTTAGGTTTATTCATACAGCAGGATTGGAAAGTTAAGGTACCTCCCTTATATCAATTATCAAATAATGATCCATTATAGGGTCGTCAGTCCTAGTAAATCTCATACGATGTTGTGGTTCTATGTCACTATAAAGGGCTCGTCACCTGATCGGTAAAGGCCTAGTTTATACTCTAGTTGCTACGGAAAGACTCATCGCCTCAACGTAGTCTCAGAATATGCTCAAGGTCACTACAAAGGTCTTGTCACCTGATCAGTGTAGGATGACAGCTCGAATATAGTGTCCCATACCACTGTATTCAGATCACAAGTCTGGGTTGCTCATTGGTCACTACGGAGAGGCTTGTCACCCCAGCGTAAGCCGATAGCTCGACCACGGTGTCCCATACCACCATATTCGGCTCATGAGTCTTAGCGGATCAAGGTACCAAGGTTGAACGGGTTTCCAATGGTAAGTTTGGTACCTTAGATTCAAACAATGACGTCCATACATGGTGAATATACATCAGCTTAATCGGGTTACTTGATAAGCTCGACTAGTACAAGCGCACGTTGGGTTGATCGACATGAAGTGCGTAAGCACTCTGCATGGCCTAACCACTGTCGACAAGCAATGTACGACTTGGGATCGTCGAACGCGTCTTGTGTGGTGAACCAACCTCAGCCACCAAAACAGGACCTGTTACAGATTGCCTGGACTATACTATAGTCCCAAAAACACTCCAAAACAATTCATTTCACATGTGATGTAACATCCCGAAAATCGGGGGTCGAGTAAAAACTCCACTCCCGAGTTCCAGAACATCACTTATGCAACATAAATGTGTATGATTGAATGTTGTCTGTGTTAATGTATTAAACATGAGTGGGATTAAGCCAGAACAACATATCATACTCCAGAGACAGTTAAATTAACAAGCAGAAGACTGTGATACACACATATAATATATAATTGATTGTAAGTCTCCAGAGTGTGAACATGTTACCAGGTTAAACATATACATGTATACGTCAAAAGAGAAAGAAAGAATATACATGAGTGCTCTGAAAATATAAAATGACAAGTGTCATGGCATCTAATGAATCTCCCTGTAATCCCGTCGTTCAGAACACGCATAAAGGAAGGATCCTCCTCATCATCATCAAGTCCGGCTTCGCCTCGCAGGCCGCGCCATCGTCTGTAATTACAAAAGGGTCTGGTGGGTGTCCAGGAACACCATCCCGTAACATGGGAGTGAGTGATCAACTCAGTGGAATAATAGAGCAGAGATTAGCATGTTCTCAAATCAATCATGCGATAATAGTAAAGCAATTTAATCAAACATTCCTAAATACTGTTGTGTAATGCAATATGACATGATATGATGGATGCCCTCACCGACGATCTCCCTCATACGGTACCATCTTACGCCCGCGGCATGCTTTCTTCTCACAGTGCTCCACATCTTCCAGGCACATGCAATGTGATGGTGATATGAGTACCAAGTTATTATTAGTCCTTTTCATACAACAATATTGGGAAACTAAGGTACCTTCCTTATATTAATCCCAACACAGATCCTGTCTAGGGTCGTCACTCCTAGTAATCTCATACGATGTTATATTTATATGTCGCTGTAAGGGCTGTCAGGGCTGTTGCACGCACTCGTTGCTCCACTCCCCCATCACCTTATCAATACAGGCCTATTATATCCTTAAGACTACATCAGGACTCGTCGCCCCCATGCGGTGTCAGGATAAACTCAAGGTCACTACAAAGGGCTCGTCACCTGATCAGTGTAGGCCGACAACAAGAATATAGTGTCCCATACTACCATAATCTGCTCAGAGTAGGGTGCTCACTGGTCACTATGGGGAGGTTTGTGGCCCCAGCGTAGGCCGATAGCTCGACCACGGTGTCCCATACCACCATGCCCGACTCATGAGTCTTTATGGATCAAGGTACCATGGTTGACAGGGTTTACAATGGTAAGTTCAGTACCCTAGGTTCAAGCAGTTATGACTCATACATGGTGAACATACAATGGCCAGTCGGGTTACTTTCGGATGGGTGAGAGAAGTGAGGGTTTAAACCCCTTTTATAAACTTAAAACTTTCCAAATTAGGCTTGGAAACAATGTTTACTTGAGGTCTAACCAAATCGGGGCTGTTCTGGTCCAAAAGAGCATTTATGGAGGTCCCCTGGCTGAACGCGGTCGGACTTAAGCTCATGCATACTGGATCTAGCACACATCAAGTTTTTAGTCCAGCAGAGTTCCCAGATCTCACGTGGCGGTCCAATTTCAGTTCAGTGGTCACCACACCTAGATCAGGTCTACAAGTCTCATGATATGAAAGAGAAATTTTTCCTGATCCAAGAGTGTAATTTGACTGAATTCTGACGGTCAGAACGCTTAATAATAATGCGCCAAGTCACGTGCCAGATTTGAATTAAAATTTTCAAATCTAACCCTATTCTCACTCTCTTCACTCTAGGCTCAATGAAATAGCCTCTGAACGTCGGTTGGCCTTGATTTTTGAAACGGTTGTCAAGTCCAGCTAAGCGGTCATAACGGTCTAAGAATGTAGGTATCGGACTTTCGACGCGCGGTCTAGATCCAATACAAAGTTTCAAAGAGTTCTTGAGAGCAAACGGGTTTAGAGTTTGATCCTAGGTTTCAGGGTATTATAGCACCATTGATTCTACAAGTTTTGGGTCTTGTAGAACGTATTTAAAGCGGTCAGGGACAATTTCACAGCTACTCCAGCGTAACTTACGCTTAATTTCTAAAGGAATTAATCCTAAGTGATTTCTTTGACTATGGAATTGGGTTCTGAGCGGTTACTAAGGTGTTTTGGTTGACCCATTGCCTAAGGACGTCTAATCCCAGGTTGGCAAAAATTCGGGGTGTTACAATCTACCCCCCTTAAAACAAAATTTTGTCCCCGAAATTGGCGAAGGGTAAGGAGTATCTAGCAAGACTTCAGTATTGACATTCTAAGGAAGGGTCAATCCTATTTAATGACCTAACCGTACGTATAACCTAAATCAAATGTTTCGATCCTAGGCCAGTGGGGAAGAGGCCAACCACGCTTCCGCTGCGCCACTCTGATCGAACGGTTGCATTGGCTGACCTAACTGGATTGGACTCAATACGTTCTACCCTCCTTAAAACGTGGTTCTACTTAAAGTTCAAGAATCTATGCATCGCTCCGTATATCGGATCGAGGTGCAACTTAGGGGCTATCCTTGACATGAATTGGGAAACAACCTCTCATCACAGTGGTTTTCCTTTGCTAATGATACGTTCTATAGCATGGATATCTATGGTGATAGAGATGAGCCTAATCTCTATTGTGGTTGAGTTCAGGGGCAGGTATGAGTTGGTGGCAAGATGTCTAATTCTCTACTGGCTTTAAGTCCTCATCATTTTCCAAAGGCAATGTGATCACGTTTGGTTGTAGGTGGTTGGACCATCACAGAAGAAAGGTTGTGTAGTGGGTCTGAGCCGGATACGTTGAACCGTCTGTCTAATCAGGACAGAAAATTCGTTGTATCAGTTCTTAATCCGAGTCGATGTCGATCCTCTGCTTGATCAGAGCATTGGATTCATTGGTAACTATTAGGATTAAGAAGTCGACTCAAACCGTGAATACATCGCTTACATATACAGCTCCTTTACTCCGCGTTCCCGAATGCAATAAGCCCTTGAGGAAGGCAATTCTAAGGGGCGTGCTAGTTTATTCTAAGTTCAATCTGAGGGATTTATAAATTTTCCCTGAGAGTGAATGGTTCTAAGTTAAAACCACTTTCCTATGGGTTACAACAGAAATCTATAAGTAATAAGGGGATCTATCGAAGGAATAAGGTTCTACTTCAACCAAATCTAACCTACAATTCCTTAGCATATACAGGCTTTACACTACTTAAGGTAACTAGTAGCCTAGTCTGTAACTCAGTAGCTATAATCCAAAGCCTAAGTTTATACGCTAAATGGTTCCATACCATTACTAATACAGGGAATTGCTCTATTGGTTAGGGTCAAAATTATCTAAATGGAATTGAATTTCCTATATCGTCAGATCCTTCAAATCTAGGAGTGCTAACACTAGGTCCAAAATGCCAAGGGCCTATGTGGCCAGTAGCATTAAGTTGCATTAAATGGAACTGCATTCCTAATCCCACGTCGGGATTGGGTGTGGCATGCTTGGTAGGAGGGTGGGGTGGGATAAAAACTAATTTTGTAGGCTTAATCCTGGGATTTATAACATGGCAGTGGAAACCATAGGATACACCCAATTTAGGGACAATACCTTACAGTAAACGAAATGACATGCACTCCATTCAACAAAATTTATCACAATACATGAAATAAAGTTCCACATGGATTATGACAGGAACGCATTCGGCTATGCTAAGGCCAAACCACTAACACAAACACATTTTCTACCTCTGACTTCACTAAACCTAACAGCAAAAAAATACAGAAATCTCAAAACGGTAATCAAACAATCTACAAGACAACGGCACAGATGCCTAATTCTACCAAAGGACTCTACCACAGTCTCGACTTACCTTCTTTAACACTGTCGAGTTTAATACTGTCTGTTGCTCACTAGAGCTCTCTCGGCCATATATTTTCAGTATTCCTTAAGTAAAAAAAATGGAGGAATAAGATTGAGAGGGAGGATGGTGGAAAGAGAGAAAAAAGGCTAAAACAGCCTTAACAATAGCCACGGAAAGCGGAGGAAATGAGGAGAAATGGTTGCCCCAAATGGACTGAAACGAATCTAGGCCCTGTAGAGGGATGCATCAAGCTCCCAAAGGCTGAATTTTCAAAGGGAAAAGAGAGCTATAAAGGGGAATGGAGCTCCACACGATTTCAGCCTCGATTGGAGGTTGTGGGAGCTCCAACGGACGAGTTTTGAGAGAGGAGTTGTAAATCATGTTGGAGGGATGGGATAGGGTCTTTTTTAGCAATGGGAGGAATTGGGAGTGATTTGGGATCACGGTTTTGAGATGGGCAGCAAGAAAAACGAGCAAGGGAGCTTGGGAGGGGGCTGTTTGTGAAGGAAGTACCCTTTTTAGGGGTTTTCGACGGACGAGCGCTATATGGGAGGGGTGTACTAGCCACCTAAGGGCGTGCGCCCGATATTTACAGCAAGTGGGGCCCATCGGTCGGCGATCGATCGCCGGATCGGCGATGGCATCACCGGCCATCTCCAGATTCGGCTGGTGGGACCACATGGGTTGGGTCCCCCCTGGCCTAGGGACCCTAAATATATATGGGCCCCACCCCAAATCATTGTAGATTGGCCTAGGGAGGCCCAAAACTCTATTTGGGGTGTTCCGGGGCCAGTCTATAGACCGGAATGAATTTATATGCTATGTAACATATGATTTTTGGGATAAGATGAGCTAATCTATCCAACTAACCCATTAGTTACAAAAGATTTCAAATTTGGAATGGCCAAAAGGCCAATTTTCACGTATTTGTACTATTCATTGTAAAATTTTGTCTAAGTATGATTTTATATCATTTTCACATTAGGATTAATGCCTAACATGAAAGAACTGAAAAAGAATTGAAGAATGGGGCGGTGAGAGGAAGAATTTTGAAGGAATTAGGTGAAATAGGGTTTTTAAGCCCTAGCGATTGAATGTAAGGGTCGTGGTTGCCCCACAGCCCAAGGATTTACATTTTAAGATTTGAAATTCTCCTAGGACCATTTCAAACCCAACTACTAACAATCTAGACGCTACTTAGGTCGCTTCACGGGACCAGAGATACGTCACGGACTTGACCGAAACGATCGACTCAAGTAAACTTCGCCTATTGGCGAAACTGGAGTCCTACGAGTGTTTCTAAGCTTTCCTCACACCCACCTAAGTTAAAGGAGCGACAGCGTATGTCGCGTGTCCATAACCCAGGCCCAGTTTAATCCAAATCATGCTCTGATACCATCTGTAACATCCCGAAAATCGGGGGTCGAGTAAAAACTCCACTCCCGAGTTCCAGAACATTACTTATACAACATAAATGTATATGATTGAATGTTTTCTATGTTAATGTATTAAACATGAGTGGGATTAAGCCAGAACAGCATATCATACTCCAGAGACAGTTAAATTAACAAGCAAAAGACTGTGATACACACATATAATATATAATTGATTGTAAGTCTCCAGAGTGTGAACATGTTACCAGGTTAAACATATACATGTATACCTCAAAAAAGAAACAAAGAATATACATGAGTGCTCTGAAAATATAAAATGACAAGTGTCATGGCATCTAATGAATCTCCCTGTAATCCCGTAGTTTAGAACACACATAAAGGAGGGATCCTCCTCCTCATCATCAAGTCCGGCTCTGCCTCGCAGGCCGCGCCATCATCTGCAATTACAAAAGGGTCTGGTGGGTGTCCAGGAACACCATCCCATAACATGGGAGTGAGTGATCAACTCAGTGGAATAATAGAGTGGAGATTATCATGTTCTCAAATCAATCATGCGATAATAGTAAAGCAATTTAATCAAACATTCCTAAATACTGTTGTTAATGCAATATGACATGACATGATGGATGCCCTCACCGACGATCTCCCTCATACGGCACCATCTTACGCCCGCGGCATGCTTTCTTCTCACAGTGCTCCACATCTTCCAGGCACATGCAATGTGATGGTGATATGAGTACCAAGTTATTATTAGTCC
The DNA here is from genome assembly GCA_037074715.1 of Magnolia kwangsiensis. NCBI lineage: Eukaryota > Viridiplantae > Streptophyta > Magnoliopsida > Magnoliales > Magnoliaceae > Magnolia > Magnolia kwangsiensis. The sequence continues at coordinate 99,079,164 of CM073575.1, read as the reverse complement.
TTTTCATACAGCAATATTGGGAAACTAAGGTACCTTCCTTATATTAATCCCAACACAGATCCTGTCTAGGGTCGTCACTCCTAGTAATCTCATACGATGTTATATTTATACGTCGCTGCAAGGGCTGTCAGGGCTGTTGCACGCACTCGTTGCTCCACTCCCCCATCACCTTATCAATACAGGCCTATTATATCCTTAAGACTACATCAGGACTCGTCGCCCCCATGCGGTGTCAGGATAAACTCAAGGTCACTACAAAGGGCTCGTCACCTGATCAGTGTAGGCCGACAACAAGAATATAGTGTCCCATACCACCATAATCTGCTCAGAGTAGGGTGCTCACTGGTCACTACGGGGAGGTTTGTGGCCCCAGCGTAGGCCGATAGCTCGACCACGGTGTCCCATACCACCATGCCCGGCTCATGAGTCTTTATGGATCAAGGTACCATGGTTGACAGGGTTTACAATGGTAAGTTCAGTACCCTAGGTTCAAGCAGTTATGACTCATACATGGTGAACATACAATGGCCAGTCGGGTTACTTGACGGACTCGACTAGTACGATCGCATCTCAAGCTGAGCGACATGAAGTGCATAAAACACTTCGCATGGCCTAACCACTGCCGCCAACTCCAAACATGACTCGCGTTCATCGACTCGTCCTTCGTGGCAGATACAAGCCAGCCATGAATTTTCTCTGTTACCGACTGCTTGGACTAAGTATAGCCCCAAACATTCGTGAATCCACATCATCAATCACATAAGAGTAATGGAAATGAAATACAACAATATAAGCATGTTATCGCATGTTATAACATACCACTTAAACAATTCATTCAACACATGCATTTCATACATACAATGAAATCCATACTTAGCCAACATGATGAAAATCATTTACATCAGTGTATTATTTGAGAATTTAATCTCAAAACTATTTCATAACACCATATACTCAATACATACTAATACAAACATTTATACAAACACTTAGTCTACACACTTAAGTCTACATAGTGTATGTCGACTCAAAGTGCGCATTTGGGCAAATCTCTTCGCCAAAATGATTATGCACGCATTCATAATATCCTAAGGCAACAAAAAGCCATGTCAATCATATCAGCAAAATATGGATGCAGACAGTATTTCCTACAAATGACTAAAATGCCCTAAATCTCATATTTTTCGTCTGCTTACGAAACGGGAAACGGACAGCATGTTGTACATGTCAAACGGCGTTGCCGTCGATAATCTACTATTAAACGACATTGAAAGCGTTGAAAACAGCGAATCAAAGCGTCTAAAATCTGCACCTATTGCTTTTGATGTGTATCGTTTCAAACGGAGCGTATATGCTTCGTCTACGGCGAACAGGCGACCTATTTCACAAGTTATATCAACTACTTTGCTATTTGAATTGACGAAACGCTAAATCAACAAGTGGACAGGGTTTTCCTTACCTAAAAAAGCGTCGGAATCACCAACAAAGTGATTGGAATACGTCGCTTAAGCACGTGCAACAGCAGCAGCAGGTGGCAGGAGGATCCCTCCCACACTCTCTCACAATCTCTCACTTTTTCTCTCACTCTTGCTAGGGTTTCTAGCAAATTCAGATGGGTGAGAGAAGTGAGGGTTTAAACCCCTTTTATAAGCTTAAAACTTTCCAAATTAGGCTTGGGAACAATGTTTACTTGAGGTCTAACCAAATCGGGGCTGTTCTGGTCCAAAAGAGCATTTCTGGAGGTGCCCTGGCTGAACGCGGTCGGACTTAAGCTCATGCATACTGGATCTAGCACACATCAAGTTTTCAGTCCAGCAGAGTTCCCAGATCTCACGTGGCGGTCCAATTTCAGTTCAGTGGTCACCACACCTTGATCAGGTCTACAAGTCTCATGATATGAAAGAGAAATTTTTCCTGATCTGAGGGTGTAATTTGGCTGAATTCTGACGGTCAGAACGCTTAATAATGCCGCGCCAAGTCACGTGACAGATTTGAATTAAAATTTCCAAATCTAACCCTATTCTCACTCTCTTCACTCCAGGCTCAATGAAATAGCCTCTGAACGTCGGTTGGCCTTGATTTTCGAAACGGTTGTCAAGTCCAGCTAAGCGGTCATAACGGTCTAGATTGTAGGTATCGAACTTTCGATGCACGGTATAGATCCAATACAAAGTTTCAAAGAGTTCCTGAGAGCAAACGGGTTTAGAGTTTGATCCTAGGTTTCAGGGTATTATAGCACCATTGATTCTACAAGTTTTGGGTCTTGTAGAACGTATTTAACGCGGTCAGGGACAATTTCACAGCTACTCCAGCGTAGCGCTAGCTAACTTACGCTTAATTTCTAAAGGAATTAATCCTAAGTGATTTCTTTGACTATGGAATTGGGTTCTGAGCGGTTACTAAGGTGTTTTAGTTGACCCATTGCCTAAGGACGTCTAACCCCAGGTTGGCAAAAATTCGGGGTGTTACATGTGATAGTCAAGTACAACATGTACAACATGTGATGACTAAACCACAGAGAGATCTCATTTAAGCATTTTATTAAACACATAGTGTACATGTTAACCCACATACACATTTCATCACAAATCACGTAATAGTAAGATAGGTTACATAAAAGAAACTATTAGTATAGATAACGGGATTGAGAATCCCATCTCAACGCCCGTATATCATACATTTAAACAAGCATTTCCTCATTCAAGTATTTTATCAAACACTTAGACTACACATTACAACATACATGTATTAGACTAATTATAACATATAACCTAGCAAGCCCTTTTTCAAAGGAGTTGCCACATGAAAGTGCACCTATTAGTGCTCTGGTTTGTCAATTAGTGTGTGCGTTGAGTCATTCGGATTGCAGAGCCCTAAAGAAAAAATAATTCAAGCGCCTGCCTCAACCGGATGTGTGGAAGCTCATCATAGGTAAATCATAGCCTCACATCCTATGTCCCAAAACATCAGGTGATTAAAATCCTTAAAAACAACTTAGAACATATGAGGGTTTTTGGGTAAGTGAACTTTTTCAAACATCAGAAAATCTCTAAGTTTTCTTACCCTGTCGATTGTATCGATACATATTTCAATATGATCGACCTGCGCTATCGATGTCCTTGACTCTTGATCAATACTATCGATAAGAGGACTAAAAGTGTCTAGCAACCGCATACTCATCTGGACGGATTTATCGATATATCGATACAACCATCGATATCATCAATATTCAAAAATCGAGTCCATCGAAAGTTGGTCGATAATATCGACAGGCAGATTTTCGGTGCCCCTATTTTTCTAAAGAAAACTACTATGAGCTTCGATATATCGATGACTGTTCCGATTCAATCTGAATTCAAATATCGATCATATCGATAGTTGGCGCGCATTTCTTCCAGCAAATATTTCAGAATATTTTTAACTTTGATCGGGGGCCATTCGAGGAAATCGATATTCTTATGTTGATGTTATCAAGTCTTGGTCGATTGGATCGAGACTGGCCACAAACTGTCCAGCATGATTATAGGTAAATTTATATGATTTATCGATCCATCGACGCGGTCTCGATATCATCGATATTCAAATTCTGATGACATCAATTGACCCTCGATCATATCTTATAAAACTTAAAATATTTTGGATAGTCTCTCTCATTTTTCAAATGTCGATAGATCGATCCCAGTATCGATGGTATCGGAGTTCAAAATTCGATAGTATTGACACCAGTATCGATTCCATCGACCAGTTGGCAAAAGGTTTTAAAAGTGTATGACATTTGAGTTTGTATTATTGGGTAGACAGTCGATCCCATCGAGAGTATACGCTTGATGATATCGATTCTGCTCGATGATATCGAACTCTGTCATAAATATAACCATTTTATATTCATTGGAATCTTTTGCCTATATAAAGAGAGACTTTTCCATATTTCTGGTAGAGAAAGAAGAGAGTGCTTTTGTGTGTTTTACCTCTAGATCATATACCCAAAACCCTTTCTCTCACGGGAGTTCATCTTCCAGTCCACTCTCATTCATTGACATTTAATAGAGTGAATTGAAAAATGAACTTCTGCATTCAAGGATCCTTCAACAACTATCTTAATAGCATATCATTAAGCTGGGATGCCTTGAATGAATAGATGACGGGAATCACTCTATCTTCCTTATAGGAAAATTCTAAAAGAGTAGATTTCCTTCCTAACCTTGATCCAACTCGAAGCCAAGTACTGGTATATCCTTTGTGTTACGGATCAAGGGAGCTGAAGACTCTTCAACAATAAGAAAGAGATCTTCATCAATGCACTAAAAGGGACTCATCAACTTATCTATAAGTACCTAGAGTCCAAAGGACACTTATGATCATTCCTTTCTAGGATTGGGTCTTAAGTGTTGCTCACCCTTTGAAGTCCTCATAGGAGGCCTCCGGCGGGAGTGTACACTGTGGGTGTGTCGTGTGGACACTTGCTCTGTGGAGAGCATAAACATCTGGGTACATTGTGTGGACCCTTGCTCTGTGTGGGCATAAACATCTGGTTAGGAGTGAACCAGTAAAACTCCAGGGTTAGAGGTGAACCGAGTAGAAACCTCCGGGTGTGTTATGTGGACCCTTGCTCTGTGTGGGCATAAACATCTGGTTAGGAGTGAACCAGTAAAACTCTAGGGTTAGAGGTGAACCGAGTAGAAACCTCCGGGTGCATTGTGTGGACCCTTGCTCTATGTGGGCATAAACATCTAGTTAGGAGTGAACCAGCAAAACTCCAGGGTTAGAGGTGAATCGAGTAGAAACCTCCTTATAAAGGTTGAAGGTGAACCTGATTTAAAACTTTAGGTTTGAGGTGAACCCTAGGGAACCTCCTTAGTGAAATTCGGTACACTCAAGGGTTGAGTGCGGCAGTCGGGAGTGGAGTAGACAAGTAGTCGAACCACTATAAAAATGACTGTGTTTGCGATTGCCTTGTTTGTGTGATTTTCTTTATTATTTCAATATCTGAATATCTGATATTACACCTCACACACATACACAGTCATATCCGACATGAACTAAGTTCTATATTGCTATCTTCTGAATAGTTTGTGATTGGATCCTCTACTTGGCTTGGAAGCCAGTAGATTTAATTGTATATCTGATAGGATTAGTGCAATAGGATTTTAAATATACTGTAAAACTTTAAAAAGTCCTATTCACCCCCCTCTAGGATATATTGGCATATTCCTACTTCAACTCAAGCGGTCTTCATCGCTATTTTCAATTGCCACACACACATCAAGTAAATATCCATAGTTAATAATCATGGCAAGCATACATCCAAATTCCACATTTTTTTAGACATTTTTACAAACACATGTTATACACTCAATTCAACATAGTTCATATATATGTGTAAAACGTGAGAATTATCGTATCTAAGCATGTGATGGCATTCAAATCAGTCATAAATCATTAATTGACATTGAAAGCCTTGAAAACCATAACCTAAACATTTATAGTCTGCACCTTACACCGGTAGACTCGTAACGAACTTAATTCATTCTCTAACTCGTCATCTACAGCACAACTGCAACCTACAGTATGAAATAGATTATCTATTTCATCCTATACTCTATTTGAAACCCTAAAATAAGTTAGGGTTACGATATCTTACCCAAGTATGAAATCGGAATCGCCCGTATAACGATACAGATAGACTGATTTGGCACATGGAGCAGCAGGGAAGAATTCCAGGAACAAACTCCAACTCTCTCTCACACTTTCTCTCTTTCCTTCTCTTTCTTCTCTTCTCTCTCCTAGGGTTTTAGAGAATTCGTATGGAAAATAAATGGGGTGGGTTTAGGATTTTATATAGGCCCAGGATTGATGGAATGGCCCCAGGGCCAAGGTATACTTAGGTTATATCCAAATAGGGTCTGTTCTGATCCAACGGAGCACTTCTGGAGGCCCCTTTGCTGAAAGCGGTCGGACTTAAGCTTCCTGAAACTGGATCTTGGTCAATTTAAGTTTTTAGTCTGATTGTGTTTGCAGATCGATCATGGCGGACCAGTTTCAGTTTGACGGTCACTGGTACTTGATTAGGTCACAAGTACTCTGACCTGTGTTGGCAATTTTCCCTGATCTGAGGGTATAATTGGGTCAGATTCTGACAGTCTGAATCCTTATATTTGACCTGTAAGCGAACCGACTCAATTCACTTATGTTTCAGTTTATTTCCTAAAGATATACTCGTTTCTCACACACTTCGCTCCGGGCTCAAGTTGTGCGTTTTTAGGTACTATTAGGACTTAATTTTTGTGATAGTTGTTAGGTCTATCAAGGCGGTCATAACCGTATAGTTTTAGAGTAATCAGACTTTCGTCGTGCGGTCCAGGTCTGATATGGAGTTTCAAGATGCTCCTAAGAGCAACTAGGTTTAGAGATTGATCCTAGGTTTCTAGGTAATATTGGGTTAACATTTCTAATCATTTTAAGTCTTTTAGTTTGTATTTAAAGTGGTTCAAGCTAATTCTAATAAGTATTCAGTTTAGTACTTAACTAAATTATGCCTTAATTACGACAAAATATGGTCCTAGGGCAGTTTTACACCCCCTTTCTGGAACTTTTAATTAGTATATTATTTTTATTATTTTTTTAGTAGTTCATCATCACGTCTAGTTCATCTCTACTAAATTTCATGAGATTTCGTGCTGTAGAAAAATTTTAAAAATTATAGAAGCAGCAGCTGTTCAAACTAATAATTTTCAGATAGTTGTCACCATGACCTATATTTAACTATATTAAATATTTTATTATATTTTTCACTTATTTTATATGAAACTAAACTTATCAAGCTTCAATCTGGCTTCTAAATCACTTAAATCGAAGTTATAACGAGGGAGATATGACTTTTTGAAGTTGGACAAAAAGTGCAGAAAAATGGCTGAAAACGGGCCAACTGACCTGCTGCGGCCCGCCAGGCTCGCTGGCTGGCGAGACCTCACTAATCCGGCGATGCCATGGCCGGTCACTGGACCCTGGGGTGATGGCTCACCCCAGGGGCGATGCCATCCCCCCTAAGGGTGTTGGGAATGTGCGGGACCCACCTTGGGTCCCCCCGATTTGCGTCGTTTGGGCCCCTGAGTTTGTTTGATGTGGTTTCACCGATCTAATATTTGAAACAGGTATATTTTATAAACTAAAATAATTTTTTTAATATGTAATATATGATTTTTAAGGTAGGAGAAGCTAATTTATCCAAATAACCTATTTATATCATAAGATTCCAAAAGGTTAATGGTCAAAAATTCAATTTATTTATATATTCAATATTTATAGTAAATTTTAATTTTATTATTGTTCTTCATCGTTTAAACTTTAGGATTAATGTTTAATATAAAAATACTTAGAAAAATTTGAAGAATGAGGTGTGAAAGGTGAGATTTTGAAGGAAATGGGTTGAAAGGGGATTTGAGGCTTTAGGATTGAGTCCTGAGAAGTTAATTAAGGTATTATGATCGACTCATTACTTAAGGACGTCTAACTTCAGATTGGTAAAAATTCGGGGTGTTACATGAGGTCACCATATTTATATTTTGTACTGTGCCTGATTGCCTAATCCTATCCTCCTCTTGAACGCACTGAGAAATTAGTTCGTCCAATGTCCACATATCTTTCAGAGTGTTATAGTTTACAAGGAACGTACGGTATTAAGGAGGTAGGTTATTCATGATTAAGTGAATCAGATGATCATCTGTGAGTACAAGGCCTAGAGAGTGGATCTTAGATACAACTTTGATCTACTTTATAATGTATTCACGGATATTTCCTTTACTGCCATAGGATGAGCGGGTTAATTTATTCAAAAGACCACTTCAGCTTTATCTAATTTCTTGAATCATTTTTCCATTTCGGTCAGGAAGGCTTTAGCCTTATCTACTTTAGGCATGACACCTCTCATGGACTCAGAAATTGAATACTTTATGATTTTTAGGCACATTTCATTCGATCTAAACCATGCCTCGTAACGATTAATCTTTGATTTAGAGGCATCATCATATAAGGTCGTTCTCGGCCTAATTTCAGTAGCAAAACACGGTCATCTTCGACCGACTGAGGGCAGCAGTTGAAGGGAGAGAGAAAGAAATCCCCCTTTCTACAGATGGATCCGTAGCTAGTCAAAGGTCCAGTCACCTTCATCAACCATGACGCCAATCATGATGGCACTGCCATCCCTGATGGTGGGCTTCATGGCTGACGGTGATGCTGAAAGCAAGAGATGCTGGTGGTGGACCAGAAATCCATGGTCACTTCCATTGAAGACACAGGTGAGGGAGGGAATATCTTTTCCAATCGAATTTTGGGTATTAAAACCTTAATAGTTAGATTGAGAATTAAAATCCTAACTGCATGTATGGATATGGGGCTAATAGAGCTGAAATCCCTAATCATTACTGATTTGGGATTTGAATCTAAATCCCTAAATTGATCTAGGGTTTAAAATCTGGAATCCCTAATTAGCCTGATTTGGGGATTCAAATCCAAAATCCCTAATTTGATCTAGGGTTTAGAATTTGAAATCCCTAATTAGCTTGATTTGGGGATTCGAATCCAAAATCCCTAATTACTTTTGTTGGATTCAAGGATTCGAAAATCCCTAATTACCGATACGGGCTATAAATTCGAAAAACCTAATTTCCGATATGGGCTTCGAATTGGAAAAACCCTAATATCCAATATGGGTTTCGAATTTAAAAAACCTAATTTCTGATATGGGCTTCGAATTGGAAAACCCTGATTTCCAATATGGGTTTCAAATTCGAAAAGCCTAATTACTGATATGGTCTTTGAATTGGAAAACCTTAATTTTCTGAATCTGAATTTGTAATAGATGAATCTGATCATCTATGCCTATGCACAGTGACTCTGATACTAACTGTTATATTATCATAATGCGGAATAGTCAAAAAGACCTTGTTGTGCATCGATCATGGAGATCAAAGAAGGAATATTACGTACCTATCTGAGATGTCATAGTCAAAGAAACAGAATACCAGAAATATAATACCAGAATCTTCCTCTCCTTCACACCCTAATAAAAGTATCGATGGGATTAAGCTTCTCTTTCTTGGTGTAGGATCGAGGACATAGCCTTCTTTTATAGATCACAGGGGTGGAGAGTTTGAAACTTATCAAAACTCTTCACCCACGGCTCCACACGTATCAGTGTCCTAGTAAAATTCATATTATTGTGTGTATATCACAGCAATAGCATTCCAAACCCCTTACGCAATTCATTCAGAATTATCACAACGCAGTGGGGTCCACTGGCTTACCCCGATCACATTATCCAACCTTAGGACAATTCTGACCATTGATCAATAATGCCCACCTTCAAGCTAGGGTCAACTGGTGGCTAAGCCAAGTCGAGCTGCACCAAGCTCAACTCAGTTTGACTCGTGTAGACCTCTACCTACAGACGTTGCCAGTAGTAACTGGATGTTTCGCTATGGGCCCCACCATGATACATTATCATGTGTTTCATCCACCCCGTCCATCCATTTTACCATCTAACTTTAGGACCTAAGCCAAACTGATGTACTTTAAAATCTAAGATGAACCACACCGCAAGAAATAGTGGTGATTGAACACTCAACATTAAGAAATTCTAGGGCCACAAACATTTTGGATTAAGCTAACATTTGTGTTTTCCCTTCATCCAGTTCTTCCATGGCATAATCAACAGTTTGGATGGAAAATAAACATTACAGTGGCATTAAGGAAGTTTTTAATAGTGGGCATTCATTTACCAATATTTTTCTCAGCCCAACGACAATGATAAAATAGATGGATGGCATGGTAAACACATAAATCATATTGGGGCTTATAGATGACCATCTATTGTCGGTATGCAATATGCATCTACCATGGGCACTTCAAACTAGACATTAATACTGCTGCTGGCACCCTATTCCAGCCTCACATGTACAAACATTGCATGGGTACATTTGTGGGGAGCAGGAGGGGAGATCATAGTTGTTAGCACTTCCGTTTATTTTCTGTCACATGTAGAATATGTGGACATACCAAATCAGTAAAACGACTCGATCCAAATGGATCAACATTGATTCCAAGTGCTAAAATACGCAGATGTATCTAATATGAACATATATGATATGATTATGAGAAGATAAGTCGTTTACTTAGCCGCATGCAAAATTTTATAACAATTAGGCGATAATCAAAGGGTAGGGTTCTTCCTCCGAAGATGAGTTGCTTTATGCCTTCCATAAGAAAAGACCTTTTAAAATACTAGTGCAATCAAATAAAAGGAAAAATTCACAATCAATCACTAGGAACAACTGCAAGAATGCTTCTCTTGAAAGAACTGTGTGATATTGGATAAGGACAAATCCAACGTATGAGTGTAGATTTAGCTTATAAGTAAAGATTATAGCTAAAAATTACCACTGCTGGATTATCGTTACTCCTAGGATAAGTTGAGATAAAAGTAAATTGATATATTTATATGGTTTGATTTGGATTGGAGATTAGATGTGATTCAATTGTCTTGTTGAATTCCTCTCCTATTTATAGAGTTATGTTATGTAGTTTATTCTTTCAGATCCTTCTTCCATTACTGCAATGGTTACAATAGTCAAAAAGCCATTTTCTATATCCTTCTTTTTATTATGTTTCTCTTTCGCGACTGGTCCTCTTTTGTTGCTCAAGCTTTGTTCCTCTCGGTTGCCTTTTGTATCTTGAACCGCTTGACCGCATTTCTATCTTTGCTCATTAGACTTTTGAGTAACTCAACCACATCACTCCGTCAACCATCCATTAACATGAAAAATTAGATTTTATGCCAGCTATGATTCTGCAAAAAGTGCTCTTAGTATCTCGAAGATCTTTTCATCCACCTCATATTCTCATGCAATGCCACATGTTACCCTCCTACTGGCTTTTTCCATCATAGCTAGAAATAGGGTATAATATTGCCCTCCTAAGTCGCTTTGCATTTGGGAAAAAAAGGTGAAAGTGACATTATTTTATTGCCCAATGTAATAAATGCAATCGATTGTTGTTCCACGTGTTGTCGCCCCATTGATTCAACCTGACCGAGGCCGTATCGAAAGATATCATTTACCTCACCCTTTTAAGTTGTCCATGTGACACATCACATATAATTGTATCAGACGATGAGTCTTGATTATCCTTTTATTAATGTGCATGTATCGTGGCCGATACATAAATAATACTTTAAGTCAATCCTTCTCTTCATTCACCTTTACTTCTTCCATCTTACATTAAAACCCCTTCTTTCAATTTTTCCACCCAATGGCTACTGCTTCTTCTTCTACTCCAACTTTCCATTTAGAATTGTTCATTAAAGATCTATATTTCCTGTTGTAAGGAGTAGTCAATGACCTCTTGTTCAACACTCCGATCAAACCAAATAAGGCATTATTAACACTTGATCTAGCCTTTCACCATGTAGTCACTCACAAACAGGTTCGTGAAATCAAACTAAGTTTTTTGAAATGTCCCAATGAAGTCCTTCTGGTTCAATCCGACTTCCCGAATCCTTCCAATGTGTTTAAATCTTCGAGAGCGTGGCTGAAATTGATGAATGGTTGGGCCGACTGGTTCACACCATTAAAGTATAACATGGTGATACATTAAGGCAGACAGAATCTATAAATGCATCAAACTCTCCTTGCACGAATATCCAGTCAACACCTTCCTTCTTACAATAGTGTCAACTTTCTGGAGTCAGTCGACTAATACATTCCATTTTAAATGCCGGCCCATGGGTCTAATAATCATGTATGTATGTGCATTAACTTACCTCTTACTCTTTCGCGAGCTTGTCTATCCAGGATTTACTTTAAAGAATTAACAACCCTTCGCTCTTCTAGACAAGACCATTAAGGCATATTCCACTTTCATGGCTCTACAACGCGAGTCTCGAGATGAAGTGTAACATCCCGAAAATCGGGGGTCGAGGATAAACTCCACTCCCGAGTTCCAGAATATCACTTATGCAACATTTTTAATGATGGATGAATATTGTTCATATTAGTGCAGAAAACATGAGTGGGAGTAGACCAAAACAGCATATCATACTCCAGAGACAGTTAAATTTTGTAAGCGGAAGACTATGATAAATACATAAAATATATAATTGATTGTAAGTCTCCAGAGTGTGAACATGTTACCAGGTTAACTAAATACATGTATACTCCAAAATAGAAAGAAGAGAATATACATGGGTGTGAAAATAAAAGGTAAAATACCACGTGTATGGGCATCTAATCAGTAACCCTGTAACCCAGTCAATCAGAACCTGCATATAGGAGGGATCCTCCTCATCATCATCAAGTCCGACTCTGCTTCGCGAGCATCGCCATCATCTGAAACTAAAATAGGGACTGGTGGGTGTTCGGAACACCATCCTGTAACGTGGGAATGAGTAGTTAACTCAGTGGAATCATATAATAAAGGTTAACATGTTATCAAATCAATCAAGTAATAATGGTAAAGTAAGAAAAATAAACATTCCTAAATATTGTGATTAATGCAAGAATGAAATGACATGATGGATGCCCTCACCGACATACTCCCTCATGCGACACCATCTTACATCCGCGGCATGCTTTCTTCCCTCAGTGCTCCACATCTTCCAGGCACATGCAGTGTCATATGAATATGATTATCGAGTTGTTATTTGTCCTTTCATACAGCAGGATTGTGAAACTAGGGTACTTCCCTTATATCATTCCCAACAAGGATCCTGTCTAGGGTCGTCACTCCTAGTAGTCTCATACGATGATATATTTCTAGGTCGCTGCAAGGGCTGTCAGGGCTGTTACACACACTCGTTGCTCCACTCCCCCATCACCTTATCAATACAGGCCTAGTTGTACTCTTGTTGCCACGGAAGGGTCGTCGCCTCACGTAGACTCAGAGTACGCTCAAGGTCACTACAAAGGGCTGCCAGGGCTGTTGCTCACACTCGTTGCACCGCTTCCCCATCACCTTATCAATGTAGGCCGACAACAAGAATATAGTGTCCCATACCACCATAATTTGCTCACGAGTCTGGGTTGCTCACTGGTCACTACGGGGAGGTTCGTGGCCCCAGCGTAGGCCGACAGCTCGACCACGGTATCCCATACCACCATGCCCGGCTCATGAGTCTTAGTGGATCAAGGTACCACAGTTATCAGAGTTATCACTAGAAGTTCAGTACCCTAGGTTCAAGCAGTTATGACGAATATAAGGTGATCATACAATGGTCAATCGGGTTACTTGATGAGTCCGACTAGCACGAGCGTACGTTGAATCGACAGACATGAAGTGCATAAGCACTTCGTGTGGCCTAACCATTGCCGATAACTCTAGTACAACTCGGGTTCGCCATACACATCCTTCGTGGAGAATAGAATCCAACCACGAATCCTAACCTGTTACCGACTGCCTGGACTAGAGTATAGCCCCAAACACTTGTAATGTGAATCAGTAATCATATACAATAAACAAAATTGAAATGACAAATAATTCAAGCATGTTAGCAACATGTTATAAGGTACGACATACACAGTTAAGCATACACAAGCATTCCATACATAAGAAATCAATTCAACAACGTACGTGGAGGACATCATACACATCATCAACGTAGTTGAGAATCCTATCTCAACACTAGCCTACAACACTACTTACTAAGTGCTTACTCACGCAAGCATTTACACAAACACTTAGACTACACAACTCCAACGTACTTGACGTATGTTGATCTCGACATATAATATGACAGATCCTTATATCAAGGAGTTGTCTAATACACAAAAATCATGTTCTTACATTCAAAATATATGGCATGCATAAATCATCTTGATTTAGGCATTTCAACAAACACTTATTCTACACACATTAGTCTACATAGCATATGTCGGCCAATATGTGTGTTAGGGCGAATCTCTTCACCAAACCGATCATACACACATAACTAGTATAGGTACATGACAGATAATCATGGCAATCATATCAGCAAAATATGTACGTATACAGTATTTCCTATAAATACCCAAAATACCCTAAATCTCATATTCTTCGTTCGTATTCAAAATGAAAAACGGACAGCATGTTCTACATGTCAAACAACATTCTTGTCAACAATATACAATTAAACGGTATTGAAAGCTTTGAAAACAGGTAATCTAAGTGTCTAAGATCCGCACCTTAAACCAGAAATTGCAAAACGGAGTTGATTCAGACGATAAGTCTTCGTCAATGGCTCAACGACAACCTACACCACGAAATAGGTTAGCTACATCATCACTTATGCTATTTAGAACTCTAGAACAGATTAGGGTTATGATTTCTTACCTAAGAATGAAGCCGAAGTCACCAAAAAAGCGATGCAGGTGAATGGTTTTGGCACGTGGAGCAGTAGGGAAGAATCCCAGGAGAAATCACCAGCTTCTCCCTCACTTTCTCTCTCTTTTCTCTCTCTCTCTCCTTCCTAGGATTTCTAAAAAATTCGCATGGGTTAGAAAGCTAAGGGTTTAAGGCCCTTTTATAAGTCCAAACATAACCAAAACAGACTTTAAGTCAAGGTATACTTGGGTTATAGCCAAATCGGGTCTTTCCATATCCAAAAGAGCATTTCTGGAGGTCCCCTGACAAAATGCGGTACGACTTAAGCTCATGGATATTGGATCCTGGTCACATTAAGTTTTTAGTCCGGTAGTGTTCCCAGATCGCATGTGGCGGACCAGTTTCAATTCAGCGGTCACGGAGATTCGATCGAGGATTTCAAGTACACTGACCTGAGTGAGAAATGTTCCCTGATCCGAGGGTGTATTTGGGTCAGATTCCGATGGTCTGAATGCTTATACTTAACCCATAAGTGAAACGGGCCAGATTTATTTAAATGACATTTAATTTTTAATGAATTTCACTCTTTCTCACGCTCCTTGCTCCAGGCTCAATGAAATAGCCTCAGAACATCAGTTGGGCTTGATTTTCGAAACGATTGTCAAGTCTAGCTAAGTGGTCATAATGGTCTAAGATTGTAGATATCAGACTCTCGACGCGCGGTTTAGATCCAATACGAAGTTTCAAAGGGTTCCTGAGGGCAAACGGGTTTAGAGTTTGATCCTAGATTTTAGGGTAACGTAGCGGTAACAATTTTAGAGGTTTTGGGTCTTACGGATCGTATTTAAAGTGGTTGGTGCTAATTTTGCAGGAAGTCTAGTGTAGCGCTGGCTAATTCACGTTAAATTTCTAAAGAATTAGGTTCTAAATGATTTCTTTGGCTTTGGAATTGAATTTTGAGAAGCTCCCAAGGTGCTATGGTTGACCCATTACCTAAGGACGTCTAATTCTAGGTTGGAAAAAATTCGGGGTGTTACATGAAGTGGATGAGCAAGAATACACAATGTTCCTTTTGATGTGGATTTGTCAATTCCTTCTATATGCGAATGCCCTGCAAATCATGAAGGAATACATTCATCTGTTTGAGGCGCTCGCTCAAGGATGGCAGCTCGCTCTCACTCCTTTCATGCATGGCTATCTTTAACACAACATGTTTGAAGCAACCATAAAGTGATTTACCACTCTGGTAGGCCTATCTAGCTTGTCCAAATGTGGTTATATGAGTACTTTAGAGAACAATTCTTTAAATCTATTCCAATAGATGTAGAATTTACCTCATTCAATCGCCATAACATCCTTTGGCCCAAAATCAATTATTCTTTTACTAAATATATGAGTTTTTTCCTTTGTTTCACACTTAAGAAGTTCAACCATTCTTTTTACCCCTTTAAAGATAAAGTGTTCGGTCCGACCTGGTTTACTAAAGACTACAAGTTGATTGACACCGAGATGGCAAGCCTCAAGGATGCGGCTTGGAAAAACTATCTGATATGCAGAGACCTTTCATATGACAACATAATAAATACGACTATTAATGACAAGGTTGACATCAAACAGTACTTCCACAATCTTTTTGCTCATCAATTTGGTTTGGCTCAAGGTTTCCCTTGTCCATTCATTCACCAAACTTGCAACCAACCTTCAACTCATCAACCAATTGCAAACTCAATCATCACCTTTCATACTCTCTATAGAGGGTTTGATTCCATTAGTTCTTCTTTTACACTCCCCTCTTCTCTAACTATCCACAATAGCTAGAGTCATTCCACTCCTGGAGAAAAATTACTATGGGACTTTAATTAACGGGTCCCAAGAATTAATCATTAGTTGACTTTATTCTTTATTTAAGGTGGAGAAACTTATGACCAAGAAGAAATAGAATAAAGAGGTCACCAAGAAATTGATTGCTCCTCAGTCGGTCGTGTCCCCTTCCCAGAGGAAGACACGATCAAAGAAGACAACCTCGGTCGTATAAACTATCCCATCCCCAACACCAATAAAGAAGATTGAGCCTTCTTTCACATCAATAAGAGCGGTCGAGCCAGCTCAACCTGAATTGAAATATTAGAAGACCATGGTAGCAGGTCCAGTTAAAGTGGTTTTGACAACTGCTCCAATCCCAACTTCTGTAGCTCCTCCAGCATTTTGAGGATTTCTGAGCTTGAGCCTCTTGTAGCTTATCACCTTGTTCTGCCTATAATGTTTGGTCGATCTGTGCCAGGTACTTCTTCTTTGACTAAAGCTATTGCAAACTTTAAAAAATATTATAAAACCAAATTCTGGCTAGGTGTTCCACTTTCAAAGTATTCTTGGGAGATGGAAGAGGCGAATAAGAGACATAAAGATTCTGACTTCAATAGGGCATTTAACAAATGACAGAAAGAAAATGAAAGATTAAATGATCCTAATATTCCTTTTGACCGATTTATCAAGCCATGTCGTCTTAATCCTCCTCATTTTCAACGTTCCAATTGTGGTTTGGCTTTGGTCATCGACCCCATAAAAATTTCACCAATGCTCGACTGATTTACCACTGTTGTTATTCCATCAGATTTAAATGGATGTTACTCCAACATTTCATTCATTGGTTTTGTAAATATTTTGCAATTCTTCAGTCTTACTTTCCCTTATCTTGGTTACAATGACCAGAGAACTCTCAACCTCTAAAAAGTTGGTCTCTGTGCTAGCCACTCAACCCGAGGTATCTGTTCCAGACACTTCGGTCAACATTGCTCAATCTCCTATAGAAAGACTTGAAGTTTTGGACTCAGAAGAGACTACGAGTGACATTCGTCAATTAGAGTATTAGACAAAAGGTCAAGCTCAAGAGGAAGTAATAATATACCAACCTGTGGAGTCCTTCAATCTCCTTTTACAATCTATAATTTCATCTCTTACACCTAATTAGGATTAAGGAGTTGTGGAATCAATCACTCTGACAACCCTATCTTCTATTTAGCCTGTTCCTTCCATAGAACTGATCGATCAAGTAGCCCTTGCCCCATTCAATGAACATAAGATGATTCCTATGGATGAAGCAGAAGCACTAGAATAGGAAACATCTCAGCCAACTGAAGTTTCATTTAGTCGAATTACAGAAGTTTATGCGGTCAATGTTTCTGCCTTTCTAGCCCAATAGGCCGATATTTCTCGTGCCTTATCTTTTTCCTCCGAGGAGTTGCTTCCCATTATAAAACATTATATTCTCCATTAATCAGGCCTTCCCTTATAACACCCTTGTAGTCAGAGATTCAATAGCTGGGGGAGGAATTACGAGCTCTTATTTACTCTGGTGTTATTGGCATCATTGCATAGGGATCGATTGAGAGACTTAACTTTCTCATTCAACGATACCAAAACTCTCACTTGATCGAATGTGTTTCTGTTGACCAAACTGCTTGCACTTTATGAATTTCTGAGCTTAATTCACGAGCACCAAGATACAATAGTTGTGGTCGATAAACGTCAATCTAAGCATTCAACTGTCTCCATCAGAATAACTAAAATCATAACTTGCAGGAAACAACTTGCTATTGTATACAGTGACCTAAAGGAGTCGAATGTAACATTGATGGATCTGAAAGCTCAAATCTCAGCCATGAAGGATAGACTGAGATTGTTGAAGGAAGAAGAAAAATAACTGACCAAGTGTAAACATAGTTAGAAGGTTGAAATCAATCATCCGGACTCTTATATGCAAGAACACACTCCATTGATTGGTGACATAACACATTAAGAAGCTAAAACCAGATATGCTCTCCATCGATAAAAATCCAAGCATTCGAAGCTTCAAGAAGTGATTACCTCTTTTCCATCTTTTGAATTCTGATTGCTCTGTACTTGTCTTTTATTGGTCTGTAATTTTCTTTATCTTTAATACAATTGACCAGAATATTTTCTTTCCGTCTATCTTGTATTATCTTAAGTACTTAGTTTTTCTCTGAGTGCCATAATTGTATTAATCATATGGCACATTTATGAGAAGTCATGCGCCTGTTTGTTTCCTCTTCCTAAGGAACGTTTTATGTAATTAATGGAGCACTTAACCATCATGACGCCTCATCTTCTATATGACTATTCATTCCAAATGCCTATATAAAAGATTTTTGGTGCTTGTTCCCTTACACACACAAATTTCCTCTATTCCCATCTTAAAAAACTCTTACTTTCTCTTTTCAATGGCTATTAGATCTGTTATCAATCAAGCTTAGAGGTTTTTAAGGGAAATCCTTGCCCTGTATATTGAAGCTTTCGCTCACTCCACCCTTCAGTATGACATATATCTATTCATTCGTGACCTTCAGATCATTACCAGGGATGATGTTCCCCTGATTGAACTACTGGATGCCTTGACCAAACTTCAAAGCATGGGCGACGCATACTTCATTGCTGAGAAAGACTTGAAAATACTTTACGATCATGTGGATGAGTGCGCTACCATTCATAAGAAAATGAACATACTCTCCGATCAATATGATTGGGCTTGGCACAACCATATGCACTGGACTTGGCAACCTCATTTTAACAAAGTGATGCTGAGAACTCTGTAGGTTCATGTAACACCCCAAATTTTTGCCAACATGGAATTAGACGTCCCTAGGAAATGGGTCAACCATATCACTCTTAGAGCTCAATCCCAAAGTCTAAACATCGCTTTTCAACCCATTTCCTTCAAAATCTTACCTTTCACCACCTCATTCTTCAAATTTCTCCAAGTACTTTCATATTAGACATAAAACCTAAAGTTTAAAAGGTGAAGAACTGTACTTAAACTAAAACTTAATATAAATGGTTCATACATGCATAAAATGGGATTTTGACTATGGAATTATTGGAATATTATAATGCAAATATGTTATTTGGTTGGAATAGCTTCTTCTACCCCAAAATCATATATTGTACGTCGTGTAACTAATTTCAGTTTGTAAATGAGACTCGATAAACGCCCTGATGGACTCGTGGGCCCAAACGGCTTAATTCGGGGGGACCCGAGGTGGGTCACACATGTTTTCGGCATCCGGGGGGGGGGGGGGGGGAGGACCTTGTCCCTGGGGTAAGCCCTAGCCAATTAGACAGTGACCGGCGAGGTCCTCGCCAAGTTGGTAAGGCCTCGTCCGTACAGCGGTCAGGTAGCTCATTTTCTACGCATTTTATCCAAGTTTAAAAACTCATATCTCCTTCGTTATAAATCCGATTTAGGTGATTCAAAAATTATATTTAAGATAAATGAGTCTAGATTTATATAAAAATATTTTAAAAATATAATAAAATACTTAATATGGTTAAAGTAGATCGTTGTGACAACTATCCAAAAATCACTAGTTGGACAGCTGCTGCTTCTGAAATTTTTAGAATTTTTTTACAACTCAAAATCTTATAAAATTTTATGGAGATGGGGTAAAATTTATGATGAACCACTAGAAAAATAATTAAAATAATATGATAACTAGAAGTTCTCAAAATTAGGCATAGAATGGCCCTAGGATCGTATTCTACCATAATTAGGGTAGAATTTGGTTAAGCACCAAACTAAATACTCAATAGAATTAACTTGAACCACTTTAAATATGAACTACAAGACCCAAAATGAGTAGGACCGCTAATTCTACGTTACCTACAAACTTATGATCAATCTTTAAACCCAGTTGCTCTTGGGAGCATCGTGAAACTTCGTATCGGACCTGGACCGCACATCGAAAGTCTGATAGCGATGAACTTAGACGAACACGACCATCTTGTTGGGCTTGACATCTACCTCAAAAATCAAGACCAAACGATTTCCTGAGACCATTTTCTTGAGTTCGGAGTGAAGAGAGTGAGAAAGCGAAGTTTTTTAAGAAATTAAATAAAAATTTAAATAATCTGAGACGTGTCGCTTGCGCGTTATTTTTAAGCATTTTGACCGTTAGATTTTGACCCAATTTCACCCTTGGATCAGGATAGGTGGCCCATACATGTCATAGCACTAGTGGCTCTGATCGACTCTCGGTGACCGCTAAACTGAAACTGGTCCGCCACTGTCGATCTGGAAACCCGACCGGACTGAAAACTTAGCTTGACCTAGATCCGATATTAGAGAGCTTAAGTCCAACCGTATTTAGTAACAGGATGTTGAGGGTCAAATATTGCATATCAGACCTCATTTATTGCCTAGATTTACGAGCATAATACTGTTTAACATCTAGTTTTAATCATGTTTCGTTGCAGGATGTAATTGCGAGCTTGGACTGAAATAAGAGGCTAAAAGCATGAATTTAACAATCTGAAGACACCAAGGCCAGGGACGGACCTGAGGGGACCAAGATCGACGGAAGCACATGCCAGGGATCGAAGAAAACCGAGAAACTGAAGCTTAAGTGACCCGAAAGTCAACCAGAATGCAAGATCACAGGGTTCCCACCATCCGTTCGACTTGAAACTTTATACACGTGATGAGGGCCATAAATTAACCGTACATACCAAATTTTAGCTATTAAATATCTCAGAAAGTGGGCCAACAAACAGATCAGCCCATTAATCTTCAATTTGGGGCCCACCTAATATCTGGAACTGCCTCAAATTTGGTATTGACAGCTTAAATGATATGAGAAGATGAATGACTAGATCAGATTTCAGAAATACATCATCCTGGACCCCACATGTATTGAATGTACATAGTGCATATATGCACTAGCCGTGCACGGCAAGCGTCAGAGACGGTTTGACCGTCTCTGACCGAAATTACAAATAGAAAGCTCTTACGTGCCGCGTAACCGGCCGCTGGCCATTTTTGCGGACCTCTGTGGGACTCACACGTCACCCGTACGGAAAATCTGACCCGTTCACCCTGTAGAGGGGCTCGACTACTACAAAAATATGTTGACTCTTTTCATTCATGCTTACACACGTGTGCGTTACAGAGGCCACAAAAGGGCTGTCCTGGGACGTTCAAAATTGATTTTATTGCGATTAATTCTCTGGACCACGTCAATGGACGTTCAAAACCACCCATTCTTGACTGAAATTTTGTTCTGAATCCAATGGACGGGGTGGATTTTCCATAAAATGCTTCTGTGGGGCCCACCGATTACAACAGCGAAATGGTGCAAAAGGTTTCGCACATCCGCGAAAACTGACTTTTTCAGGCAGTTTTGGCCCACCATCTTTGATCATATGGTAGATCTGAACCATCTATCATATAGAGGACCCAATAAAATCTTAAGAGACGGTGTTTCTTTGGAATTTGAGTGAGAAAAGTGACGTGTTTCAAGGCACCAAACTTGGCTGTGAAAAAGCTTTCAATGGGCATGCATAGCTTTTCAAATCCGATTCAAATCTGATTTTCACCACTCCAGCAGCTATATAAGGAAGTTTTGGACGTGGGGAGCATTCATTCAGGTCTTGGGAGGAAGATCAAAGCTTGGAGGCTGGGTTAGAACGTCAGGAGAAAGAGAGAGAGAGAGAGAGAGAGAGAGAGAGAGAGAGAGAGAGGGAAGAGCTTTGGTTTTTCTTTTCCTTTTCTTTTCCTTTTCTTTTTCTCTTTATTTATTTGGATCTAGCCCACATCATGTCTGGCTAAACCTCTTAGCTAGGGCTAAGAGGTGAAGCTTGTAGTGAGATGGGAGATTCCATGCTTTTAATTTAATTTTAATATATGAATTGACGTTGATTTTAGTTTGATTAGTATAGAAATATTTTTAGTCTTTAATGGTCTATTGTGACTAAAATTACAATGGGTCTGCAATGGCTTTGAGTATTCCTTCTTCTTCTTTATGTTTATGACGTCAGGAAGCCCTATTGTTCACCATCGTCTTTTGGGCATGGTCGGATGATGGTACCCTTCCTAGCCTTCATACATGTGAATGGTTGGTAATTAGTTTAATTTTGTTGTTTGCCATAGTCTCTTGGGCATGGTTTGGTGATGGAATCCATTCTAATTCATATACCTTTCATCTCTTTGAAAACTAGATAAATGGCAGTTCAGTAATTTTCATGATTTCTGATGCGAGTATAAGATCTCCCCAATCTCTACAAGTGGATCCTCTGAATCCCTAGTTTCCTTACCTCTGATTTCTCATATAAGTTTTAGATTAATAGTTTACAATTATTCCTCAATTTATAATTCAATTCAGATTTCATCTCATCTAGTTCTATTTCCAGTTAATTTTAGATAACGTACAAGTTTCAGTCCCTTGGGATTCGACCTCGGTCTTACCGAGTTATTACTACATCACAACCCTGCACTTGGGGAGTGAACACAGGACCTCCAGAAGTGCTCCGTTAGATCGGAACAAGCTCGATTTGGTTATAACCTAAGTATACCTTAGCCATAAGGCTATTTCCATCGATTTAGAGCCTATATAAGAGGCTTAAACCCTCTCTCTCATATCCCATACGAATTTTCTAAACTTAAGGGAGAGAGAAAAAAGAAAGAGAAGGAAAGAGAGGGAGAAAGTGAGGGAGAGTGTGAGGATTGTTCTTGGCAGTTGTTCTTGTCATTCTTCGTGCACATCTACTGTATTTGGCTCGTTATGCCAACGATTCTGGTGTCGTTCTTAGGTAAGAAAAACCTAACCCTAGCTTGTTTTAGGGTTTCCATTGAAGCTAGTAGGTAGATAGCTAACCTAGCTTGTATTACAGGTTGATATTCCACGTATACGAAGACTTGAAGATTCCATCGACTTCTTTACGCTTCTATGTCATAAGGTGCAGACTTCAAACATATAGGTTATGGTTTTTAAGGTTTTCAATGTCTGCTAATGATTTATAACTGACAAGGGTACGATTACACATGCAAAATGCGTCGTCTGTTTCGTTATATGAGTTTACATGAACTATGTAGAATATAGTGTATTTTATGCATATGTTGGAATGTTTGAATATGTTTGGAATTTAGATTTGCGTTTAACATGTTTAATTGTCATGAATACATACCTAATACATATGCGACAACTCCTTAGCGAAAAGACTAGCCTAAAATCATGTCAAGAAAAAATAAGTTATATGTGACTAAGTGTGTAGCCCAAGTGTTTGTAGAAATGTTTGAATGAACATGGAGCTCGGATTCATGCACACCATGGTTATCCATCGTGGGCATATGCACGTGGTATGTGGGGCAACTCCCTAGTGAAAGGAATTGGCCTGGCACATGTGTAATCCTCATACATCATGAAAGTGATGTATGTAGTCTTTGTGTTTATGCAAATGTCTGAATGTGCTAGTGATCACCTAGAATACTTTGTAGGAGGATCGAGATACGAATCTCGGTTACCTCAATTATGCGTATGATTTTCTACATGTACGTTACATTGTAATGTCTGTTTATTTCGTGAAGTGAATGTGTGTGAAATCTTGTTTGTATTGTACTTCATAACATGCTTCTTGATTGTAAGAATTGAATTACTTGTTTAATCCTGCTTTAACTATCTCATATAATTCTTGGTGATATAAAATGAAGTTGGGACTATGATTTAGTTCAGGCAGACGGTAACGGGATTGAATTAGTGGTTGAGATTCATTTGCCACGTACGACGTGTTTGATGAACCCGAGTCGTACTTCGGTTGACGACAGTGGTTAGGCCACGCAAAGGGCTTATGCACTTCAGGTCGTTCAACTTATCGTGCGCTCGAGCTAGCCGAGCTCGTCAAGTAACCCGATCTGTCCAATATATGTTCACCATGTTTGGACGCCATTGCTTGAACCTAAGGTACCAAACTTACCAGTGCAACCCCATTAACCTTGGTACCTTGATCAGCTAAGACTCATGAGCCGGGCATGGTGGTATGGGATACCATGGTCGAGCTGTCGGCCTACGCTGGGGCCACGAGCCTCCCCATAGTGACCAGTGAGGAACCCAGACTCATGAGCCGAATATGGTGGTATGGGACACTGTATTCGAGCTGTCGGCCTACACTGATAAGGTGATGGGGGAGTGGTGCAATGAGTGCGTGTAATTGCCCTGACAGCCCTTTGTAGTGACCTCGATCATACTCTGAATCTGCGGTGAGGCGACGAGCTTTTCCATAGTAAACAGAATATAAACCGGGCCTGTATTGATAAGGTGATGGGGGAGTGGTGCAACAAGTGCGTGTGACAGCCCTGACAGCCCTTTACAGCGACCTAGAATCGCATTATCGTATAAGATTATCTAGGACTGACGACCCTAGAATGGATCCTTGTTTGGGAATGATATAAGGGAGGTACCTTAGTTGCCTAATACTGTTATATGAAAAGGACTAATAACAACTCGGTAATCATGTCCATATCACACTGCATATTCCTGGAAGATGTAGAGCACTGAGGGACGAAAGTATGCCGCGAACGTAAGATGGTGTCGCATGAGGGAGTATATTCGTGAGGGTATGCATCATTATTGCATCTCATCCTTACAGTAATTACAGTATTTAGGAGTGTTTGATTGTAATGCTTTATCATTACTGCTTGACTGAATTGATAATATGTTAACCTATGCTTTATTATTCCACCGAGTAGCTACTCACTCCCACGTTATGGGATGGTGTTGTACACACCAACTAGACCCTGTCTTAGTTTCAGGTGAGGGCGATGCTTGTGAAGCGGAGCCGGACTTTACTTTTGATGATGAGTTCTCCTACTTGTAACTCTTTGGCGGGTCTATTTGACTTGGAGTTGCACCAACGGGGCTTCAGTATTTGGGATAGAAGACATTACATTTTTCTCATTTTGTACATTTTGTAATCAAACTTGTAATTGTTAACCTAGTGACATTCATACTCTGAGGGCTTACTATCACTCTTATCTAGTTTAAATACTTATCACAGTCTTCCGCTTGCATAATTTAAACGCCTTTGGAGTATGATATGCTATTTTTGGTATAATCCCAATCAGGTTTAATGCCCTTCTACAGACAACATTCATTCATCATTATCTATGTTTCATAAGTGATGTTTTGGAACTCGGGAGTTGGGTTTCTACTCGACCCCCAATTTTCAGGATGTTACAGATGGTATTAGAGCATGATTTGGATTAAACTGGACCTGGGTTATGGTAACACAATGCACACTGACACACTCTGACTTAGGAAGGGAGCGATGGAATCTAGAAACCACATTAGAATCCCAAGTTTCGCCGACCAGCGAGATTAACTATCGTAGTATAGCCCATACGTAACCGAAACCATGCAAAATGATCTCACATCTCCACTTCTATTCACTCAAGCTTCTGTCTTCTTCTACATCTTACACCCATCAACCACCATTACCCAAAAACTACTCTGTATAACTTTTCACCTTTATTATACTCTCTCATATGGGCACAAAACTCACATTTTTGTGTCCCATAACCTACACACTCTCAAATGATGGGACATTTAGGGCCCGTTCGACCAACTGCATTAGGTGAGATTAGGATAGATAGAATTGTAAAAGTAACAATAAATGCATGTGTAAGGTATTGTCCTTAGATTTGGGTATAACCCATGGTTTCCATTGCCTTGGTTGGAATGTATGCAATTAACAATAAATCCCAGGATTTTCTTTCAAATTATAATTAGAATTTCATCATCATGGGATTTGAAAATCCCATCTCACACTCTCCAACACAAGGCCCATTTTCCAAAGCCTATAAAAATTAATTTTTAATCACATCTCACCCTTCTTCCAAACATGTCATTCTCAATCTCGAGGTGGGATTAGTGACGCAATCCATTTAATACAGCCTTATACCACTAGCCAAATAGGCCCTTAGAGTTTTAGACCTAGAGTGGGTATTCTTAGATTTAGAAAGATCTGACGGTATAGGAAAGCTAGTAAATTAAAAACATAAACCCTAGGACCTCCTTAGCTAGTATAGACATATGTGAAGTACTCGAGCATCGTTAAATTTATTAAGACTCAAGAATATAGACATAGTTAGTTGTCTTGATTTGGTTAGAGTGAGACCTCACTCCTTTGTTGGATTCCCTTGATACTTATAGGCTCCTTTATTAACTCTTAGGAAGCTTACTTGACTAAGAACTAGTTACGCTTAGAGAAAACTTATATATCCCTCAGATTGAACGCTAGGATAAATCAACATGCCCCTTAGAAGTGCCCTCCCAAGGACTTATTGTAATCGAGAATGCGGAGTAAAGGAACTGTATATAAGCGAAGTATTCACGGTTTGAATCGATTTC
Source organism: Magnolia kwangsiensis (assembly GCA_037074715.1). Lineage (NCBI taxonomy): Eukaryota > Viridiplantae > Streptophyta > Magnoliopsida > Magnoliales > Magnoliaceae > Magnolia > Magnolia kwangsiensis. Next base: position 99,052,624 of record CM073575.1, on the reverse strand, counting down.
TCAATCCTGGTAGTTACCAATGAACTCAATGCTCTGATCAAGTAGAAGATCGGGATCAACTAGGGTTAAGAATTGATGCAACAAATTTTCTGTCCTAGCTAGGCAGAAGGTCTATGTATCAAACTCAGACCCACTACACAACTTTTCTTCCGTGTTGGCCCGACCACCTACAACTAAAAGTCATTGCTTTGCCTTTGGGAAATGTTAAGGGCATATAGCCAATAGAGATTAGACATCTTGCTGCAAGCTCACACCCGTCCCTGAAATTAACCATAACACCCATCATTTTTAGCTCTTTTTTGTAACCATAGGTACCAATTCCATAGATCCTACAGTATACCTGGTTTCGACGTATAGGTCGGGACATAGAGTCTTAAGAATTGAGAGTAGAATTATTTTTAAGGGGGGTAGAAAATTATGAGCCCAATCTAGTTAGGACAGCTAATGCAACTGTTAGATCAGTGTAGCGCAGCAGAAGCGTGGTTGGCCCCTTCCCCACTGGCCCAGGATCGAAGAAATTGATTCAGGTTATACGTAAGGGTAGGTTAGTAAGTAGGATTTGAACTTTCCTTAGAATGTCAATACTGAAGTCTTTATAGGGAGACAATTAGGGCTTAAGTTTTGAACCTATTCATATTAAATTATAGGCCTAACAATGGGAACCGTTGTCAAGACTCCAAATAAATAAGAAATCAATTGTAGCCAACCATCAGGGTATAAGTAAGAGCTAAAGAGTAAATTTTTAAGAAGTTAGACTATAATACGCCAGACTAGCATAGATAGTATACATCCTACCATGCATATAAACTTGAAATCAGTACAGTTTAGGCAAAAGGCATAATAGAATCTTACTCATTACCCTTCACCAATTTCGGGGATAAAATTATTTTTAAGGGGGGTAGATTGTAACACCCCAAATTTTTACCAACCTTAAATTAGACGTCCTTAGGAAATGGGTCAACCATATCACTCTTAGAGCTCAATCTCAAAGTCTAAACATCGCTTTTCAACCCATTTTCTTCAAAATCTCACCTTTCACCACCTCATTCTTTAAATTTCTATAAGTACTTTCATATTAGACATAAAAATTAAAGTTTAAAAGGTAAAAAACTATACTTAAACTAAAACATACTATAAATGGTTCATACATGCATAAAATGGAATTTTGACCATGAAATTCTTGGAATATTATGATGTAGATATGTTATTTGGTTGGACTAGCTTCTTCTACCCCAAAATCATATATTGTATGTCATATAACTCATTCTAGTTTGTAAATGAGACTCGATAAACGCCTCGACAGAATCATGGGCCCAAACGGCTCAATTCTGGGGAACCCGAGGTGGGTCCCACATGTTTTCGGCATCCCCGGGGGGGAGGACCTCACCCCGAGTCCCACATGTTTCCGGCATCCCCGGGGGGGAGGACCTTGCCCCTGGGGTGAACCCTCGCCAATTGGACAGTGACCGGCGAGGTCTCGTCCGTACAGCGGTCAGGCAGCTCATTTTTTACGCATTTTATCCAAGTTTAAAAAATCATATCTCCTTTGTTATAACTCTGATTTAGGTGATTCAAAAATTATATTAAAGCTAAATGACTCTAAATGTATATAAAAATATTAAAAATATATAATAAAATATTTAATATAGTTCAAAGTAGGTCGCTGTGACAACCATCCGAAAATCACTAGTTGGACAGCTGCTGCTTCTGAAATTTTTAGAATTTTTCTATGACTCAAAAACTTATAAAATTTGGTAGAGATAGGGTAAACTTGATCATGAACTACTAGAAAAATAATTAAAATAATATGATAACTAAAAGTTCCCAAAATGGGGCATAGAATGGCCCTAGGACCGTATTCTGCCATAATTAGGGTAGAATTTGGTTAAGCACCAAATTGAATACTCAGTAGAATTAAATTGAACCACTTTAAATATGAAGTACAAGACCCAAAATGAGTAGGCCACTAATGCTACATTACCTACAAACTTAAGATCAATCTCTAAACCCAGTTGCTCTTGGGAGCATCGTGAAACTTCGTATCGGACCTGGACCGCACGTCGAAAGTCTGATAGCGATGAACTTAGACGAACATGACCATCTTATTGGGCTTGACGTCCACCTCGAAAATCAAGACCAAACGATGTCCTAAGACCATTTCCTTGAGTCCGGAGTGAAGAGAGTGAGAAAGCGAAGATTTTTAAGAAATTAAATAAAAATTTAAATAATCTGAGACGTGTCGCTTGCACATTATTTTTAAGCATTATGACCGTTATATTTTGACTCAATTTCACCCTCGGATCAGGATAGATGGCCCATACATGTCATAACACTTGTGGCTCTGATCGACTCTTGGTGACCGCTGAACTGAAACTGGTCCGCCACAGTCGATCTGGAAACCCGACTAGACTGAAAACTTAGCTTGATCTAAATCTGATATTACAGAGCTTAAGTCCGACCATATTTAGTAACAGGACCTCCAGAAGTGCTCCGTTAGATCGGAACAAGCTTGATTTAGTTATAACCTAAGTATACCTTAGCCATAAGGCTATTTCCGTCGATTTAGAGCCTATATAAGAGGCTTAAACCCTTTCTCTCATATCCCATACGAATTTTCTAAACCTTAGGGAGAGAGAAGAAAGAAAGAGAAGGAAAGAGAGAGAGAAAGTGAGGGAGAGTGTGAGGATTGTTCTTGACAGTTGTTCCTGTCATTCTTCGTGCACATCTACCATATTTGGATCGTTATGCCAACGATTCTGGCATCGTTCTTAGGTAAGAAAAACCTAACCCTAGCTTGTTTTAGGGTTTCCATTGAAGCTAGTAGCTAGATAGCTAACCTAGCTTGTATTACAGGTTGATATTCCACGTATACAAAGACTTAGAGATTCCATTAACTTCTTTACGCTTCTATGGCATAAGGTGCAGACTTTAGACGTATAGGTTATGATTTTCAAGGCTTTCAATGTCGGTTAATGATTTATAACTGACAAGGGTGTGATTACACATGTAAAATGCGTCGTCTGTTTCGTTATACAAGTTTACATGAACTATGTAAAATATAGTGTATTCTATGCATATGTTGGAATGTTTGAATATGTTTGGAAATTAGATTTGCACTTAACATGTTTAATTGTCGTGAATACATGCCTAATACATTTGTGATAACTCCTTGGTGAAAGGACTTGCCTAAAATCACGTCACGACAAAATACGTTATATGTGACTAAGTGTGTAGCCCAAGTGTTTGTAGAAATGTTTGAATGAACATGGAGCTCGGATTCATGCACACCATGGTTATCCGTCGTGGGCATATGCACGTGGTATGTGGGGCAACTCCCTAGTGAAAGGAATTGGCCTGGCACATGTGTAATCCTCATACATCATGAAAGTGATGTATGTAGTCTTTGTGTTTATGCAAATGTCTGAATGTGCTAGTGATCACCTAGAATACTTTGTAGGAGGATCGAGATACGAATCTCGGTTACCTCAATTATGCGTATGATTTTCTACATGTACGTTACATTGTAATGTTTGTTTATTTCGTGAAGTGAATGTGTGTGAAATCTTGTTTGTATTGTACTTCATAACATGCTTCTTGATTGTAAGAATTGAATTACTTAATTAATCCTGCTTTAACTATCTCATATAATTCTTGGTGATATAAAATGAAGTTGGGACTATGATTTAGTCCAGGCAGACGGTAACAGGATTGAATTAGTGGTTGAGATTCATTCGCCACGTACGACGTGTTTGACGAACTCGAGGCGTACTTTGGTTGGCGACAGTGGTTAGGCCACGCAAAGGGCTTATGCACTTCAGGTCGTTCAACTTGTCGTGCGCTCGAGCTAGCCGAGCTCGTCAAGTAACCCGATCTGTCCAATGTATGTTCACCATGTTTGGACGCCATTGCTTGAACCTAAGGTACCAAACTTACCAGTGCATGGGGTACCTTGATCCGCTAAGACTCATGAGCCGGGCATGGTGGTATGGGACACCGTGGTCGAGTAGTCGGCCTACGTTGGGGCCACGAGCCTCCTCGTAGTGACCAGTGAGCAACCGAGACTCGTGAGCCGAATATGGTGGTATGAGACACTGTATTCGAGCTGTTGGCCTACACTGATAAGGTTATGGGGGAGTGGTGCAATGAGTGCGTGTAATAGCCCTGACAGCCCTTGGTAGTGACCTCGAGCATATTCTGAATCTGTGGTGAGGCGACGAGCCTTCCCATAGTAAACAGAGTATAAACTAGGCCTGTATTGATAAGGTGATGGGGGAGCGGTGCAACGAGTGCGTGTAACAGTCCTGGCAGCCCTTTATAGCGACCTAGAACCGCATCATCGTATGAGATTATCTAGCACTGACGACCATAGAATGGATCCTTTTTTGGGAATGATATAAGGGAGGCACCTTAGTTTTCCAATACCGCTGTATGAAAAGGACTAATAACAACTCGGTAATCATGTCCATATCGCACTGCATGTGCTTGGAAGATGTGGAGCATAGAGGGACGAAAGCATGCCACGAACGTAAGATGGAGTCGAATGAGGGAGTATGTTGGCGAGGGCATGTATCATTATTGCATCTCATCCTTGCATTAATTACAGTATTTAGGAGTGTTTGATTGTAATTCTTTATCATTACTACTTGACTGAATTGATAACATGTTAACCTATGCTTTTTTGTTCCACTGAGTTAGCTACTCACTCCCACATTGTGGGACGATGTTGTACACACCAACCAGACCCTGTCTTAGTTTCAGGTGAGGGTGATGCTTGTGAAGTGGAGCCGGACTTTGCTTTTGATGATGAGTTCTCCTACTTGTAACTCTCTGGTGGGTCTATTTGACCTGGAGTTGCACCAACGGGGCTTCAGTATTTGGGATAGAAGATATTACATTTTTTTCATTTTGTACATTTTGTAATCAAACTTGTAATTATTCACATAGTGACATTCATACTCTGAGGGCTTACTATCACTCCTATATAGTTTAAATACCTATCACAGTCTTTCTCTTGCATAATTTAAACGCCTTTGGAGTATGATATGCTGTTTTTGGTATAATCCTAATCATGTTTAATGCCCTTCTACAGACAACATTCATTCATCATTATCTATGTTGCATAAGTGATGTTTTGGAACTCGGGAGTTGGGTTTCTACTTGACCCCCCGATTTTCAGGATGTTACAGTTCAACATAGAGAAATCAATAACGATCTCCAGAAGACTGAATGAATTTACCTCAGAAGGTGCCCACACCACTCCCAAACTCTTCTAAACTTTATCAATTTTCAAATCGATCTCTATCAGGCTTGGCCGCGTGAGCGCAACGAACAAAAGATAGAGGCTGAGTACAAAGCCGACATGATCAACCACCACATCGACCAAGTCCTATAATTTCTCGACCAAGTTTTGGAAAGCGGAGAGTCCTGTAAGGCTTAAAGGCAAACAACTGAACTCATCAGAGAAAGTGCTGTCAATGAATTTGATGAGATGAAGGTTGCTTAAGCCTAATTCACACTCAATTTGAGCCCTTACTTTCCTTTCTTTTCTAGTAATGCCATTATTAGTTTGAGTAAAAACCCCTAGTTGCTAGCAATCCACCCCATTTCCCTCTCCTCTCTCTCTTCTCCTCATCTTTCCCTCTCCCTCTCCAAGCTCTTGGATGTCCCACCCTCTACCCATTTTCCAGCCCTTCATCCTCCCTTCTACCCCATAATCCAGCCCTTAATCTAGCATCTTGACCATTAAACCTCTTTCCTTGGAGCTTAAAAACTATCTTGAAGGTGTTTGCTTGAAAACCTTATAGGCGGGTGTGCATGTACTTAGAATCTTAGGATTTGCATTCCTTCTTCTTATTTTTCTTCTTCACCTCATGTTTGAAGTATGTGGGGCCTACCAAATGATGATGGAGGCCCTATGTCTTCTTGGATGTGGCCATTGGCCCATCCTTTTGTGCATGCATAACCCATGTGTGGGGCCATTCCCTATGGACCTCACTATGGTTTCTTTTCTTAATTAAAGGGATTTTTGGGTCATCTAGACAGTTGATCCTTGGTGGAGATGACATCTTTACCATTGGATTTTGATTAGAAGTTGCATGCATGGGTAGATCTTGTCATTCCATCAATATAGTGATATATATGTAGTTTGTGATGAAGGGAAGGGCCTCAATGTGGCGGAGCCCATTCCCTTATGGCCGATTCTCTTTCTTCTCTTAATAATCTCTTATTTTTCTGAGGTGTGTGGCCCACCACATGGCTTGGAAATATCCAAATCATCTAAGGAGAGTGGATGCCCATAATAGTCCACTCTATGGATGGTGATGACTTGTTTGCCCTTTTAGGGGCATATGCAATGAATTTTTATATGAGGAATAAGTTTGGATGTTTGTGGGACCTGTTGAGGTGGACCATGACTCAGGTTTTATGGGGTGTTTTCCACTTAATTTGAATTATATACTCAGTTTATTTCATATGCATGTTGCTGTCCAGGAATTTTTTGGACAGTTTTCTGGTTGTTTTTGGGTCAAATTTTTGGGATGTTTGGGGAACTATTTCTATTCCTTAAATATAATTTTCTTGAAGGTGTGGACCCCACCTAGATGTACCCCAAATTTCAGCTCCATCTGACCTTGATTGAGGTCCTAAAGGAGTGGCCCAAGTGGGGTGGACAGCCCAGATTTTCTGTACTGTCAAGCACTATTACAGTTTGAAAATCCTTAAATATAAAATAGTTTTTGTAATGGTGGGCCACTTTTGTGGACCCTACCTTGTATCACACATATATGAGGAGGTTAAAAATATTTTTTCCCAATTTTTGGAGAACTTGGGCCCACCCCTTTGGGTGCTCAAAACAGGGACAACAATGTTTTTAATTTTCTGCTGTAATTGTTTTACCTTACCGTCTATGTTTGTTTTCCTAGGCTTTTGTGTGGTGGCGGCCCTCCCATTTACCCGATTTGTAGCCCACCTTGTAGAGGATAACCCCAAGTGCTTGTGGGCCATATACCTAATCATATTTTGGGGTTGGGATAGTAGCACCTTGCTGGACATCCAGCTGGGCTAAATGTCCAGCAATAGGCTGACCATCCACCCCACCTTAGGCCCACCTTTGGGTTTATTTTTATCCTAACCTTCCATCCATTGTGTGGCCACTTAGTAGGGGACCAGCCCTTGGGGGGACGTCCTAAAGTGAGGCCCACTTGGACCTCCATATGGGCTAGCCGTCCCACCCTTGGGATGCCTATGGGTGTGGACTGGCCGTCCACCTTGAGGCCCATTTGATGTATGTGTTTTATCTAGGTCTTCCTCCCTAGGGGTGGTCCACCGATGTGTGGACCACTCCCTCGAGGGATGCCCAACTCATGTAGCCCACTTTGATGTATGCATTCTAAGTTATCCAGGCCCTGGGATGCCCAAGCCCACCTGGACGTCTAGCTTATTGGTGGTGCTGCTGGACTTATAGTCCAACAGCAGGCCCACCTTCTTTTGAGTGATGTATCCATGCTCTCCATTTGTTGGGACCCACTATGATTATTAAGAACCACCACTAGATCTATTTTCTTCTATAAATCCCACCTGCTGGACCTCAGCAAGCCCAGGAAGCTGGATGGGCTGAAAGTCCAGTAATATACTAGAAGTTGTATGATTCATGTTGGGATGTTTTGAGGGATATGTGTGGCCCCCACCAAATGGAGTGTTGAGTACACACATATCCAATCTATTTTTGAGCCATATTTCTAGGCTTAATTAATGCATTATGAGGCCCATTCCATGTGGTACAATGTGGACCATGTATGAACTAGATTTTTATAGTCTAATAGGCCTAGATGGGCTGGAAACCCTCCATTTGAGCCCAATATTGTGCAAGGGCTGACCTTATTGTGTTATGGGCCCAATGAGCTATCTATGAGCCCAACTTAAGTAAATAAATCTTGAATGCCCATAGTTAAACCCCTAGTATGGGCTGACTTACAAGGCCTACTTTGTAACTTGTTGGTTAGGCCTTGCCAAGTCATGGGCTGATGTTGAGGGGCCCACATAAATAATTTGGGCCTTGGCCTTATATCCTTGGGCTTATGGGCTGCCCATTTGATCCATTTAATGCATGGACCTAGTGGTATATGAGGGTTGGGCCATAAATGCTCCATTTGGCTCAAAATGATGGTACTTAGACTATGTTTTGTGTCTATGATATTCATGAGGACTTTGGGCCATCCTCCTAAGGCCCATTATGTGTTGTAATATGAATGTATGGTTGCCCATTATACTTTTATAGTAGTTTTCGGGCCTTGAGCCTTAGTTTAGTTAGCTATCTTGATTGGGCCACCTTCTTGGGGACAATGCTGGTTAAATGTCCCAATTGTGGACCCCTCTAGGTCCATTGGTGGTTGAATGTCCAACTTAGGTCTATTTGTTAGGTCCATCCTCATCCATGGTGGTTGGAGGTCCACCTTAGACCTTGTTTGGGTCCGTTCCTAACCCTTAGGCCCGTAGTATGGGTTACTTAGACCTTGTGGGCTATCCCAAACCATTGGACCCCCACTAGTAGTATGTATCTTTCATTTTGAGGATTTGTCTAAGTACCTAGACTTAACCATGATAAGAGGAGAGTACATCATTATCTCATACTTAGTTATCTTCACAACTCAACCATGTGCATCATATGTATGCTTGGAGCATGGATTGACTGATCATGACTCATGTCATTAGGCAGATTGTTTCTGTGGGACTCCTGGAGATATGGAGTGCCCTACATGAGTGCTGGATGCGCAGGACTAATACATGGTTGATTGGTGTGATTCATGCATCTAACATTGCATAGCATGGTTGATATTTGCGCTAGCTTCATCAGGGCCTTAACCTCCACAGGTATATCATGGATGGCCAAGTTTGGATACTAGAAATGTTTATTCAAGGACTTTAGGGCACGTAGGATGTCCTTGGATGAAAATTTCAATACCTTCATGATACCAGAAGACGCCCCAACCCCAAGACCGAGTGAAAAATATGATCTCCGGTGCCTTTACCATTAGTTTGCATCTCCCACCGTATCATAGTTGGTTGGGAGGGGTGGTGGCCTTACCCACCTTAGTGAGGAGGCAATAGTTAGACTGAGGCTAACCAGCTCGTAAATGGGTCTGCTACCATTGTGCCTTGTTAGGGTTGACCGTCCATAGGCGAGTAGTGAGGTCTCTTATGCTCGCTAGGCTGTGCGGCTAGGAGAGCGGAAACAGGTAGTGTATTTGACCCCGGTGATTCCCTAAAGAGGAACTGTACTGATACATTGGATTGATATGAGGATAAGCTTGGTCATATTGCATATTGTATGTGGCATTGGCTCCTTAGGCCCCTCATTATATTGTTAAGCCTTGGGATGGTTGTTAGTACCTGCATTTCTTTTAATAGCCTTGTTATGGCTGGTGTTATTCATAGTCCTTATTGCATATTCTGCATACCTCGATATTGTATTAACAGCATTAGTCTTACACACACTTACACCGCCCTCTAAGTTTTCTATAATCTTATGCACGATTGATGCATACAGGTGATTCAAGGCCAGTGAGCGGAGCAGGAGCTGGAGCGTGCCATTGATTCTTTTGGAGTTTTCTTTATATAGATATATTTGCCTTTGAGCATTGTACTTGAAAAAAGTTTAAATTCTTAATGGATTTTGTAATATTATTCCTGTAGTTGTTATTTGTGGTTATGATGTTATGATCTTGGGTATGCTTTTTATGAATCAGACTTATGTTATAAAAATTCTCCTTGTAGGATCCTAGGATCGGAACCTGGTGAATGGGCGTCAGGAGCCGAGAATAGGGTACTACGAAGGTTGTCGGTGCCAGACTCGGCGATTGGGAATTCTGTGAGCCCAGTTTTCGAGTTTGGGGCTTGACATTGTTGGCCCGAGCATAGTAAGGTGATGAATGCATCGACTTGATTTTATACTGATCAGCCATACCTTGACCTGCTCAAATGAAAATGTTACTCATTGGTCTAGAGTAATTGATTCAAGAATTTTAAACTGATGAATTATATGAGTCTCAATGAATAGAATAATTTCTTGATGATTTGTTCTTAACATGGGCTTAATAATTTTATTGTTATGGCCACTGATTTGTTATTGCATCCTATTGTTAAACCTTGACCAATTAGAAAATGTTACTCGTTGGTCTACAGTTTACAATTGTTCTCATAATGTCAAGATTGAAGATATTTTATGATTGAAGCTCTCAAATTGTCGTCACTCACTTCGAGCTGACAAATCTTGTTAATCGTCTTCCTCCTAAAAAATAAAGGTAATGACTTTCTTTGAATGGTCACTATTCTCTCTTTAAATCCTTAGGTGATTTAAAGGCCTGATGCTAACTGTGCCATTTCATTTACATCAATATTTTTTTTCTCGAGTTATATATTTTAACTTGACCTCATCAAATCTACTTAGAAACTATGTCGCCAAAAGAAGATATTATTGTAGAGTCATACTTATATAATTAAACAAATTAATTAACTGTTTTATCACTAATAAGGAAATACCCATAACCAATACATCTTTTTCTCCTAAATCGGTCAATAGTTTTAACCTAATTATCAAGGCTTCATATTTGTCTTGATTATTAGTGTAATCAAACTCAGGTTGGAATGCAAATTCTTATTTTTTATCAGCTAGATCAACAAGAAGAATTCCTGCTCCCAATCCTTTATTGGTCTTTGAACTGTCAAATATCAGTTGCCAATGTGATCGATAAATCACATATAGGTCTAAGGCCTCCAAATAAAGTTGACTTTTTATTTTAGAAGGATGATCAACTAAAAAAATCAACTAACATGTCCCTTCACAGCCCTTTGTGGCACATAGACTAAATCAAACTCGGATAATGCAAGAATCCATTTGCCAATTCAGATAATTTAACATATATTTTATTAAATCAGTTATTGCAATTACAGTAACTATCTTGGCCAACAAATAATGTCGTAAGTTTGTAGTCATGAAGAATAATGATAAACATGACATTTCTATGGCAAAATATTGTCCCTTGGTATCTAACAATGTTCAACAAAGATAATAGACCGTACATTCTTTTCGTTCATCATCATCTTGTGCTGACAAAGTTCCAAATGATTATGAAGAAGTTAGAATATACAACTTGAGCGATTGACCCTTTACTGGTGGCATCAACACCGGTAGTGAGGACAAATAATCTTTAATGTTGTTGAAAGTCAACTGATGCTCTGCCTCTCATCTGAATTCATCTCATTTTTTCAAATTCAACAAAGGAGAAAACACATTAGTTTTTTCAACATAGTTCAAAATAAATCACCGCATAAAATTAACCTCGCCAAGAAACCTTTATAGCTCAGTTTTGGTTATTATCGACAGAGCTTCTATTATCGCTCACGCCATATGCTGGTTGATTTCAATTCATCTCTATTATACAATAAATACTAGAAAATTGCTGGTCGATACCCCGAAAGCACATTTATGAGGATTCATCTTTAATTTATGAATACTCATTCTTTCAAATGACTTTCGTAAGTGATCAAGATGGTCCATCAAATTGGCCAATTTAACCACCACGTTACCAATATAAATCTTTATGAATTGACTATGTTAGTGCAATGATTTTTACACCCTATTTTTCAATCACGTGAGTCCTTATGTCATGTAGTCAGTTGAGCCCTTAGAAGTTGAAGATCGAAGACAGAGGTGAGAGTGGAGCATCAAGGAACAAAGAACAGGTAAACGTAGTGCCTTAATGACCCTAACCCTTAACTCAAAACAACCTAGACCTCTAGATGATCCTAAACCCAATAGGTAAACATTTTATTGATCATCTTTTAAGCCATAAAAGCCTAAATGACCATCCTTAAATTGGCTTTAGAGGTCCCATGTTGCTAAGAAAACTGCACAATTTCATCAACCTTCGGTCCCACCGAACCCACCCTTGGTCTTACCGAAAATGGATAAAATAGGACAACGAGTTGAGGTAGAATTCTGAGTATTTCGGCTATAACCGAGTGCCACCTTCGGTCTCATCGAAGACCATTTTTGGTACAACTGAAGACCACCTTTGGTGTGACCGAAAGTACTAAAATATGTCCAACGGCTTTCCTATCTAAATTTAGTTCTACCAAACCTCAATTCGGTGCGACCAAACATTCAGTGCGATCAAACATGCACTTAGTTCGACCAAAGACTAGCCATTATAGATCCATTGGAGTTTTTTTTCCTATAAATCTAACAACCAGATCTTTGTGCAGATGATTGATTTTGGCATTTTAGAGACCCAAGTGCATCTCAAGCTCTACCAAAGCTCATGGGCTCTATTCAAATGAAATCCATGCTCTATTCTTAGTGATTCTTCACTCTAATGAGCATTCCAAACTCCTCTATAAGAAGATAATAATCTCATGCCCTCTTTAGAATTTAAACACAATTTTTCTTGGCAAATCTAAGTATTTATCAACCTCTATAGTATCCATCAAGTAGAATCCCTTAGGCTTCACAACTTACCATTAGTTGTAAGAAATTCTACCCAACCTCCCATCACCTTGGTCATTGTATCAGAGTATCACATGTAAGGTATTTGATATTTGAGTTGAAGCCTTGAAAAAGCATCATCATCACGATCACAGGAGTAAATGAGAGTTAATTTAAACATGGGAGAGCATCGATTAAGCAACTCGAGAAGGTGCTACAAAAGGGGCTCAATCCGACAAATAAGTTGTCATGTGTAAGAGTCCATGTACACTTATTTCTTGTGTAGGATTGAGTGTAGGAGTTTGAATTTACAAACTCAACTAGTTCTTGTGTAGGGCCTAAATCAAAGTCATTGTGTATACAATCGAACACGAGTGTGTACTTGTTAGTCTTTGTGAGAGCCTCTGGTGGGAGTAAACGTAGATCCTTGGATTAGGAACAGGGTTATTGGTTATCCTATGCAAAACCAAATAAAGTCTCTTATGGGAGTCTCCGGTGGGAGTGTACATTAATAGGTTCTTGTGCAGGACCGAGGTTCATGGAGACCCTATAAAAACTACTTAAAATCTTTTGCGGGAGCTGGTTCTTATGTAGGATTATTAACATTAGAGGTAAACCTAATTTAAAACCTCCGATAGTAAAATTCAGTACACTCATAGGTTGAGTGCATCTGCTAAGAGTAGAGTAGGAAAACTGAACCATTATACATTATTGTGTTTGAGATTGTATTTGAGAACTTGTTTAATTATGCTCATATAGTGAACGTTTAATTATATGTATATTGACTAGATTAATGCCAGGAGTTGATAGTTAGCACATCCCATACACACATGTACACTATCATGTTTATAGACTAGTTGCGTAATTGACACATCTTTTGTAGTCTACGTGATTGGATACTTTAATGGTTTGGAAGCTGTAGAGTTAATTTCCTTGCTTAGTTTAATTTATATATTAGTTTTTTAAGGCCTGTATCCTAGACCGTACAATTTCGTGGACTCCTGCGGTCCTCCCAGTCGAATTTTGACAAACCACGACCTGTAATCAGTGTTTACAAGTGACCCTAAGTCGCATATCGAAAATCAGAGTCAGCTCGACTCAAAACTTATATTCTAGCGATCACACTGTCACTGTGGTTCCAATGTCGTGTCTCACACGTCGATGCGATACCCAGGCTAGGAGTTGTGGGCCCGCGTTTATTTTGAAAAAAATGCCGCGCGTTATAAATTTCGAGAGAATCTCTAGAACCCATCAATCAATCACCTCAAGTTAAGTACACATCCCATCACTCCCCTTGCAACACCTATACCCTACCCATCTCTCTCCCATTCCCAAAGTCAACTCTCTCTCTCTCTCCACCCATCTCTTTCTTACAACCCCATCCCTCTCTCTCATACATCACTCCATCCCATCCCATTCTCCACTAAATCCTAAGCCTCCATTAGAGAAAAATTCTAAGGAGAGAAAGCCTAGTGTGTGGCCCACTCCCTACCCCTAAATCCTCATCTCCACCCTTCAATCTTCATCATCTACCATCAAAGGTTGCACATAGGAGCTAAGGAAGCTGAGGGACTAAGAAGAAGGCCAATCGGTGAGTGATTGTAGAGTAGGATCTTGATTTTTTTATGTAAGGCCTACTTGTGATGGGATCCATCTTGTTGTTGTGATCTAAGAGGGGCCCATAGTGGCGGGGTACCTCCAATATGCCGATCTCTCTATCTCTCTCTCTCTCTCTCTTTTGTGATGGATTGTGGCCCACTTGATCTAGACTGTCCATCTGTTGGGCCCCTTCCCACAGCCATGGATGAAGTAAAAGCACAAATATCAGTTTGATTCCAAACCGGGTGGTCCACATACACGTGGACCCACCCTAATGTATATGTTTTAATCCACCCCGTCCATGCATAGGATGTGGGGCCCACTTAATGATGTACTACTTTTAGCACGTGGGACCCATCTGATGTGGTGTACCCACTCCGTCCAACACATGCACGTGTGTCACACCCAATGTATGTGTTTTATTCCATGCCATCCATCTATTTCATCCACTCCATCCTCTTTAGGACGTAGGACCCACCCACACGTGCCACACGTGTGGGGTGGGCCCACCTTGATGGAAGTATTCTAAATCCACACCGTCCCGTCTGTCCAGCATCCAGGTTTGGACGCTGGACCCCCTTTCAAATATATATATATATATATAATAAAATATAATGATAATAATATAATATTATATTATATATATATTTTATGTACATATGGTGGGCCCCACGTGGGACCCACCTTCTTGGAAATGGATTGGCTGGTGAGTCTCCCACTAGCTATATAGTTGTTGTACAGTCAGCAGGTCCGTGGGACCCACCAACCATGATGTATGTGTTGTATCTACATCGTCCACTTGGCTAGACGGTGGGACCCACATGTGTGGAGTCTAACATCATCCAGCAAGGACGATGGACCCCACTGTGATATATGTGTTTCATCAATGCCGTCCACCCATTTTAGTATTCCTGACTGTCCATCTGGATGGTGAGCCGGTTAACCCGCACTAGATATCTAGTTACTGTATTGGCAGTAACAAGTTCCGTGGGTCCCGTTGATGTATGTGTTACATCCAAACCGTCCATTCAAATGGTGAGCTTGTCTTAAGGCTTCAGATTAAAAATAAGATAGATCCATCTATCAGGTGGACCACACTGCACAGATCAATGAAGTATTTAATGTCCACCATTGAACTGCTGGGGCACAGTGGTTCTGGATCAATATGATATTGTTTCTCCTCTTAATTCAGGTCTTTCTGACCTTGTGAACAGATTGTATGGAAAATAAACGTCATGGTGGCCCCCAGAAATTTTAATGAGGAAAATCATTATCTCTAATGTTATTTGTGGTATGGTCCAGATAATCTTCCAATCATCATCTCCACCGCTATTTGGAGTGTGGTCTAGATGATTTGTCGATATGATTCATTTTTTTGGGAAATGCTCTAAAATGATCTTTAAAATAGATGAATGGTGTAGATGGTGTGACCCATTGATGCGGCCCACTTGATGTATATGAGGCCCATTGGCGTGTCCCATTGATTCGGTCCACTTGATGTATTTGAGGCCCATTGATGTGGCCCATTGTTGCGGCCCACTTGATGTATATGAGGCCCATTGGTGTGGCCCATTGATACGGCCCACTTGTTGTATATGAGGCCCAATGTGATGTATTTTTGGTTCATCCATTGTGGCCCATTTGGTGAGGCCCAATATGATGAATATGAGGCCCATGAGTGAGGCTCAATGTGCTGCATATGTGGCCCACGAATGAGGCCCATTATGATGTGTATGAGGCCCTTGAGTGAGGCCCATGGTGATGTATATTAGGCCCCTACGTGAGGCCATGGGCCCCACTATATTTTATGCTTTATATAGGCCACTCCTTGGGAGAAATGTTGGTTAAATGTTCACATTGATGGGCAATGATGGTTAAATGTCCACATTGTGACCTTCCCTTAGGCCTTTTTAGGCCCATTCTCATCATTCTCTTAGTGGGTTAACCCAAATCATTGGACCCCATTGATGTTGCATGGTCTATTATCATCGTAAATGGATGGCTCCGTGCTATTGGACATGATATATCCACGGCCAAGGGCCGATCTTTATATTACTGTTTAGATTGTCTATTCATCTGAGGACCCCGCCTTACATATAGGCCAATTATCGATCTAGATTATCGACATCGATTATGAGTATGTTTTAGCATGGCATCATGATACATACCCATACACATCATCTGCATGCTTGTGATGAGATGAGGTTGACTATTACATATGCCTTCTGGCAAGTTATTTATGGGACTCCCTAATAGGCGGTGTTGGCCCTCATGAGCACACGACATGTGCAGGATTTATGCATGACTGGATTGTATGACTCATGCATCTTACATTGTGTGATGTGGTTATTATACTCCCTAACGACATTAGGGTCGTGGCCTTCATAGGCACATTATAGAGAGCCGGATTGGATACCAAAAATATTTTTACTAGCATCGGGGCGCCATAGATGTCCCCGGGTGAAAATTTCTAAACCCGATGGTACTAGAGGATGACTCTAACATCGAGACTGAGTGGATACATGAGTGCACGAGGGTCATATACTAGTAGGTCGTGTCTCCTATTATGTTGTGGTTGGTTAGAAAGGGGTGTGACCTAAACCCACCTGAGTAGGGGGCAATATATAGGTTGCATTTGACCAGCTTGAGGAATGAGTCTACTCTCAATGAGCTGGGCTCGATATTGACAGGAGGATAGTGAGGTCTCTTCCAATTACCCAGTTGTGCACTCGGATAGGGCCGACAAGCTGGCGTAGAGTGTACTAGACCCTGGTGATTTGCCAGCATGAGAACTGTACTGATATTCGATGCTATAGTGATGAGCTGCATTGATATGTAGATTCAGATGAGGACTAGTATACTTGAGTTGCATCTCTCATCGCATGACCTTAATATGGTCGATAGCATTCATATCTTGCATCGCATAGCCTTGGTACGCCTGATGGTATTCATATCGCATATCATTACTTTGATATTGCATTTCGAGTATGCTTATATTGTGCACACACTCTCACCACCCTTTAAGCTTTCTATAAGCTTATGCATGATTGATGCATGCAGTTGATGCCAGGACGTAGCCGTAGCTTAGTAGGAGCAGAAGCGTGTAGTCGAGCTTCAAGAGTTTCTATTATTATTATCATTGTATTTTCCTTTATGCGCATTGTACTCAAAATTTTTGATCTTAGTGAATTTTACGATGGTGTTTTGGTTATTGTTCATGGGTTATGCTTATGGTTATGCTTATTACGTATCAAATTAATGTTACAAATCCTCCTTATAGGATCCTAGGATCAGAACCTGATATATGGGTATCGGGAGCCGAGAATGGTGTAATACCGAGGCTTTCGGTGCTGGATTCGATGACCAGGAATTTTATAAGCCCGGTTTTCGAGTTTGAGGTGTGATAAGTTTAATTAGGCAATTGTGTTTAAAAGATGAAATTTTTATTTGGTTCTAATCACCCTCACTAGGAGATAGCCATCATTCCTTAACTTCACTAACCTTTCGTCTAGTCCGTGGGCCCACCATGTGCAATTTCAGACCAATCATATCATTGGAAATGACATTCGTAACTGTTTGATTAGTAACTCCTACATTTTAAAGTCCAAATGACATTATGACATAGAAAAACATACCTAAAGGACCAGGACATTTGAATATTGTCTTTGGGACATATTTCATTGCAATGTTTATTTGATTATATCCAGAATGACCATCCATAAAGGATACCATTTAATGTCTAGCAGCTTGATCGATTAGCTAATCAGTCTTAGGCGTAGCCTTTGGTGTTGCTTGATTTAAATTTTAAAAATCAATACACACTTTGAGCTTACCATTATTCTTAATAATTGCATTATGTTTGAAATTCATTTGGCATATTTGATGGGTTTAATGAAATCTTCTTTTAAAAGTCACTCAATTTCTTCATTTATTTTTTGCATTATTTCGGCCGTCATCTGTTTAGATAGTTGTTTATGTGGTCGATAACCCTTTTTCATAAGTAACTTGTGTTCGACCAAATTTCGGTCTAATCTAGACAACCCATGATAGTCCCAAGCAAAACAATCAACCAAGTTAATGAGTTTAACCTATGTTTAGAAATCCAATAATCCCCTGATAAAAATTGTCTTGGGATATTGTTCCGGTCCCCAATTTTCCTCTATTAGAGGATCTTAAACTTGAGCTTGAGAATCCTCCAATTTCTCTAGGGTTGGTTTCAAATCCTTCATTCTAATACCATCTTCATGAATCTGATCGACCAGTACTGTTACCTCGGCCATATTAATGAAACACCTATTATCATGATCTCGCAAACTCTCTTTGAGCTACTGCACTCTAGCCATGAACTCGGCCTTGACTGACGATTAGTTCATCATAGGATTTCTTCAATCGTACAACTTGTTGTCACATAGAAGGGAATTATAGTCTTCAACAGCTCTTTGTTTAGTTGAATCATGGTAGAAATATCCTGTACAACATTATCATGAATGAGTCTGACATTAATTCTAGTTGGTTTATCATTCTTATCTAGCCCTATAAACCGTATCGGTCCAATCTCATTTCCATGGGAATAAGCCTCGACTGCATAAGCACGACTAAGAATGATTTGTTATTAAACAAAACTAATTCTACTCTGTCTTGATATCAAAAGATTATGAACTGATGTAGTGATGATGGAATGCATAAGAACGAATGAATCCAATATTGTCCAAGAAAAGCATTTTAATTTGATGAGATATCGACCACAAAGAAAGCGGCCAGTACCTTCTTGGTTCCCACCATTAATTTGACCTGTAAAACACCCTACATTTACGTTACTCTAGTGAAATTACTCATTGTGACCTTGGTAGGGGTAATGCCACCTTGAGTCTTTCCCAATTTACCCATCGTTCTGGTTGAGAGAATGTTAATAATAGCTCCATTATCAACCATAACCCAAGTGGTCGGACACCCTTCTAAGTGAACTGTAACGCCCCAGATTTTTGCCAACTAAGAATTGGATGTCCTTGGTGTTACCTTTGATTTTTTGATATGAGTGAATATTTGTGCATGCATTTACACATGTTTGGGATAAAAATGGGTGATATGGGGTCCGCTAAAACTGCTAAAAAATAAATATATAAATAAAAAATAAGTTTTGGGGTAGACCTCGGGGTCACTAACCCCAAATTGAGGTGACCACGCTAAAATTGGATAGTAGGCAGGGTTGCCCACCTAGAATCGGCATGTCCATGCCAAAATTGGACAGTAGGCAGGGTTGCCCATCCCGAATCGGCGTGGCCATGCCACTCCTTGTCGAAGAATTTTCTACATGATCAGATTTTGATAGTTTTAGTGCATTGACTCAAAAAATTCGTATGTTTTGTTTTACAGCTCCAATTGGGGTAATTCAAAATCTACATTGAAGCTTGATGAGTCTAGTTTATATAGAATAATAATAATAATAATAAAATTAAAGGAGGTTAATTTTAGGACGTTTTGGAAACTGTACCAAAAATCTTAGTTTTAGGCAACTGATACTTACAGAATTTTTAGAATTTTTATAGAACTCAAAATGGAATAAAATTTGGTGGAGCTAAAGTATATTTGATGAGAAAATAGTAAAAAAATTAAAAAATAATTTAATAATTAAAAGTACCAAAAAAATTATAAGAAATAGACCCATTGAAACTAAAAAATTTCTGCAACTATGCATTGTCGATGTGCCGCCCATTTCTTTTTCATCTTAGAGTTTTTATATTCAGTATCTTCTCAGGAATTGATACTAATCATAATAGGAATCACCCTGTATGATTAAATTTAGTTTTTCTATTTTTAATATATTTTATTGATTTGGGTAGTTTTTAATATAACAGATTTGAGGTTCTTAATTAGGGTGATTAGAGCCAAAACACCATTTTCGCTAATTGTGGAAAGGGCGTGCTATGAACTTAGATAATCTAAACCCTACTTGTCGTGCACAAGAAATATTGTTGTCCAATTTATTACAGAAATGCCCCGATTTTCTGAACATGCCCTAAACTGCTCGTTAGTGGGCCATTAAACCCTAGAATACAGAAAGACGTTCGTCTTAGTGGGCTTGACATCCATTGCATGGCATCGAGCCGAGATCATGTCTCGAATCGAACAACTTAGACTTGCAAGGTTAGTGCTTAAGATGTGTGAATATTCCTAAAATTAAGCAAGAACTTAATTTAATTATTTGTAACCGATCTTTGCCAAAGTTATGGCTTTCAGAATGGTAGATGATGACCAAATTTAGGGAACCAATCAAGATTATTACCCTTCTCACATCCATATAGTTATAGACCTGATTGACACTCGGTGACTGTCAATCTGGGTTAGGGCCCTCCCGGTTGATTGGCATATCCGATCATTAGGTAGTTGTGTCTAAACATAGATTGCCTAGTGGGACACTTGTCCCTTGGCTTAGATTAACTCGTACACCTCCATTAGATGGAAACAACCCCTTACAAGGTTACTATAATAAATAAAGGGCCATTAGGGCTATTTTCATCACTCTTAGCCCATTAAAAGGGCCTCATTTGGACTTCTCCTCTCCCCATACAATTTTTTTTCCCAAAGCCAAGGAGAGAGAGGAGGAGAAGAAGAGAGGAATGAGAGAAATGGTGGGGCCCAGTGCCAAATCGCATCGTCAAATCTCTGTGCTCGCCGGTTCTTGTAAGATCTTATCTTTATGCCCAGTTTTATGTCTTCCACGGATGAAATCCGAAGATTTCGAGTCAGATTCTCTACCCCTTGCTAGGTAAGAGGTTCCCTAGTTATCTTTCTACCTCTTTCTTTCGTTTCTTTTATTTTTGAGCCACTAGGGTTAGAAACCCCCATTCGTTTTCGTTGATTCTCATAAATTCTATTAATGTTAGGGTTTTAAGTCATAATTATCGATTGGAGCGTCCATACTCTTGCAGGAGACCTAATCAGATTCAACTCTATTAGGATTTCAGTTGTGCATCAATTTCAGGTCCTGATTTGTCAAACTGAGTTAAAGGATCATTCTAATCAAGTTAGTTAAGCCATAATGTAAGACCCATATCCTAGCGCGTACCGTTCCGTAGGCTTCCATAGTCCTCCCAATTAAATTTCACCGATCCTGAGACGTGTACCATGTATCAGAGTTGGCTCGACCCGAGACTTGTACTAGTGCAACTGCACCGTCGCCGCGGTTCTGACGCTGCATCTCCCCGTAGTGAGACGATGCCCAGGCCAGGAGATGTAGGCCCGCGTTCAATTCAAGGAAAATGCTGTGCTTTACGAATTCTGATAGAATCTCTACGATATGTCCCATCAATCACATCAATCATAAGTCAAGTACATCCCATCACAAGCCATCACTCACTTTTACCTCTCCTTACCCAAAGTCAATGCAACCCATGCTTAGCCCATTCTTTTCTTACAAAAGTCAAAAGAACACATCCCTTTCCACTCCATCACCATTGCTCTTTCTCTCTCTCATTTCTCACTTTCCCAAGCAATTCCCAAGGAGAGGAAACGTCCAAGCTCTCCATGAGAAGAGCCATGTGTGGTCCACTCCATACCACCCTATCTCCCATCTCCACACTTCGATCATCATCTCCACTGTTGAAGGAGCACTTTTGAAGCATTGGAAGGCTAGGGAGGAAGAAGAAGGATAGGTGGGTGATTCTCTCTCTCTTTCATTTTTGTGTGATGTGTGGCCCACTTGGATGGACCCCACCTTAATATTTATCTTATCCATACCATCCAACCTATTTGGTGGCCCACCTGAGCAGGGCCCATCTTAAACATTTAATTATGCCAAAACCGTCCAGCGTCCCTGGACGCTGGACGTGACCTAACAAATATAAATATCAGTTTGATTCAAGGCTTGGGATGGGCTGCTCATGCAGGCCCCACCTTGATGTATGGATTTAATCCACACCGTCCACTCTTTTTTCCATCTTATTTTAGCCATTGAGCTGAAATGTGAAGTCGATCTAAACCTCTGGCAGGCCATAATGCAGGAAACAGTGGTTTTAAGTAATTTAAACTGTTAAGGCCTGCTGTGATGTTTCAATACACCAAAAATATTGCATATTGGACTCTTTAGTTCTATTATGAGCCAGGGAGGCCAGTAGTCGGTGTGGATTTTTCTAATGCGTGGCCCACATATAAGGATCTCTAGAATAACAAAAAAATAATAACAAATAAGTAAAACACTTGCAAGGACGTCTTTGTTGCTGTCAGCGTACTCTGGACGCTGTAGTGAGCAGTGTCCTCACTGTTGGTTTAAAGGTGGAATGGTGGGCCCCACCACAAGCCCCATCATGAAGTATGTTGCACATCCACACCGTGCATTTGATGGGTTCCCTTTTCGGAACTAGTTTCCCCCAAAAATTAATTGTATGAGAGGCTCAGGTGGCCCACATTGCAAGAAACAGTGAGGGTTGTACATCTGTCATTGAAACCCTTTTTGGGTTGGCAGAAGTTTTGAATCATTATGAAATTTATTTTTCCTCTTCAATCCAGGTCTGTATGACCTTCTCAACTGATTAGATGGAAAATAAACATTATGGTGGGCCCCACGTGGGACCCACCTATCCAACGGTTTTGCTGGGTACCGCACACCAGCACATGGTTGGTGTATAGACGCCACCAAGATACGTGGGTCCCACTGCTGAGGACGACAGCGGGTCGTCTAGACCCACCCTAATGTATGTTTTGTATCCCACCATCCAGATGGCTGGACGGTGGGCCTTTCATGAATTTATATATGCCATCCAACCGTTCACTCATTTGGTGACCGTGGACCCCTACCTGTTGCATACGGTTTATCCAACCGCCCATCCAGACTGTCCATTCATCAGACTGCCTGTCCTGGATGTTGGACGTTGATACTCCACGTATGTATACATATATATGATATATATTATCATATAATATAATATTTTATATTAATAATAAATGCAATGGTGGGCCACTCCCACGTGTGGACCCATCGTGATTTATGCGTAAGATTAACACCATCCAGAGCATGTAGGGGCCTGGACAGTGGCTTTTCATAGTTCTTGTACATGTTATAATATAATATAATATATTATAATATAATATATTATATTATATTAGATGATGTTGTAGTATATTATATTATATTATTTGTATATATATGAATGAGAGGTGGGTAACACGTGTGGACCCACCACAATATAAGCATCAGATCTGCACTGTCCAGATCATCAGACTCTCTGGATGATGGCTTTTCTTTATGTCAAATTATAATATAATATAATATATTATATTATATGATATGATAATATATTATATTATATTATATTACATATGTTAAGGTGGATCGCACCCTGATGTATGCTACATCTGCACCGTCCATCTACACCGTCCAGTTGGACGATGCAGCAGCCATGACGTCCCAGCCGTCCATCCATCTTACGGGTGGAGCCCACCGTGATGTATCCTTGCCGTCCATCCATTTGACATGCATGCGGCCTCACCATGATGCATGTGTTGTATCCTAATCGTCCATCCAATTTTGAGGCGCCACACGTGATGTATGGGTCTTATCCACACCGTCCATATGGTAGGATGGTGGACCCCCCTTTTTGATGTATGTAGTCCATATCCAAGCAGTCCATTTGATTGGACATGGGCCCACCATGCTGCATGTGTTTTATCCAAACCATCTATACAATTGGTGAGCTTGTCCTTGGGCTTGAGACTAAAAATAAGATAGATCTAATATCAAGTGGACCATCCTACAAAAAACAATGGTGTTGAACGCCCACCCTTGAAACCCCTTTGGGTTACAGAAGTTTTGCTCCAATATAATATTTATTTTCCTTCCCTGTTCAGGTCCTTGCAACCTTATGAACAGTATGGATGGAAAATAAATACTATGGTGGGCCCACCAGAAATATAATGATGGAAATCATTATCATCATTATCATTTGTGGCATGGTCCATATGATCCTTTGGATATGATTCATTTTTTTTATGCACCATAATAATCCCTTGCAATGAATGCATGATGTATTCGACTCAGCCCATTCGACCGGCCCAATTGACTCGACCCATTTGATCGGCCCATTTGACTCGACCCATTTGTATTGGCTTATTAACTCGGCCCATTTGTATCGACCCATTTGATCGGCTCAATTGATTTGGCCTATTTGACTCGACCCATTTAATTCGACCCGTTGTGTATTAAGGCCCTATGTGATGTATTTATGGCTCATGTGCAGGGCCCACCTCTTGTGTATTTGAAGACCATATATTCCGATCCTTGAATGAAGCATGACTTGATGTATTCGTGACCTATTGTGATATATTTATGGCCCATTGGTAAGGCCCATTATGATGTGCATTAGGCCCATGGGTTGTGGCTATGTGATGTATCTGAGGCCCATGTGTGAAGTCCACTTGTTGTGTATATATCCCTTGTATGAGGCCCAATGCGATGTACGTTAAGCCTTTGTGTGAGGCTATGGGCCCACCTTATGTTCGACTCTATATGGGCCACTTCTTGGGAACAATGTTGGTTGAATGTCCATATTGATGGGCAATGACGGTTAGATGTCATCATTGTGACCTTCCCTTAGGCCTTGTTAGGCCCATTCTCTTCATGGGTTAACCCAAATAAGTGGGCCCCATTCACCATAGACGGATGGCTCCCTGCTATTGGAATTGATATAACCCTGGCCGAGAGCCAATCTTTACATTATGGTTGATTGGTTGTCCATTTATGGACCCCGCCTTGTTTATATATATTGATTATTGGTACCGATTATCAAGGCCAATTTCGATTGTTGAGGCCAAGTATCGAGGCCGATTCCGAGTGTCGATTCCGATTGTTAAGGTCGATCTCGAATGTTGAGGCCGATTGTCGAGACCTATATGATATGTACGCGACCCATAGTTGAGGCTTATTGTGATGTGTATTCAGCCCATGTTTAAGGCCTAATGTGAATAGGAGGTCTATGTAACAAGGCCCATTGTGATGTGTTCATGGCCCATGGACAAGGCCCATTGTGATGTGTATTAGGCCCATGATGTATGACCTATTTGATGTATTCGAGACTCATGTGCAAGGCCCCACATGTCATGTATTTAAGGCCCATGAGCAGGGCTTGCCTATTTTGTATATGTGGCCCTTGAGTAATGCTCATTGTGTTATATATTAGGTCTTTGTGTGAGGCCGTGGGCCATTCCTTGGAGGCGATGTTAGTTAAATGTCCGCATTCTTGAGGTCGATTGTTGATGCTGTTTATTGATGCCGATTATGAGTAAGTGACAACATAACATCATAATACATGCCCATACACATCATCTACATGTTTATTATGAGATATGGTTGATCATTGCATATGTCATTGAGCATGATGTTATGAGACTCCCTGATAGGTGGAGGTTATCTCACATGAGCGCACAGTATGCGCAGGATTGATGCATGACTGGATTATATGACTCATGCATCTTGCATTATGATTACTGTATGCCATAGCGACATCAGGACCGTAGCCTCCACAGGCATATCGTGGATGGCCAGATGGGACACCAGAAATATTTGGTTCGAGCATCGGGCTGCCATAGATGGCCCTGGGTGAAAATCTCTAAAATCCTCTTGGTACTAGAGGACGTCCCAACGTCGAGACCGAGTGGATATACATGAGCGCCCGAGTGCCGAATACTAAGAGGCCGCGTCTCTCACTGTGTCGTAGTCGGTTGAGAGGGGGTGTGGCCTTACCCACCCAAACGTAGGGGGTATTGCTAGGCTGAGTCTGACAAGCTCGAGGAATGGGTCCACTATCGACGTGCCGAATTGGCATTGACAGACTATTGGCCAGGTGCATAGTGAGGTTTCTTATGCTCACTTAAATTGTGCGGCTGGGAGAGTGACAGTGACATTTAGAGTGTACTAAACCCCGGTGATGATCCAAGAGAGAAACTGTACTGATAGGTGGACTTATTAAGTAGGAGTTGCATGCTCATTCATTCATTCAATCATTCACTATCCACTCGAGCTGGTGGTGCACAACTAATTATTGTGTACCTTTATTATGGCAAGGATTTCAGTTGGGTGCGCGACTGACCTGAGATCATGAGTTTACCACATTGAGTCTGCCTATCCAAATTTAGGTATGGGACTGGTTTGGATAGAAGTCCCTTGTGGTGGACCCCGTAGCCTGTGATACTACGTACTATCATCCTAACTTCACACTCCAGCATGGTCATTCCATTCGCACCGCATATTGCATTACATCTACGACATATGGCATTTTGGGTTACTGTGTTTCTGCATTTACATAGTCTAGATACAGCTGACACTATTCTTGAACTCATTAGGAATTACATATTGCATCACATCCTCGACATTTGATATTTGGCTCTTTATGACTCCTCATTTGTATAGTTGTTCTATATTGTGCATTCTGATATTGATTGACTCATGAAATTGTCTGTATTTTCGCTTACTCTGTTATCGTATGATTTATGATCTTGTCAGTATATCTGTTTACTCTGATAATTTATGATCTTGTCTGTATTTCTGCTTATTTCGATGTTGTACGATTTATGGATTACCAGCATTTTCGGTATTATATGATGACGACATTATATTGAATACTTGACACTTACCGTGTACACACACTTACATCACCCTCTAAGCTTTCTATAAGCTTATGCACGATAGATGCGCGCAGGTGATGTTAGGTTGCAGTAGTGTTGAGCTAGGAGCATGCAGTGGTCTTCTGGAGCGTGATTTTCTATTTATGTATTTCCCTTTCAGTATTGTACTCAAATGATTATATTAGTGGATATGTGATGACGATGTTGCCTTTGTGAATTAGGTAATCTTATGGTTATGCTTATTACGAGTTAAATGTACATTGGAAAAAAAATCCTCATTGTAGGATCCCAGGATCGGAATCTGGCATATGAATGCTAGGAGCCGAGAATGGGGTACTACGAAGGCTGTCGGCACCAGATTTGGCGATCGGGATTCATGTGAATCCGATTTCTGGGTTTGGGGCGTGACACATAAGTCATTGTTTAATATTTAATTAAGATTAAATCCCCATGATTAATGATAGTCTTGTACTTTAATTTAGGTTTGGAGTGTTTTCTCCAAAATTTCGACGCAAGGCCGTATCCGAGTCAAGGATTTCAATTGTAAGGTGAAGATCTACCCTCAAGCTTTTACTTGCCATTTTAGAATAACAAAATGTGTTTTTTTGCTACTTGGTTGATAACTTATTTAATGAAATGCTTGAATGACACGAAACTCTTAATATTATAATTCTTTGATGTTGAATGCTTAAAAATGCTAATATGATTGAGTTGCGGCGTTGTGCTAGATCAAGCCCCACAAATTATTTAAATATGCAGATAACCCACTTTAGGGATGCTATCCCAGGCTTATATGACCAATCGGAGTTAAACACGGACGATCGATAGTAAGTGAAGATACACGGGATGCTTTGTAACTGATGTCAATTTACTCGGGGTTCTTCATAGTCGATCGCATCAGCCTAATGTAAGATCAATCATTCTTGTGTTTGGTGATTGTAGAACATTTAATAGAATCTAACATACCACCATGACCATTGATTCAGTCTACTTATAACAATTAGTGCGTTATGATCCCCAAAGACTCATGGCCGAGCATGGTGGTATGGGACATCGTGTTCAAGTTATCAGCCTATGCTGGGGTGATGATCCTCCCTATAGTGAGCACTGAGCACTAATAGAGGTGAGAAAATGTTGTTCGAACTGCCGGATGATGGTTCCGTGCCAGTGTATCATTTGAATAACTAGGAGTGAGTGGAATTAGATAATAAGCCCTTTTGTATCGATTTAGTTTTGAGTGACAAGCTTACACCTCTCGATTGATCATGTCATACTCGATGTTGGGTGACAACCTGTACCATGTTGATACCTTAATTTGGATCAAGGGACACTGGTGAGGAGCTGCCACGTGCCATAACAAACCACATGATCTAGATAATAACTCGTGATATAACGGCGGTATCCTAGCTTCGCTAACCTACTGTATGAATTATGACTAATAAGGCTAACATGCATATCATAGGATATGTTGAGATTTGACGTTGGAGTCGCTTGTGAGGGAGTGTTGGCATCTGCGAAATAGGTCTTGAGGTCAGTTGTGAGGGAGTGCTGGATTATGAGGAGCATGCATCATTTCATCATAACATTAATATACTTACCAACTAGATTAAGAAACTGTTTGTTTGTGAAGCCATCATTACTTGTGCTTGGTTATGTTAATAACATGTATAACTACCTAGTATCTGTGCGTTAAATGTAACATGATTAAGTGTATTACATATATCAATATGTATTTGTTGTG
Organism: Magnolia kwangsiensis; assembly: GCA_037074715.1. NCBI lineage: Eukaryota > Viridiplantae > Streptophyta > Magnoliopsida > Magnoliales > Magnoliaceae > Magnolia > Magnolia kwangsiensis. The sequence goes on along the minus strand of CM073575.1, from coordinate 99,024,188 downwards.
AACCTTTTATTCCATAAAATGTTTCAAGAAACAATCTTGGGAGTATTTCTTCATTATTTTGGTGTTTGATGCCTCCTGTTTGATATATGCAGATAACTTAGGAATAAGACCAATCGGTGGTGCACTTGGGGTGCCCAATAAATCTCTAGCTTCTTCCCGATTAGTAGTTGTTCTTCTATTCCTATTGTAATTATTGTAATTTGTATAATTCTCACATGGGTGGTCCCCATTTCTAGAACTGTAACTTCTAGGTTTTAGCCCTATATTGTTGGATCTTACTTTATCTATTTCACTTTTGTTCCACTAAGTTGAAATGCACTACTCTGATTATTTATGTATGAAATGAATATGAATTCGAATGAGGACACATGCATTTTATTAAGTTAACACTTGAGAACTCAGGATCGGAGTATATGTACTCGGGTGTCAATTCTCGGGGCGTTATATGAACAAAGATATACAATGGTTTGAAATATTAGGTCATTGTGAGATTTGACCTTTCAATAATTTTTTTCAGAAGGGGACCTTGTGGTTGAAACCTTTTTGGCTTCCCCCTCGGAATCAAAGGATCCATGCTAAATGATTAATAAAGGGCCTAACTCTTCAACATCTCATTCCATCGTGGTTGGTTGAGATGGCTTAGCTTGAAAACTTAATGGTAATGTCAGCACTATATTATAATTTAATGTGATTAGTGGAAACGAGCCAAACTGTATGATCGAATTCGGACATCACTCCCCCAGGTGTCTTGGAATTCGGTTCATTTACAACTTTGTTATTGACTTCTTCATTTTTTTAAATAACAGGGGTTTTCATATATAGTATAAACAGAGGAAATACTGCCCGAGGTGACAGGGCATGCTTGAGAGACCAAACCTGGCCACAAACAAACCAAACCCCACAAATAGAAAACCCCAAGGCACCCATAAACCACTCCCTGGGAGTGGCCCAGGCCCAAGAAGAACAAAAAACCACCCTATAGACATTCAGGCTTTTGTAGGAAAAAAGGACCTGAGAGAAGCCTATCATAAGACGACAAGCAGAAAATAGACCGCTAGCTAAGGCTGATTTAACCACTATGAGATCCAAAACGGACCACCCCAGACCCAGCCTATCTAGGAAAAGGCTGCCTCTAACATGCTTACGGAGGAGCGATGAGTGATGAAAGAACGAGGAAACCTGAGACTCACTACCCATACGGGCCATACCATCTGCTAGGCCATTTCCTTCTCAATAAATGTGTCTAAAAATAATCTAACCAAAAGGTCTCCAACGCAAAATTCTCTCTATCCAATAGGCTCGTTTCCAAGAGGGGCACGCGATGCCATTAAAGAAGTCAACCACCAGCTTTGAGTCTGACTCTACCATAATTTGGGGAATGCCTAAAATGACACAATAGGTGATCTCATCATGGATTGCACGGAGCTCCACATATGTGTTGGAAGCTAGCCCATAGCCTGTTGAATGGTTTAGAAGAAATTAGTTCTAAAGTTCTTTCTTTAGCAAGCAATTTTTCAATGAGAAGATCATCCAAGAACTCTTCATCCTTAAGTATTTGGTCGATCCCTCCATTGCCTTATCGTAATTCTAGTTATCGACTGAGTCAAACCCTAGATGAGGCTCGGCTATATTGATTGGTATTTATTCTTTTCCTTATGCCTTTAGTATTTCCAGGCTCGATCAGGTTGATGGGGTACTTCATCCGAGATTCATCTCATATGTCGGCCAATTATCTTCTCTTTGCCGCATGCTGCCTTTGCTAATGCCATTTTTTAGCACCAGTCATCCCTTCTGGTACTATTGGGAATTTTGGATGAGTAAGCCAGCCTTTTCAACACTCCTTCTTAGATAAGTCGAGGTTTGACTAGTGGTATCAAGAATCGGTGTTTAACGGTAATCTTGTTAATTACCTAGCTATTGACACATATGTGTTGGATCCCAACTTTCTTCAACGTTAATATAGCTAGCACGATGCATGAGCTCATGCTCTCTCAGGATACCCTTATAAATCAATTCTTCTGTTACCCAAAATACCGTTATACTTTGGCTAATCAATTGAAAAGGTTTTCTATACGCAATAAGCCGTTAAACTTGAAAAGTTCGACCTTACCTTAATAGTGGTTTTCAACATGATTTAGTCGATCATCTCTACGAACCGACCATCAGGCAATAATGCCACCAATGTCTTCGTTGCTGGAGTTCATCTCATTTGGGATTTCCTAGTGATTTGTCTCCTGAAGCGTCATATAAAAAATGGGGTTGTTCCGTACAACAATCACGGGTGGCTTAGTGTCACCTTTGGCTAGGGGCGGAATTCGTGCATCGACAATATGGTCAAGGATTACCTGCAGCCCTTGCATGGTCAACTAACTCTCTCGATGGAAAGCTTCCACTCTTTCTGATAGATAATGAATCCATGTATCATTGTCTATCAGATTTTGGTCAATTCCGTCGTTAGTTTCCATCGGTCTGATGAGAATCTTTGCTCTGATACCACTTGGTGTAGGAAGGGACATAATGAGGTCGATCACCATTTTCCTCATGGGATAACTACTCAGATTCCATAGAGCTCCGGACTCCTCATAGAGCTTCCTCGAATCCATGAAGGATAAAAACAGGAATAATTCCTAATAAGTTCAAAATAATTTGATTGATGATAAAAAATAAAATTACAATTCTTTAAATAAGGAACTCAAATCTAGGACGGAATTTTAGACTTAGATTCCAACTCAAAAACCCTAAAAACATGACTTACTATAAATAGTAAACTTATTATTTATAGACGACCTCTATTCCTATTAGACTTTGTTATTTTTTGGTAAAAAATAGTGATATCTAATTTGGCCCAACGACGTTATTTTCCTAACTTTTCTAAGCCATTTTCATGTTGGGCATGACTTCTATAACTCAAAGGATTAAAAATTATACTCAAACTAAAACTTACTATTTATAGTGAAAATACTAAGTGTAGTGGGGTTGGCTGGCTTAAGTAGGTTCCCCTACCCAAAATCATGTATAATGTGTCAAACAACTCAACCTGATTTGCGATATACAACTAATTTAAGGTTATGTCTGGATTAGGGGTGTATATGAACCGAGCTAGCTTGGTTAGCTTGCTCGACTCGACTCGAAAAAGCTCGATTCGACTCAGTTTGAAGCTGAGTTCGAGCTAAGTCGAGCTGGTTTTTTGAGCTCGAAAATGAGTTGGAGCCAAGTTGGAGCTAGCCCCAGCTTGACTTGACTCGAATCGAACCCAACTCGAATTGAATTCGGATCGAACCAGTTTGGTGACTTGGTTACTTTGATATTGATGTTGCTCACCAGGTGTTTGATGAAATAACTCAACGAAGTGTGGCTAGTGGCAAGGAAGGTATGTATATGAAACAAATACTTTTTTTTCTTGATTTTTATGTTGCTTAGAAGGTGTTTGATAAAATACATGTAAAACTACTTATAGAATACCTATAAAACCATTGTTACTATGTTACATATAGATTTTGAAGGTGCAATCCATGTGTTTGTAAAAATGTTGCACAGGTGAACTCAGTTTGAACTGGTCCGAGCTGCTGACCGAACCGAGCTGCGGTGGCCAGGCTCGAGGACCGAGCTGAGTGGAGTTCGTGGTTGGGTCAGCTAGTGGCCGAGCGGAGACCAGCTCAACTCAGTTCGACTCAACGGACAACCCTTGTCCGGATCACAACCACCTCCGATCAAGTATTATTTAGTCCACCTTTGCCATGGAAGTGTCTGCCACCCGCTGTACATCAGCAACCCAAACGATACTGTACAAATTTCGACTGGACCATATGCAGACGCAAAACGGCTTATGTCATGTGGGTTGGCTCGACAAGCGTCATCTTCGTTCGCAACCCTTCGGTTCTTTCGGTCTCCTTTAAAAGAGAGAAATATTAGTCTTTTGACGATATCACGGATCAAGAAACAAATATTCATCGTTTGATTTCGGAGGCTTGACCCCAAAAAAGGGTCGTGTAGAACGTGGACTAGGTGGAATGTACAGTCCCCGTTTTAATATTGGACGAAGAAACTGGCCCCACCTAAAAAGGGATGGGCCTCATGTGGAGTGTGTGGCCCGCATTTCAGCAGCCACTTGAAGACCATAACGTAATGCGCACTCTAGTTTGGAGACTACTAAATCTGGGCTAAGCGGGAGAAATAGGCAGGGAATTCGTGCATTGCCAGTGGAACGTGGTGCACGTGTAAGCAAGAGTCACATGCATGAGGTCCAGACTGTGGGACCCACTGTGGTGTATATATTTTATCCACGCCGTCCATCCACTTTGACAGATCGTTTTAGGGCATGAGCCCAAAAGGAAGGTAGGTTGAAGGATTTAGTGGACCACATCACAAGAAGTGGGGATTGAAAGCCTACAGTTGAAAACTTATCATTGGCCACTAGAGTTTTGGACCAACATATCTATATCTTCCCTTCATCCAGGTTTACATGAACTTACGAGCAAATTGCATGGCAAATAAACATCGCGGTGAGCCCTAAGAAGCTTTTAATGATAGCTTACCATGGTTTGGTCCACCCGAGCCTTCAATCTACCACCTTTATCAGATCATGCCCTAAAAATTATGTGTCAAAATGGATGGACCGCATGGATAAAACTAGGCCCCACAATGATGTATGTGTTTTATCCCTGCTTTCCATCCATTTTTTAATATTATTTTAGCCCTTGATTCCCAAAATGAGAGGCATCTAAATCCAAGGTGGACCACACCACATGGAAACAATAGTGATTGAATGTCCCCAATTAAAAACCTACTAAGGGCCTACTAGTGTTTATTTGACATCCAACCTATTGATTAGGTCACACCGACATGGATGAAGGTAAAAAATAAATACATATCAGCTTGGTCCAAAACTTTTGTGGCCTCCAAGCAGTTTTTAATGCTAAGTGCTCAATCAACAGCTGTTTCCTGTGATGTGGTCCACTCAATACTTGAATCTACTTAATTTTTGGAATCATATCATAAAATGATTTAAAAAAAATGGATGGACGGCATGGATGAGACACATACGTTATGGGGGGTCCCACGTAGCACCGATCACTAGTCCATTGACAGTGGAGGGTAACTAGCCAAACAGCGTCCGTGGGTCGTACCCAATCCTCCTCTGGCATCGAAGTTATCAAGCCTAGAGATATGCCCCGACAACCGAAAGCCATTGAAACCGAATTTCCAAATTCCTTCGAATAGAAGATCAGAACCTTAGAAATTTGGTATACACCAGATCGATGTCTTGGATCTGGCACGTGTGCGCCTGCTTACACGGGTGCATGTACATTGCTGCCTTATTCCTCACCCTTAAATCTATATAAAGGCTTGTACCATATTAGAGTTGTGTGTATCAAACAAGGCATTTGCATTTGAAGATACTTGTATTAGAGTGTCCTATTACTTACTGAAATGGCACATCAGGCAAAACTGGAGAAAGTAGGGCGAGAAGCATTTGTAATCGTCGATGAATACTTTGGGTGTAGGGGAAAAAGGTCTTCTCATTAAGAAATAGTTCAGGCACTACCACAAAATTGATGGAGTTTTCCTCCTCAGTTCAGAGGAGAGACGGTGCAGTGGCTGAAATTTCGGAGGGTTTCATCGCACTGCTCGACCGGTCGTAGGTGGTCTTCGACCGGTCATGGGAGGCGCTCGACCGGTCGTAGGTTCGAGCCCTAGCACGACTCAAAGTCTAGCGAGTTTTTGCGATTTTTCTTCGTGGTCTTTGACCAGTCGTAGATGAGCTTTGACCAGTCGAAGGTGGGCTTCGACCAGTCATAGGTGAGCTTCGACCAGTCAAAAGAGGCTAAGACCAGTCCTGGAATTTTCAGGACTAGTCGAAGGTTACGCAGTTTGTTCCGCAATTTTGCGCGAAACTGCGGATTTGAGTCAATTCGCAACAGGGATGCGGAAAGGAGTTTCCTAAAACTATAAAAAGGGGTTCCTAGGGTTTTCTTGGGCATTATGTTGTGGAAAGAAAAGCACAAGAGGGTTTCCTAAAAGGTCTTAGGGTGTGAGAAAGAAAGAAATAAGAGAGAGATGAAGCTTGTGGAAGGGAGCCGTCGTCTCAGCACTTCTACGTCCTCGTGATCGGTGAGATCTTTCTGTTTTTCTTTATTCTCTTATTGTTTATCCTCTCCTGCGTGATTGACGAAAGTTGTAACGTTCTACTTCATAGTGGATTGTTGATCTAGACGAGGTCCCGTAATTTTTACCTCTTTGAGGGTTTTCAACGTAAAAATCTCTTATGTGGTGTGTGATTTTGCTTTGATTGTTTTCATTGCTATTATTATCCCATAATTCTGGTTTGTTCTGGAGGGCTAGATCCTAAGGTTTTGTGCAAGGCCCCCAACAAAGCAGTATCAGAGCGCTAAATTCATTGAACGGGTACGATCGGTTTGGAATTATGGAAGGTGACTCATCAAGGATGATCAGCCTCAATGGTTCTAACTGGACCATATAAAAGGCTAAGATGGAGGAATTGCTTTATTGCAAGGATCAATATTCTCCAATTTTAGGCATATCAGTAAAATCCAAGGATATATTCGATGATGATTGGAAGAAGTTGGACCGGAAGGCGGTGGGGTTTATTAGACAACGACTGGATGATTCTGTGCTCCACCATGTGTCTACGGAAACCTCAGTCGCTAGTCTATGACTGAAACTACAAGGGCTGTATGAGAGAAAGATAGTCGGTAATAAAATTTTTATGATAAGGCGACTTGTGAATCTCAAGTTCAAGGATAGTGGTTTTATGGCCGAGCACATGAATGAGGTTAGCAATATAGTGAACCAACTCTCCTTTATGAAGATGGTCCTGAATGATGAATTGCAGGCTTTACTATTGCTTAGTTTGTTGCCTGACAGTTGGGAGACATTGGTGGTGTCTCTAAGTAACTCCGCGCCAAACGAAAAGATATCCATGGAACAGGTTACTAGCTGTCTCTTCAATGAAGAGACAAGGAGAAAGTTTCAGTGGTCTACTCAGCAAGAGGCACTTGTGACACAGGAACGGGGGAGAGGAAAGAACAGGAAGGGTGGGAAGGCCCGAGATAAATCAAGAGGCAAGTCGAGTAACAGAAAAGATGTTGATGCTATAATTGTGGCAAGAAGGGCCACTATAAGCATGAATGTCGTAAGGCTAGAAACGACAAGAAAGAAAAATGAAAGGAGAAGGAGGATGAATCAGATTCTACTGCGGTCGCTTCAGATGGCGACATTGTTATTATTCTTTCAGCAGATCACGATTTATGTCTCACAGCTACGAGTCAGGACATCGACTAGGTGATTGACTCAGGAGCTTCTTTTCATGCGACTCCATGCAGGGATTTCTTCACAAGTTACAAGTTAGGTACTATGGGACCGTGAAGATGAGAAATTCTGGCGTATTGAAGATCGTAGGGGTCGGTGATATTTGTGTGAAGACTGATGTGGGCTGCACATTGGTTCTCAGGGATGTGAGGCATATCCCAGACCTTCGCCTCAACTTGATGTCGACGGAAAGGTTTGATGATGATGGCTATGAAAGCCGGTTTGCTGGTGGGCGCTGGAAGCTCATCAAAGGTTCGTTGATCGTAGCTAGAGGAAAGAAGTGTTGTACCCTATACAAGGCAAGTGTCAGTGTATGCAAGGGTGGGTTGAATGCAGCGGAAGATTCAGCCATTGACATGTGGCATAGGCGTCTAGGCCACATGAGTGAAAAAGGGCTTCAGCTACTAGCGAGGAAGCGGCTCCTTCCAGACGTGACAGGTATACCTCTCAAAATCTGTCTTGATTGTTTATCAGGTAAACAGTATAGAGTTTCATTTGTTAAAATTGCTTCTCATGTTAATAAAGTGCATGCATTAGATTTGGTTTATTCTGATGTGTGTGGTCCTATGTGGATAAAAACCTTGGGTGGGGCATTGTATTTTGTTACTTTTATAGATGATGCATCTAGGAGGGTTTGGGCTTATGCTTTGAAATTCAAGGACGAGGTCTTTGGTATGTTTAAGTTGTTTCATGTTATGGTCGAGAGAGAGACAGGTAGATCATTGAAGTGCATCCGCACTGATAATGGTGGTGAATACATCAGCGACTTTCATGAGTATTGTAAGTCCCTGGGTATACGGCATGAACAGACGGTTCCCAAGACCCCCCAGCATAATGGTGTAGCTGAGCGAATGAATCGCACCATTGTTAAGAGAATCAGATGCATGATATCCCATGCGAAGTTGCCCAAGACGTTCTGGGGAGAAGCAATGCACACGGCAGTGTATCTGATAAATAGGTCTCCATCAGCCCCATTGAATGGAGAAGTACCTGAGAAGGTGTGGACTGGACAGGATCCATCGTACAGTCATCTCAGGGTGTTTGGATGCAGGGCATCCGTTCACGTACCGAAGGACGAGAGGTCCAAGCTCGATATGAAGATCAGGTAGTGTGTGTTCTTAGGATACGGTGATGAAAAGTTCGGTTACAGATTGTGGGATCCGACTGAGAAGAAACTCGTTAGGAGTAGAGATGTGGTTTTCTTTGAAGATCAGTGTATAAAAGACATTGGTAAGCCAGAGAAGAACCAGCCTAGTTCATGTGAGCCAGAGGACATGGATCTGGTTATTCCTCTCGTGGTACCTGATAACGGGGGAGTACAGCAACGTGCAGAGGATGAGAGAGTTCCTTTAGAAGATGGACCAGGGGAGCAGCCCCCACTTGATCCACCTGTTGAGCCATAGGTGAGGAAGTCATCTAGGGACAAGCAGCCGTCCAAGAGGTACTCACCGCATGAGTACATTATGTTGACTGATGGGGGAGAGCCAGAAGATTATTTTAAGGCCCTAGCCGATAAGCATAAGGAGGAGTGGTTGAAAGCTATGCAAGAGGAAATGAAATCCTTGAAGAAGAACCACACCTATGACATGGTAAAACTGTTTAAGGGCAAGAAAGCTCTGAGTAACAAGTGGGTGTTCAGAAAGAAGGTTGAGTAGAAGCATTCACAGATAAGGTTCAAGGCCAGACTTGTGGTAAAAAGGTTCGGTCAGAGAAAAGGTATAGACTTCGAGGAGATATTCTCACTAGTGGTGAAGATGACATCCATACGGGTGTTGCTTGGGTTGGCGGCTAGCATAGATCTGGAGATAGAGCAGTTATACATTAAAACTACTTTTCTCTATGGTGACCTGAAAGAAGAGATCTAAATGCACCAACCAGAAGGGTTTAAAGTCAAGGGCAAGGAGCATATGATGTGTAGGCTGAGGAAAATCTTGTATAGGCTGAAACAAGCTCCACGACAATGGTACAAGAAGTTCGATTCGTTCATGTTACAGCATGGGTATGACAGAACGGAATCAGACCAATGTGTGTTCACTCACAAGTTCTTAGATGGTGATTTCATAGTTTTGCTCTTATACGTTGATGACATGCTTATCATGGGAAAGAACATCAAGAAGATCGACAGGCTGAAACAGGAGTTGGGCAAGTCTTTTGCGATGAAAGACTTGGGCTTGGTTAAACAGATCCTAAGAATGAAGATAACCCGTGACAGAAGCAGCAGGAAGCTTTGGCTGTCACAAGAGCGGTATATTGAGAAAGTCCTAGAGCGGTTCAATATGAATGCAGCGAAGCCGGTCAGTACTCCACTAGATGGTCACTTCAGATTGAGTGACAGGCAGTGTCCCAAGACAAAGGCAGAGGTGAAAGGGATGCAGAAGATACCCTACGCGTCAGCTGTAGGAAGTTTGATGTACGCTATGGTGTGTACACGCCCAGACATGGCATATGCGGTTGGTATTGTCAGCAGGTATCTTACCAATCCTGACAAAGAATATTAGGCAGCAGTGAAGTGGATACTGCGGTATTTAAGAGGCTCATTCAGGTTGAGCCTATGTTATAGTGACGGTAAACCTGTGCTAGAGGGCTACACAGATGCAGATATGGCAGATGACATAGACTCCAGGAAGCCTACATCGGGGTTCATGTTTACGTTTGTAGGAGGAACAGTTTCTTGAAAGAGCAAGATACAAAAGGTCGTAGCATTGTTGACGAAAGAGGTTGAGTACATTGCACTCAAAGAGGCATGTAAAGAGATGCTTTGAATGAAGAGGTTCTTACAGGAACTTATTCTGAAGCAGGAGGAGCACGTGGTCTATTGCGATAGTCAGAGTGCTATACACTTAAGCAAGAATCCAAGTCAGTATTTGTCACGCCCCAAACCCAAAAATCGGATTCATAGAAATCCCGATCCCTGAATCCTGTGCCGACAGCCTCCGTAGTACCCCATTCTCGGTTCGTAGTATTCATATGTCAGATTTCGATCCTAGGATCCTATAAGGAGAATTTTTTTTTTGTGTACATTTAACTAGTAATTAGCATAACCACAAGATTACCCAATTCACAAAGGCAACATCATCATCACATATCTACTAATATAATCATTTAATTACAACACTGAAAGAGAAATACATAAATAGAAAATCAAGCTCTAGAAGACCACTGCACGCTCCAAGCTCAACACTGCTGCAACCTAACATCTCCTGCACGCATCTATCGTACATAAGCTTATAGAAAGCTTAGAGGGTGGTGTAAGTGTGTGCACAAGGTAAGTGTCAAGTATTCAATACAATGACATAATCATACAATGTCTGAATAAGCAGAAACACTGACAAGAGCAAGAATAATCAGAGTAAGCAGAAATACTGACAAGATATAAATCATACGATAACAGAGTAAGCGAAAGTATGAACAAGTCTATAAGTTAATCAATATCAGAATACGTAATATAGAATAACTATGCGATAAGGAGTAATAAAGAGCCAAATATCAGATGCCGAGGATGCAATGCAATACACAAATTCTGCTAAGTCTGTCTAGGCTATATAAGTATAGAAACATAGCAACCCAAAATGCCATATGCATGCAGATGCAATGCAATATGCGATGTGAATGAAATGGCCATGCTGGAGGGTGAAGTCGGGATGATAATACGTAGTATCGCAGGCTACGGGGTCCACCACAAGGACTTCTATCCAAACCAGTCCCATACCTAAATTTGGATAGTCAGACTCAATGTGGTAGACTCCTGATCTCAGGTTAGTCGCGCCCAACCAAAATTCTTACCATAACGAAGGTACACAACAATTAGTTACGCACCACCAGCCCGAGTGGATAATGAAGGAATGAATGAATGAATGAGCATGCAATTCCTACTCAATAAGTCCACATATCAGTACGGTTCCTCTCTAGAAAATCACCGGGGTCTAGTACACTCTAAACCAGATCGCCGCCACATCACGCGCAATACGGTAAGTGGAAGAGACCTCACTATCCGTCTGCTAATATCGGGCTCGACTCGTCGATAGCGGACCCATTTCTCGAACTGGTCAGACTTAGCCTAGCATTGTCCCTTACTCTCAGGCGGGTAAGGCTGCACCCCCTTCCAACCGACCACAACACATTGGAGAGCGTAACCATCTGGTAATCAGCACTCAACGCTCATCTACCCACTCGGTCTAGACGTTGGAGCAACCTCTAGAACCAAGAGGATTTAGGAACTTTCACCCAGGGATATCTATTGCACCCCATGTATAATAGATTTTTGGTGTCCCATCTGGCCATCCACGATATGCCTGTGGAGGCTACGACCCTGATGTCACTAGGGCATACAGTAATCACAGCACACAATGCAAGATGCATGAGTCATATAATCCAGTCATGCATCAATCCTATGCAAACTGTGCGCTCATGTGAGACAATCTTCGCCTATTAGGGAGTCTCATAACAACCAGCACTATGACATATGCAATGGTCAATCATATCTCATAACAGACATACAGATGATGTGTATGGGCATGGATCATGATGCTATGCAGTCACATACTCATAATCGGTATCAATAACCGGCATCAACAATCGGCCTCGACAATGTGGACATCTAACCAACATTGCCCCAAGGAGTGACCCTCACAGATCCAAACATATAATGGGCCCACGGCCTTACACAAGGGCCTAATATACAACACAATGGGCCTTACTCAAGGGTTACATGTACACAACAGGTGGGCCCTGCTCATGGGACTAACATACATCACAATGGACTCCTTTGCCCGACCCTCAAATGAATCACAATATGCCTCATCACCTAGGCCTCAATATACATCACATTGGGCCTTAGACATGGGCTGAATACACATCACGTCGGGCCTCAAATACGGGTCGCATGTTCATCACATTGGGCCTCGACAATCAGAATCAGCAATCGGCCATGACAATTTAAAATCGGTAATCGGCCACAATCGAAAATCGGCAATCGGCTACGACAAATCAAAATAGGTAATCGGCCTTGATCGATAATCAGCCTAGATAAAAAATCTGCAATCAGCTTCGACAAATCAGAATCGTAATCGGCCTCGATCGATAATCAACAATTGGCCACGACAAATCAAAATAGGTAATCGGCTTTGATCGATAATCAACCTTGATCGATAATCGGCAATCGGCCACGACAAATCAGAATCAGTAATCGGCAATCGGCCACAATAAATCAAAATTGGTATCGACCATTAGAATTAACAATCGATCACGTCAATCAGAATCGATCATCAGCATCGATGAGAATGGGCTTAACAAGGCCCAAGGGAAGGTCACAATGTGGACATTCAACCATCATTACCCATCAATATGGCCATTTAACCAACATTGTTCCCAAGCAGTGGCCCATATAGAGCCAAACATATAGTAGGCCCATAGCCTCATGCAAGGGCCTAATACGCATCGCTATGGGCCGCATACAAGGGCTACATAGACATCACTATGGGCCGTAAATGTGGACCTCGAATACATCACAATAGGCCTCGTATACATCAAGTGGGCCGCACCAACGGGTCGCACCAATGGGCCTCATAGGCATCAAGTGGGCCGCATCAATGGATGGCATAGATATACAATACATTCATCACGGTAGGCCACACAAAAAGGATGGTGTATATGTACAATACATGCATCAATGGTAGGCCCTTGGATGGTGCGAATATAGAATACGTACATCAAGGTGGGCCCCATCACATGGGCCTTAAATACAAGGCAGGTGGGCCCTATCGCATGCACCTCAAATATACATCATGATGGGCCTCATGGAGGGGCCGCACCAATGGCCCTCAAGTGGGCTTGGACCACACCAAAAATCATTTCAATAATTATAGGTGTAACATGTGTATCACTGTACACTGTCATTCCATGGGGCACATGCCCCACTAATGATAATCAGCACTGTCCAAACATTATCCAGCAATTCAGCACCGTCCAAGCTTTGGGCAATGCAGATAAGGCACGTACAACAAGGTGGATCTCACCATCCAGGTGAATGGACGGTGAGATAGAACATATACATAAGGTATGCCTCACAGCTGCTGACAGCGTGGATGCAACACATATACACGTGGGGTCCATAGTTGCTGGCAGCATGGACAGGACATACATCATGGTGGACACCACCTCTGGCGGTGTCGATCCACAACACGTACATCAGAGTGGGTCCAGTACAGGTCCACGTACTGGATAACACGGCAATACAACACATATTTCATGGTGTGGCCCACGCGGTGGACAGATGGATGGCATGGATATACAGCACATGCATCAATGCAGCCAGGTCCATGTAATGGATGTGAATAAAATACATGTATCTTGGTGGTGTCCCACGTCCAGGGACTGGATGTGAGGTGTCCCACATCCACCATCCAGATGATGGACGGTCAGGATGGCATGGACATAAAACATACCTCATGTGGTCCCATATAGATGGACGGTCTGATTCAAACAGGTGCACCACGTGATGTCCACACGTGTGTGGGTCTCACATAGGCCACCATATAATATAAATGTTATTATTTTATTTTATTTTATTTTATTCTATTATGTAAATACATATATCTTCATTTTACAGATCAACAGTGTCCAGTGATGGACAGCTGGACGAAATACATGCATCGGGTGGCCCAACGTCCATGGATTGGACATTGTAGATGCAACACATCATGACAAGGTGAGGTCCACACATGATTCCAGTAACTAAACAGTTGTTTGCACCAGCCAACGACGTCTAGATAAATGGATGGTATAGGATACAACACATGTATCAGCTGGTACCAGCGTCCATGGATTGGACGGTGTAGATGTATGTATATATATATATCAACGTGGAGCCGCACATAGCACCATCCAAATGGACGGTGCTGGACATAGAATACGTCCATCAAGGTGGGTCCCATCCCACATGTGCAGCACATGTGGAGTGGGCCCCACAAGCCCAAAAATGGTCTGACGAACTCCAGAGCCCGCTGACGTCTAACTGTTGTGGACAGATTGGATATAGGACACATAAATTAAGGTGGGGTCCACGCCAGTGTGGCCCACCCAGCTGGATCAAACTGATATTGTTTTGCCTCCAAGCAGCAAGTGGGCGTGGAGACTCAAGACGTTAGCAGCACCTCTGCTGCTGCTGTAGTGAAGCCCACCAGATGGTTGAATCTGGACGGTTGGGATTTGACCCACTGGCTAACGTAAACACATCAGCTATATGCTGGTGTGGTGGTAGACCAGCCAACCCTCTCTCACAGTGGGTGGGTCCCACGTGCTGGGCTCAAAACGATGTGCGTCCACTAGAGATTTACATCTGCCTCATCCAGCCCATGGCCTGGGGTCTTGGATGAACGGTGTGAATGAAACACGTACCTCATGTGGGGCCCATAGAATCTGCTGACGTCCTGTAGTGGGATGGCCCACTGTACAGATGATGGACGGCTTGAATAGAGTAGATACATCACGTTGGCCCTACCCAGCACCGTCCAAACGGACGGTGTAGATAAATACATCATGGTAGGCTCTCGCCGACATCACTCTCTCATGGTAGGGGGTGCGTGAGGGATCCCAGCCATTCCACTCCTCATCAGGTGGGTCCCACATGGGGCCCACCGTAATAAAATATTATATTTTAATATATAAATATATATAGAGAGAGAGAGGGAGGGAGGCTTCAACATCTAGCGTCCAATCTAGACGGATGGCTTGGATGAAACGCAACATCAGTGAGGCCCATGGTTGCTGACACAATACAGCAGCTACATGGTTGCGTGGGTCCCACCATCCCACACCGTGGACAGTGAGGATCAACATCAAGGTGGGCCACAAAATGGAGAGAGAGAGAGAGAAACGGATGGATGAGGGGCCCCGCCACTATGGACCCCTCGATACAATACATTCATCAAGATGGGTCCCACCACAACTAGACCCCGAAATCATCAAAGTTAAATACAAAACAATCACCCACCTCAAGATCTCGGACTCTTCCTTCCACCAACGCGATCTAGAGCTCCAATAGAGAGACTTCAATGGTTGAGATTGGACTTGGATGGTGGAGATGAAAGGTAGGAAGGTGGGCCACACTACTCTCTCCCATGGAGCCATTGACGTGAGTTGCTCCTATGGAGCTTGGGAGAAAAAGAGAGAGAAAATGAGAGATGAGAGAGAGAGAGATGGGTGTGATGGGTGAAAAGGTGAGTGATGGAGTGATGGGTGTACTTGACTAGGTATGGGTGGAGAGAGAGAGAGAGTTGACTTATGGTTGCTTGTACTTGACATGTGAAGTGATTGATGGGACATTCTCTTGGGTTTGCAAATGCGCGGAGTTTTTCCTTGAACTGAATGCGGGCTCACATCTCCTGGCCTAGGTATCACCTTGGCGCGTGAGACGCGGCATCGAAACCGCGGCGACGACGCAGTCGCTAGGGTACAAGTCTCGGGTTGAGTCGACTCGGGTTAACGACGTGTGAATCAGGGTCTCATGCAAATGTCGGTTAAGGGTCAAGGTTGCTAGGATTCGACCGGGAAGATTGCGGAAGTCTACCGAACGATATGGTCTAGGATACGGGTCTTACAACATTTCAAGTCGAAGCACATATAGATTCGGTATCACTGGATCAGGAATACTTTGGAACAAAAGGTGTTATAGCTTGAGAAAGTCTACACGGATGATAATGTGTCAGACATGATGACCAAGGCTTTGCTCAAGGGCAAGTTTGAGGTTTGTAGAAACCTGGCTGGCTTGAAGAAGGTGACTTCCTCCTGAGTCAAAAAGGGGGAGATTTGATGGGATTTTCCTCCTCAATTCAAAGGAGAGATGGTGCAGTGGTTGAAATTTTGGAGGGTTTCATCGCACTGCTCGACCGGTCGTAGGTTCGAGCCCTAGCAGGACTCAAAGTCCAGCGAGTTTTTACTGTTTTTCTCCGTGGTCTTTGACTAGTCATAGGTGAGCTTCAACCAGTCGAAGGTGGGCTTCGACCAGTCGAAGGAGGCTAAGACCAGTCCTGGAATTTTTAGGACTAATCGAAGGTTACGCAGTTTGTTCCACGATTTTACGCGAAACTGCGGATTTGAGTCCTTTCGCAATAGGGATGCAGAAAGGAGTTTCCTAAAACTATAAAAAGGGGTTCCTAAAGTTTTCTAGGGCATTATGTTGTGTGAAGAAAAGCACAAGAGGGTTTCCTAAAAGGGCTTAGGGTGTGAGAAAGAAAAAAATAAGAGAGAGAGGAAACTTGTGGAAGGGAGCCGTCATCTCAGTGCTTCTACGTCCTCGTGATCGGTGAGATCTCTCTATTTTTCTTTATTCTCTTATTGTTTATCCACTCTAGCGTGAGTGAAGAAGGTTGTAACGTTCTACTTCATAGTGGATTGTTGATCTGGACGAGGTCCCGTGGTTTTTACCTCTTTGAGGGTTTTCCACGTAAAAATCTCTTGTGTGGTGTGTGATTGTGCTTTGATTGTTTTTATTGCTATTATTATCCCATAATTCTGGTTTGTTCTGGAGGGCTAGATCCTAAGGTTTTGTGCAAGTCCCCCAACAAAAATCACTTCAAAAAAGCAGGGTCCCAAAACCCCCCTTATGTGGAAGCACTTGATTACAGTCAAGTAGCCCAGATCAATGGAGGGATTCTGTTTTTAGATAAATTTCTTAAGCATGCACCTCGTAATGCATTTTGACTCTCTCTCTCTCTCTCTCTCTCTCTCTCTCTCTCTCTCTCT